>OX438932.1:22288114-23488114 GCA_949316025.1 Lapara coniferarum
CTACGCGCAAGTTATGTTGAACAGCGATAGATGACGATTTTTAGTCGAGTTAGTTGAACAACCCCTTAAGTTGTCATAAAACTTTACGATTAAAATCCAACAGATAATAATGCAAAAATCATTGACGTCACCAACATTAGCCGGTCCAGAATGATAAGTATTATCATTGTATTCCGTTAATGCAGTTCGAGCATTTTATATATATTTTTTTTATATAGTTACATACATACACACACGCCTTTTATGCCCGAAGGGGTAGGCAGAGGCACAACTAGTGCAGCCACGTTTCGCCATGCATATTCCGTCCCATGATGTGATAGGGGGCGAGCCTATCGCCATATCGGGCACAAATTCCAGACTTCGAGCTGATACAGAGTAGAAAAACCCAATATCACTTTGGCCGACCCGGGGATCAAACCCGAGACCTTAACATTCGAGGAGGTTTTTGGTAGAGTTGTTTCAATAAATATGAACATTTGATTAATGATTTAGTGCGCACTAGGCCAGCGTGGCGTCCCAGGCGTCCCTAAGGCCTAACCCCTCTCAATAGTAGAGGCGGCCCGTGCTCAGCAGTAGGCAGTATATAATACCGGGCTGATTGCATCTAATTGCATACCTAATGGTTAGTAATATACACGTGATAACAGTTCTCTTAAGTATTAACTTTTTAATGCTGACCTGTAATACAATCATCGTAATCCAAGCTAATACCTAACATTTCACAAATCATTTGTGAATTGTAATTTGGAACCACCATCTTACTCATCTTCAACATCTACAACACGATTATTTAACGCAACACACTCACCTTTCCTTAACACATTGTGCAAGCGCTTGCAAAACCGACACAGCGCTCGCAGTCGTCGACTTTTCGTCGTGCCAACCAAACCACTCCTAAGTCCTTGGCTGTCGGTAATCGCAATATGAAATTAAGGATCGTTTAGACTATGCATTCATTCGAGTGAAACGCGTTGTGTGCACCGCTCCTGTGGACATGGCCTACGAGGAAATCATTGTTTTGGTGTTATGTGTGTGTTTCTACAACAGTTTGCAGTTGTTGCCACTGCGTGAGTTGCGATTGCGATTTTATGTCTGGTTAATAATGTCCTTCAGCTTGTTAATATTTTTTATCGCGAATACAATTTAATTGTAGGTCAGTGTGGTCGAGTATGGCTAAACACTCAGTGAAGGCGTTCCGTGCCAACTGTGGGACAAAATATGATACAGAGTCGATATTATATTTTATTTATAATCAATTTAATTGGATTAATATGTCGACCATTGGGACGTCACAGTCCACGTCGTCAGAATTATGCCTGCATTGACGATGATGTATCATCCTAGCAGATTTCGACCGTGGCTACGCTTGGATTACTGACCAATGGATTTACATTAGCTGACCCCGAAACTTAAGTCGTCAGGTCGAACTAAGGGTGATAGTTCATGTGTTTGGTGGTTACTATCCACTCTTTTAAAAATTCTTTGTAACTTTTTGCGAAGTAAGGAATTATGATGTGATGGGTTTATTATGATTCTATACATATTATGAGGGCAAGATATACCCTTCTAACCAGATTCTATATAAAAAAAAAACGTTTTTTCTGAAACTTATTTCATTTAAGCAGGTACTTTAAAATAATTAAATAAAATGGATCAGAATTTACAAATCAATAATTTTCCATCACTTATATAAACACTGCAATATAAGTGAAAATACTACAAAATAATATGTACTAGCATAACTTGTTTAGCACCATACAAATATCAATTACGAAAATCACATTTAATTACTAAAGTATAGTATGTAGTGCATAGGTATAATTTTCTGTATACCTAAGTCTTTGTCCCTTTTATAACAGTATTTAGCAGCCGACAGTCACCGTGCGTGACGATACTTGACTATCAACACGCATATTATCCTAGATAAGACAGGTTTTAGGTAAAATCAATCTGAGAACTTCACCATCAACGTAAATGCTAGCGTCCGTGTTCCCTGTATAACGAAATACAAGTAGTGCCTTTTTAAGAGCAAATAGCATGCCAGCAGAATCGATACTACGTTGCGGACCTTTCTAGAAAGGAGGTTTTATTATCTTTCTTTAGAATAGATATTTTTGGACGTCCATAAACATCTACTCAGTATTTCCAAACAAATTAATATCCATTCTTTTCCAGCCGATTACATCCACCCCTGCGCAGAGCTAAGTGATGAATGCTTCACAAAAGCTACGCTGGACGCGATCCCGGGAATCGTCAAGGGAATCCCGGAAGCCGGTATACCGCCCCTAGATCCTCTGTACCTGGACAAGAACATCAGCATAGTGTTGCCAGGGAATCTGAAGATGACCTTCCATGACGCTAAATTGGTTGGCTTAAGTTCTTGCGTGCCTGACAAAGTTTCGTAAGTAGATACTTAAATATAGCGTTTAGCCACGATTTGGCACGATAATTTTAGAAAAGTATTTATTGCGGCATAAGGTGCTCGAGGCATTTGAAATGGGATTTTGGTATATTGCAGTATTTCACACACGGTAGAGGCAGAGGTGCAACCACCTATTACACAATATATTATGTTTCGTCTCATAATATCGTGATACGAAGCAATCCTACCGCCACAAATTCCAAATACCGGATTGATATTCAGCAGAAAAACCCAATATCACTTTACCCTAACCGAGATTCGAACCTGGGCCTTCAGACCGCACAGGCAGTCGGCACCTCGTTGCAGTCCCGGTACAAACAATAGATTCGAGCAACATTATCATTAAAATATCTCCCAAAGTCAAACTGTAGTTAGTTTACACTCTGGGCTCTAGTTCTTGAGTTATGTAATGCCTAATTGATCATTTCTTATAAACTAATTTAATATTATGTTAAATAAGTAATTGTCCCAGTTGAGATAACATCTAGAATATTCTAGATCTAGATTTCGTATTAATCCGTAAACCATGAAAGGCCAGGGTTCGTGTGCAACACAACAAACATTTCGACAAATAACGCGAAACCACGGGTTTCTTCACCTCTTACGACAGAGAGCGAGGTTAGTTCGCAGACTCGTAACTTATGTGTTATGTTACGTGTGGAAAATGGCGCCGAACCTTCTAGTTTGTGTAGTTGTAGAATAGCTGATAAATAGTTCTATCCAGATTTAAATTTGTAATAAAAATTGAGAACAGATGGGTCTAGTGTCATTTAAAGGACATGCAGACTAAAAAAATCTTCATCCACCCACTTTCCGATTTTTTATTGTTATTCTTAATAAGAATAAAGTTGTGAATAAAGTATTGTTTTCTTTTATTTCTCATTTTCTGATATAAAGTATATCGGACCCGGTACCATTGGTACTATTTAGACTCATACAAGCGTCAACGAAATCTTTAATTACGATTGATAACCTCATTGATATTAGGTTATTCTTCTCAGTATCAGTCCAGAATCCCTTCAATACACGCGGCAAAAAGTGGGTGCACTAGTTGCACCTCTGTGTACCCTTTCGGGGAAAAGGCGTGAGTATTTGTGTGTGCTTTGCCTCAGTGGGAAGGGACGTCTTGTCGTTCAAAATCTTTATCCTCTAATTCTTCAGTTCGTTCAAAAATCATCTAATGCAAAGAACTTTAGAGTTGTTTAATGATACTCATGCCGTGTATTATGTTGCTGACGTCACCAGGTCCCGTCGTGATAAACGTATGTTCGTATTCGACATGCATTGCAACTTCACGATCCGCGGCGTATACAGCATCCTGGGCCGGCTGCTTCTCTTCAACCTCGACACCGAGGGGGGCGCCAAGATCAAAATCTGTAAGTAGATTTTCCACCCATACATACATTCTCAACGTTGTAAGCTAGGACAGCTACTGAATATGACACTAAAACATATTTAGATCAATAAAGTATGCAATAAAGTAAGTAGTAAGATGTATGCTATCCAAAAACAAACAGATTTTTTTTACAAAATTAGGGCAATAATAAGTAAGTTATAAAGCTTTGAAATTTGGTGGAAGGGGAAGTTTTCAAATAACAGTAATAACAGACTGTGACGTTCCCGAGTGTCATTGGCCATAACTTTCCGTGCGTGCGAAAGAGATAGCGCGTCATCCCTGCGATCTCTGCCACGCCCCCACTTTTGCTCACAACAATACTTAAAATGTTAACAATTTTAATGCTGATTTCACATAATAATTTCTTTTTCGTATTATTTTCTGTTACATGTAAAATAATTAACAAAATCAAACATAGGAAACTTCAAACTACCCTATTTATCATAAATATACGTTTGTAAATAAAAACTGTCCCTCGTATGCGAAAGGTAGATGTCACGGCAATATCTATTTCTACCGCCAAGCAGCAGTCGATGCACTGCTGTGTTCTGATTTGAAGGACATTGTAGCCAGCATAATTACAAGCATTATAAGATTTAACATCTGTCTCAAGGTGATGAACGCAGTGGAGTGCCACGAACTACTTTTTAATTCAAAATTCTATATGTTGTTGCTCCTGTTAATGTTTTTGAACATATGATTTTTAAGGGAACCAACGCATTCGCCTTGAAGTGGTGGAAAGAGTGGTGAAGAATGATGCAGGAGAAGGCCACTACAAAATCAACTCCTACAAATATAAGGCTGATTATGGTACTGATCTCAAGCTGAACCTGACCAACCTCATCCGAGGGAACCCTGAAATCAGTAAGAAAATAATTATCCTTACGAAACATCCTAGCATTCAAATTTCCTCCTCCTTCCGAATCCCTATTCCTCCCCTTTAAGTTGGCGTGCAGAAGGTGACAACTTCTTCACAAAGAGAGAAAGAGAATGATTACAGTAATATAAAGCTGATAGTTGCTTCAGTAACTTCGTTTACCATCATATTCTTAGCAATGTGTTTCTCTGCTAAAAATCGACAGCATTTGCACACCGCCTTAAGGTCCGCACTCAACAATACTATAGTCCCTCCTTCCTCTATTCTACTTCTATGCTCAACTTCTATAACATAAGTTATATTACGAATGTATGACACACTTATGACATCAATTCTTTATATCAATATTGTACATGTTAGCTGTAAGTTTTCCGAAAAAATAAAAAATAAATAAAATAAAATAAATAAATTCCAGGTCAAAACATCCTCCGGGTACTAAACTCAGACTCCCAAGCGTTCGCCAAGGAATTTGGGGGGCCGATCTTGGACTACGCGATAGACTACGCCATGAACGTGACCCAGCGCTTCTTCGACGCTTATACCTACGATCAGCTCACCCACGTGCCGCTCACTGAGGAGTTCTTTGAGAAAGAATAGGAGACTATGTTGTATAGAGGCCGTATTAATAAATCAATCTCATTTTTAAATATCATCTCAAGTAAACATTTAATGTATTGAACTATTTCATAAACAAAATTTGACTCGTCAAGCTCCGCGACGGACGCCGGCGTCCATATAGGGTTTCCCCATACATCTATATACATAAGCGGGGCTTGACTGCTTAAGTTGTAATTTAAGAGCTTGGTCTCAGCTGAGTCAGTGTTGTTTAATGAGAGAAACTCAGCTACCAAAATCCGTCCTATGCTATGACTCAAGATATCATTTGACATGTTGTTGATATTTGTTTGTTAGAAAGCGACGACCTTTAGAAGCTGCCTTTCATTTGAGAGTATCTCAGCTAATATCCCACCTCAAAGCGAAACTAGGTTGCATCTTTTAATACGGCCCTAGATCTGATTAGAATATATTTATTTGTAAGCCCTAATTGATGATAGGTGAAAAGACTAATTAAGACTAATAATGGTATTGCAGTAAAACCGGTGTAAATGTTATTTAATCTTATCTGCTGTATGCAAACTGATATCATTGTACAAATAGTAATTAAACTAGTATTAGAAACTGCAACGGTTTTGATTTAAATAAAAATATGTACCACTGACTTTACAGAAATACTTTCACAAAAAATATCACCAAGCGAACGACCGGCACGAAGGCAATGACCAACTGACTCGAACTGTCAAACGTTCTATGCTTTTATAGCAACAATGTAAATCATGTCATTAATACCCACGCAAAAAATATTTTTACTCTAACACTAGCTTATGCTCGCGGCTTCACCTGCCTGAAAGTTTTTCCGTGTCTAAAGTCCCATCATATATTTACCGGGGGTATAAAATAGTCTATTTTTCTCACGATTTCAAAATTCCTAATTTTGAGTTTATCTTGTTCAGATAGACAGACAGATGCGACAGGTGCCTTTTTTATAATATTATATTGTAACGATTGCATAGACCATATCCAGGTTTCCTTTTAAAATCTCATGATAAAATGCCAGACCTGATATAAAAAATGAAAATTGGTAAGAACACGTAAGTGTATAGATGATTTGAAATTTTCTATTTGTTCAGCTACTTATGGGTCTGACTGTACATAAAGTTTTAGAATTCTTTGAAATATTTTCCCTACAAATTGGGAAAATACAAAAGTACTTAAATATACAGGGTGAAATTAAAGTCATGGGCATTAAGTAAATCTTACATTAACCTGCTTAATAGTCATACATAGAAGTCATCTAAAATGTGAACAGAACCATGTTATTTTTACAGACGGCTTTGTTTCCCGCGGCATGAAACAGCGCAAAATTCTTCTCGACTTTGATATTTGAAGATTTATTGCCACTTAAGTGTTTTGATTGTTTTTTTTTTCTGGTATATTAATTTGCAGTAGTAAGTAATCTATTGCTTAGGCTTTAAGCCACTTCTGTTTTTTTTTATATTTTGCGTAATTTTAGTCCCATTTAGCAGAGTATCATTAATAATGTCTTAGGTTCATAGGATGTTCTTGAATTCGATTTCACCCTGTTTGATTGATATGGACTCGTAGCACTTTATATTTAAAAACAAAGATGAATTATAATTTAGTATTGTATTAAGTTTACTGTAAATAACGTTTATATTTAGTTGTAAGGTGTTATAATAAAACGAATTTTTATATTTAAAACTGATTTTATTTCAATCATAAAAGATGAAACTGGTTTTATAGAACAACTTTTACAATCCATTTTTATTAGATTCATGGAAAGAAAGTAATATCATTAACATTATGATCAGCAAAGGAAGTTCGTTGCTGAACATAGAGCTCTCCTATAGATTTCCAGACCAACTAGAAGCCCGCATCCAGCGCGTTCCTGCAAACTTATCATGTCATTATTATCAAATTATAATCAGAATGACTGACTCGGTGTAGTTGTATTACGGATAGACTGCAATGTTGTCTCGGTTTCGATCCTTCGGGTCGGGCAAAATTATGTTGGGTTTTTCTATTCAGTATCAGCTCGGAGTCTGGAATATGTGCCCAAATGACGATAGGCTCGCCCCCTATCACATCATTGGACCGACTACGCATGACGAAAAGTTTATTATTTTTTTTTTATTATTATCATTAGATGTAATATTCGCAGTGAAATGTAAATGACAGCCGCTGCTTGTGAAAGCACTCGTGCTTGCGTCAGTCGCTAACCGACTCAACCGAATGTGTATTACACATAGACAACTTGTTGAGTGTAGAGGCAAAACTAATTGAATAATGCTGGATTTGTGAATAATTTTCGTTCATGAAGACCCGCATAATGTATATTTGATATCTCTATGAGACTTTTCGTGGGACTCATTGGGCAAGATTTACAATAACTTCGGCTTAGGATCGATAAACAACCGATGTGGATGGCAATACGGGTGGTCGGTCTCCCGATGCCGTAAACGCCAAAGGCATCCTTTAGAGTTTGGGTGCATCTTAGCCCCCCATTGTACAGAGAAGGGCTGCAACGATATTGCGCAGAGACGGTCCCATGCAACTCCTAGTGCAACAAGATACCCCGGGGCCGTCTTGTATGCACTGAAGAAGGTCACTGCGGGTTTTAGTTAGTATGCTGGTGTAGGGTGTGCATAGGGTTAGGGACTCTGTTAAATGCTCGCTCGGACAATGCTATATTCCCGAGTGTCGACATTGGATTGTAAGACTGGTGAAACCAACATAACCATTCCACTCATCCCACAGTGGTGGTAGAGATAGCGCGTTTTTTCGCCGCGAAAGAAATAAATAAAAAAGGGGTTGAAAAACAAACTGTTAATAATTATATTTTGAAGATTGAAAAATACTGGCTAACTTGATCCCTACAAAAATATTGGCCAACTTCGCCTAAAATTCTTTGCAATAGATATTTCTCGTCTGTTTTGATAGTGTGATGAAGTCTCAGGCGAAATTGGTTCTACTCAACCTAAGACTGCCTCGGTGGCGTAGTTGTATTACAGTACGACTGCAAAGCTGAGGTCTCGGGTTCGATCCCCGGGTCGGGCAAAGTGGTATTGAGTTTTTCTATTCAGTATCAGCTCGGAGTCTGGAATTTGTGCCCGATATGACGATAGGCTCGCCCCCTATCACATCATGGGACGGAATAATGGCGAAAATTGGGTGCACTAGTTGCGCCTCTGCCTACCCCTTCGGGAATAACAGGCGTGAGTGTATATGTATATATATATGTCAACCTAAGACAAAATAATGTTTATTGGTCTAAAAACATTTTACTAGGTTCTAAAATAAACATTCTCCTAAACAGAAACCACATCAATACTGACTACTAACACACTTCCTAAAATCTCTAGTTGATTTGTTTAATTAAACTATGGATCTGGCATGTACTGAAATCGTGGTATCATCGTATCCTATGTTAACAATATATACCTGTCTGGCAGGCGCGGGTAGTCAGGGTTTGTGGTGCGTCCACCCACGATGCGCTTTCACTAGTCCTCGGTACTTGGGGTTAGGATGAATTTTCATAGCTTTAACTTATCGTCTCGTATTTTGTTTAGATGGGTATTGCTTATTGACGATAAGACTTATAGTTTTAAGTACACAATTAACTTATAAGTAAAATAAAAATACTTAAATCTTTAATAGTGATTTATAGGAATTTAAAAAGCGCTTGATTTAATCCTTGAAGATTTAAGAGCCCAAACATAATTGGGTTTTTGAAAAAAAATAATTATTGATTTTTTTTATGTATTTTAAAACTTTATTATTAATAATATTGATATTTAATGCAAATAACTTAAAATTTTTTTTTTTCAATTAATTATAAACAATTAAAAATTGATGAAATTTAAATAAAAATCACGTGACTATAAACGCGCCATGATTGGTCACCATAGTTGTGACGTCCTAATGTTATAGCTATTTAATAACAGTACAGCGTTTACGGCTATTACACGTTACTAGACAATAATATTGAAAATTTATTGCTAAAATACGAGTTGTTAGTTGGTTCCGATTAGCTATGTGTGATAAAGGATTTATTAAGGCAAAGTCTGATAATATTCCTGATGTTGATATATTTATGATTACAGATTTTTTAAAAAATGACGTTCGGTTTAATTCTGCTGAAGTTCGAGGTGCCAAGGCATCAAGGTAAGTCTGTTAAAAAATAATATAATAAATGAAAATATTTAAGTATTTATTCTCCATTACATTAAATATAATTATTTATTTCATATTTTTCAGATTTTAAAGGTTATGATTTGGAGACCAGTTAAAAAAAATTATTTACTGTACTTTACTTGAATACATAATAATTATTTGATTTGTATACTTAGATAAATAATAATTAATACATACATACATACATATACATATACACTCACGCCTTTTATCCCCGAAGGGGTAGGCAGAGGCGCAACTAATGCACCCACTTTTCGCCATTATTCCGTCCCATGATGTGATAGGGGGCGAGCCTATAGCCATATCGGGCACAAATGCCAGACTCCGAGCTGATATTGAATAGAAAAACTCAATATCACTTTGCCCGACCCGGGAATCGAACCCGAGGCCTCAGCATTGCAGTCGTACCATAATACAACTACGCCACCGAGGCAGTTGTAATAATTAATAACAATGATATTAATAAATACTTACATCGAAATGATCTTCACAACAAAAAAAAATCGATTTTGTTTGGGGATTATCACGGTGCACTGCTTGAAACCATTTATTTCGACGTTTGACATCTTGGGGAACATTTAAAAACATTTTGTCAGGAGTTGCCTTTGTAGTATTCGTACATAATGGTACAAAACAAGAACGATAACTTTTGAGGTTCGACATTTTTAATATAAATTTAAATATTTAATAATGACAACAAAATTAAATAGATCAAAACACTGCATTCATTATTTTCCTATCCACTGCATTGAGTGAAAACTAACATTATGACGTCACACGCGCTCGGGTTTGTTCGGGAGTTGTCGGCGTGTCTTCGGTACTGGATTCAAAAATTAATTTTTATTTTGAAATAACTTTTGAATTATTGCAAAAATAAAAAATAAAATAGTTTTGTTATAAAACTAATATATAATCTTTCTATTTATCACAAAAAAATTTTTTTTTCAAAAACCCAATTTAGAGATTTGTTTAAAACAGAATGTGGTTTTGTTGTAAAAAATCGCAATTGATAGAAAATAATGTTAAACAATGCGAATTCACGTCAAGAAACATGTGCAAATTATACTTCGCATCAATAGATTCCGCATATTATAAGTATATTAATTACCAATAAATAAATACATTACTGAGTTACTTTGATGAATTTATGGCTACATCATTTCCTGTATAAATAAATTCAAAACGTTATATTATTGCATTCTTTATTATACACACCATAAATAGAAAACATATTCACAATATTAATTAACGAGGAAAAATATCGTACGGCATGACATTTAAAAAATATTCCATTAAATCTAAATGAAATGTTATAAATAAAATACAGTTGTATTAAGTTATATTTTATGTGGGAATTTAACATGCCTAAAGTACTATTGATTTCGTAGAATTTCATTAAAACGTTGCAAACAATAACAAAATCGAGTTGACAATATAATCGATACACATTAATTCGAGACGATGCGTTCAATACCAATCGACATCTCACCCCGCGAGTTATGAAAGTTTAATATAGCGACGCCTGCGCACTGACAAATTGGGATCAATTTGCCTGTGGCCATTGTAAATTATTATAGTTGGGCATATTGTTGGCTTTGTAAATCGTATTATGCGTATTGATGGTAGATTTTGTGCTGATTAGAGACAATGTGTAACCGCTGGGTGGAATTGCGAATTGGGTAAACGAATTTCGTAACTTTATGCAAATTTTAAGCTGAAATAGGTTTGGTATTCGTTTACATATGAAAATTTCTTACAAATTGAACAAAATAAGTTAATCCAGAAACTTCTTTGAAGTACTTTGTTTATCGCATAAACTACTTTCAATAAATAATCAAAACTCTTAAAAACCTAACGTGATAGAAACTATCATTCCAAATCCAAATACGAAAAGTAATATAAAACTAATTTCAAATTTCGAACGTGATTTATTTTTTCCTATTTTGTCGTTCGGAAACCTTTGCAACTATTGTACCTATAAACATTTAAATAATGTCACGCGACTACACGAATGTACCCCACGAGACGTCTTCCATTCGTTTTATTGCTTTACAAAAGCCCGCGATATCGTATGCTAATTTTTAATACAATTTTTACTCAAAGTGATATAAATATGTAAATACTGACAGTGGTTTTATGGATTCTATTTGATATAAATCAAGTTTCTATGATACCGCTTTGTGTATCGATAAAACAATGGTTGTGTGTTTATTAGTTGACTCTATACTATTGTGTTTTTTTTTCTTTTTCATGGCATGGAATGACGAAACCAGCATGCCGTTCGCCTGATGGTAAGCGATACGACCACCTGTAAATAGTAGAAACACCATCTAGCACCTTGAGTTACAAAGTACCTACTGTGTGGCATTCCACTGCGCTCGACATCCTGAGACATAAGATGTTAAGTCTCATTATGTCCTGTAGTTACACTGGCTACAATGTCCTCCAAATCGAAACACAATACTAAATGCACACTGCTGCTTGGCGGTAGAAATAGACATTACGGTGGTGCACACCCAGACGGACTCTTACATATGAGAGTCCTACCACCAGTAAATGTAACGTACGTATGATACGAAGTAAGTGAATATATAAAAATTATTATAAGCATATTATATTCTGGTAATTTAAAAGTTTACATTTCTGTGAAATTTTTTATAGGGTTATATTCATACAGCAGATATTTTTAATATACAGAGTTAAGCATGTTGGCAGATTTGATAGCTAATGCAACTTTGATCACGCACTTTTTAGAAACAAAGACCTTACAGCGGTGTCGTGCCACGCCACGCACGTAATACAATTACGCCGTCGAACAACAAGAAAACTAGAACTAAACATATTCAAACCCAGTAACAAAGCTAGTGAGACAAGATAACGAATATTTCAGTATCTTTAAATAAAATGACAAAACAAGTAAACAATGTACTTACAACATTACCATTTTTCTATAAATGGATTTGGTTTGAGGACAAATTCGCAAGTGAAATAATTTTCAAAAGAAATAATAAAAAAATACTTGGAAACCGAATGAAAACTGCAAAGGGAATTTGCATCTCAAATCTACTACGAAGTTTTCGAACAGCCACGACAATAAGAAAACACACAAATGGGGAAAACTTAAATTGCATTTTTCGTTCGGAAACAATCTAGTCTAATGTTAAACAAAGTAATAAAAACAATCGGTTCCAAATTCAAAGTTATTTAACTTTTTTAAATTCATCGGACATTAGCATAGAACACGAAACAAGTTTAGTTTTTAAAACTTCGCTTGTTCTGTAAATCTTTACTAATAATATAAATGCAAAAGTAACTCTGTCTGTCTGTCACGCTTTCACGCCAAAACTACTGAACGGAGTTAAATGAAATTTGGTACACAGATAGTCTAGAGCCTGAGAAAGGACGTAGGCTACTTTTTAATGCTATAAAGGGTTGATAGGGGGGGTGGAAAGTTGTATGGAACTATAGTCATTTTTAGAGCTAGAAGCCTGAAACTTATTTTTTTAGGCTGTTGAATCGATATAAATAAATATGACATTCCAATATTGTAAAAGTTTTACCCTCAAGGGTGTAAAATAACAATAGGGAATAGTGGATGAATCTTTGTATGGAAATATGTAGGTAATGTTTATGTGAATGATTTGTAACTTTGCGACAAGAGACAAATTTGGCACACGGGTAGAACATGTCCTGGATTAACACATATGCTACTTTTTATCCCGGGAAAATGTAAAGTGGGACTTTGTCCCGGAAAACCTTTTTAAGGCGGGCGGAACCGCGGGCAACAGCTAGTGTTTAATAAAAACATGACCAAATAGAATCACTAACAAGGAAAACAGTACTCAAAGGGATAAATTTTTTATAAAGATTTCCAAGACTACAAAATTCTAGCCGATTTGTACGGCGATGCTGTAGAAGTCTAGAACAGCAAAGGTTATTTGAACAGGAAAGTCGTTAGGCCTTACGTTTCGCCTTGATTAAAGTACAAATGGAATTCCTGGAATATAGGCGCCTGTCACGCAAAAAGACTGAAAAAATCTAATTGTCTATATTTTGTGCTCAGTTTCTGAGTAAAAATTTTCAACTTAGTTGACTATATTCAACGAATTGAAATTAGACAATTTCATTTTGTTCAATTTAGTTTTCGATTTATTTTGTATAATTTAGCTTTAATTAATGCCAAGTCATAAAATCCATTAAAGTATCAAAACAAAATATTTACATTTCTCATAAAGTTTATTTATTTAATACTAGCTTTTGCCCACGGCTCCGCTTGCGTTAAAAAGTTTTTCCGGGATAAAAGTCCCGCTTTATATTTTCCCGGGATAAAAAGTAGCCTATCTGTTAATCCAGGGCATGATCTACCCGTGTGCCAAATTTAATTGAAATCCATTGAGTAGTTTTTGCGTGAAAGAGTAATAAACATACATCCATACATTCTTACAAACTTTCGCGTTTATAATATTATTATGAGCCTTAAGGCTTGTTTCCCAGGTCTCAAAGGAGATGTCCGCTGTTTATTTGGTTCCGGGGCCTCAAAATCTAACCAGAGTCAATCTTTAGGGATATTAAAGGGGAAAATATGGATCTTGGATCCATTAAAAAATATTTTAGACCCCTCCATTTGTAACTAACTTTTTTA
The DNA here is from genome assembly GCA_949316025.1 of Lapara coniferarum. Classification (NCBI taxonomy): domain Eukaryota; kingdom Metazoa; phylum Arthropoda; class Insecta; order Lepidoptera; family Sphingidae; genus Lapara; species Lapara coniferarum. The sequence continues at coordinate 22,302,225 of OX438932.1, forward strand.
AAAACGTTCCTATTGAATGTAGTTTTTAAGCAAAATAAAATTACACGACCGTCTCGGTGGCGTAGTTGTATTACGGTACGACTGCAATTCTGACGTCTCGGGTTCGATCCCCGGGTCGAGCAAAGTGATATCGAGTTTTTCTATTCAGTATCAGCTCGGAGTCTGGAATTTGTGTCCGATATGGCGATAGGCTCGCCTCCTATCACATCATGAGACGGAATAACCGCGAAAAGTGGGTGCCCTAGTTGCGTTTCTGCCTACCCCTTCGGGGATAAAAGGCGTGAGTATGTGTGTATAAAATTACATAAATCTAAAAATCGGAGGTCGTTAAAACTAAACGATTAATTGTAATAGACTAGGGTTTAGGAGTTTTCAGTCCGTTTATGCTCATCTCCTTTGACAGTCATCATATTAAACAGCGAATTTAGATAGTAATTTTACGAAAAAAAAGAGAGAAGGATCCATATTTTCCCCTTTAATATCCCTAAAGTTTGAGCCTGGTTAGATTTGAGGCCTAGCACCCATACAAAAAACGGCCATCTCTTTTTACATAAACAATAAGCAAGGTGCAACGTACGACTCTTCACAAAAGCACATTTCCCTATGAATTATCGGTACGAGCCGAGCAGCGGTTGTAAATCAAAGTTATTACGGACCATGGCGTAATTAATACATACACCGTTATTAATTAAACCACAACTCGCTGTAGACAATTGTACCTGAAATATGGCTCACGTACGTTGCATATGTACTGGCGAGCACATTAATAATTCATATTCTATGAATAAAGTTAATTAAACTTTTTTAATGAATGACAAGACGAGCAAACTAAATGTCCAATGGTAAGCGCCACGAGTTAACATAAAGTTAATAAAATTAATTAAACTTTTTAATGAATGATAAGACGAGCAAGCTGTGTCCGATGGTAAGCGCCACGACTACACATAAACTTTGTATTGCGAACAATATTGTATTTATGAAGCCCACAAATATAAATAAATAAAGATAGTAACTTGAAAGTGTTTTTAATTTGATTATTTTAGCGTTAGACGCGGTATAAGTCTACAAAGATAAAACCATTACGACCCGAACCAATTGGTTCCATAATTCCTTCTTCTGTTGTACCTCTATGGAATAGTTTGCCGGCACACGTGTTCCCGCCTTCCTACAATCCTGGGTCCTTCCGCCGTAGCGTGAAGAAGCAGCTGGTCAGGCCGGCATGATTGTGTCGAATGGCATGGGATAATCGTCCAATTCCATTCTCTATTTGAACTGCACCGTGCTTACCATCGGGTGCAGTGCAGTCACTATGTCGAGATCCTATAAAAAAAAATAAGAGGTTCCATCATCATCACCAGCCATATGTCTAATGCTGAACATAGGCCTCCCCCAAAGATTTCCAGACGGACCTGTCAAAAGCGGCTTGCATCCAGCGTGTTCTTGCGTCCTTTATCAAGTCGTCTGTGCCCCTTGCACCTTGAGGTTCCATCAAGAAGTCATAATACTTTTAAATATACATTTATTTGGTTTAAATTACAACGTAAAGAGTGTACAGGAGCAGCAGGTGAATAGAAGCGTGACTGCTTTTATTTCGTTAGCAAACAATACCGTGAATATATTATATCGTTGTAATCAGAAATCTATACAGTTTGCTCATCCAGACATTCAGTTAATAATAAACTACTTAGTACTTATTACTGCCTCGGTGGCGTAGTTATTACGGTACGACTGTAATGCTGAGGACTCGGGTTCGATCCTCGGGTCGGGCAAAGTGATACTGGATTTTTCTATTAACAGCCCGGAGTCTGGAATTTAGACCGTATCACATCATGGGAGAGAATACGCAGGGCGAAAAGTGGGTGCACTAGTTGCGCATCTGCCTATCCCTTCGATATAAGGCGTGAGCATGCACATGTGTACTTACTATCATGACACCGGAACCAACACAATTCCACTTTATACCCGTAACTCATTATAAATTTACGTGCATCAGATGCTAAAGTCTAGAAGTCTTATTAAACATTCAGGCACTTCTCCCGGCGGCTGTACAAAACCCATTAGCCGTCCAGACTCCCACCTATTGATCTCGCTAAATTTACACCAGCGCTCGCCGTAATTGAGCAGTTTGCACATAATGGCAAATGCATACAGTTGCGACCATATTTGTGCGGCTGCGTACGGAACTAAATGTTAATGAAGCATTTATAAAAAATAGTTCTTGAAAATATTCAATTCGTTATGAAAACTACTTCGATTAGAACTAAATTAGAAGTAAAATCCAATTAAAATAAATTGATAATATGAAATTAATGTTAAATTCTTTATAACGCCAATAAATTATGTGAATAGTTTGCCATGAATGCATCTCTGTAACGATAACTTTCGACTATTTATAGACAAGACACAAGCTGAATGCCAAATGAACTGGCAAATGGGATCTTGCCTTTCGTACGGTCAGTGGCATTGCTAGAAGTATACGTAAATATAGAGCTTCTCTCTTTCAAAGGCCTACTTTGAAAAATTGGTCTAAACTGTATTATTCGCAATACATACATAGAGGAAGAGCCTATCACGACTCAAACACTAATCTTAAGCAACTTTATATTTTGCTAAATGACAATTAAATGAACATTAATATATTATATTATTGACAGAATCAAACAACACTCCATCATGAATCTTCCCTTCGTGTTAAAAACATGAAGATAAATTGCAGAGTCTACAAAAAACACTGACACACCCTCTGCATTCACTAATATATCTTCTAAGGATTTTCGCACCCTATAGACGCTTTTAAAAATACATAGGACATGTCTTTCAGTATAAACTAAATTAGGAAGTGTGGAAAAATAGGTGGCTAAAACATGTATCGGATGTAAGGTAAAAAAAATAGATGTGAGCAAAGTTGGGGACTCTGCTATGGTAAAATAGAATGGAGATTCGTACCTCTTAATGACATAATAAAACCAGCCCTGTATTATAGCTGACCCACAGCTGGGCACGGGTCTCCTGTACTGTGAGGGTTTTAGGCTTTAGTCCACCACGCTGGCCTAGTGCGGTTAGTAGAGTTCACATTCCTTCGAAATTCATATGGAGAACTTCTCAGGTATGCAGGTTACCTATGTTTTCCTTCACCGCTAAAACAAGCAATAATTCACGAAGAATACACACATAACTTTAGAAAGGTCAGCGATGCGTGCCCTTGGGTTTGAACCTGCGGACATTCGTCTCGACAGTCCATTCTACTCCCGAGTTCGCCGCATCTCTTACCTCTTATCTTACTAAAATTATTAAAATGTTTGTGGGTATTTCTTTTTGTTTTTTTTTTTTGTCCTGTAACTGCGGAACGAACTTAGATGAAATTTGGGTCAAAGATAGATCATGTCCTGAATTAATATATATGCTGCTTTTGACCTCGATAATTTGATTTAGGATAAATATTTTTTTTTTACATTTATTTTTTGTAAATGCCGCTGGTGTGATTCAAATGTAGGTATAGATTACTACAGTGATTTTGTAGCGGAAAAGGCTTTATACGGATGAAACCGCGAGGAATACCTAGTAATTTAAATTGTAAAAGGGCTATACCAAAAATATTCAAATGTAAAATTACCGTCTGAGTTCGGTTCAAGTCTAAAACGATTAGCTATGGAAGCGACATTGAAAACTTCAGTACAAAATGTAATACAATCTAAGATCTCTTATGTGCGGTAGCACGTTAACCTATGTTTCATAATGAATAATGCATTCTCACATCGCGCCTAGGTTTCTAATTGAAATACTGACGTGCACATTTATTTTTGGACAGTGAATAAATCTTTATTTCCTATACAGATTTTGTTAACATACATACATATACACTCACGCCTGTTATCCCCGAAGGGGTAGGCAGAAGCGCAACTAGTGCACCCACTTTTCGTTTTGCGTATTCCGTCCCATGATGTGATAGAGGCGAGCCTATCGTCATATCCGGCACAAATTCTAGACTCCGCGCTGATACTGATTAGAAAAATCCAATTTCATTTTGCCCGACCCGGGGATCGAACTCGAGACCTCAGGATTGCAGTCGTACCGTAATACAACTACACCACCGAGGCAGTCTTAAAATATTTAAATATCTAAATTGTGTCAAAATGTACACGATAAAATCCCCGCAATAAAACTAGGTCGAACGACAAATTGTAAGACTTCTTCAGCGAATTACAGAAGCCACATTTGTGATTAAAAGCAATTCACTTAGAAGAATCCAACATCGTAACGCCCGAATACTCAAACGCTACTTAAATATTTGAGATGGCCTTACGGATTTAAGCATTCGTTATTGGTGAAATTGGTATACTGAAACGTCACTTATCTCTTAACCTCAAATTTAAGGCGACTCAGTTTAAGATCCGCTTATTGATTCAAACGGTATTCACAAACACTGCTTAAAGTTTGACAGCTATGTAAGGCCTCCAAATATGGCTGTTAATCGAGATCAATTTGAGAGTGCTTCAGACTAGTCTCAAATATTTACGTTCAAATCTTTAATAATTTTATTGCGTAATAACTACTTATTATATTCTCTTTGGATTTAATAAATCGTTTTTTTCTTCATTATCATCATTGTCTGAAGAGGAGTGTGGTGTCAAAGGAAGAAATCGAGAGAAATTAAACGCTTTCGAAGAATACAATAATGATAATTTAATGTTAATGTTTGACAAATAAATATATCATATCTTATCTTAACTTATCGTAAAAGAAGATTCCAACTCAGCAAGGAAACAGTTCTTCATTTATGTTCTTTAAAATCGGGATTATATCCAGCCGAACACAAAAAGAAACCAAACAATCCAACCGATAGCCCAAGGTCATCGGGGTTATTTTTCACGGGAAACAACCAACGGTAGTACATCGTATTGTGCGTAGTATGGCAGTTGAGTTAGCATATTTTGTAAATGTTTGTAAATATGCCTACTTCTGATGATAAAACTGAAATAAGAATTATAAATATTATTGTTGTTGACTTGTTTATTTTTTTTTCTAAAGCAGCTAATGTCAACCCTGACATACTGCCAAGTGGCAATATAATGCCAATATAAGCTCATCACATCAATGTTAAGAATATAATAATTAATAAACTATTTCTAATAATGAATATGCCATTCCTACATATTAAAAACCTAGGATGGTTTTTAAACGTACTTACCATTTTTACTATGTAGCATCTGCACACAGTACATAAAATACACACGAAAATTAAATATAATAGACATATTATAACATTGTAAATCATTTTCAAACTACGCATTGTGTTATTCGATTTATTTATATTTAACATCTTAAAAATTATACTGCGTGAAACGACACATAAATATCAAATTTATTAAAATTGTAATCGAAAACAAACTTTTTATAATCTGTAGCAAAATGACTGCTCCTCGGCTGAGTTTTCCATCAAATCTTTTAAAGTGCGTTTGAGAATGCCATTTAAAATAAGAAGCCGGCTAAAATTAAGTAGGCCTCAGATAACTTGGTTGGTTGAGCAGCATTTGAGTATTCGGGCGTAAATCTTATATATGACCACATCACCGTACAACATTTTTATATACATATTCATATCCTACTAATATTATAAAGGCGAAAGTTTGTAAGTATGTATGGATGTATGGATGTCTGGATGTATGGATGTTTGTTACTCTTTCTCGCAAAAACTACTGAACGGATTTAAACGAAATTTGGCACACGGGTAGATCATGTCTTGGGTTAACACATAGGCTACATTTTATCCCGGGAAAATAAAAAGCGGGACTTTTATCCCGGAAAAACTTATGAAAGCGGGCGGAACCGCGGGCAAAAGCTAGTTATAAATATAAGCAACTCGAATGATTCTATGTAGCTTATTTATTTATTTATTTATTTATTTATTACAAGGTACACAAAACAGAATACAGCCAAAATTATACATCAAAATAGCTTATACAATACCTGAATAGGACTAGGTTGTATTCCTAACTATGTATACACAGCATGCTAAACCTATGTAAACACAGTATTAAAAAGAGAAAGAAAAAAATGTGATGTGCATTAGTATGGGCATCAACAAAGTGCTACATTTCAATTCAAGAAAAAAAATATATACCTATATATACAATGGATATAACAATGAATGGGTGGCAAACATGATAATATGTTACAGACTCTTTTAAGGCGACACATTTAAGACATGAATAAATGGGTGATAAAACATTTCAATCCTACTAATATTATAAACGCGAAATTCTGTAACTTCTTTTCTGTAAATTCTGCTTACTAACTTAATAGCTTAGTAACTTAATAATAATATGCAATTCAAATAAATTTATGAAAGAGTGTATAGTAATAATGAATGCCATGACTGCACTCGCCTGATGGTACGTAATGCCCAAACAGTAGCTACACAGAATTACGAACTACCAAGTAAGTACTACAAAATATCGACTTGCGCTAGTCACCCTAAAATTAGATCTTAAACTAAACAAGCTAAAGCATACAGTATTACGTATATCATATTTATCCCTCAAAGTTTCATATTGCAGAGCTTAATATCCATTACGATATCTATATTTGTACGTAGAAAAAAACACTTCATAAATAATGTCAGTCATAACAAAATCGTCACGTAAATGAAACACACGTTTTTACCGCACGATATTTTTGTTGCTTTGTCGGTTTCCGACCCTAACATGAACGGATATAAACGACGCGACGGCAAAATTAAAAGTAAAGCAAGGAAATTGAATAAAATTAAGTATTCAATTATTTGTGTCATAGCTCTGATTCTATCATCTGAGTTTTGAATACCAATATACATTAATAATAAATAGTTATGATACAGCTTGCAGACGTGTGAAACAATAAGAAACCTGGCGAAATATAAAGAACTAAAACTAAAACTAAGTCCATGTTTATGAAAAAATATTTTTAAACTAGCTTTTACCCGCGGCTCCACCCGCTTTAAAAAGTTTTTCCGGGATAAAAGTCCCGCTATATATTTTTCCGGGATAAAAAGTAGCCTATGTGTTAATCCCGGACACGATCTACCTGTGTGCCAAATTAGATCGAAATCCGTTCAGTAGTTTTTGCGTGAAAGAGGAACAAACCTCCATACATCCATACATTCTTACGAACTTTCGCATTAAATCAAACTACAAAAATCTATATAGTTATTTCCTAATTCTACCTTGACTTTCGTTGGGTTTCAGTATACATAGTCGGCCCTTTGAAATTCATGCTAGTCCCGAGTAGCACGTGGGAATGGGTGTCATACGATACACGGTTTTTTTGTTGTTTTTTGCGTCACGAAGCGTGCGCCCTCGGTAACGTTTTAATTTTATAAAAACTAAGGATACACTCATCTTTCGCGCCCGCGATATGTTATCATTTACGCGGACTTGGTTCCCAAAGTTTCGGTGGCTGAGTGGGTGTTTTGAAGGCTAAGACTACCAGTTTTTTTTTTATTTTTTTTTTTATTTATATCAAAAACATTTATTACAGATACAACTTTCAAGTAATATGATCCTTGTAAAAAATGCATTATAACATAATATATAAGTAGTAAGTATATTGAACACAGGTACCCAAAGTAAGATTTAACTTGTGTTTTGGGTACCAACGCTCTTACAAGTTTTGCACAATATGTTATATTGCATACAGATAGAACGTGAGTAGTAAGGGATTCGACGGTTCTGGAGCACGTTCGGGGGCCGGTTGGCGCCACTCTGGCCTAGTTCGTCAATAATTTCGATTGCTCCAATTTCGCCGCGTACAATCCGCGAATTAACCCGCGGATTAAATTAATACCTACCGCGAAAAATTCCGCGGATTTAATTAATACCTACCGCGAAAAATTCCGCGGATTTAATTAATACCTACCGCGAAAAATTCCGCGGATTTAATTAATACCTACCGCGAAAAATTCCGCGGATTTAATTAATACCAACCGCGAAAAATTCCGCGGATTCCATTTCATATCGCCCGCGAGATAGGTATAAACCGCGAATTGGAGTTGTATGGTTTACGGTCCCCTCAAGCTTGTACCTTTTCCCTTTGTTTCGTTGTGCTTTTGTATTTCTACTTTCTAACAGCGACCCTTTTTATTTGAAGAATACAAATGTCTTTGTTCCATATTCCTATGGGCTCGTGTTTCTACTTAAGAGCCGTTTACAATTACCCATTACTCACCCTTTATGCATTACGGGCATTGTTTATGATCCATAAAGCAATCGTTACAATACACCATACATTACTCAAATTCTAAGTAAAACCCTTCGGGTCTTCTCATTGTCAATGATTAACTACATGTCCATTATTTTAAACAACAGTTACGGATCCTATTATTCCCATTTCCTGATGCTATGTATTCAATGGAACGTTCAAAGTGAAAGTTGAACATGTTGGATCCTGTCTGCAAGGAAACAATACTCGCTCTCCATATAAAAGCCAAACTCAAAATCACATGGTATCGTATTCCACTCTGTGCTCTCTTCGAAGTGTGATCTCCAGTTGTTTGTAATAGTGAAGTGATAGTAAAACAGTGTAATAGTAAATACTGAAGCTGATATAAAATGAATGTAAGTACCTTCTTATACTTTGATCTAAAATTGTTATAACCAGATGTTTTATTAATTGTATATGTTATGTGTTGTTCACTGGGTTAATGCATTTTAGTTGTATTTGATCTCTTATTTAATTTATCAAAGTTACTGTAGTGCATTTTATTTCACATACCTATAAGTGTTTATCATACAATACTTCCTTAACCGATTTGTTTTATTTACAGTTTTATTTTCGTTACATTTGATCTCTTATTAAATTATCAATGTTACTTTAGTGTACATTTATACTTCGCATACCTATAAGTATTTATCATATAATACTTCCTTAACCGATTTGTTTTATTAACAGTTTTATTTCATTTTATTACAGTTTTCGGAAAATACTTTCAAAAATTACTATTATGCTGAAGATATAGATGAACCTAGTGATGAAGAAGGTACACTCGCCTTTAAAGTCAAAAAAGCGATAATAGCAAACAAAAGATCCATGGAATGCAATAACATTGACGAATTTTTCGAAAAACCTAAGAAAAAGAAGACAACGACAAAAAAATCATCTAGTGTTGGTAGAGCGACGAGTGGTGGTGTTTCATACATCAAAACAAACAGCGATGACAGCAGTTCTGCATCACACCTCATAAAAATTGAGGTGTATGATGTTAATAAAATAAAAAACATCGCACCGACGGAACAATGGAAACATGCTGATGTGCGAGTTAAATATTACGCAGACACCGAGAGTGATAAAAACTTGCAATGTATCAAGGACGCGGTATACAACATAACTAAACAGTTGGCGAGTAAGGACGATTGTGTGAAATATTTTATAGACAACGACAAATGAACAAAGTGCCAGTGCGTATCAGTGTTTTAAAATCATAACTTTAGTCATATACTTTATTCTAAGAAACTATTATTGTAATAACTATACCTATTTTAATTTAATTTACATTGTATTGTATTTTAACTTTGTACTCTTTTAAGTTACATGCTTAACAGATTACTTCGTTTTTTATTCTAGAACTCTTTGTGTTGTTGCTAAGTATTAATGTAAATAGTAATAAGTCTTTTTAGTGTTTTTCATGTTCATGCTTACGATTGTAAAGTTATTACGAACATTCATTAATTGTTTGGATAGTTTAAAGTTAAATTGCATTGTTTAGGGTAGTGTTTATTATTAAAGTAAGAAGGTACTACGAAGACATTGCTCACGATGGATGCAATATCAAGCTGTGATTTACACAACATGGAACTCGTCGCACTTCTCGAGAACATTGAATCTATGGATCTGATGTCATCACAATACGACAAAGAACTTTACGAGCTCTGTGATAAAATGGAACAAACACAAGTTGAAACGTGAGTATAACATTTTTTATTATGTTAAGACTTGTTGCAACATGTTCTGGGCATCCACGAAGAGGGGATACAATTCAAGTATTTATAATGGTTGGGACATCTTTGCACAATCATTCCACTTGTTTCTTCCGTTTATATTTTTTACATTAGTGTGCAACCGAAATGTACCACTCGCTTGATATTTCTAGTTTATCTCAGAGTGAGATTGCTAGTTTCGATAAAAATATTATTCTAAATAAATATCATCGTTTCATACGGTTTTGGTATATACAAAATGTTTTGCCAGTGTCAATGTTGGGAGATCCTGATATTTCTCCTTATTATACGCCATGTAGTGGTCATAGAACCTCACAGCAAACTCATACCGATGAGGATGATATTGATGGTGTATTATCAATGAAAGCATATTGTTTTCAGTGTAAATAACAAAAAATGTTAGTATCTATTTAAAGAATAGAAATATAGTAAGAAGCTTATTACGTGTGATCACAATTTTTAACAGTTTTCTTATCCATCAGATCTATGCAGAATGGAGAAGGTAGCAGAAAAAGGAAAAGATTAGCACCAACTGAGTTGTTTGAGGAGGATCCGTTAAAGAGAAAAAAAAATATTCGTCTTGAAGCTCCTTCAACATCTACATCATCGCTGGGTACCATTGTAAATGTAAGTACAGAACAGCATAATGATAAAATTGAATGTCCTGAGTGTCACGTACATGTGTCAAAAAAATATATGACCAGTCACTATAAGAGCAATAAACATAAAAATAATTTAATTAGAAGAGATAATAATCTACCTAATGTTCAATTGATTGATAGTGCTTTTGGTAATAGAATTATTACATATCGAGTGAAATCTAATTTAGTTTCTGATACGCAGTTTGAATCACCTGAATTATTTTTACAAAATATAAAAAATGTAATTTATACATTACTAGAACGATTTATTTTAGAATATTCTGTTGTAAAAGTTAATTTTATTCTCAATGCGGATTTCACACAAGAAACAAAAAATCTACTAAATATTTTTGATTTCCAAATTTCAAACTATCTTGTTTGTCAAGGTGATGATAAAGATATTATTTTCTCATCTATAATCACCGAAATTACAAACAAAATGACAAATTTTCAAAAAAAAGGTAGCGGATGGAGTTTAGTTAAAATAAATCACTTGGATATGAATGTCAACAAATTTAACCCATTGCGTGGATCTTCATACATAGACCTACCGTTAGATATAAAACACAAGAAAGCTGTAATCAATGTTCAAAATAACGATCACGAATGCTTTCGTTGGGCAGTTTTGTCAGGATTATTCCCAGTCACTCATAGTTCCAATAGGGTATCATCTTATATAATACATAAAAATAAGTTAAATTTTGATAACCTATCGTTTCCTATAAAAATTAACGACATCCATAAGTTTGAAAAATTGAACAGTATGAGTATTAATGTTTTTGGATTACAATATGATTCAATAAGCAAATCAAATAAAGTTGTAGGTCCATTACACTTTACGAAACGTCGAAAAACTACTCACTTAAACTTGTTGTATATATCTCAAGGTTCTAAAGGTCATTACTGTTTTATTAAAAACCTCTCGAGATTATTATCTAAACAGATATCGACTTCTGAACATGCAGTTCATATTTGTGATGGGTGTTTATTAAATTTTCCATCATTACATAATTTAAAACGACACCAAGAAAATGACTGTTTCAATGTGTGCACAAATTTACCATCGGAAAGCGATAGCAAAAGAAACTGGTTTAATGAATTAATACCATCAAACCAAATTTCATTTAACAACTATGAACGTAAATTAAGAGTTCCATTCGTTGTGTATGCTGACTTTGAAGCATTTTTAAACCCAATAGAGAGTTGTTCTAACAATCCAAATCAATCTTCAACTGTTAATATTCAAAAACATGAAACGTATAGTTTTGGGTATTATGTTAAATGTTCGTATGATGATAATCTTTCAGTATATAGATCTTATACAGGACAAGATTGCGCACTAAAATTTATGCAATTCATTAACACAGATTTAGAAAATATCTGTAAAAAAAATTCTTTTGTAAGATCACCTTTACCGTTAACTGAAGAAAATGAAATAAATATCAGTCAAAGTGATTCGTGTTACATTTGTGCTACTAAATTAAACCAGGATAGCACAGTATCTTACAATTGGCATACTGGAGTATATGAAGGTGTAGCTCATAGAGTATGCTCTCAGAAATACAAAGCTCCTAATTTTGTACCAGTGTTTTTACATAATTTAAGTAATTATGACGCTCATTTCATAGTGCATGGTCTTGATTTCGAGAAAGGTGACATTGAACTTATTCCTGAGAACAAAGAAAAATACATTTCTTTTTCTAAAGTTTTACAAATCAACAACAGAGTTGTAAAATTACGATTTCTTGATTCTTTTAAATTTATGTCAAGTAGCCTTAACAAATTAGCTCAGAACTTACTACCCGAACAATTTCGTGAACTCAAGTTAAAATATCCATGTGAAGAAGATTTTAAACGTTTAATAAGAAAAGGTGTATATCCATACGAATACATGACAACATTTGATTCTTTAAAAATAACTTCTCTTCCCACTCGCAATCAGTTTTATAGTTCTTTAAATGATAGTCACATTACAGAAAGTGAATACCATCATGCCCAAGACGTGTGGAAACATTTTAATTGTAAAAATATGGGTGAATATTCAGACCTGTATTTAAAAACAGATGTATTGTTGTTAGCAGATATATTTGAAAATTTTAGGGATGTCTGTCTTAAAACATACGGTTTAGATCCTGCCCACTATTATACAGCACCTGGTTTAAGTTGGGATGCTATGTTAAATTTTACCAAGATAAATTTGGAACTCTTAACAGATATCGACAAGGTTACGTTTATAGCAAATAATATTCGGGGTGGTATATCACAATGCAGCAATAGACATGCAGTGGCAAATAACATATTTATGTCGGAATACAATTCAAGTAAACCATCTTCATTTTTGATGTACTTAGACGCAAATAACCTTTATGGTTGGGCTATGTCCCAATGTCTCCCGACAGGAAAATTTGAATGGGTCGACATAAATACAGATTTTAATACAGCCGATGATGCCAAACATGGGTTTATATTGGAAGTAGACTTAGAATATTCAAAAACTTTACATGATTTTCATTCAGATTTTCCATTTTGTCCAGAAAACGTATGTTTAGGAAGCAGCAAAGACAAGAAACTGATTCCAAATTTAAAAGATAAAAAAAATTACGTCATTCATTATAGAAACCTCAAACAATGTTTAAAAAATGGTCTCAGATTAGTTAAAATTCATAGAATTTTAAAATTTGAACAATCTGCATGGTTGAAAAGTTACATAGACTTAAACACTCATATGCGATCATTAGCTACTTCAGATTTTGAGAAAGATTTTTTTAAACTTATGAATAATTCTGTTTTTGGTAAAACAATGGAAAATGTAAGAAAGCGAGTTCATGTCAAATTAATAAATCATTGGTTAAATCGTGGCAAAACTCAAGGTGCTCAATCTTTGATAGCAAGACCAGAATTCCATAGTTTATCTATATTCTCAGAGAGCTTAGTTGCAATACAATTAAACAAAACTAACGTTTTATATAATAAACCAATTTACCTCGGTTTTTGTATTTTAGATATATCGAAAACATTACTATACGATTTCCATTACGATTATATGAAATCGAAATATCAAGATAATATTAAATTACTATATACTGATACCGATAGTTTAATATATCAAATATTTACGCAAAATTATTATGCTGATATAAAACTTGATTTAGCCAACTACTTTGATACGTCAGACTATCCACCAAATAATGAATATGGTTTACCATTATTGAATAAAAAACGGTTAGGATTTTTTAAAGACGAAAATAACGGAAAAATTCTTAAAGAGTTTGTAGGTCTTCGCTCTAAAATGTATGCAATGGATGTGCAAAATAAATGTATATGTAAAGCAAAAGGGATTAATAAAAGTGTCACAAAAAAATTTTGTCTCAGCGATTATAAATCATGTTTATATGAAAAGAAAACGCAATACAGTGAAATGATAAGATTCAAATCTATTAAACATGCTATATATACACAAAAAATCAATAAGATATCTTTATCACACAATGACACAAAACGTTATTTAATAGAGAATTCGACAGATACTCTTGCATGGGGTCATTATAAAATAAAGGACATTTGATTTTATCAGTGAATTCTGTACAACGAAAATATGTATGTTAATGTGTGTGTGTATGTTTTATTTTCGGATTTAAATATTTTAATGTTCTGTCTTTATTATGTACTTTTTTTTTATTGTGATACTATGACAACTATTTTGTGTATCATGAAAAATAAGATGCAAATTTGAATGTCTGTAGGAAGTTAATTCTTATATCTGATTTAACTATAATGTATATTAATTTTATTACTGTAATATTTTTGAAAACATCTTTGAATTGTATGTGATCATTTTTCAAACTATGTGAATATTATGTAATCTTTGTATGTAAAACAAAAAAAATCAAATATAATACATTCAATCGTATCTTCTTGTTTTATTCAATCCGAAGCGCTTTTCGAGTTCACACGTGCATTTAAAAATGTTTCACTTTTATCATCCTTTTACTGCCATAGTTGCAGGTCCAAGTGGGTGTGGAAAGTCTAATTTTGTAACAAACTTTATTAAATACATTAATGATATGTGTAACACCACTTTTCATCAAATTACTTGGTGTTTTGATGAGATGCAACCCTTATATGATGTACCAAATGTAAACTATTATCAGGGTATACCAGATATGAATATGTTTGATGGAAAGGAAGCTAACCTTATCATTATCGATGATCTTATGAGGGAATCTGATGGTCGCATTGTCGACATATTTACTAAAGGTAGTCATCATAGGAACTTGAGTGTATTTTACATTACTCAAAATTTATTTCATCAAGGTAAAGGACAAAGAGACATTTCTTTGAATTCAAACTACATCATTTATTTCAAAAACCCACGTGATAAAACTCAAATACGTTACTTAGCGCGACAAGTATCACCAGAAAATAGCAAATTCATAGAAGATTCTTACAGAGATGCTACAAAAGAAGCACATGGCTATTTGATGATAGATCTAAAACAAAATACTTTTGATATGTGTCGAATTAAATCAAAGATCTTTCCTTCTGATGGTCATCCTACAGTGTACATTCCCACAAAAGAGTTTAAATATGTCAAAAACCAACAAATACCCGTCATTTGCAAATGATGGATCGACGCTTAAAGACGCATGAACACTTATTAAATGCTCTTTATAAGCTTAAACCAAAACATCAACAAGCTCTTTTAAAAGTGTGTAACGAAAACGAAATTAATTTTATTTGTGAATGTATTCATAATGTTTTACAAGGAAATATAAATCTTGAAGAAAAATCGAAGAATAAACTAAAAAAATACAAAAATCTACTACGAAAATTAGTACGTAAAAGTACAAATAAAATAAGAAAGAATATAATAGTTCAAAGAGGTGGTGCATTTCTTCCGATCATATTGGGTTCTATTTTGAGTGGATTGATAAGTGGACTGGTTTAAAATGGAACACGCCAAAAAAATGCTGTTAGTTGACCCAAGTTTAATAGATAAGTTAAATCAAAAAAGAAATGAAAATCCTACCTCTCGTTTAGATAGCGAAATGGAAAAAATACTCAGCAGTAATATGGATGATCGAAAAAAGTGTAAATTATACTTACAAATTTTACAAAGATATCTCCACTTTATGGAAGAAGATCGTCGTCCCATTGAACTCCCTATAATAACTTCAAATGACGATAACAATAAACCCTCATCTGAAAGCTGGAAAAATTTTAATATAAATAATGATATCAAGAATAAAGATGTAGTTGTCAGTCAGACACTGAGTGATGAACAGAAGCAACAAGAACATTTTACACTCGAAAAAAAACCTTTCTATTCAACAGAACAAATTTTAAATTTAATACCAAAAACATATGTAAAAAAAGGTGAGTTATTATTGAATTCGGTGTCGCTAAATAAAAACAAAATTTATTGGAATGATGCTGGCACAGTGATTGTGGATAATGAAGTAATTCCTAACAGTAACATTATCGATTTAATAAGCGATACACTGCGACCATTGAAAAACAACGACCCACCCGGTTGGGAAAAATTTGCTAAAGCGTTAAAAGATTTGAAAATACCTTTAACATACATTGGCAATCCAAAAAGACGTGAGTACATAGCTCAACTTCAAAAAGACGTCGAAGAACAACCGCCACAAAACACAGAGGTATATTTGACACCAACTAGTGAAATTAAACACGCAAATAAAATTAAGAAAAAGATTGATTGGGAAAAATGGACCCCTTATTAGAAATAAATCAAATTTATTATGATGTATCACACCCCGCTGGATATAGTAATATCGACAAATTATCAAAAGCTATGAAAGGTAAAATGAAAAAGGAGGAAGTTAAAAACTGGTTGCAATCTCAATCTACGTATACACTCCATAAACCAGTACATAGAAGATTCGCTCGAAACAAATACGTTCTCTCTAATCTGAATGAACTTTGGCAAGCCGATTTAAGTGACATGCGAACTTATTCTAAAGATAATAAAGGTTTCAATTACATTCTTTGTGTTATTGATGTTTTTAGCAAATATGCATATGCCAGACCCTTGCAAAAGAAAAATTCAGAAACCGTAAAAAAGTGTTTCGATAGTATATTTAATGAAGCTAGCACCACACCTACACACATTCAATCTGATAAAGGCACTGAATTTGTATCAAAAGATGTTCAAAGATACTTTAAAACAAAAAACATTAATTACTATACGACAAATAATCCAGACATCAAAGCAAGTATTGTAGAAAGATTTCAAAGAACGCTAAAAATGAAGATGTGGCGCTATTTTACACACAAGAATACACATAAATATATTGATATTTTGCAGAACTTGATACACTCTTACAATCACAGTTTTCATTCTAGTATTAAAATGTGTCCTTCAGATGTTAATTCTAATAATATAATGACAGTTTGGAGTAATTTATATGAAAAATCTGAAAAATCATCAAAAAATATACTACCTATGTTTCATCTCGGTGATCATGTTAGAATAACCAAATATAAACATGTATTCCAAAAAGGTTATGAATCTAATTGGAGCGATGAAATATTTGTGATTTCTTCTATAATAGAACGTAGTCCGTGGCCCGTTTATACTATTAAAGATTTAGATGGTGAAGAGATAGTAGGAACATTTTATGAACGAGAATTACAAAAGGTCATTTATGACCCCACCATTGAACACAAGATCGATAAAATAATTAGCTCTCGTTACTCTGGCAACAGACAACAAGTGTTAGTTAAGTGGAAAGGTTATCCGAACAAATTTAATAGTTGGATTTTAGCTTCCAGTTTGAAAAAAATATGAAGGATTTTTATTTAACTTTACTTAGCAATAGTTCAATGGAATACTTTCCTGAGAATAAAACATCAATTTTTTCAACAAAATTACCCAAACCCATAATATTGGAAGGAGAATGGTGTGTAGGAATCGTTGAATTCCAATATCCATGCACCATGTTTACTGTTCAAGATCATGAGAATGTTATTTACATAACAAAAATCATGAAAATGCCCCATGAAGACAAACTATCCACAGTATATTATAAGACTCACATACCTGCCACAAACTATGATAATATTAACCATATTTTATCAGCATTAAATAATATAAGGGAAAAAATCAAATTCCGCTACGATAATATATCCAAATTTGTGTCTGTTTCTGTATTAGACGAAACAATTAAATCTGTGACATTATCTCCTAAACTAGGCTTACAGTTGGGATTTGAACCAAACAGAAATCTCGTTGAAAAGAATTTAGCAAAATGTCCAGCTAATTTACATTTAGGGTTACCATCTCAACTATTCGTTTACTGCGATATAGTTGAACCTCAAATTGTAGGTGATGTAATGACACCTCTTCTAAGAGTTATACCATTAGATCCCTCAAAATACATCTATGGTGCGAATAAAATGCATGTATTTTCACCTCCACATTACTTATCAGTAATGCGAAGAGAATTCGATACCATCGAAATAGATATAAGGTCGAGCACCGGACAAAAGATACCATTTCAGTTTGGAACGGTGTGTGTTAAACTACATTTTAAAAAATTATAATGCATTTTGAACGCGCCGACATGTCGTGCCCTTATCAACGGTATTATTCTCATCAGGCTGGTTCAGGCATAGGGGTGGTATATAAAGGGGCACCTTATCAAAAAGGACATGGAATCGGTAGTTTTCTTGGGGGATTGTTTAGGTCAGTTTTACCATTACTGTCTAGCGGTGTTCGAGCTGTTGGTAAAGAGGCATTAAGTGCTGGTGTTGGGCTATTGACAGATATGGTTAGTGCGCGACCTATGGAAGATTCAATAAAAGCACGACTTAAAGAAGTTGGTACCAACTTGAAACGCAAGGCCGATGAAAAAATAAATAAAATCAATATGTCTGGATCAGGATATATAACAAAACGAAAACGTCTACCTGGAGTCATTCCGTCGTTGACCGCGAAAGTGAAAGCTCTAAAAAAATCAAAAATTACTCCAAAACAAATTAAAGACATATTTTCTAACAATTAATTAAAATGTCTTTTTTACATAGTCATTCTTGTGAATGTATTAAGTCCGAATTGGATTTGTTTGCATTGCCATCGACTCAAACTAGCATTGAAAGTGGAAATTGGATCCATTATAAACCAATTTCATCTCTTGCCGATGATGGTCCTATAGAATTTCAAATTCCTGGGGCAGGAGATGACTACATAGATTTATCTCATACGTTAATTCACTTGAAAGCGAAAATAGTAAATCAAGATAACACCAAACTCACCGCATCTACGGTCGTTGCTCCCGTGAACAATTGGTTGCACTCACTCTTCAGTCAACTTGATGTGTACTTAAATCAAAAACTTGTATCACCACCCAATAACACATATGCTTATCGTGCGTATATAGAAAACTTATTGAACTATGCTCCTGCGGCAAAAACTTCTCACCTCACCTGTGGCTTATGGTATGAAGATACGGCTGGAAAAATGGATTCCACCGATGATACTAATAAAGGATTTACTAAGAGACAAGAACTAGCCAGTGAAAGCAAAGAATTGGAAATGATTGGTCACTTGCATGGCGATTTATTCAATCAAGAAAAATTTTTAATCAATGGTGTTGATATTTGTGTTAAGTTAGTTCGTTCTAGAGAAAATTTCAATCTCATGGCCTCTACAGGTGACCTTAAATTAAAGGTATCTATTACGGATGCATCTTTGATAATTCGTAGAGCACGAATCAATCCCAGCGTGTTACTTGCTCATCAAAAGGTCTTAGCTTCTACCACAGCCAAATACCCCATTACTCGAGCTGAAGTTAAAGTTTTAACAATACCATCAGGTGTTCAAGGAAAAACTCTAGATAACATTTTCTTAGGGCAATTACCTAAAAGGTGTATAGTAGGATTTGTAAATAACGCTGCTTTCAATGGAAACCTCACTAAGAACCCATTTAACTTTCAAAATTATGACATTAATACTTTTAGTTTATACATAGACGGTCAACAAATACCATCAAAGGCTTTACAACCCTCATTTGAGAACAATAACTTTACTTCAGTATATCATACATTGTTTTCGGGAACAGGTATACACTTTCTAAATGAAGGTAATGGGATATCCCGAGAACAATACGCTCAAGGGTATTGTATGTTGGCATTTGATTTGACACCTGATTTATCAGCAAACTCTTCAAGTCATTGGAATCTTGTAAAGCATGGTAGTGTGAGATTAGAAGTGCGTTTTGAAACAGCTTTATCACAAACTATTAATTGTATTGTTTATGCGGAGTTTGATAATGTTATTGAAATAGATAAAAACCGCAACATTTCAGTAGATTATAGTAGTTAAGAAAACAAAATTAACTGTTTAAGATTAGATTAAGTATGAATAATTTGATTCAGATTTGCTGTTAGATGTAAGTTACGAATAAAATGAATTAAAAAATATTAAGATTTTTGTTTTACCATAATCCTTGCAACCCCACAAAAATAGAAAACTTACCACATAAGTACCATAATAGTGTCTTCTTAACCTTATATACGACATTACCACTTTATCATTCGACTTGATAAGATTCTGCAGCGATTCGATAAATAAAAATGAATACAATAGAAATACAGAATTACTTAAAGAAAATTGATCCATCTATTGAATATAATGTATATGCAGCCAATCGCCTACCAATACATGTAGTAACTCCTACATATGTAGTTAGCAACTTAGACTCTGATAACAAACCAGGTTCTCACTGGGTTGCCATACACATAGATCAGAATGGTTTTGGACAGTACTTTGATTCATACGGTCGACCACCTCAAGGATACCACCGAATGTTTTTAGCGAGGAATTCTAGAATGTGGAATTACAATACAAGCCGAATTCAAAATGACTTTACTATAGTTTGTGGAGAGTACTGTTTAATGTATCTGTACTATAAATATTATGGTAAGAGTCTCAAAGATTTTCAAGTATTATTTAGTGATAATACAATATGCAATGATGTGTTTTTAACTAGTTTATTTAAATCATGTTTTGAGGAGAATAAATGAAATATGAAAATGAATGAATGATTTTTCTTTATTGAGAATTAATAACCCCATACAAACTTATACTTCTTCCAAACAATTAATGAATGTTCGTAATAACTTTACAATCGTAAGCATGAACATGAAAAACACTAAAAAGACTTATTACTATTTACATTAATACTTAGCAACAACACAAAGAGTTCTAGAATAAAAAACGAAGTAATCTGTTAAGCATGTAACTTAAAAGAGTACAAAGTTAAAATACAATACAATGTAAATTAAATTAAAATAGGTATAGTTATTACAATAATAGTTTCTTAGAATAAAGTATATGACTAAAGTTATGATTTTAAAACACTGATACGCACTGGCACTTTGTTCATTTGTCGTTGTCTATAAAATATTTCACACAATCGTCCTTACTCGCCAACTGTTTAGTTATGTTGTATACCGCGTCCTTGATACATTGCAAGTTTTTATCACTCTCGGTGTCTGCGTAATATTTAACTCGCACATCAGCATGTTTCCATTGTTCCGTCGGTGTGATGTTTTTTATTTTATTAACATCATACACCTCAATTTTTATGAGGTGTGATGCAGAACTGCTGTCATCGCTGTTTGTTTTGATGTATGAAACACCACCACTCGTCGCTCTACCAACACTAGATGATTTTTTTGTCGTTGTCTTCTTTTTCTTAGGTTTTTCGAAAAATTCGTCAATGTTATTGCATTCCATGGATCTTTTGTTTGCTATTATCGCTTTTTTGACTTTAAAGGCGAGTGTACCTTCTTCATCACTAGGTTCATCTATATCTTCAGCATAATAGTAATTTTTGAAAGTATTTTCCGAAAACTGTAATAAAATGAAATAAAACTGTTAATAAAACAAATCGGTTAAGGAAGTATTATATGATAAATACTTATAGGTATGCGAAGTATAAATGTACACTAAAGTAACATTGATAATTTAATAAGAGATCAAATGTAACGAAAATAAAACTGTAAATAAAACAAATCGGTTAAGGAAGTATTGTATGATAAACACTTATAGGTATGTGAAATAAAATGCACTACAGTAACTTTGATAAATTAAATAAGAGATCAAATACAACTAAAATGCATTAACCCAGTGAACAACACATAACATATACAATTAATAAAACATCTGGTTATAACAATTTTAGATCAAAGTATAAGAAGGTACTTACATTCATTTTATATCAGCTTCAGTATTTACTATTACACTGTTTTACTATCACTTCACTATTACAAACAACTGGAGATCACACTTCGAAGAGAGCACAGAGTGGAATACGATACCATGTGATTTTGAGTTTGGCTTTTATATGGAGAGCGAGTATTGTTTCCTTGCAGACAGGATCCAACATGTTCAACTTTCACTTTGAACGTTCCATTGAATACATAGCATCAGGAAATGGGAATAATAGGATCCGTAACTGTTGTTTAAAATAATGGACATGTAGTTAATCATTGACAATGAGAAGACCCGAAGGGTTTTACTTAGAATTTGAGTAATGTATGGTGTATTGTAACGATTGCTTTATGGATCATAAACAATGCCCGTAATGCATAAAGGGTGAGTAATGGGTAATTGTAAACGGCTCTTAAGTAGAAACACGAGCCCATAGGAATATGGAACAAAGACATTTGTATTCTTCAAATAAAAAGGGTCGCTGTTAGAAAGTAGAAATACAAAAGCACAACGAAACAAAGGGAAAAGGTACAAGCTTGAGGGGACCGTAAACCATACAACTCCAATTCGCGGTTTATACCTATCTCGCGGGCGATATGAAATGGAATCCGCGGAATTTTTCGCGGTTGGTATTAATTAAATCCGCGGAATTTTTCGCGGTAGGTATTAATTAAATCCGCGGAATTTTTCGCGGTAGGTATTAATTAAATCCGCGGAATTTTTCGCGGTAGGTATTAATTAAATCCGCGGAATTTTTCGCGGTAGGTATTAATTAAATCCGCGGAATTTTTCGCGGTAGGTATTAATTTAATCCGCGGGTTAATTCGCGGATTGTACGCGGCGAAATTGGAGCAATCGAAATTATTGACGAACTAGGCCAGAGTGGCGCCAACCGGCCCCCGAACGTGCTCCAGAACCGTCGAATCCCTTACTACTAACGTGATTTGTGATTTGCCAGATCTACTTAGGACTCTATATAAACAAAACAAAAACAAGATAATTCTACGATCTATAGTATAAATTATCTATATATAATTTTATAAATTTAAAATACTAAAGCCTCATTACATATTATATTAATTTGTGAGTTTGTGTGTATGAAAGTATGGGTGGAGGTGTACATTAAAAAGTGTAAAGGTCTTTCACACTTTATAGGATCGAGAGCTTTAACAGGTTTTCTGTATCATCATAATTTTGCGTTAGTAGCCAATTGACAAAGAGGTAAGTCAAAGAAGTGGCCGGTAAAATAATTGTAATTTTATGTTACTTTTCTTTAGCCTCCCGGGTCGAGTTGGCTGTCTTATGGACAACATTAAATAGTAAGTTTTATAACAACAAAACAACGATAGTGAAGTGATCAAGTATAATAAAGGGTCAATTACAATAACTAGACAATGCATTAAGCACATAAAGGATTTATCATAATAACGTGTTATTAGACGGTATCTACAGCCTCCAACCAAATAAAGATTTGAATACGTCTGATAGCATACGTTTATGAATTTAAATAATGTATTATGTACCACCACAACAGAGATCTCTTTACCCTGTCAATAAAACAAAATATACAATAACATTAAATATAAAGTTTGAGAATCTTCATAATGCTCAGTAATCCGTACTGACAACTTCTCTAGCTTGTAAAGACATCCGTCATTCTACGCTTTGCGACGATTTAGCCACCCCTGAGCTTTACTTCCCCTTCTTATAAGTATCCACTTTATCAAGACCTCACTCCCTTCTAGTAGTGAAGGGAAGTTTGTCTAACAAAGTGGGTCGTGTTAAATTGGTCCTTTTTAGGGGTGTAATGTGCCATTTCCGATTTAGATTTTTAAAGTAGAAATTTTTGTAGTTTAGTGAAAACTTAATGGTTCTATTCATAAATCATTGAGGACACAATTTATATTTAATAAACATGGGTAAGGAAAAAAACATAAATTAACGGCAGTAACATAAATATAGGTACTTTTTTGATTTTTTTAGTCTTGCTTCTTATGAAAATATTAATTAAATAATGTATATTATTTAAAACAGTTTCAAAACTATTCTCTCTATTTAGCCGACACAAGGTTAAGTTTAATCTTTAATAATCAAATCAATAATTATTATAATGTCATTTTGAAAATACGCAAGTGAATCTTTTAAATACTTGTTTAATTTACTTAAGTAATGGAAATCCCCTAGTTAGTATTAGATTAGGTAAGGGTCGATCTCACCACATCCTGATAAAGTCTCTGATAGCTTATTCAGAAGTTATCCACCACATAAATTACAACTTTTAATATCACAGGTAGAAAATATCTGACAGAAAAAGTCTTCTTCTTTTAAAAATGGCTCCCCCGTCTCATCGCTGATTTTGCTAATGTCCAATGGGTAGACGTTAAAATAATATCATAACTTTTTTAGAATAACTTTCGGCCCGAGGAGAACCAAGATACAATGTCAGCAAAGAGCAATATATCTGACAGAAAAAGTCATCCTACTGCTTCGGTGGCGTAGTTGTATTACAGTACGACTGCAAAGCTGAGGTCTCGGGTTCGATCCCCGGGTCGGGCAAAGTGATATTGAGATTTTCTATTCAGTATCAGCTCGGAGTCTGGAATTTGTGCCCGATATGGCGATAGGCTCGCCCCCTATCACATCATGGGACGGAATAATGGCGAAAAGTGGGTGCACTAGTTGCGCCTCTGCCTACTCCTTCGGGGATAACAGGCGTGAGTGTATATGTATATGTATGTAGAAAAAGTCATTAGTAATGTGTCACATGTATTTAGAACTTTATCAGGAACCGTTCAAACTGGCCTTAAAAGATTATCATTATTAAAAAAATTATATATAGAATGATTGTATTAAAATGAACAAAAAAGACAGATGAAACAGAAAATATCTTCACATTTCGTATAAACTATTTCGTTACATACACTTATTTTGAAAAATACTCTTTTATGAAATCGATGGCCAATCATGGATAATAAGCTCTCCGTAAACAGTAACTTAATGCCACCAAGGATATTGCAAGGCACTCCACAGCTCTTTATCAATCTATACCTACCAATATAATTAAGAAATAAACGTTGAAAGTTTGGGTGAAAATATTAAACTTATATATGAAAATTCTCTCAATAATAGATACTTATAAAATCCCAAAATTCTATAGGCTACATTTAACCCCAAAACGAATTCTAACAAAAACAAAACGGTGAGCAAAACATAGTGTTTACATAGTAGCTTGTTACCCCACATTCGTTCAATTGTGACACTGATATGCCCAGGCCGCTATTACTGACCATTTCTTTACACCCTGATTTTCAGTGTGTTTTTCCACCAGGCTAACTGTATAAACTACCTAAAATCAGGGCTAAATAGGTTTGATTGATATGTGATCTTGAGGATTGCTGTCGTGAACTTTCTAGTACTATATCTACTCAGAATACAAAATTAGGGATAAACACAGAATACCTTGTTTTAGAGTAAATATTTTGTTTAGATCAGATTTTGCCTAATATGTTAAACATAATTAATATAAAGTGTTGTAATTGTACTTAACTCTAAGAAAAATGTTATAGTTAGTAAGAGAAATCCTTAAATATCGCCTCAAAAACCATTTTAATATGCATTTTATAAGAAACCGAAACATTATAACTAACTGCCAATTAGCAAGAAAATTACTCCGAAATACCTGCTTCGCAAAAACGGCCGGATGTGACACATTCGAAGAAATTCAGAGGGAGTTATGATGTACGATCACAAAAACATACGACTCTTTGTTAATGTCAACTTGATGAATGGGAACCGAACTGGAAAATGTTTGATTTATCGGCATGGGGTCAAATCTCAGGATAGACGTTATAACTTACCCCTTGATACTTGCTGGAAATAGATATGGATTGTACCTCACCCGCTGTAAGGGTTTTAGTTACATTTTGTATACTAAGGGCGAGTTTCACCGGTTTCTGATTAACTTCCAGCTAACTATCTGCCATATAATGCTACCAGTAGTGCTCGCGGCTCCGCCCGCGTGAAAAAGTTTTTCCGGGATAAAAAGTAGCCTATAGCACTCAGGGGTAAACTAGCATATCTATATATGAATATATAACATAGGAATAAAATACAATTATAAAACATGATTGAATACGAGCAATTTAATCCCAAGCATTTGTATCCTCCAGATAATCACAAACCCGATAGTAACCTTTTTTACAGAGGCGGTCTTTTATATTCATTTTAAATTTTCTTATTGGTAGATTTACAATATGCTTAGGAAGTTTGTTAAAGAAACGTATACATTGACCAACAAAAGAATGTCTAATTTTATGGAGACGAGTAGCTTGTATTACATATTTATGTTTATTCCTAGTATTTATGTTATGAAATATGACCAACGCGATCTACTTACTAAAATACACACGCCTACAGACGACTGATTTCTGCGCAGATATCGCTAAATGTTTTTAAACTGTCAACCTGCGTAACTTTGTGGCCTGTTTGTGGTTTCAAACATGGACGTCCCAATTTATAATTCAGAGCGCGAATATGCCATTGGTTTTTATCTGTTGACAGCTATGTTGGATTTGGGAATCCCATTGCACGGAAGAAATGGTATGTTCATTGTTTATTTTTATTATGTCGTAAATATTAAGTACTTTGTGTATTTAGGAGACTATCTCCCCCTTACACCCGCTACTGCAACTCGTGCTATCCAGGATCGATAGTGACACGTATTCTATAACACCGAGCGGTACAGCTTGTCGATTCTCTGAGACCACTTTAATCTGTAAACAGAAAGATAGGGAGGAGCTGCAAATTTATGGAGTACTAACGATCTTAAATTTCCCATTACTGATTGAAAATTCCACAACCACCTACATAAATTAAATTACTTGTGAATTAAAGGCTAATATATAATCATCTAGAAAAATAAATATTCCCTTACCACGAAACTTTGGAGATTAGACACGGGAGGAAATATTATAACGTATTCCAAATTCGTAGGATAAATTTGAAGTACATTATAGCTCTCTGCACTAGGATATCATAAGTAGCAAACTACAAACTCTTTCGCAGTCCACGCTCCATCCTATATCAAATGTATAGGAGTGTAACAGTTGATTTCAGTGAACTGAAAGAGGGCGCCTACATACGAATGAGCGGTTTAATGGGACGTGCGTTAACGGGCCGGGAGACAACTGCCAACGTTCAAGTGTTCAACAGGCTTTCACATAATGTTTTGTAAGCTTTCATATAATAAATAAACCACTATTATATATTGTATATTAAGCTTACATTCTGTTGGTAAATGTACTAAAATCGGATTATATATCTAGTGGAAGCTGTATGTAAACATTAATCTCCAGGTTCAAATCCCTGACTGGAACGGAGTTGATTATTTTCTATCTAATCTATTACCGTACTTAAGAAAAAAAACTGAGACAAGATCTTAAGTCTCATTATGTCCAGTAGTTACACTGGCTACAATGTACCTACTTCAAACTGAAACACAACAGTCCATGCACAATGCTGCTTGGCGGTAGAAATAGACATTGCGGTGGTAACCACCCAGACAGACTCTTACATATGAGAAACCTACCACCAGTAAATTTTTAATTTGTGAATGTCCACACGCGCCTTGTCTACTCGCGTCGCCGGCGCAAACTCGGTCATTATCACCGTGACTTCTCTTACATACATACATATACATATACACTCACGCCTGTTATCCCCGAAGGGGTAGGCAGAGACGCAACTAGTGCGCCCACTTTTCGCCATCATTCCGTCCCATGATGTGATAGGGGGCGAGCCTATCGCCATATCGGGCACAAATTCCAGACTCCGGGCTGATACTGAATAGAAAAACTCAATATCACTTTGTCCGACCCGGGGATCGAACCCGAGACCTCAGCTTTGCAGTCGTACTGTAATACAACTACGCCATCGAGGCAGTCTCACTTCTCTTACATATCAATTAGTAAGCGAATTACGCTTTTACGCAATATCAACATCATTTATTTATTTATTTATTTTATTTATTGGTTTTTTAAGGGAAACAAACAAGCAAATAACAAATACATAGCATAAAACAAATTAGATAGTACATAACTCAATTAAGTTTCCACAATTAAAATCATTACATAACATTCATTAAACCGAACGTCTCTTGGAATATTGACAGGCTGTAGACCTGTTATTGAAGGAGTTGCTTCTTCTTCACAGTAATTACCTACCTGTTCCGAAGCGGTGGTAGATTCTTGTTTTTTGAAAGGGCTTTGGAAAATACTGTTTGATAAAATATATTTTTGGTGTTTTTTGGTTGACGGATGTGTGAGTTTTAACACAATGGCTGGCTACAATGTCCTTCAAACCGGAACACAGCAGTGCCTGCACACTATTGCTTGCCGTCAGAAATAGAATAAGTTAAGAAAAGTTTTTCTGCAACACAAAAGAACTCTTTTAAACCGACTGCATCGGTGGCGTAATTTTATTACGATACGACTGCAATGCTGAGGTTTCGGGTTCGACCCGGGTAGGAAAAGTGGTATTAGGTTTTTCTATTCAGTATCAGCCCGGAGTCTGGAATTTGTCAGCCGGATATGGCGATAGACGCGCCCCCTATCACATCTTAGAAAAACACACGGCGAAAAGTGGGTGCACTAGTTGCGCCTCTGCCTGACCCTTCGGGGATAAAAGTCGTGAGTCTATGCAGCTTTTAAACCAATAGCAAAATAATAAAGAATGTTAAAAAGGTAAAACAAAGACACAAAAATAAAATAAACACAGGAGAGTACGAACATTGCTTCCCATGATGTCCTATTCAAAATAGTGTGCAATTCTTAAAATCCACAGTTTCAGTGAGGGATTTATATCTATTTGATATTTAAAATCAATAACAAGGTCCAACACGACATTCCGACGTGTTGTAATCAATTAGAGCGAAGTGTTAGTTATACAGAACCCATAATAGTAGTTGCTGACCGTTGTTACTTGCAACGATCGCTTCTAGAATGCCAAATGTGTGCGCACTTCGCGAAACTTCGCTGTGCAAGTTATAGGTTAAGGCGGGTTTTAGGCGACGTACTTATAGACGTTGTCAACTTCTTGCTTGAAAATTACTACTATGAAATTAACAATTGCAGTTTCTTTAACACTGACAGTTTCATGGTAGAGTTTCAACAAGTTGATAACGTCAGCGCGACGTTTCATTTTTATTTATTTTTTCACCTGATGGTAAGCTATCCGACCACCCATAAACAGTGGCGACACCATTTAACACCTTGACTCGCAAAGTACCGTGTGGCATTCATTCATTCAATAGTTCATTTTGATTGATAAAAGTTCTTGGTTTATCCATTTTGATATTTTTTCTATTATTGCATCGAATGACGAGACGAGCATGCCGGTCGCCTGATGGTAAGCGATAAGACCATCCATAAACCGTAGAAACACCATCCCGCACCTTGAGTTACAAATTACTGTGTGGCATTTCACAGCGCTCGTCATCCTAAGTCATAAGGTTTTAAGTCTCATTATATCCAGTAGTTACACTGGCTACAATGTCCTTCAAACCGAAAGAGAACATTACATGCACACTGTTGCTTGACGGTAGAAATAGAAATTGCGGTGGTACCCAGCCAGACGGACTCTTACATAATATGAGAGACCTACCACGTCTTGGTCGGTAACGAGTTTTGTCTTGACGTCTATTTAATAACTATTCCAAGATACGTGCAGATTTCCAAGGATTGTTATATTCCAATTCAGGACAATAGATATTCTAATAAACACATCTATACTAATATTATACAGCTGAAAAGTTTATTTGTTTGTTTGTTTGAACGCGCTAATCCCAGGAACTACTGAACCGATTTTGAAAATTCTTTCACTAATAGGAAGCTACAAAACTCCTGAGTGCTATAGGCTACTTTTTATCCCGGGAAAATATTTTTGTCCCTGAAAAACTTTTTCACGCGGGCGGAGACGCGAGCACTACTGGTTCTGTATATTACTAGACATTGCCCACTGAGGCCATCTCTCATGCGTGAAAAAGGGGCATAACGTTTACAGTACGTTTAGAAAAAAAAGGATTATCTGTGACACATCACATTATTACAGATTTTTCCGGTATCACTCATACCTTACACCAGAACGAAGCTACATTACGACGAGACGAATTGTAAATGTACCCACGCGACCGGCCGGGGAATAGTAACAGTTCACACGGTGACGCATCATAAGTTATCTTCGCGAATACTAAACGATCATTTCATGGGATGATGTTTATATGCATATGAGCGACTTTCCTGGTAGAACAGTTAGAATCATTGAATGCTGGCTGTTTTTACACGTACTTGGTTTGAATGTTTAATTCTTTCACGTTTATATCCGTGTAAATTTAAGAAAAAGGCAATTTGTATGGACTACCTATGTACTGTGACTATAACTATCTTTACTTATTTCTTCTGAGTAACCCGGACTGTCTCCTGTCCCAGAGTGTATAGCACGCTGTAGGTGACAGTTCTCCCTCAATTCACTGACCTTTTTTTCATTATTTTAACTAATTAGCGGGGATAGCCTAGTTGGGAGTGGAACGGGCTGATCCAAAAGCATGTATCTCTGCCTTTCTATAAAAAATAATATGTGTGAATTTATGTGAAATATCGCTCGCTCTAACGGTGAAGGAAAACATCGTGAGGAAACCTGCATACCTGAGAAGTTCTCTATAAGAATTTCGAAGGTATATGAAGTCTGCCAACCCGCACTAGGCTAGCTTTGTCGACTAAGGCCTAAACCCTCTCAGTAGTAGAGGAGGCCCGTGCTCAACAGTGGGCAGTATATAATACAGGACTGGTATGGTAAACTAGTTAAGAGTCAAGTACTATATTAGGTGCAACCTACAGTTCATGGGCATTTAGGTGCTTTTCCATAGACAAACTAAATAAAATATTGTTTTTTCGAAGGATAGTTGCAACACAATTTATAAAAACAAATAAGTCGCCGTCACTATACCTACTGGCAACAAACATCCAAAATATTCTAAGGATAAGCATTGAATGTGATATTGTCTATTGGCAAAAATGAAAAACTTAATAAATTATCTATGAGGAAACCCTGTTTTAATAAAAATATATCTAATACAATTTGTTACAACTATTTTGTACCGCGTATATTCAAACACAGCCACAGTTACAAAGTCAATGATGACACAATATTCATAAGACCTATAAAACCCGCTTTGAATATAAATTGCATATTACCGACCTCCATCGTAAACAGAGCAGAAGGCTGCTGAGAAATGAATTGCGTGTTTGAATTCCACGAGACAAAGTATATTATATTTTGTTTAACATACTTAACATAATGATAAAAATACTAGCTTATGCCCTCGACTTCGCCTGCACGAAAGAGTTTTTCCTGTTTAAAAGTCCTGCTATACATTTCCCGGGATAAAATGTAGCCTAAAACCTTCCTAGGGTTTTGAGATATCTCCATACCAAATTTCACCGAATCCGTTCTGTAGTTTTTGAGTTTATCGCGTTCACTTTGCCACCCATATTTACCCCTTTAGGGGTTGAATTTCGCAAAATCCCGTCATAGTGAGCACCTACGTCCTAAAAGGAACCCCCATGCATTTGAGACTTCTAGCACTTGTGGTTTCTGAGATTTCGTGATGAGTGAGTGAGTGAGTGGGTGACCTTTCGCTTTTATATAAGTACTAGCTTTTGCCCCCGGCTTCGCCCGCGTTAATAAGTTTTTCCGGGCTAAAAGTACATAAAAACCTTCCCGTTGAATCACTCTATCCAACACATTTATTTGGATAAAGATTAATATTATGACGTTGATACAACTCTTAACAAATAATGCATTAATTTCGACCAAATTTGATTACCATTAAAACGGTTCTAGTGAGTTAATCTTAAAAGATAGACATATACTGTCGCGGACATTTTTTTAGATCATTTCAATAGGAATAATTCTTTCATACATATATTTTTGGTATCTTGAACCGTTTTCGCAGCGCACGCAATGGAAGCCCTCAAGGATGAATAATTTTCCCCGTTTTTTTTCACATTTTCCATTATTTCTTCGCTCCTAATAGTTGTATCATGATGTTATATAGCCTAAAGCCTTCCTCGATAAATGTTCTATTCAACGCAAAAAGAATTTTTCAATTCGAACCAGTAGTTCCTGAGATTAGCGCGTTCAAACAAAGAAACAAACAAACTCTTCAGCTTTATAATATTATAGTATAGATATAGATTTCTGGCTGTACCATAAGAAAGGTTAATATAATTCTGTCGATCATTGAGAAATGAAAGATTTACAGCGCTGTTGCTTTAAGAATCCGTTTGGCAGTTGTCATACAATCTAGAGTTGGAAGTCGTTTTTTTATACTATATTTTTAAATGTAAAAACACCTATAGCTGCTAGAGAATACCAATAACTATTAGGAACGTAAAAGTTGAGCTGCCACTTGCTAGTCAAGTCAGTCAATTATATAAGTAGTAAAATATTATATAAAAACCCATTTTTACAATGTTAGTCAAATTGTTGTACATTTTTGAAGCGTCCGTACTTTAACGAGTCGATATATTATTTTAATTTTGACTATACTGAACAGCCTTTTTATAACTTAGCCGTGCCAGTGTAAAAAAGTAAATTCCCACAACATCCGCAATCCCCTAAATATCAACCGATACATCCTGAATTAATACAATTTTATTATCAGTCAGTTACAAACACAAAGCCGACACAAAAAGCGTGTGTCAGACCGGTACAGAAGCGTGACATTGCAGCGACGCATCTCTAATTAGGATGTTTAGCGTGCCGCAGACCTCCCTGCGGGCTGATCGTTACATGCATGTTTTTGTCAGGATTTGAGAGGAATATGAGCTTTGACAGGCGTTTGTTATGCAGGGTTGTATGTCAATCTCAATAGTAATGCGAAAACTCCCTAAACGCAATGAAATGAACTCAACTTATAATATTAGTAAGAATATGTATTGGCTTTAGGTGTAATGCTTCCTATTAAGACCCTATTTTTCGTAATTTTCAGCGATTATTCAATAGCGAGTTAATGTGATAATATCTTATCACATTAACTCCTGATTCAATAAATGGTACTTACTTCAAAAATATGGAAATTTGTAAATACGTCCTTAATGAAAACACACTTTGATTGATATGATGTCTAGATATAGTGACGCGCTACAATGAAACTAAAATGAACATGGGCTTAGAATGTGAAAAAAAACACGATTCGTCTCTGCTTCGTTTTATTGTGATTGGTTGAGAGACTGACGTATCGGTATTTTGATGTTTGTGATTGATCGAGAGACCGATACGTCAGTCTCTCAACCAATCACAAAAAACGAAGCGGAGACGCCTCGTGTTTTTTTTTCACATACTAAGCCCACAGGCCGGCTTCGCTTAAGCCAGTGTGTGTTTTAACGGTATTCTAAGCCCTTGACTCGAAAACTTTTGCCGTCAGATAGTACAATTACAGTAACAGTGTGCAATTAACTATATCTCTTATTAGAAAAACATCGGTACTCAATTATTTTGGGGGATTTTTCAGAAGTAGTATCTATATCAGATATTTCATTTTCCTCCATACATTTTGACTCAAGCCCCGCGACAGGCGCCGGCGTCCATATATATAGGGTTTCCCCATACATCTATTTATTCTATATACATAAGCGGGGCTTGACGGGTAAAATACCACTTCAGTGAGGTACTTAAAACCATAATTTAAATAACAATAGAGGCAGGAGCTAATCATTGACTTCTTAGCCGTGACCCGAACCTTCACGCGCTAGCATTGTTACGAACAGTAAGTAATTCTTTTGAAATTTTTGACTGCTTGGGTAGCTTAGTTATATCGTATGCACGGTACGACACGGCTCTAAGTCCCTGGTTTGAATCCCGGATCGAGCAACGATATTGGGTTTTTCTATTTAGTATCAGGCTGGCGTTTGGAATTTGTGTCCGATATGACGATAGGCTCGGCTCCTATGGTACGAAATACGCGCGGGGAAAAGTGGTTTGGTTGCACCTATGACTACACCTCTGAGCATAAGGCGTAATGTGTGAATATAACGATAATTTTCTACTTAATTCTTACTTACTATCCTATTCTTACTAATATTATAAAGAGAGTTTGTGGAAGTATTTGTATGTTTATAAGAAGTAAACGCAGAAATAGCTGAACGAATTTGGCTGTTTGACACACAGATAGACCATGTTCTGGATTATAGGCTACTTTTTATCTCCGATAATTTGTTTCCATGAAAGATTTGCTGCCATGAAAAATAACAGGTTTTTTTAAATAGATGACGCTGGGGTCGTACAGCTGACGCTATACATCGCTACTGTGTTTTAGAGATTTAGGGCTGTATTAATAAATCAATCCCAAGTTTGAGTTACATCTCAAGTAGACATCAAATATGAAGAGTTCAATACATTATGTCTACTTGAGATGTAACTCAAACTTAAGATTTGATTATTAATACCGCCCTTAGTGGCGGGAAAGACTCTTCAAGTAGGCGAAGCCGAGCACCAATACCTAGCATACAATAATGTATACACGGAGACAGCTAGAGGCATTCTCTATCACTCTACCCTTGGTTGATGCCAAGATAATTTAAATTTATTTTGTATATTGGTTAATTAGTCATCATTTTGTAGGTAATTTTTTTGTATACATTACCAATTAGGTATAGCTGGCAAACTTGAGCACATCACCGCGGGGTGATGAATTTCTTGAACGTTAATCTACTTATGTACGATAAAAAAAATTATCACGCAGTAGTATGCTTGAGTTGTTTGCCGGCTATACCAAGTCTCTACTAAAAGGATACTACTACCGGCAAGAATGCTGGACCGTAAAGAAGACGGATGAACGAAGATTACACGCAGCAGAGATGAGAATGTTGAGATGGATGTGTGGAGTGACGAGAATGGATAAAGTGAGGAATGAGTATATTAGAGAGAGTTTAAAAGTGGCACCAGTGACAGAAAAGTTGAAAGGATATCGTCTGTCTTGGTATGGACATGTGAGGAGAAGGGATGATAGGCATGTAACCCAACGAGTGATGAATTTGAGTGTTGATGGATGGCGAGGACGAGGACGACCAAGAAAGAGGTGTATGGATTGTGTAAGAGATGATATGAAAGAAAAGGGCGTGAATGACTTGATGACGAAAGATAGAGGAGAATGGAAGAGAAAAACATGTTGCACCGACCCCAAGTAATTTAGGACCAGGGCAGGAAGATGATGATGACTACCGGAAAGACCATGACCTTAGTAACTGCAAAAGTTTTTATTGAAGGGTAAATGTGAATTTAATATAATGCTTGTGCAAGCTCTTTTGTTGGCAGACATTTTTAGTATATGTTCTATTTGTTTCTTTATTAAAACAAGTACCATACTTGTGTAGGCTTTTTCAGTTGATGTTCCAGAACGTTACAGAAGTAGGCTATATTTTATTTTGCTACAAAACTCCGTCTCAATTATCATTTCATCAGTTTTAAAGGCAACGGAGGAACGGAAAAGATGGGCCCACTCCGCGCATTTCTCTCAGTAAAGAGAAATAAGTATATCTAAAACAATGTATGCTACATTTATTA
Organism: Lapara coniferarum; assembly: GCA_949316025.1. Lineage (NCBI taxonomy): Eukaryota > Metazoa > Arthropoda > Insecta > Lepidoptera > Sphingidae > Lapara > Lapara coniferarum. The sequence continues at coordinate 22,337,699 of OX438932.1, forward strand.
GTTTCCCCTTGACACGCCAATGCAAAACAATAAACAAGTAATTGCAAGGTAATAAAGAATAACTTTAAGAGTTTGCAAAATGTTACTAAGTAGTTACATTCCAGTATAGGATCAATGCAATAATTGAATTATATTTTACTGGTGGTAGGACTCTCATATGTAAGAGTCCGTCTGGGTGGGTACCACCGCAATGTCTATTTGTACCGCCAAGCAGCAGTGTGCATGCACTGTTGTGTTTCGGTTTGAAAGGCATTGTAGCCGGTGTAACTATAGGACATAATGAGACTAACATCTTATGTCTCAGGATGACGAGCGCAGTGGAATGCCACAGTACTTTGTAACTCAAGGTGCTGGATGGTGTTTCTACTGTTTATGGGTGATCGTATCGCTTACCATCAGGCGTCCGGCATGCTCGTCTCGTCATTCGATGCAATAAAAAAATTCAAACACCATGTACATTGTATATTAAATCACTTTTATTTCATAAACAGATTCTATATTGGTTAAAGCGTATAGTCACAACGTTTATTTGTATAACAATTGACGGTATTTACTTCTTGTATTTTCAGGTACACCTTCTTAGAATCTGGTAAAAACACGACACGAAAGTCGACGTCGTTTAATTATGATCAATACGTGAGTCACGTGGTAGTCTCTCGACCAATCACAATGAAACGAAACGGACTCGTATCGTGTTTACTATATTCTAAGGGAGTCGTCCCTATTATTTAAGGTCATGAAAACAGTAAATGGCCAAGAATATAAGAATAATACTAATGAAGAAATAAAATATCGACTAGATTGTCGAAATGTCAAGTACCTCAAATTTGGAAAACAAGAAAAAATACTTCAATTGGTAAAGTAAAATAATAATTTTACATAATAAATATGAAATAAAACATATTTTTATATATTTACAGCTTTATAACCAAAGTCAAACTTTGTAATACTTTTTACAGTATTTGTACATGGGGTAAATTTATTTTGCAATGTTTGATGCAACGTTTATGGCAGTCCGCGTATCGTAGCTATATTCACTGGGTCACAGGTGGGTATACTTCTGTTGTAATGGTTTATTCTGGTTTAGCATCACGAATTCTGGAACAAAATAATTGTTTAATATTAATAAACTCATCGCTTCTCAACTGATTTTCATCTCATTGTCATTTTATGATATTTTAATCGCAATCTCATTTAGGCCTAGTTTCAATCTCACCTATCTCATCTCAATCTCGCCAACCTCATCTCAATCTCGCCAACCTCATCTCAATCTGGTCTATCTCATCTCAAACTCGCCAATCTCATCTCAATCTCGCCAATCTCATCTCAAACTCGCCAATCTCATCTCAATCTCGCCAATCTCATCTCAAACTTGCCAATCTCATCTCAATCTCGCCAATCTCATCTCAAACTTGCCAATCTCATCTCAATCTCGCCAATCTCATCTCAATCTCGTCTATCTCATCTCATCACGACGTCGTCTCAGGATCATATCTAGTGTTGTTTAGTCTAATGTCATCAACAAACACAGTACCTCTAAGGCGGTGGCGCCAGCGGTACGAGTAGCGGCTCGCGCGGCCTGCGCGGTCGGCGCGGGGGCGCGGCGGTGCGCACGCGGGGGCGGCCGGGCCCGCGCCGACCGCGAGAACGGTTCGCCTCCTCCGCACGAACCTCCGGCTCCAGGGGCGCGTCAGACTCGAGCAGAGCCGCACCTAAACACACAAAATAAAGTTTGATATGTGAACTCTGTTTCTAAGTAATCACTTTAAATGTCTAATGCCCGAGCAACACTTATCAGAGGGCGGCAAAATTCTTAAAACGAAACATTTAAAAAATTTAACTTTCGGTGATAAGGGATGTTTTGTTCACGCGTGATATATTTTGTTGAAATGATCTTTTTTGGTGTCAGTGAAATTTGAGTTTGCCCCGGGTGGCAGGAACCCACGCTACGCCATTGCGTTAATCCATAAATCAAATAATCTTCGGTATTATTTTATGACCCCTGAATCCAATTTTGGTATAACTTTGGTATAATCCGACATCTATCAATTCAGCTCAAAAACTTAGGGCGGTATTAATAAATCAATCTCAAGTTTGAGTTACATCTCAAGTGAACAAAATGTATTAAACTTTTCATACATTATGTCTACTTGAGATGTAACTCAACCTTGAGATTGATTTATTAATACCGCCCTTACAAGTCCATATTATATGTATACCTGCGGCGAGTGCCCCGGCGTCCTCTGGTGCGGGCGGCCTGTGCCTGCGCGCCAGTGCGTGCCGCGAGCCGCGCGGCCTCCCGCGCCGAGCCCCGCCCCGCGCGCCGCCCCGCGCCCCGCCCCGCGCGCCCCACGCACCACCCGCCGGGCACGCCACGCCCACCGGCGAGTACGCTGCAACACACACACGCAACACGTTAATATATAATAATATATACTAGCTTTTGCCCGCGGCTCCGCCCGCGTTAAAATGTTTTTCCGGGATAGAAGTCCCGGTTTATATTTTCCCGGAATAAGAAGTAGCCTATGTGTTAATCCAGGACATGCTTTACCAGTGTGCCAAATTTCATAGAAATCCGTTTAGTAGTTTTGCGTGAAAGAGGAACAAACATCCATACATCCATACATTCTTACAAACTTTCGCCTTTATAATATTAGTAGGATTAATTTTATAATTAGCCTTTTGGACCCAACACCTGCATACTACATGATTTTAACAGAACTTATAGCATGGTTTTAACAATGCTCTGACTTGACAAACTACATAAAACTGGCTTACATTACTACCTACTTTCAATGTGTCGTTAGTAACACACCGAATAACACATTATGTCATACTACATTTTTTTTATTAAACACCACAATTTAAAAATATCTTGCCCAACAATGAAACTGAATTCCCAAAGCAACACAGGTAAACCAACTTATAACAACACTGTTGAAAAACCAACTTATACCTAAATCAATAAAATATCCTACTCACATCTAGGAGTGGCGGGCTGTGAGGGCACATCGACGACGAGGTTATCTCCCTCGTCGTCCACTTGCAGCGGGCTGCCGGGCTCCGACGCGGACTCGCGCACTCGCTTTGGTTCCACCACCGCTGGTTGTTGCTACAAAATAAAATATATGCAAAAGACTTGAAAAAAAATAATATAAGCATTCAATAGACAAATGATGACAGAAAAGTAAGCCCGGAGTTTTTTTCTGTCTAGTCTTTTCGGGTAGTCATCGCTTAGGTAGCTAGTGAAAGGCTGGTAGGTTAGCTAGGCTAGGGCCTGTAGTGTCCTCACCAGTGAGGATCGCGACGCGTTCCTCCCATTAATTTTAATAAAAATTATTCATCATATCTTTATCTCCACTTTCCTGCCAAACAGAGCTTGGCTTCTTTATTTATTTTTCATAGATTTTACTCTATAAAAAATGTATGCAGTTATATAAGTGACTTTTTAATAATAATTAATTAAATGTATCTTGAGTTATCATAAATGCAACTATGTTCGCCTACGTGATGAATAAAGTATTTCATTTTTATTTTTTTACATTTTCTGTTGGGTTAGGAGGTAGTTTACAATTATTTATTATTCCTTACGCGCGTTGTACAAAACGTTGCATAAACCATTTGACCACCACCGCTTGAGTTTGATTGACGTTACATTTTCAACAATTATTTATATGAGACGGTAATCTCAAATTGTTTATTATTTGTACTAACTAGTGTTACATTTTTTTTTTAAATATTAGCAGGATCTCCGTTACTTACAGCTGCTGCAGGCAGGATCCCCAATTTTCGTTTCCGCTCTCGCTCCTCCATAATTTTCTTCTCTTCAGACTTTTGCCGATCTATTGAAAAAACAATATGAATTATTAGCTACACTAAATCTACACCACTTTTCCTAGTTATAGAAACTTTAAACTATTAATGTTCCACTCACATTTGAGTTCAATTTCCTCGTCATCTAGAAGCAACGACACTACTTCCTTGGGCTTCAACGTGTCTGGTTTGAAATTGCCGCCACTGATCACCATTCTTTGGATCTGCAGGCAAAAATTTCATGGTAAAATCACACCTGACTTCAAAGCATATGCGCACCCGCATGTGCATAAATAAAACATCCTGTATAGAGGCACGAGTCCAAGCACACTCGTGATTGGTCGGTTTGACGGCCAACGCGCCGATGTGCACCGCGATTGGCTACTCAATCGATGCTCATTTTCTATTGGCTCACACGTGCCATGCGGCTCCTATACACCTTCGACCAATTTGTTCATACCCTTATTCACCCCCGTCACTGTTCATCTGTGCTCATGACTTGTGCCGTTTACTGTCACTACAGAAATAGAGTTTATTAGAGTAGGCTCCGACGGTATTACACCGTTACGGTATGTATGAAGCGCGACATAACTATTTCGGCCTATTTCTTCTTTCCTCCCTCTATCTCACAGCAGGAATTTCCTCAATTACGTCGTGTATTTTAGAGGAGAATCCTTATAAACTCTAAAATATATAGATGCTGTTAAACAACTTGACCCAGTAGGCGGAGCTTGCAAGGGACGGGAGCCAAAAGTTGCCAGTGAGCTTAAAATGTCGCAAAAAAACACGACGCGACTCGTTTTATCGGGATTGGTTGAGAGACAAACACGTGACTGATGTATTGGTCTCTCGATCAATCAGAAACATCAAAATCAACGTCTTAAGAGTTGAGTTTTTTGGAGACATTCTAAGCATGCTGCCTCGGTGACGTAGTTGCATTACTGTACGACTGCAATACTGAGGTCTCGGGTTCGATCCCCGGGTCAGACAAAATGATATTGGATTTCAATAATATTTAATCAGTATCAGCTTGGAATCTGGAATTTGTGCCTGATATGGAGATAGGCTTGCCCCCTATCACATCATGAGACGGAATAAGCACGGCGAAAATTGGGTGCACAAATTGCGCCTCTGCCTACCTCTTTGAGGATAAGAGGCGTGAGTGTATGTGTGTGTGTGTGTGTGTGTGTTTTAAACAAACTGATTAGACCAATCGTTCGTTCGATACGCCGTCGGCCCGCGTGCGCTTTACCACTACATCTAACGCTGGGTCAAGTTGTTTGCAGACTGTTATACAAAATGCTCATAAACTTTAAAGATACAAATAAATGTTAATCATACCTCACTCTTTTCCCTAGCTCGTTGCATTATCCTTTCTTCGATGGTGCCTTTACAAATCAACCGATAAACTGTAACTTGTTTCGTCTGACCCAAGCGATGAGCTCGGTCCATGGCCTGCTGGTCTACAGTTGGATTCCAGTCTGAATCGTAGAAGATCACCTAAAAATATGTGAAATTTAAGAGGCTGAAAACTAAGTTGGTCAATTGCTAAAGGCCATTGTACAAAATGATTTCTTATATTTACGCGAATGTTAAACATTGAAATAAAACTATTTTGCTGATTTTATCGCGGTTCTCATGGTCGGTTCATGGTCACGGAGCTGCAGTCCGCCCCGTGACCATGAAGGCTGTCAGGTCTTCGAAACTTCGGGAGAAAATATAGATTAAAAAACCGCAAAATAGTTTTATTCCATTGTAAATAATCCAATTCTGGATTAGGTTTGTCAACATTTAATGGCTTTTACTAAAATTTTGACCTTCATACTTTTATATACTTACAGTGTCAGCAGCAGTCAAATTGATCCCGAGTCCACCAGCGCGAGTGGACAATAAGAAGACGAATATATCCGTCCGAGCCTATAACATAAAAAACATGTTGAAGAAACAATTAAATAATGTTCGAATATTAATCCTACTAATATTATAAAGGCGAAAGTTTGTAAGAATGTATGGATGTTTGTTCTTTTTTCACGCAAAAACTACTGAACAGATTTCGATGAAATTTGGCACACGGGTAGATCGTGTCCTATATTAACACATAGGCTACTTCTTATCCCGGGAAAATATAAACCGGGACTTTTATCCCGGAAAAACTTTTTGACGCGGGCGGAGCTGCGGACCAAAGCGAGTAATGCTTATAATAGCCAGCAAACAACTTGAGCACACAATGGGGGGTCCCCCACCGCAGTGTGCTCAAGTTGTTTGCCGGCTGTTGGGTGCCGTTGTTGCCAAAGTGTAATGTTACCTGAAAATCTGCGACCATGTCGCGTCGAGCCGAGATCTTGCTGGAGCCGTCCAGTCGCATGTACTTGTGTTTGCGATGCCACATGTACTCCTAGAATATTATATACAACATTAAACACATCATAATAAATGGTACTTTCGCAAAGGTATTTTTGTCCAGTCTGAAATTATTTACTTCATTCTCTCTGCCATTTTTTAGTCACAGAATAAAGACTCACACTGTTCGTGACTACTTCAGACAAAATAATTACGATACCTCAATAATTGTTGCAGAAATTATCTATGACACATTCTATGAACAATAATGGATAAATAGTATTTTGGGTCGTAGTCACCAAAAAAGTACCTCTAAGAGATCAATCATCTTTGTCATCTGGCTGTATATGAGAACCCTGTGGCCCCGCTCCTTCAGTCTTTTCAGCAACGAGTCCAGCACGGTCAGCTTGCCCGCGTCGCTCACTAACTGGTTCTTATCTGTAATAGTGACTTCGTTTTACTATTGGTTTTTAACACTGAAAACAAATAAGATTGAGGCGTCTAGGATTTTGAAATATCGAAACACTCATTGATAATTATTTTAAGAGTTAGGTATTTTCCAAAAGGACTATCTGTTTTAACACACTGATAGAATACTTTTCTTAGAGTAACGTAATAATATTCTGAAAAAATATTTTTATGGCCAAAATCAATACACCGTTCGTGCTATCTTTGGAGCGAGAAAATGTAGCACTCAAAACATAGTTGATTTTTCATACTTATTTCCTGTCGACCCCAATCGATTATAATTGATTTCCTTTGCTTGACAGTCGAGGTCACAAGTTTGTCATTAACAACAATATATTTTTCAAGTGAAACTTCTTTATCGACGTACGAGAGAAATCTATGTAAAAAAAATCGTCACACAAAAATCGTCACATTTTCCGTCACTTGGGACCGTCACATTTTCCGTCACTTTGGACCGTCACATTTTCTGTCACTTTGGACCGTCACGGCGCCGTCCTGGGTCATTATTTTAATAAATAAACATATGTATTTACCGGGCACCTGCAGCGTGGCCCAGCCGGCGGGTGGTCGCGCGGCGCACACGAGCCTCTGCAGCGCGTGTGAGCCCCGCGCGCACTCCGCGTGCGAGTGTCGCGCGCCGCGGTACGCGAACCGACGCGACACCGCGAACGACGACCGGGTGTTCACGCACACCTGAACAATGTTTCATTACTATTTATAATCTATACTAATATTATAAAGCTGAAGAGTTTGTTTGTTTGAACGCGCTAATCTCAGGAACTACTGAACCGATTTTGAAAATTCTTTCACTTATAAGAAGCCACTTTACTCCTGAGTGCTATGGACTACTTTTTATCCCGGGAAAACTTGATTACGCGGGCGAAACCGCGAGCAATACTAATAAACATATAAAAATAAATTACAGCTTCTTTCAAATATACTAGCCCACCACCTTATGGATGATATAGTTCCAAGGAACACCCGGACACTAAAAAAGTTTTTTTTTTTATTGAACGACAAGACGAGCATGCCGTTCGCCTGATGGTAAACAATACAACCACCCATAAACAACAACACCATCCAGCACCTTGAGTTACAAATTACTGTGTGACATGCCACTGCGCTCGTCATCCTGAGACATAAGATGTTAAGTCTCATTATGTCCAATAGTTACACTGGCTACAATGCCCTTCAAACCGAAACACAACAGTGCATACAAACTACTGCTTCGCGATAGAGATAGACATTGCGGTGGTACCCACCCAGACGGACTCTTACATATGAGAGACCTACCACCACGCATGCACACTGCTGTGTGCATGCACTATTATTTTATTGTAGCCAGTATAACTACTGGAAATAATGGGACTAGATATCTTACGTTTCAGAATGACGAGCGCATTGAAATGCCACACAGTAATTTGTAGCTCAAAGTGCTGGATGGTGTGGCTACTGTTTATGGGTGGTCGTAACACTAACCATCAGGCGAACGGCATGCTCGTCTCGTCATTCAAAGCAATAATAAATAAAAAGGAATGAATAACCAATCCATATTGGCATCAAAGAAAATCGATAGGCGGACGATAGCCTAGTAGGGAATGGAATGGTCTGCCGAGACAATGTCCGCAAGTTCAAAACCCAAGGCACACACCTCTGACTTTTTGAAGTTACGTGTGTATTGTTTATCTTATCGTTCACTTTAACGGTGAATCAAAACATCGTGAGGAAAGCTACATATCTGAGAATTCCCCAATTATATTCTAAGAATTTCGAGGGTATGTGAAGTCTGCCAACCCGCACTAGGCCAACGTGGTAGACTAAGGCGTAACCCCGCTCAGTAGTAGAGGAGGCCCATGCTCAGCTGTGGGCAGTATAAAATATAGGGCCGATTGCAGTGCATTGCAATCATCAAACGATCCTAATCCATATCTCTACATCAATCGTGAAAATGAGACCAATCCAAATAAAGCTGGATCTTTACGCACACATATAACCTATTTCGATTGGTTTATTTCATGATCGATTAAGATCGTTTACTGATTTCAGCTGGTAGCCTGACACGTAGATATAAACCAACTGCTGCATATCATAAAGTCTAAATTCGAATGACCAGTACCTTCTGCTGCGTGGTATACAGGAAGCCGGGTAAAGTGGTCGGCATATCCGGGTAGAGCACCGGCGCGCGTTCTATGTGCGGGAACTCTTCCACTTCCTCAGTCTTGACTGGTATGACGCCGCCGTCCTCAGTCTTTATCTCTGTTAGCATGTCGGGCTGCCAGAAATAACCGGATAAAATAGCTTTTACAATCGAAATCAAATACTGTAGAGAATTTTATAACTCCCTATCTTCATATTTCAAGGGGCTTAACACGTTAAGTGCGGCTTACGTAACATGTGTTTATACAGGCCCGACCCGCGTGGGGTGGACCACATATCTGAGGACTTAGAATGTGTTAAAATCTCTCGATCAATTACAAAACATCGAAATACCGATACGTCAGTCTCTCAACCAATCACAATAAAACGTAGCGGATACGCATCGTGATTTTTTTTTTCACATTCTAAGCCCACTGGTTTGTTGAAAAAACCACTTTTGATGGCTGTCTGACTCACTCGTGTGGCGTCGCCAAACGCCAGTACGGGACAACACACACGGTGCAAGGCGGCCGCAGCGATATTGTTAAAAAAAGTATTTTCTACTGTGTAACAAATTAGGCAGCACAAAATCTTGCAAACGTCGAGTCAGATTTGGAAAAGCTTGTAATACACACCGGTTCCCTCTCCTTCATATTTCTCGTGCGTAACGCGCGATGCTCTATCGTCTCCGGCATGTAGTATATCGTGACGTCAGCATGCGTGTAGAACGGACCCCCTAAGACAAAATAAAGAATATCAAAGTAAACAGGTACATTCAGCCTCATAACGCTCCACCCAATATACATGTTCTTTTTTTTGTTTTCACAAAAAAAAATTAAGAAGAGGAACGTTACTTCAAATTAAGAAAAAAAAACAATAAAATTTAACGCGTAACGTAAATTTTGAATTTGTTCAGCTGCTTGACAGAACATGGAAAAAATAAACAAAAGTCAAAAGGATTCATCTGGTCATCAATACAAGCCTCAATTTTGGTTAGAAAATTGTTGATCGAATTTACCCCCTCGTAATAATTTTGAAAGAAATAGGGTAACTTACCACCCCTAAACAGTCCGCCCATTTACGTTATAATATTAGCTAAGTTTCACACATACCTTCGATCCAAAGAGGATCTGTAAACAGAAACTCCCTCCATAGAAAGCTGTCCTCTTTCCTCTTCTTCAAAACATCGCCGTCGAGACAGATGGACAACATGTTTTTGTACTGAAGTCTATCATAGTATTTGGGGTTGTGAAACGGGTCATCAAGTGAAGTTTCTTTTGAGATTTGGTCGTACCACCAGTATTGTCTATGGCGCAGTTTTTCATATTTTTCTAGACATTGTTCTATGTGAAGCATTCTGAAATAAAATGGTGAATTTAGCGATTAAGATGCTTTATTGTGACTCAAGCAAAATAAATTTTCCTAATGATAACTAAGATTTCAAACATGAAAAATGAAAATGAAAATCCTCCTAGCCAGTTTCGGCCACGGCGGCCAATCTCAACGGAGATCAGCCAGGTACGCAGGAGATATTATAGTGCACAAGTGTGTGCGCAATACACAGGTGCACTCGCTATTCCTTCACTCTCATAGTCCGGTGAGACGGCAATCCGACATGACCGGAGAGAGATCAGGCGCAGGACCAACGGCTTTACGTGCGCCCCGAGGCACGGGGGTATCACACCGCCAACTTCCTGACTCCGAGCTGCGACTGAGTTAATTTTAAGATGGAAAAACCCAGTCACAATTTTTTTTTTGGCTCGACCCGGGATTCGAACCCAGGACCTCAGCGCGCAAATCGTACTCGTAATGCGTACGCAATACCACTACGCCACCGAGGCAGTCAAACATAAATTCATAAATTGATTTCAAACATAAAAAAGTATCGATTGAATTACATACAAAAATATAAAAAAACTGCAAAATCGATTTAACAACTTGCAAGGTCTTTATCTCAGTAGTTAATACATTAAAACTCCCTAAATATCTTTCACAGATCATCGATCTCAGCTACAAGCTATACTAATATATAAAAGACTAGCTTTTGCCCGCGGCTCCGCCCGCATTAAAAAGTTTTTCCGGGATAAAAGTCCCGGTTTATATTTTCCCGGGATAAAAAGTAGCCTATGTGTTAATCCAGGACATGATCTACCCGTGTGCCAAATTTCATCGAAATCCGTTCAGTAGTTTTTGCGTGAAAGAGGAACAAACATCCTTACATCCATACATCCAAACATCCATACATTCTTACAAACTTTCGCCTTTATAATATTAGTAGGATTTGATGTTTGATTTGTTTTTTTTTTATCGATAAAATAAAAACATCGGTATCGATACTCACGCATACAGCCAGCCGCATAACGTCACTCTATACAGCTCCATAGGTGACAGATCTATGAACCTCATAAACCCGTAGAACTCGCTCTTCCCACACAAACTATTATGGATGTACTCTGGAGTTAGAATTGACAGTATATTATACAGCAAATGACGTTTGGAAGGCACTGAATGTATTAGAATCCCATCTTCTGCGATTAACTTCGGTATGTGATAGTCATCGACTTGCATCGCAAAGGGTGATCTGACGTCACGACGCTCGAACAGTTCAGGGTGGTTGCATACCTGCGGATTATTTCTCATCTATACTTATATTGAGAGAAAGTTTATCGAGTTTGCAGGGACTAATCTCTGGAAGTACCGAGCCAATTTTGAAAATTCTTTCACTAATAAGCTACTTTTTAAGCTATTGCATAGCTTCTATCACGGGCCTTGAGCATGGAGACCGAATCCAGAAATTCCGTAACGAAAAAACCTGTCACCCCTCACTCCGACCGGCACAGCGGTGATATTTTATTTTCAACCCTATCACAACCATGCAGAGTGTAAAATTCCATAAGTAAATTTAATATCGCAGTCTTGTAAGAATACAATATATAAGAGGATATGAGCAGAATGTTAAACGATAAAAGGTCGAAATTACCGTGTATTAAAAAATTGTTCCAGTCAGAAGTTTGAATTTTTAAAAAGTTTTTATTTTATATCTGTTCAAAGAGGTTTTTATTTAAATATTACGGCTCTGGATACTAGTCCATTGAGCCCGTCTTTCATCATTTCTTTTAGTTTTGCCATCTATCGATGAATAGCAGAACTTTTAATGACTTTTATTTTATATCTGTTCAAAGAGGTTATAAATTATGCAATTAGAATTTATGCAATAGCTTTACCGCGGCAGTCTCCGAGTGCCACGCGTCTTTTTTTTCATTGAATGACAAGACGAGCATGCCGTTGGCGGGGCATGTTGTCTTCTTTTAACTCGACGATGCATGCATAGTATCCTCTGTGTATATCCCGTTTTGAACATGCCGGCATAACGTCGACTAGGGAAACAATCATTCCTCATCAATCGATACCTGGACTTATCATGACACCACTTTACACTATCATGTGCAACGGAATCAATAATTATCCATGCCCATAAAATCTAATATCTCCAGGATATTAAATATTTATTTATTTATTTATTTTATTTTAAACTCCATTATACATCAAGGCATAAAAAAAGAAATATAAATCTGTATACCGGAGGTATATTATTCTAAGTCCATTTTTTTTATTGGACTTAAAATAGTAGACCACTAAGTAGATCCTTAAATGTTTGTTTCGATGACATAAAAAAACTGAAATTCGAAAAAAATTGGCTTAGGATAATATAGGTACCTCCGGTATACAGAAATATACAATAGACTACGTTTAGACAAGGGGTTCAAATGGCGATGATTGCTTACCTTCCTGAATTGCATGACCAAGTTCATTAAATTCGATGTGAAGTTCTTATCTACGCTGTGACCAGACTCGGCGCCGACCGAATAATGTAACAACTCCTCAATCTTTATCTTCTTTTTTAAAGCTGCAAATAAGTTTTACATACAACAAAGAGCTAACCAAAACTTTTCCTCATCTGTGAATTCTCATTTCCTAAAATATTAAATACAGGGTGTATAAAATACCAACTCTCATTTCCACTTGATGCTTATTGATTACTTCTCATAATAATCTATTGACTCACCTATATACAACAGTTTCTGTCTAATAGTGAGCGGACAGTGCACCATTATCTCAATCTTGTCAGACAGTTCGTTCTCAACGTCCTTCTTGATTCGGCGCAACATGAACGGCTTTAGAATCATGTGTAAACGGGAAAGGTGTTCTAAAAAGAAATGTAACATTCATTATGTTGAAAATATTAAAAATATATACCTTAGGGAATATTTACTTTTCAAAATTTGATGTCATACCGATTTCACTTTAAAATACATTGATTTGAAATAACAATTCTTATGTATTATTAAATAAAACTAAATAATAAAAAACAATAAAAATATGTATTATTCTTCAAGACTTAATAAAACCCCAATTCTTTTTAATTACATACATTTCCACGTTTTTTATATATCATACATTTATTTAATAATCCCTTAAATACGACTACACCCTGTATAACTCACTTTCATCGATGGTACTCTTGTTCTCAGCGTGGCTCTCGATGTCTTTAGAGAACCACTCGTTAAACTCTTCGTGAGAATCGAACAACGTCGGCATTATGAAGTGAAGCAACGCCCATAACTCTGCCATGCTGTTCTGTATTGGTGTACCTGAAACAGGGTGCTTAAATAATTAATGAAACATTTTTAAGTATCAAGTCTTTTGTAGTGATGAAATCTTATAAAAAAAATCTTTTTCTATAAGCTACTAGCGACCCCGGCAGACGTCGTCCTGCCCTAAAAAGGAAATAAAATCCTAGAACTCGAGTACAGCGCCACCTATCGGATCCAATTGTTAATTTAAACCATTCTCGAATGCATTTAAAAACACACAAAAAAAATATTGAAATCGGTCCAGATGTTTAGGGAGTTCAGTGATATACATGTTTAATATGGTGGTTAAGTATTATTAAATTTTCTGATTTTGACAATAACAAATACATAAAAAAATAACATAATCGGTCTAGCTGTTCACGCCGTGATAGCGTGACGAAGGAAAATAGAGATTCATTTTTATATACCGGGTGGAAGGGAAACGCTCTCTATACCCGAACGGTAAGAGAGAAGAACCATAACATTAACGAAAAACTATATTCATTTGCAAAGCTAAGCGATAATATTCATGATTTTAGTATTTCCGTAATTCATGCGCGCGCAATGTAAAGCGTACAAAAAACTACAAAGCAAACGCCGACAAGGCGGCGCGGCGGCCACGCGGTCATTAACCCGTCAGCTGATGTACGTGTTTCATTGCGATTTTTTTGAAATATTGACCATTTTTACTATGTTTTTCACCTTTCCCTTCCACCCAGTATATAGATATATAAGTGGTCATTGGCTGGGCGGAGGTCATGAATGTAAGTAATTTTAAACAGATTCTAATAATTGTGACATATCAAGAGTGCTTTCATATGAAATTAGCACAATTTTGCTACAGCCTCGATGCCTTCTCTATTGGTTTCAGGGATACGAGTTTCAGTAGTCTGGGTTTCGACTCGTTAGAAGTTCGAGTGTGTAGGCGACACATTTTATACTTCAGAATTTTGTTTATTTAATTTTTGGCAAATGTCTTAAAATATTAATATTAGTTTGATTCATCATTATAACAATTTCAAATACATGTAGCGCCATCTATTGTTACCCTTTGGAGTATTTAAGTAGTTAGTTTAATAAAAATAAATGAGGGCATCAGTGTTAGCCCGAGCTGTGGCTGTGTTCATGTTCAGTCCTCCATAAGAAACCGTTGAATAAGCAAATTTTTAAATCACCAACTCGATTACAATTGTATAAAATCATTGTAAAAAGTAATAAACTCTTTGGTGTGTGGACTTGCGGACTATTATTCGTTTTCCATCGTTAATAGAGTGATTATGGTAAAGTGTCGAACGATGAATATATTCAAATTAAGCACTTACCAGAAAGCAACAGTCGATTCCTACAACTAAATCCGAGTAACAGCTTCCATCTCATGCTGGCGGAGCTCTTGATCGCCTGCGCTTCGTCCAAGATCATGTACTGCCACGACACTCGGTTCAGGTACTTGAGATCAGAGACCACGATCTGGTACGATGTGACCACCACGTGGAACGCAGCTGCTCGCGTGTGCAGGTCCTTGCGCTCCCAGAACTGACGGAGGATCTTGCGCTCGCTTGGACTGCCCCAGTATGGGACCTGGGGAAGGATGTAGCGGTCACGAATAGGCACCGTATAAAGATTTGTTTGAGATGTTAAAATTTGAAATAACTGTACATTGGTAACATTCTACAAGGTTTATATTAAGCGGATGTACTCAGTCAAGTGAAATTGCAACACTCTGTATAAGCCCTTAGTATTTACCTAACGAATTTGATTATGTGATAAATAAATAAAAATAAATAAATAAATAAAAAATAAAATGAAATTTGTGTAACATGAAAGTTATAAAATGTACCCAAACCCATTTTACCTAAAATAACAACTATGTCGATTTTTTATTTTACGTAAAGTATGGCTTATTTCGAACTTACAACTTTAAAATCCGGCACGAATCTCTCCATCTCCTGCTGCCAGTTGTGCAGAGTTGACGCCGGAGACACCACCAGGAACGGACCCCACACCCCGAGCCTCTCCGCCACATGGCAGAGAAACGCTATGCATTGCACCGTCTTGCCGAGACCCATCTCATCAGCCAGGATGCCGCTTATACCCTAAAGAAAAATGTAGTTTTTAAAATTAATTAATAATTGATTTTATATTTTTATAGAATCCTGAAAAAGAAACAGTCGAAGGCGGGACTCGAACCCACGACCTCCTTTTATAAAAATATAAAATCATTAACCAGGCACTACATGGCCATTGACATGTATAAAAAATCATAATATAAAATTAATTAATAATTATTATTGTTGTTATGTGCAGTTATGTGAACTCTATGAAATACGCTAATAATACAAATAAATAATCTTTCATAATATTTTTTTGATTTTATAAAAAAAATGAAATTATTATTGTTTAGGCTAAAAGTATACAATAGAGTAAATAAAGTACACATTTTTGTCTTTTTTTTATTACGGCGCGGCTAAATGTCCTCACTGTATTTGCATGTAATAAAAATGTATGCAGTCACACACACTATCTATAGCCAATCATTATCATATTGCCTATTATTTTATACTTCCAACATTATTATATTCACACACAGAAAATCTACAATTTGACTATATGTATATCGACACAGAATGCTAACCTGCAATGCAATGCTAACCTGATCATACAAATTGGCGAGCCAATTCATGCCTTTCAACTGGTACCCCTTGAGCGTGCCCCTGAAGATGGCGGGCTGGTCGTAGTCGCCGTGCGGGCGGTCGGCGACGTGCTCGTGTGCTGCACACTCCGGGGGCGAGGGCGGGGCTGAGGGCGGGTCGGTGGGCGGGGCGGAGGGTGTGGGCGGAGCGGGGGCGGGCGCGGGGAAGTGGCGGGTACGCGCTCGCTCCGCGCGGAACGCCTCGCGAGCGTTACGGGACGCACGCGCCTTCATCTCCTCACTGTGGACAATATCAAATGTTATATATGACACACAGACACACACACACACAGACACACGCAGGCACGCACGCACACATACACATACACACACACACACACGCGCGCGCACGCACACACACACACACACACACACACACACACACACACACACACACACACACACACACACACACACACCCGCACACACGCACACGCACACGCACGCGCACACGCACACACGCAGGCACGCACGCACTTTTCACCGTGCGTATTTCCTCCCATCGAAAATTTATTCTACACTAGCTTTTGCCCGCGGCTCCGCCCGCTTTAAAAAGTTTTTCCGGGATAAAAGTCCCGCTTTATATTTTCCCGGGATAAAAAGTAGCCTATGTGTTAATCCAGGATATGATCTACCCGTGTGCCAAATTTCATCGAAATCCGTTCAGTAGTTTTTGCGTGAAAGAGGAACAAACATCCTTACATCCAAACATCCAAACATCCATACATCCAAACATCCATACATTCTTACAAACTTTCGCCTTTATAATATTAGTAGGATTGATGCTTGCAGAAAATACAGTGTCTTGCATGCGTACAGAATTATTCTAATATTTCCGCTAATGTAAGCACATCTCGCAGTTCTTGCACGATATATTGCTCTGAAAACTGCTAGTCTACTTAGCCTTAAATAAAAAAACAAAAATTGCATTGAATGACGAGACGAGCATGCCGTTGCCCTGATGGTAAGCGATACGACCACCCATAAACAGTAGAAACACCATCCAGCACCTTGAGTTACAAAGTACTGTGTGGCATTCCACTGTGCTCGTCATCCTGAGACATAAGATGTTAAGTCTCATTATGTCTAGCAGTTACCTGTCATAATGATCGATAGCAGCCAGTCTCGGGTCCCGGTCCTCGTCCAGCTGCCTCAGTATACTATCAGCGCTATTCTCCCCGTCGTCCACCGCGTTGAGTTTCCGCTGCATGAAGTGCGCGTACAGTTCCGTCTGCGTGATGAGGAAGTTCAGCTTCCGACGTTGCCGCTTCGCCTCCATCAGTTCCACGTCCATCTGAATATATGTGTATAAAATTTGCAATTGTTTCTCAATTGTAAAATCTGTACTCATTTCCACCTTCAAGAAATGAAACTATTTTTTCGGTTATGCTGGAAAATTGGACATACCATTTTAAAGCACATTGCTAAATAAGTATGGATTAGTTTGTTGCAGAATGAATTAGGACTCGATTTTACAACCACCTGCCGATTGCACCCTAACAATTGTTCATTGATTATAATTTACCATCAAGGATCCGTGCTTACGTTTGAGCATTTGCTATCACTTCGTGTCAGGTGGGTATTTTTTACTGGTGTTAGGTCCCTCATATATCAGAGCCCGTCTGGGTGGGGTACCACTGCAATGACTATTTCTACCGCCAAGCAGCCGTGTGCATTCACTGTAGTGTTTCGGTTTAAAAGACATTGTAACTACTGGACATAATATTATATTATTATATGGGTGGTCGTGTCGCTTACCATCAGGCGAACAGCATGCTCGTCTCATCATTCAATGCAATAAAAAATTTATATGTGCAGCAATCTTTAATCCTAATTAACTAGCATACTGTATACCATCATCTCACCTTTCTCTGTTCCTCTGCCTCTTTCTCCATGCGTCTCCTTGTCTCTCTCTCAGCGCGGTCGTATCTCCTCCAGTAGGACTGCATCTCTCTACTTAGCCGCTTGCACCGCCACACTGTCTCCTTCATGTTCTTTTGTGACTGTCACAATACTATTGTGTTAAAAATTTGGCAAAGCAATAAACATTATTATTATTATTACTATTTATTCGATACATTGGTTCGACTAACCACTCTAAATATAATATCAACTCTTTAGTCGTTACTAATGGTCTAATGCATAAAATTATGAAACATTAAGAACTTATAAGGTAGTTTTTCAAGTAAAAAACTTTTTCTATCTGAGATTACAATGTATGCTCAATATGGCTACTGGCCTTTCATACATACATACATATACTCACGCCTTTCTCCCATTGGGGTAGGCAGAGACTATGGAGCGCCAAGTGCAATCCAAGCATACCTCTTTCACATCTTCCACAGTCATCAGTCTATTCATATTGGCCTTTCATATTAGAGAGAAATAGTTTGATAAATTATACATATACGCTTGTGAGCTTAGTTTTCTATCTATAAAATTAGAGAGTAAAGGCTTTGTTATAATCGTTTACCTGCATGGCAATATGCCGCCAATGTTTGCAGCAAAGCGTCGCGAGTCGTTTCCTCTGCAGCGTCACGTCCCTGTGCGTAGACGTTCTCGCTCTTTGGACCTTGCCAAGCTCTTTCTTGACCAGAAGTAGCCAATGACGACGTCTCCGAGCTGTAAGAGCTTCGGGACTCTTCAGGGTTGAGAGTTTTTTACGACCCCTGTGGAAATGAATATTGTTACTAAGGTAAAAACTATTTTAATCGCTTCTTTAGATCAATCGCAAAAATGGAACAATAGGAGTAGAGTTTTTTTGACATGCTTACAAATTATTTTGACTGATTTATCGTCGATCGGATGATGAATACTAAGATTGAGATCGTTGATTAAAATAGTTACAATAATTACTTATTTATATATCAAAGTTAGTTGTATAAAATTATGCAATTTAGAATGCCTTATCTATTGCATTATGAAAATATACTTCTACTGTGGAAGTTTCTATACAAAACAAGAATACTACTAATATTATAAACGCGAAAGTTTGTAAGTATGTATGGATGTCTGGATGCATGGATGTCTGGATGTTTGTTACTCTTTCACGCAAAAACTACTGAACGGATTTCGATGAAATTGGGCACACGGGTAGATCATGTCCTGGATTAACACATAGGCTACATTTTATCCCGGGAAAATCAAAAGCGGAACTGTTGCCCGGAAAAACTTTTTAACGCGGGCGGAGCCGTGGGCAAAATCTAGTTTAGGATAATTTTGAAATTTACCTAATATACAAATAATATAACGTTGTGATTTTCATTGAACACGTTAAGGTAAGCGTAGAAATTGTGATTCATACCTGACTCCAGGCTTTTCAGGAACGATCGTGTATTCATCTTGGTCATTTTCCTCTTTCAGGTGACGCAGTTGCTCCTCCCAGTCCACACCATCAGGCTAAAATAGAAATTGCATGGCTAAAACTACAACAAAACTTAATATTATAAAAATTGTTTTGTTTCACTGACTGATTTGGCATCATATAAGATCACACAAAATAAAAGATTTTTACTATTATTACAAAAAAAAAAATTTAAACTATGCTTCTGTGATTTTATTTGACATTTCAATTTTATAATTCAAGATTAAGAATATACTGAATTATTATTAAAAATTACTTAAATCACAATAATTACCATATCACCACCATCTCCTGGCCGTCCGTCTTTAGCCCGTCCCCTGCGAGCCTTATGTGCACCCCTCGCCGAAGCCCCTCTCTCAGAGGGCCGGCCCCTTCGTCCCCTAGCAGACGGGGGCTGTGGCATCGGCCGAGCGATACGGCGCTCCGGGTACCGATCCACTGTAGACAGCAGACCAGCCCCGTAGTACATGTACCGGGAGTTCTTTAAATAGAGTGGAAAATGAGTCTTTTTAACAATGATCAATCAGAGTATAGATATTCCATAGGCTAATAAATCAAACAAAACGTGTTCAGAACGCACACAGACACACCTGAAAGAGTTGACGTATTTATATAAAAAATCATTGAAAAAATCACAGTTCGAAATTTTCTTCTCTGTGTATTATACAATGGAGTTAATAGGACCCATGATGTGGTAAGGAAATAAATTTATTAACTCCTAAACCTACTTGCATGTCGAAAGCTTTATGCTAAAATACTTCCATAAAGTCTAATATTTAATAAATAATTTGAATAAACTGGGAATGTTTATTGTGGTGGAATTGACACATAATATGGATGTTTGTTACTCAATCATGTCAGAACAGCTGAACGGGTTGGGCAGAAATTTGCCACAGAAATAGATTACAGTCTGGAAGAGCACATACAAAATATAAAGCGAGACATTTATCCCGAAAAAAAATTATCACATGGGCGGAGCCGCGAACGAAAGCTAGGTCATAGTAACTAGAAACCAAATTTGACTCCCAGCTCTCCCGACACAGTCTCAAACAAGAGTTAATAATTATTAAAACAAAACAATATCTTACTCCTGGATCCTTGTAATACTTCTTAGCATATTTGTTCTGATATTTCCTCTCTTTTAACATCCTCTGTATCCTCAACTCTGTCTCCACTGGAGTGTCTTCATCACTACTGGTCTCCGACTCTGATGAGAGGAGCACATCCCTGAGCCATTGTCGTTCCTCACCAACTGCTGAGAAGTTGTATAGTCGCAGACGGTCACTCTGGCGTTCTGTAGTAAAATTTGACAATGACAACTGTGAATGCTAGAGTACTATTATTATTTGATCAGAACAGAATCATGTTTTACAATACTATTCAAATACTGCCATGGTCCTAGTGTAAACCATCTGTAAAATGGGAGATTGCAGATTTGAACCTCACAAGACAAGACATGTAAGTTTCAAGTTTCAGGGCTGCCTTAACATTTTTATACATCATTGAAAGTGTTAGGGTCTATGCACACAGATTTTCAAATGATGTTACATCATATTTTTAACACCCATCTGGGTGTATTCTCTACATATTATAATTGTTATATTGGGACTAGTGGTGCAAAATTCTTGTCTGTAATTTCATTTGAAGCATGTCTACTTGTTTATAATGTATAATGTGTATATACGTCTGAATGAGTATTCAGTTTCATAATAGTTCATAATACCATTTGTCACAATATTAACTCTCCAGATTAAATAATTGAGTAGCTCCAGGGCTTAGGTTACCTCCTCAGTTATTTAATGGGGAGTTCAGGTTACAGTTTAGTAAATTTCCTAATACTTGCCTACATTACAGAGCCTAAGCCATGCAAAACAAAAGCACATAACTTACATAATGTAGTAGAATGTTAATGTTTTTTCTAAGGGAGGGATATAGGGACTTAGGGCTTATGGCTAGTTATATCCTACTAATATTATAAAGGCGAAAGTTTGTAAGAATGTATGGATATTTGGATGTATGGATGTTTGTTCCTCTTTCACGCGAAAACTACTGAATGGATTTCAATGAAATTTGGCACACGGGTACATCAAGTCCTGGATTAACACATAGGCTACTTTTTATCCCGGGAAAACATAAAGCGGGACTTTTATCCCGGAAAAACTTTTTAACGCGGGCGGAGCCGCGGGCAAAAGCTAGTATATTATAAAGTACGCCAAAAGTTACTAATAAGGAATACACACACATGCACCACTTTAGACACATCAAATGAATCATTGCCAGATATTAT
Source organism: Lapara coniferarum (assembly GCA_949316025.1). Taxonomy (NCBI): domain Eukaryota; kingdom Metazoa; phylum Arthropoda; class Insecta; order Lepidoptera; family Sphingidae; genus Lapara; species Lapara coniferarum. The sequence continues at coordinate 22,359,430 of OX438932.1, forward strand.
CTTGATACCAACTCAATTAAGCCAAAAAGATATAATCAGTGGGAAATTTCCAACAGTAAAATTAATATGTATATGAGAATGTAAGCACTTTACAATGCAAAATCCATATGAATATGAGTGTATGTAATACAGTGTCAACACATTCTTAGGGGACTCCTGCAGGTATAGGGAATGTCGCACGAACTATAGGTGGCAGCACAAAATTGACACAAGAGCAACATGTGGATAAAAAATCACTTCTCAAAGCTTTTTATTATTCTTTATATGTCAAAAATGATAAATTACGAGTTTTGGCTAAATATTATTGATACCTAGTGTGGTCAGAATAAGCTTTTAGAGGGGGGCTGGTTACTTTGATATTATTCAGCAAAATTAAGAGGTTACGTTCCCTTAATTATAGATTTGCTTGTATTGAATATAAAATTAACAAAATCTTTATTTTTATAAATTATGCCATGAGACATTTCTTAATACTTTTGGAACTCATAATTACGTATGTTTTATACATGTTTTATCATTTTTTTCGATTTTCACATAACCATGGAATGTAACTACTTAGGTAATATTCTTGGGAAAATAATAGATTTTCACTCAATTTGATTTGTTTATTTTTATGTCTTGGTGCATCCAGATACACAGCAATACATTATCAACAAATTAAATGTTATTTTTCATCCTTTTTGTCAATCACAAGTATAAATGGGCTGAAAAAGATTCAGATTTCACCACCAGATGGCAGAGCTTACAACATGCACATTCTCCATTTGATATTATAGTCACTTGAGTTAACAAGTGCATGATAATTGCAACTGACCACATTATTCTATGATACAACCAGTTGTCTAATGAGATTTCACCCTATTAGATGTTGAATTTTCAAATACCTTTTCTAAGTGCTCACCTATATTACCCAAGGAACCTACATGCAAAATTTCATGTTTCTAGAGCCAACAGTTTGGGCTGTGTGTCGTCTGTCAGACAGGTAGTTGAGCAATAAAATAGTCATAAAAACAAACAGATAATGTTGTTTGTGACATGACCAACATACCTTGTTTGGTGGTGACAACTCCATGCACCAGTCTGTCTCCCTTAGACATTTCATTACTGACAGATTTGCTGTCAGAGTCATCCTCACTCTCAGAGGCGCCGTCGGAGTTCAAAATCCTCTCCACTTGGCACACGAACGGGCGCACGTCCAAAGCCGCCTCCAACCTTTGGATATGCACCGGTCTGGCGACCTCGTGCCTCTTTAGCACCGTCTGCCCCACCAATTTGTCAGACATCTCAGTAAAACCTGCAAAACTCACCGATTCACGTACGAAAGGTTAAGAGATGACTAATCGTATTACACGAACGACTCTCTCAACAATTTGCACAAAAGTAAAACAAAACAGTAACGAATAAACTTTTATCACGAGCACACTACGGCTACCACACAGAAATCGCGAATATTTCAAATATAATCTCGAATCTAGAGGATACATTCCATCAGTTGAACTTACACGTATTTTGGTCTTCTAGCGTGGATTACTTAATACAAAATTCCATAGCGTTCACAAAATGGCGTACGAGAATATACGACAAATCGCTGTCAATGTCGCCGCCCGAGCGGCGCAAATAACTACTCATTTCATCTTTGAGGTTGAAAAAACACGAACCCGCCATAATTGACGATATTTGACAACTAACTGATTTCTTTTTCATAAAGCTCATTGGTCAACCATAAACAAAGTTCATTTTCAACCAATAATATTTGTATCTAGTATCTATTGGGCGAATAGTAATGAAATGTGCTGCCTGTTGTGGAAAAGCGTAAATGAAAACAACCTATTTTGGATCTAGCTGTCAAAGTAACATACGTTCAAAAACCTTCAATTAAATCTCTTGTAGTTCTAAAACTTTATTATAATAAAACTATAATGGCGTTACTAATAAAGACAAAAACAATAAACTGATACAAGACTAGTTACAGACGAGGTGTAATCCCGATTTTACGGCATACATTTTATTTGTATAGTGATTCGTAAGTATGTACTAGGAACTACAAAGGATTTCATTCCCACAATTTCTATAGTGCGTTTCATTTTTAGCTACCAATGGCGTGAATTGGTACACCTGACTGACTAGATGGCGGACATTATGAAGACAATTCCCGCCATTTCAGTTTAACAAAGTAGTGTGCTCAGAAGATTAACGTATTTCCTTTTAGTAAAATTTAAAAGATCAGAAATAATAAACAACAATTACATAACATCGATTGAAATAAAAATAAATAAATAGCCAGTGTAATGATACAATGTATTATTATACGCTAGTTAAAATGTTTTGGGTTTTTTGCGCTGATTTATCATAATTGCTTTTTTATATTTATTACTTTCCTCTATGATTCATTAAAAAACGAATGTTGATAAATAAATGTTCGTCTTGTTTTATTTAATTGTTTTATTTATTGATATATTATCCTAAATCTATAAACGTAGTTAATAATGGTTTAGTAGATAAACACACTAAAGTTTATATCTATATATAAGCTGCCAAATATCTAATGTTTATCATGTTTGATTTACTTCCTTGAGTTGCAGATAATTTCAGAGTGTAATTTCGTGACACAACTATTTACTGTTTTGCACCATACATCTTAGAAAAAAAAAGGGTTTATTGGAAACTGCATAGCTAATTGATTATTACGCACTTACGGCAGAATTCAAAGATATTGATAATAAATTATTTGAAAGTGAAAGTGGGTACATAATTTATGCGTATATATTTTAAAATTCGATTTTAAAATATTTGTGTTTTATTGCATAATAAAAAAATCCTTTCTTTCAAGGTAACTGCATATACAATGCTGCCAACATCACGCCATCGGAATTCAGAGTCGAAATGCATTCTAGACATTAATTATCAAATATTTGCATATCCCACACATACAAGAAGCTTATTTGAGTATAAGCTTCTTGCATACATAATATGTAGCATAATACATCAATGGCTAAAGTGAAAGAGATAATCCGAAGCCATAAAGGACTTTACGCACGGTCCATCTTGACACACAGCCAACCAAGGTCATGCACAATGGACGATGCAAAACGACTGTGAATAGTCTCGACCAAGAATCTTATATATAATCTTCTTGGTCTCGACTCTCGACGTACGTCAATTATTATTATTATTAGATCGCTGGACCCAGCATGACCCAGCGAGTGCATCCATCACAAGTGTTGCCAACTGACACCTTTACTGTTTCTTTGAATGCATCAGAAAAAGGTACCAAATTCATCCTATATTATGATTTTTATGCATGTTAAGGGCCATGTAGTGCCTGGACAATGGTTTTATTTGTAATGAAAACATTGTTGTTGTTGTTTTCATTAAAAATAAAATCATTGTCCAGGCACTACATGACCCTTAACACGTATATAAATCATGATGTACGATTTGAAAAAAGTTTGGTGCAATCGTTTCAGTGCATTTACGCCTGTAAAGGAGTGACGCTGAGTTTAACAATTGTAATAATGATTAAACAGATATCACTAGGCATCTCCTTTGAAGAGATTAAATAGGCAACTTGAAATTGAGCAGACGAAGGTAAGGTTGAGATAGCTCAGTTGGCAGAGCACCGGCACGGTACGCTGGGTGTCGTGGGTTCAAATCCTGCTTTCGACTGGTTCTTTTTCAATGTTTTCATTAAAAATAAAATCAACACTAAATTCATCATGTCTTCTGTTAAAAATCGACTAAAATAATAACAATAAAAAGACTTGTTAAGCCAATCTTGGGCTAGGTTTGGCATTAGGCTTTTGTGAAATTCCCTAATATACTAACATAATTGTTTTAAAATACATTATTTAATATTTTTTTTATATTCAACGAGTGAATCCGTCACTCTGAGCATCGTGCCGATAGGCAATAAATAATCTTTTAGTCCGTAACCGAAAAATAAATATAAATCTTTATAAATTACTAGCTTTTGCCCACGGCTTCGCCCGCGTTAATAAGTTTTTCCGGGCTAAAAGTATATACATAAAAACCTTCCCGTTGAATCACTCTATCCAACACATTTATTTGGATAAAGATTAATATTATTACGTTGATACAACTCTTAACAAATAATGCATTAATTTCGACCAAATTTGATTACCATAAAAACGGTTCTAGTGAGTTAATCTTAAAAGATAGACACATACTCTCGCGGACATTTTTTTAGATCATTTCAAGAGGAATAATTCTTTCATACAAATATTTTTGGTATCTTGAACCGTTTTCGCAGCGCACGCAATGAAAGCCCTCAAGGATGAATAATTTTCCCCGCTTTTTTCACATTTTCCATTATTTCTTCGCTTCTATTAGTAGCATCGTGATGTTATATAGCCTATAGCCTTCCTCGATAAATGGTCTATTCAACACAAAAAGAATTTTTCAATTCGCACCAGTAGTTCCTGAGATTAGCGCGTTCAAACAAACAAACTCTTTAGCTTTATAATATTAAGTATAGATTCGTGTAATATCTGTATAAATATTTGCATTCATTTCATATCTGTATCATGTATTGACAGGTTGATTGTATTGATGTATTGTATCTTTTGACAAGTCCGTCTGCAAATCTTTGTGGGAGGCCTATATTCAGCAGTGGACGTCATGTGGCTGATGATGGTGATGATGTATTAAAAATCTGTATAAATATCATTGACCAGAGGGTAAAGATGAATATAAGTTACTGAATACCCGGCAGTACCGTATAGCACACACGATAATGCGTATGCTATGTCCATCCCCGTGAAGTACAGCATGCTGTACGTCAAGATAGACCGTGCGTAAGGTCCTTAAGTTTCAAGCATAAAGGGATTCATGTTCCATCTTGACGTACAGCCAACCAAGGTCACACAACATGCACGATGCAAAACGACTGTGAATAATATCTACGAACGTCAATTATTATTATTATTTGCTCACTAGACTTGTACGATCCAGCTTGTGCCTCCATCATCAGTGTTGCCAACTGCCACGTCTACTATTTATCGAAGATCATCATAAAAAATTGCTAAATTTCTTTTGCAAAAATGTTTTTTTTTAATTAAGGTAAAAAGCCTTGTTGGACCAATGTTGGGCTAGATTTGACATTAGGCCTGTGTGAAATAACCTTATAAACTATCATAATTGTTTTAAAGACACATTTTAGATATATATCCAACGAGTGATCTCGCACTCCGAACATCGTGCCGATAGACAATAAATAATCTTTCAATCTGTAACCGAAAAATACATCTAAATCTGTATAAATTATTTGCGAATTGTAAATATCTGAATTTGTTTCATATCTGTATCATGTGTTTACAATTTGTATAAATACCATTAACCAGAGCATAAAGGTAAATACAGACATAACTGTACATCTGGCAGCACTGTCTAGCACGCATGATAGTGCGTATGCTACGTAGACAGAGTAAACAATATAGACGAAAGTATAGCTCCTATTCCGTCATACAGAAAGAGATGGTTTTATAGAGGTATTGCTTATGAAAGAAAGGGATAGAATCGTTTTATTGCTGTCCGGTAGTGTGTACCAGTTTATCAAGGTCGGAATTGAAATTCTACAATTTGCCTCTGTCGTAAAATGGTTGTGCCTAATATCTGGTGTTTTCAGGTATTATAAAACCGTTAAAAGTGTAAATAAAGTTACTAAATCCATTAAAAATTGTGCGGTGTAGCGTGTGGTGTAGATTAATACTCAATTCTCTTGTCCAATTCTTTGTCTGATGTGGCCACGGCATATATTCCTCTATTATTTCCTTCATTTATAGTATGCTAAGTCCAGCCCGTGACGTACAGCGTGCTGTACGTCAATATGGAACGTGTATAAGGCCCTTTAGGTACCTATGAAAACCGGTATTTCCGTTTGATATGTTCGTGTGGGACATCACTGAAAGCGTCACCTGTTGCCAACATAACCATTTGAAATTTTAATTGATCATACACTTTACTCTTTTATTAATATTTTAAACTACGAGGCTTTAGTATTTTAATATAAATTTGAAAATAAATCTAAAAATATTTTAAGGGTGATTCATAATGGCTTTGTTAAAGTTATGTATTTTTTAGGTCGTAAGTATATTTTTTGACAGAATAGATACATCCGCAATTATATGCCAGGGTCAGGTTGATTCCAAAATGGTTGCCGTTTGTTGTGCTTTCAAGTGAATTGTGAAAAATATATCGGCTAAATAAGCGAATTTATGGACTTGTATATGCTTCATTAAACCATATTTGTTCAAAACAATTTTACATCCACTGTTGTATTTTGTGTTATGAATACATTTTATGCTACATTCCCGCATCACTTACAAAGGAACTTCTTGGACATCCTTGTGGTAAAAGGCAATAAATATGTGCAAAAACAAATAAAACAGTCCATCTCCGTGAATAGTGGAGATTTCGATATTGTGAGTGTATTTAGAAATATATATACCTTAAAACAGCGTGAAAAATTCCAAACAGAAATAAGCGCGGGATGCTCGTAGCTTGCGTATAATTTGGCGTCATGTACAATTAGGTACTTGATAAAGTTCTCGATCTTGTAAATTAATATTTCTCGTTATATTTTATTCAGGTTGTATTCAACAATTCGAATGAAATATATATTTGTTTATATTTTTATTCACTGATGGTACCCAGTAAAGTTATAACCTAAAAACGCAATCTGCCGGGTGCGGCGACCCAGTCTACCCAAAACAGTGTTCCACAATGCCTTTCTTTACTTTTCAGATGCGATATTTTTATTGAGCTACCATAACCTTTCTATTGGATTCGAAATATGGATGAAAAAGAGAGTGTGGTGGAGAAACCAGAAGCGGAGGTCGCTCATAGCTCGGGGGACGATTCTGGTGACACGGCCGATATAGCCGAGCCCCCGGCTGATGTAGTCGATGCGCCAGCTGCGCCCGAGGACAGTGATGTGAAAACCGACTGTGATTTAGACAGTGAACCGAAAGACAGTGCATTACAAAATCATGTCGAGGACAATGCAAGTGCTGAAGACAATGTTAGTGTAAAAAGTGATGTGGATGGTAAAAAAGACGACGCGGAAACTACGGATGTAGATAGTCAGGAGGAAAACAAAGAAAGCGGTATGTATTCATATAAAAAAAAATAATTGTAGTTAGCCCAGGTCTGAAGCATGCTTATAGACATGTATGTCTGAGGTTGTAGTGAGGGCCAATCTTTATTCACAATATTAAAGGTGCAATCCATTAAACTGCTGTGAAAAATAATATGTCCTATTATTTTACACTTTCTTTCTTTTCTGCTGGGCATGGGCCTCTACTACTGAGAGGGTTTAGGCCACAGTCCACCACACTGGCCTAATGCAAGTTGGCAGAGTTCACATACTTTCAAAATTCTTTTTGAGAACTTCTCAGGCATGCAGGTTTCTTCATAATGTTTTCTCATATAGCAAGTGGTAATTCACTAAAAATACACACATAAGATTTTGCCTTGCCTTGGATTTCAATCCTGCAGACCTTCATCTTGGCAGTCCGTTCGACTCTCAATCAGGCTGTTGGTGTTGTCATGATTTCCAACTTGATTTCCGATAGCAATTGACAAGTTTACAATTCCTGGAGCACTAAAAAGAATAAGAGGTTGCTTATATTATATAAGCTATTATAAAGTTTCATAAAGGAAAATGTCTAGTGTCATGGTAATTACGCAACATAAAGATTTACACTTACTTTTTTTTAATTTTGATTATCATCATCCATTGGGATAAGTTCATGGACCCCAAGTGGTCTGCAAACCTCAGGTTTGAAAGTCCTGATGTTGGATGTTTCTGCTAATTAGGCCAACTAAAACTATGCTTGGATGCACCAATGAAATGGCAAAATAATTATAAAAGAGTTATCAGATTTTAGTTTAACATTAAAGAATGCAATTATCTGTTTTATTAGTGCTCCCTAATGTTGTATTGAAGATCATTATTCAATATTCTCTATTGAATGGTGTCATATTAAGATAGTTATAAACTATCTTATAAATGGTACTTGTAAGGGTTAAAACAATCAATACTTGTTTTATTAAATAAAAATGAGATTTTTATTTCGAGAAAAAAATATATTTCATCAGTATTAGTTCTTTAGGATGTATTTTTTTTAAGTTGATGTTTTTAAGTAGTTTGGAATACATTACATAAAAAATACATTCAATAATCTCACAGTTCTGGGTACATACAAAGTTCAAAGCAATATCAGAATACATAGGTTCACCTACATCTTCTAATTTTTCAGTTGGCTCATCTACCAGAATGTTTCCCTAGACTTTCATTAAAGTGTAGGGAAACTTTCTTATGCATATTGTTTTATCTAACTAATAATGTATAGATAACTTACAGTTTAAATGAAGATGTTAAAACTGTATTATTGCCCAGGGCCATGCTGACCCAAGACAGCGCCTGTGTGCGAAATCTGTGAAGCGTCTCTGATTTTTGTCATCCTGTTTCTACATTACTATTTTTTATTTTTCAAAGTTAACCTTTCTTGGCACATTGGAATGCGCTGATAATTTCGTAAGACGCAATAAGACACAAAGCTCTTAAACATTGAGTCAAAATTCAGAGACTTGTACCTATTGTCTTACCTACTCACCTATAAAGCATATGTTGGTAGTGTAACAAATATAACATGTCCTCCTGATTTTGGCGCCCCTATTGCCTTGGCGCCTGTGTGCGCCGCACACTTCGCACATAGGGTCGGCGCGGCCCTGTTATTGCCAAGAACGGACCTTACTCAATAAAACTATAACAAGTTGTAAAAGATATCACCAAATTAAACTTCTTTATTATAGCATATTTTGGTTTATCAAAAAAGCGTTGTAGGTGTTTTTTTGAAGACAAAAAATTAATTTCTGGATTACTCAAAATTGTATTTGAAATTAGATATAAACAAGGTGAAAGCAAAAACTGGAAAATCAATATCTTATACGGTTTTGAAGATGTGCATCATTAAATATGAAATATAATATTTGTGTATAATTTTTAAATAAACTGTACCCAATAGTATGAAATATTTCACATCTACATATAAATAAATTTACAATAATTAAAATTACAGAAGACAAAGAGGAAGTATCAGAACAAAATACAGGGGACAAATTAAAAGAAGAGTCCAACAGTCAAGATGCTACGAGCCATGAATCAACAAGCCAAGACATTGCTTCACAGGAAAGTGAAAAGACGACTACCGAACATGATGAGGTTGGAAAGCCAGAGTTCGAGAATGCGCCAAATGTTTCAATGGACGAGTCACAAGAAGATCACACACAGGTATTAATGATTGTAATTGATTAGGAATAATCATTTGAGGTAGATCAATTCTAGCCAAAACGTATCAGTTATACTGTTTAAAAAAAGGAGTCAGAATGTACTGCAACATCTCATTAACATAGAAACAATTGTTCGGATTATATCGTAGTTTTGTTTATTATATTTTCGACGTCTTTTCGAAGACTTAATTTAAACTCATTGATCATTCACATTATATTTTGTAATAGAATAATACAATTCATTAAAAACAAAAATATTTTTGCAGGCCTTGGATCCATTTGATGCATTGTTAAAAGATACAACTGTAGAAGACAGTCAGCAAGAGCCGGAGACTTCAAAAACTCACAATGCTGCCACTGCAACTGATGACGATGATGATGATCATGCTGATGCCGACATCAGCCGTGATGACGATGAGGAACATCCAGGTTGGTTATAAATTATAACATGTCTTATAATGTATGTCGACTGAGTGGACATTATGAATTTTGATTGTTATTGTGTAAGATGCTGGAAGGTAATGATGAACATGTATTTTGAGAGTGTCATATTTATGTGTGTCAAAATTATATTGGGAGAAAGGGTAAAATGAAATCTATATATGGAGAAAGTAAATAGGTAAAAATCTTCAATGCTTTGAAAATTCACACTATGATTTTAAGAAAGAGATATAATTTTTATTATAATAAAAAAAAATTGAAATCCTAGTAGCGCATCAAATACCAGGGCACCCAAATGTTACCAAGTGTGTTCCCTCCCATTGTGTGATAGGAGGCGAACCTATCATAATATTGCCCATCATTTTCACACCCCAGTCTGATACTCAGCAGGAAACCTAATATCATTTTGCCCAATCTGGGATTCGAACCCCGAACTTCAGATCGGTGGTACGCACGCAATACAACTGCACTATGAAGGCACAAAATATTGTATGGAAATAAAAATTAAGGATGCAACGGTAACGATAATTATCACTGCATAAAAGTAATCCAATTTGTATGAACTATTTTTATTAAAAACATTTACAGTGCAGTTATTTATAATAACCTATAGCAATTTATAGCTTTATGCTAATTTTACAGAAGTTGTTGATCAGTGGGTCAAAGTGTTGACTGGTTAATAAAATTGTTGTGCTTTTAGAGGCATATTATTATATTAAAAATTAGAATTAAAATCGGTCCAGCCATTTAGGAGTTCAATGACACACGCGCACTGAAGAATTATATATAAAGATAAAGGTTAACTTATATCCCTGTTCTGTGGGTTAACTATTGTATGGAATTGACGCAAACCTCCTTGTTTGCTAAAAATTCTTATTTCATGTTTATTTTGACGTGTGACATTCGAAAATTATTTATTTACTATTTTATTAGTTATAATGTTAAAATATATTAAAATTAAATTATTGATAAAATAAAATATCAGTGTGTCATGTCGCTTTGCTCCTATGAGATTTTGTGTTGCGTCTACTCAATATTTGGTAATTCTAACCTAATTATAAACTATAGGTCACGTTTATTAGCACCTTTAACTGAAGAGATACAAGATATAGGTTGTGGTATTTATACTTCATACAATAATTCTGTGAGAAATTGTGGCAATAGAAAGGTGGATAATTCAATGATAGGCAAAAATCTCTGTATACTCAACTAGATTACTGCTCGCGGCTCCGCCGGCATAAATGAGTTTTTCCGGGATAAACGTTCCGTTTTATATTTCCCTGGCATAAAAAGTAGCCTATGTTACACGCTGATAATGTAGCTTTATATTGATGAAAGAATTTTTCAAATCAGTCCAGTAGTTTCGGAGCCTATTCAATGCAAACAAACAAACAATCAAATCTTTCTTCTTTATAATATTAGTATAGATATTTCTTTATAAAATAAGCTATGAGTATTGAAATGATATTTGTAATTATGCTCTTATCCTACTAATAGTATAAACGCGAAAGTTTGTAAGAATGTATGGATGTTTGTTACTGTTTCACACAAAAACCACTGAATGGATTCCGATGAAATTTAGCACACGGGTAGATCATGTCCTGGATTAACACATAGACTACTTTTTATCCCGGGAAAATAAAAAGCGGGGCTTTTATCCCGGTAAAGCCACGAGTAAAAGCTAGTTAGTAAATATACTGATGAATACCGATTGTTACCAAGAGTAGTTATTTTGTAACTTTTTTGCGATACATGACAATTTATTAATTTTGTAAACCGTCGCAAACGCGGGGGACGCCAGATTTAAAAAAAAATGTTTTATATAAGCCCATTATTTCATACACATTGCATCATAATTCTCGAGCAGCGTTTATGTGTTCCTTCTTTATTCAAAATTTTGTCAACCAAACATTTAAAAAAACATGGTTCTCTATGATTACTTCCAACTGCATTTTTTAAGCGGAACACAATGTTCATAATATATTTGTTCACCTCCATGACCTGAAACCGTCACTCCGATCAGGCAGAGCATTCTGGGTACGACAATTTCACTCAAGTGCACCGGATGGAAAGTGAAAGTGGTAATATCGACTGATGAAAAACGATTATCCCTTTCCAGTCAGTATAATTATTCAAAGGCTGATTCCGGAACGCGATACACTTCATGCGCCAGTATGGCGTGCTTTTATCCTCTACTCAAAAGTTCAATTTTATATTTCACCGCTAAGATGGAGCTGAACCGGTCGCAGTAGATGATCACGATGACTTACAAGAGGTGCCGGGAGCTGACGAGGAGGTGTGCCTCCTCCCCGACACCGAGCGGGAAATCTCCGAAGCTGATAAGGCGGAAGCGGAAAAAGTACTCGCTGAGAAGAGAAAGCTGGCTGAAGGTAATTCTAAGATATATTTGAGATGATGAAAGAGTTGCGTTAATCCTGAGAATGATGGAAATATTTTAGTAAGGTGAAACTTTGTTTCTTACTTTATATAAAAATCAGCGGGCTAAGAATGTGGCAAAAAAAAAAAAACGCAACTCGTAAGGGCACATAGGATACATATACGTCTCGTGTTTATGTGTAAGAGCCCTAAGACGAGGCTGTTCTAATTTTGATGTTTGTGATTGATCGAGAGACCAATACGTCAGTCACGTGTTTTTTGTCACATTCTAAGCCCACAGATATTTTTTCTGTTTTAATTTTGTATTTGTCTATAATATAATATTTTTTTTTTTTTTCATTTACAGCCGAAGCGGCCGAGGCGGCGATACCTAAAACTGAAGAGGAAACATTAGATACAGACGGCCATGCAGAGGAACAGTCTGCTGACAGCGGAGAGCACTTAGACGGCGATGGGAACGCTGAGGAGGCGGAGACCACGCAGGAGAATGGTGCTGGTATGTATCGAATATTTGCTTGGTATTAGACCTGGTATTGATTACTGATGGTAGGAGTCTCATATGTAAGAGTCCGTCTGGGTGTGTACCACCGCAATATCTATTTCTACCGCCAAGCAGCAGTGTTGCACTGTTGTGTTTCGGTTTGAAGAGCATTGTAGCCAGTGGAACTCCAGGACATAATGAGACTTAACATCTTATGTCTCAGGATGACGAGCGCAGTAGAATTCCACACAGTACTTTGTAACTCAAGGTGCTGGATGGTGTTTCTACTGTTTATGGGTGGTCGTATCGCTTACCATCAGGCGAACGGCTTGCTCGTCTCGTCATTCGAAGCCATAAAAAAAAAACCATCTCAGAGTCGAATATGGGCTTAAAATTTATTTTAAGTATTTTTGTTGCAATAAATAATTAGATGTTATTGGTATTTTTAACCGACTTCAATAAGGAGGTTCTGTATTCGATCCTTATGTGTGTATGTATATTTGTATGTAAATTTGTATGGCCGCGTGTTTCTCAAAAACTACTGATCCGATTTGGATGTGGTTTTCGATATTGAAATGTATATGTTTCAGGGAACTAAAACCTTCCCAAATTAAACAATGTTTTCGTATATTTGTTTGTGTGTTTCCTTAGCTTAGCTGGCAATTTAAATTAGGCATCGATTCCAAATATACGTATATACTAAGCGAATACAAATTTTAATTATTTTTTTATTTGTAGTGGTTTCGAAGTCGGTTTATTTTTATATTCTGAATACGTATTTTTTTGCAGACAAAGAGTATGAACACGAAGGTGGTGAGGCTGAAGATCAAACAGAGCATGCATCGGTGTTCAATGTGATACAGGACCCAAGTCCCACAGAAGGGAAATGCTTACAATGCAAACGCAAAATACTATGCTTATACAAATATACAAAAGATGAAGAAACATTTTACCTATGCAGTGAAACTTGCCTAACTGCCTTCCAAATAGACAACCCTGGACAGTTTGTTGTCACACACAAAAAGTACATGATAGAAGAAATCATACCCAAACAACTTGTATGTTCGGAGTGTGAAGAACGGAAAATGTGTTATTTCTATTACAATTATGACGGTGAGGACACAAATTACTGTTCTTTAGCGTGCTTAAACAGCATGATGGCGGACGAAAAGGACAACTACACTTACAAACGACGAAGAATCACAATAGACGAGATACAAGGTAATCATATGATGGAATGTTTGGTGTGTAACCAGGTGAAGAACTGTTCCTACATGATGCGAAGGTATGGGGAGACACATTACGTATGCGAGAACAGTTGCATAAAGACTCTGAATCTGAAGGAGAATGGGAGGTATCTGATTAAGAAGTTACGGATACCTAGAAAACCACCGGTAAAGGTGCAAGCCAATCCGCCTTTACTGAAACTTAAAGTGATAAGCAATGCAACTGACAAGTACTTGGATGAGGCTTACAAGATCCAGGCGAAGACACCTGCCATGGTGCAAGCAGCGAGGGAAGAGAGGGAGCGGACGTTCATGCGCAGATGTAGCTACTGTTCCCTATTGGTGAACATTGATGAGAAGATGCTTAACTGGGAGACTTTGGATTTTTGCGACGAGGTGTGTCTAGGACGGTATCAGAACAAAATCGGCTCGCGATGCGCCAACTGCAAGAACCACGTTCAACATACCAGTTTAGGGAAGTATTGCGTGCGTTTCGGCTATGATATACGACAGTTCTGTAATTCTGGGTGTTTGGAGGAGTTCAAGAAGGGATTGAAGATATGTTGTTATTGTCAGAGGGATATCTCGGTGGGACACCAGGGTTTCCTGGCGCCTGTGGGCGACAAGGGTCAGTTTAAAGACTTCTGCTCGCAGACTTGCATGGAGAAGTTCGATCAGATGAACAAGAATCAGAGCCAGGTATCAGTGTGGGCGAAGTGTGCGGTGTGCTCGCTGGAGAAGGCAACTAGTATAGAGGTGGAAGTGAATGAGGATTCCATGCAGAGATTGTGTTCAGATCCGTGCTTTGCCGCTTTTAAGTTCGTCAATAACATATTCCCAGGTGAGATATTATTACTAACTGATACTATTATTTAAAATAAGGCTGGTCACCACATGATAAACGCCTCCTATTCAAAATTCCCATTTCTCTATGTCAATGGCTGTTAATGGTTAAGCACTTATAATTGACCCACTTGCTTATTTAATTATATTTTCCTCGACATTTACCCAACAATCTTCACATCTACAGACCAATGCCGCTGGTGCAAGAAGTACTTTGAACGGAAACAATCGAAATGCTTCACGATATACGAGGACAACAACGCGCAGTGCTTCTGTTCGAAGGCGTGTCTCAACGTGTACATTAGCATCACGCGTCACATAGTACCGTGTAACTGGTGCAAAGTCAAGAAGTACAATTTCGACATGATACGGCGCGTGCAGGCCAACGGGCAAGCTGTCATGATGTGCTCACTTAATTGCCTGAATTTGTATCAGGTGTCGGTCAACGCCGTGTCTTCTAGGAGGTGAGTTTGGTTATGATGAAGTTGAATGTGAGGGGGGGGGGGGGTGTAGACGAAAATCGTGGCTTGTAAGTCTAGCAAGTTGAATATAGCTGTGAATTAGCTATTTATAACTTGGAAGTAATAATACACATTCATACTAATTGGATTTAATACTACAGCTCTGAAATTAGTGAGGTCTGATGTTTGTGGCCTAGATCACTTCATACAAATCTTCAGTGGCACACACTGGGACCACAGTATTTATCCAGTGATTGCCCTTCTGTTTAAGTTGTTAAGGGTAAAGGTGTGAATTTATGCCACTCAAACTGTTCTAAAATTAATAGCATAAATATATCCCTCATCTATCTGGATACTCGGCAGCGTGTCAAGCCAAGTTCAAGGAAAGAAACTGGCTAGCCAGCGCCGAGTGTAATATTACACGAACCACTTGGTGCCACTTTTCACCCTTCTATAACTCAAAACCTATTTAACGTAAACACACAAAACTACGTGTGTTTTATTATATCCATAAGGACATCTAGAAGCCCAAATTTCATGAAGCTAGCTCAAACGATTATAAAGATATGTAGGTCAAAAAATCGTAAATTTTAGTACTGACTGGCTGACTTATAGTACCTAAACCTAACCTACTTCCAGATGACCTAGAAGGATGAAATTTTGAATCCAGTTGGGTGTGAGTGGTATCCCTATACAAAAGGCTTTTAATACGCGCTAAACAATGGTGTGTCGTCTGCGGCGCGCGGCACCACATAACTCAATATCTGCCTAGTTTTCTTTACAAAAAGTAATGATATCCCACCAAAAACATAAATGTAAAAAAGGAGAGCCAAGTTCAATACAAAACTTATGCTTGGCTGTGGGCTTCGCCGCAAAACAATGGAGATCTAAATGAGTGCCAAATTCTATGCAAAATCCAAACATGTATTTAAAGGAACAAATTAACATTATGAACAAGTATTAAACTGTATTTCTTTGCTTTATTGGATACCTATAACAGTTGCTGTAGGTAGGAACTTGGCTCTCCTTTTTACATTTATGTTTTTGGTGGGATTCTTCTTTCTAAAACTACAATAACTTATCTATTTTTAGAACGAAATGCGACATGTGCAAGAGAACGTCGCTAGCGCAGTACCACCTCACGATGTCTGACGCCACTGTGAGGAACTTCTGCACGTACCAGTGCGTCATGAGTTTCCAGGTAGCATACCTTGTATACAACGTTTTTATAAGAACTATAATGTATTTACATGTTGGCTAAATGGCAGCATGTATAATCTAGAAATGTGTGTAGGCGTGATTCCCAGGATGGTATATAGTGATGCGTAATTTGCCTGAAATTACTGCATGTGACTGCATCACACTTATCACCAAAGAAATTTGATGATATAATGCAGTGATATAGCTCTGGCTATCATATTCTTCAAACTGGAACACAGCAATGTTCATCCTGTTGCTTGACAACAGATATATACTAAATTGTTTGTATCGAGACAGGTTTTAGTATAAGGATCAATTTATCGAACTGACGGTTAGGTACAAAATTATTCAAATATTTTTAAACTCAATATGTATGATGTTTAATTTATGTAAAGGCCCAATATTCGAAACACACGCCGCCTCTCATCCCCGGGGAATCGATGGAACAGCAGAAAGCAGTGCCCACTGGAGCGCCCAGGCGGACGTATTCTGTCGCCAACAAAAACAATGGTTTGTAGTTTTATTTGTATAATTATCTATTCATTAAAGCCTCTTAAAGTAGAGGCGGCCTGTGCCCAGCAGAACAGCATATAATACAGAGATTATTATGAAATCATTAATTTATTAATTAATTTTAAGTTTTTATTGACTAATACTATTTTACTAGACTCTGAATGAATTGCAGCCAAATTCCAGTCATCTACAACATGAAAAATATGGGAGCCTCGACAACCATCTAGACTATACCTTGTCATATTATGTGGAGAGACATTTACATCCGCGTCGACGTCATCGCTGGAATACACTGTACTTATCATAGGGATTGGTTACACAATGCGAGCTAAGGGGACACTGGCTGAAGGACATGTATCCAAGGCTATGAATAAATGTATTTAAAAAAAATAAGGGGACACCATTTACTCACATATCAGTAGCTCAACCTGTTTTGATTGTTGCGGTTAACTTATCAAATTATAAAAGGCAATAAAGAGTGAGGAATCAATGTAATAACTCCGATGCGAGACACTCAATAATCGCCCACGTATGAGCAATAAATGTAACTCCAAATGTCCATGCCAATTTGCACTTTGTAACCAATCCGTTAATACTGGAAATTTTAGTCAGCAATGTTGAAGTACCTTATAATTTCTTGCAGCTCAACGCACAGGTGGGATGCCAGTGATTTCTAACGTGCAGTCGCTGGCCACCCCACCGCCGCTGATGCCGTCGGTGACTCGCGCCAAGTCCAAGCGCCTGGCGCAGCCTCCACCGCCAGAGCCGGAGCCCCCCGCAGCACCCAAGACTCCGCCCCCGCCACCCAAGCCCCCCACACCACCACCGCCGCCGCCCCCCAAAATCTACAACCATGTGATCGTCAAAACGCTGCCACCACAGGAGGTGGCGAACAAAGGAACCATGTCGAAACCCATGATGGTGTCGAAAGGCGTGTCATGCAGACCCCATCCGTGTACTAAGGAGTGTCAAACAGATTCCAGTCTAGAGCGGAGAGTGTTGATTCCAGTACCCGTGCCTATTTATGTACCGGTGCCGTGTGTTATGTGGTCATTGCCGTTCCCAGTGCCAGTTCCGATTCCAATTCCAATACCTACGCCAGTGTTCATACCGACGACGAGGAATTCGGCCAAAGGTATCTTGAAGGAGATCAACAAGATCCACGATAAAATGCCCACGGATCCGTTCGAGGCTGAGTTGTTGATGATGGCTGAGATGGTCGCTGGGGATAAGAAGAAGGACCAGAGCGATTCAGAGACGGATGACGATAATGGTGAGTTTTGATATCTACGAGCCTAAAGTTTGTGAATTTACAGGTGTTTATAAATGAGGTACGAAAAGCAGGAAGTTACTGTTGGGGCTCCTTTTTCCCCATTTAGCCCTTAAAAGCTCCGGCCGTTGTGCGAAAAAAGCAGGAGCTTAACAACTACAGGAAAACTTTCATAATAGACTATACTTAACTTTTACGTAATATATTGAATGGTATCAAAGGTTTTAGAAACCAAAAATTGACGAGGAATAAGTTCTCATTAGTAACTTCCGACTGGTGATAACATATTACAATCACCAATAGTAGTGACACATAGAGTTATAAAATAAGACCAAATGAATTCTTCATGAATCTCTTCATAGCTGCTGAGGAAGGATTCAGTCCTGTCGGCGCGATAGATGGTAACAACGCGTTCGGCGAAGACATGCTACAGATGGCGCTCAAGATGGCCACGGAGTACGAAGACCAGCCGGTTGACCTGGAGTCGGCCATGACTGCCAACACCATCACACCTAGCTCTCATCCTGGTATGCCTGGTGAGTTGTGTGTGTTACATTTTTTGTGTTTAAGTATAAAAAGCACAATAATATATGCGTAAATAATGAGCAATAAGACAGCAGTAGGGTATTATAACTTGTTATGTATTTATAAATACATATACATACATATACACTCACGCCTGTTATCCCCGAAGGGGTAGGCAGAGGCGCAACTAGTGCACCCACTTTTGTCTAAGTGTGTCGCGTTCCGGGATTAGCCTGTGTACAGTACCCAGCATAAGTAGCTGAACAAGAAGATAAAAAAAAATATTATATAAAGATTCAATGGACAATTGATGACAAAAAATTAAGCCCGGAGTTTCTTTCTGCCTTTCCTCTTCGGGTAGTCATCGCTTAGGTAGCTAGTGAAAGGCTGGTAGGTTAGCTAGGCTAGGGCCTGAAGTGTCCTCACCGGTGAGGATCGCGACGCGTGCCTCCCATTAATTTTAATAAAAAATATTATTTTTTTTATTTCTTTCCTGCCAGCCCGAGCTTGGCTTCTTTATATTTAGTTTACATTGATTTTGCTCCCTTTAAATATGTCTTTAGTTATATAAGTGACTATTTGTAATAATAATAATTAATTGAATGTATCTTGACATATCATAAGTGCAACTATGTTCGCCTACGTGATGATAAAGTATTTTATTTTATTATTTTAGAACAAATTCAAATATCAAATTGCCTAAATACTTTTGTGTGCTCACTAATCTTTTTTTTCTCTTCACAAAAATTAAATAAAAGAGATTTGCTTTACTTCATACGAAGAAAATATTTTTTCAGTTTAACATAACGCGTATGTGGGCGATTTGAAATTTTGATTTTGTACAGATATTTATGCTGCTGACTGTACATTTGGTTTCAAACAGGCCGGTGAATGTGACAAATTAAACACGTCACGACTCCGTTTCGTTTTATTGTGATTGGTTGAGAGACTAACACGTGACTGACGTATTGTTCTCTCGATCAATCACAAATATCAAAATTAATCGACATCGTTTTACCAGTGGCTGCCTCGGTGGCGTAGTTGTATTATGGTACGACTGCAATGCTGAGGTCTCGGGTTCGATTCCCGGATCGGGCAGTGATATTGAGTTTTTCTATTCAGTA
Organism: Lapara coniferarum; assembly: GCA_949316025.1. Lineage (NCBI taxonomy): Eukaryota > Metazoa > Arthropoda > Insecta > Lepidoptera > Sphingidae > Lapara > Lapara coniferarum. Next base: position 22,379,223 of record OX438932.1, read on the forward strand.
TCAGCTCGGAGTCTAGAATTTGTGCCCGATATGGCGATAGGCTTGCCCCCTATCACATCATGGGACGGAATAACGGCGATAAGTGGGTGCACTAGTTGCGCCTCTGCCTACCCCTTCGGGGATAACAGGCGTGAGTGTATATGTATGTATGTACGTTTTACCAGTTGCGTTGTTTCGTTACATTTTAAGCTCGCTACATAATTGTGACGACTGGCGAGAAGTAGTCACTTCTCTTCAGTCAATACTATCTAGGCCTTACTCTGCTTCTATTCGTGTAATCTATATATATAAAAATCAATTGCTGTTCGTGAAGTCGGCTAAAACTCGAGAACGGCTGGACAGGTTTGGCTAATTTTGGTTTTGAATTATTTGTGGAAGTCCAGGGAAGGTTTAAAAGGTATATATGAAAAAATGGTTGGAATATAGTAAAAGTTGGATTTAAAAAAAAAAGACCATTATACAGGGTCCTTTTGACATTGCGTTAATAAATGAAACCACATGCTTATCTCGTTGAAAATATCACTTTTCATTAAGTTATTTTAACCATAGGTGTAAAATAAAAAAGTGTTAGTTTCGAACAAAATAAATATAAAAAAAATGTGACTAAGGTTTCACGCCCTAATGATTCGTCGCAGCAGCAACATTACACTTTCATTCAGAAATACACTTACGCACACACCATATTCGCACTAAATTACAAAATGATAAAAAACTTGGAATACTACAACCGGGACTTTTGGAGAAAGTATTCGTTATTCATTGATAATTTTTAGTACGATGTTAGCAGAGGTATAGACGAATATGTGATTTCATTTAGTAACGCAATGTAAAAATGACCCTGTAGAACCGGAATGCTATTTTTTTGTATTAGTTTTACGTTACATACCTAACGTTACGAAAGTACATTTTATGATTTCACAGACCACCATTTTCAATTTCTTTGTTGGCCGATTGAAATAAATCGATATCTGGGTATATCTTTGGTTGTTAGTTGAAACATTCGGCAATTATCATACAGCTTTTATTAACTAGTACTATTAATTAGTAGTACTAGTATTATATTAACTAGTAGTGCTCGCGGATCCGCCCGCGTGAAAAAGTTTTTCCGGGACAAAAAGTAGCTTATAGCACTCAGGAGTTATATAGCTTCCTATTAGTGAAAGAATTTTCAAAATCGGTTCAGTAGTTCCTGAGATTAGCGCGTTCAAACAAACAAACTCTTCAGCTTTATAACATTAGTATAGATTCTGAGGCGGTACAAAGTTTGCCGGGTCAGCTAGTGTGTAATATAATAAAATTGTGTGCGCAGGTCTGGAGGGCGAGAGCATGCACCACCACCACATGATGGTGCTGGAGCAGCAGCGGGCCGTGGCGGCGCTGCGGGCGGGTGCGGGGGCGGGAGCGGTGGCCCGCAAGCGTCCCGCGCCCGCCGCCGCCGCCGCCCCCGCCGCGCCCGCCGCCGCCCGCGCGCCCCGCGGCTCCAAGCGGCGCCGCGCCGACCCGCCGCCGCCGCAGCCCGAGCCGCCGCGCGAGCCCGCCGAGAAACCAGACGCTAACATGTGCCTCAAGGTATCTAGTAGGGCTCAATCTTATCACTGCTACCTCGTCACTATTGTACTTAATACTTAAGCTATTTGTAAGATGAACCCAGTTTTGTGAACCAAATAAAAAAAAGGTATAGTACACCGCAGGGTTTCCAAGTGCCGAAGCTTTTTTCTCGTAACAGGATTGCCAATATCTCGTACTTTTATTACATAATCTCGTAAAAGTAAATTATATAATATTATAACATACATTTATAAAAACCCTTAATTTACGCTATATACTATTACTAGCTAGCCCGGGGTGGCTAAATTCCTTGAGTTGACCCGATGAACCAGGTTTGTTTTTCAAATGTTTTTTTTATTCTGCATGGGATTTGAGATTTGTGATCTCTGGAACCAGAGAGCTTGATGGACAATAATAAGTATTTTAGTGATGGGTAATGAATCTAGTTATGTGCTGAGTCGATCGTTTATGGCATGGATATTCTTTTGTACTTTTGATTATATACATCACGCAGGGAGTCAACAATGCTACAAATCTCGTAAAAAAGTGTACGAGATTTTTATTTCTTGTATCTCGTACAGATACTGCAAATCTCGTAAAGTTACGAGATTTCTCGTATATCTGGCATCGCTGAGTAGACCGTGCGCACAGCAGTGGTGGGAGCAAGCGTATAATTGGACAAAAGTGTATGTTAGCCGCACGTGTAAGCCAATAGAAACATTGGCGAGATAGACGTCTAACGTATGGGTTACGAGTGTGCTCACAACGTATACTGGACTCTGTCTCAAATTCTCATACTTATAGTTTCCTAAGATAAATGAAAAGGATATAATACAGTCATTTTGACATTGCGTTAATAAATGAAACCACATACTTATCTCCTTGAAAATAACACTTTCCATTCGGTTATTTTTACCATAAATGTAAAATAAAAAAGTACAAATTTCGAACAAAATAACATACACATACACACTCTCACGCCTGTTATCCCCGAAGGGGTAGGCAGAGGCGCAACTAGTGCACCCACTTTTCGCCGTTATTCCGTCCCATGATGTGATAGGGGGCAAGCCTATCGCCATATCGGGCACAATTTCCAGACTCCGGGCTGATACTGAATAGAAGAACTCAATATCACTTTGCCCAACCCAGGGATCGAACCCGAGACCTCAGCACTGCAGTCGTACTGTAATACTACTACGCCACCGAGGCAGTCGAACAAAATATATATCAATAAAAAGTAACTTTAAGTTTAAACCCCCTAATGCTGCCGCTACTACTCCTAAGAGGATTCGTTGCAACGGCGATATCATACTTTCAGTCAGAAAAATACTTACGCACACGCCATATTTGTACTAAACTAAAAAATGATAAAAAAATCAGGAAAGTATCATGATTTTTTTTTGCATAATTTTAGCAGAGGCAAAGAGGAGTATATGGTTTTATTTATTAACGCAATGTCAACATGATCCTGTATATGACGACTGGCGAGTGAAGTAAATGAATTCAAGACGTCCGAAGTCTATTATAATATCTACATGATACATCACAATCTAAAATAATACCGTAAAAAATAAAACAAATGGCTCGCCTAAAAATACTACGTACGTCCCCGAAAACAAACAATATCAATGTATAATCCAAAAACTACTTTCACAGTACACTTTCGGCGTGAACGCGTGGAAACAGTGGGTGATGACCAAAAACGCTGAGATAGAGAAGAGTTCGATACGACGGAAACCGTTCAAGTCTGAGATACTGCAGCTGACCGCGGACGAGTTGAACTACTCGCTGTGTCTGTTCGTGAAGGAGGTGCGCAAGCCAAACGGCAGCGAATACGCACCGGACACTATTTATTATTTGGTTTTAGGTGAGTTTACTTTAAAGGACATTAAAAGTAAATTAAATCTACTGGTGGTAGGACTCTCATATGTAAAAGTCCGTCTGGGTGGGTACCACCGCAATGTTTATTTCAACCGTCAAGCAGCAGTGTGCATGCACTGTTGTTTCGGTTTGAAGAGCATTGTAGCCAGTGTAACTACAGGACATAATGAGATTTAACGTCTTTGTCTCAAGATGACGAGTGCAGTGGAATGTCACAGTACTTTGTAACTCAACGTGCTGGATGGTGTTTCTACTGTTTATGGGTGGTCGTATCGCTTACCATCAGGCGAACGGCTTGCTCGTCTCGTCATTAGATGCAATAAAAAAAAAGTAGATAATATGTTTAATGACTGAACTACATATTATATCAGAATTTAAAAAGAACTTGTCTTTCAAGATACTTTGAACTTACATTGTTGTCTAAAAGACCACACAACTAAAGTTAAATAAGTATGCCCTATACACTTTTATTCTAATCTAAATTCAGCTGTGTAAAATAATACTTTCATTTTTCAGGTATACAACAATATTTGTTTGAAAATGGTAGGATAGACAACATATTCACAGACCCGTATTATGAAAAATTCACCGACTGTTTGGACGAAGTTGCAAGAAAGTTTTCAGTTTTGTATAATGATTCACGTGAGTATTTTTGATACAGTGAAATTGCTGATTTATTTTTGAATCCACATAATATTTGGTTCTCATTACTCTTATAATCCATTCCAATAAAATATTAGGAATTTAGTTCTTGATCAATCTTCAATTTTCTTTTACGTAAAAAGATACCCTCATGTACTTTCATTAATCACAATTGAACTTTCAGAGTACATCGTGACGCGTGTCGAGGAAGAACACTTGTGGGAGAGCAAGCAGCTCGGCGCACACTCGCCGCACGTGCTGCTCTCCACACTCATGTTCTTCAACACCAAACATTTTAACTTAGTCGTGAGTTGTTACTCCTTTACTGCTTTAACTTTGTCGTGTTACCATCTGCTGAAGACCAGTTTCTCCATGAACTGTGAAAGTTACAGCTTCATTCGAAGGTATAAATTGCCAAAACACAAATGTCGCTTATAAAATATAGTAGTTGTCAAAAGTACTGTTAGTGTCAAAGAGGAAACTGGCCGTTAGTATTTAATTAAGAGGATATTGTAGATGTGGAATGGTTATGATACTCTCTTTTTGTAATACCCTGAGTTCTGGGCAATATTACCAATGAAGTGTCAATGATACTTCCTTATTACACCCTGTCTTTTATTTGTCTTGAACCAGTTTGGTGTAATGTAGCCACGATGTGCTATTGCGTTTAAGCGTGTCTATGGTAAAATAATAAATAACATGGGATATGGGCTGTGGTATTGTTATTCCCACATATCCTCACCTTGTTTGGAGAGTGCATAATTTGTATTATTACACTAATTTTAACAGTTGAATAAACGTTGTATAAAGTTTGTCTAATTCTAGACGGTAGAAGAGCACATGCAGCTATCCTTCTCGCACATAATGAAGCATTGGAAACGGAATCCCAACCAGCCCGGTCAGGCGAAGATACCGGGCTCAAGAAACGTTTTATTGCGATTCTATCCACCACAATCTGCGTTAGGTAAGATTCAAAATGATTTTCTGTGGGCTTCGAATTTAATTTTGATGTTTGTGATTGATCTAGAGACAATACGTCAACCATGAGTTAGTCTCTCAACCAATTCCTTTAAACGAAACGGAGTCGTGCCGTATTTTTTGACACACTCTAAGCCCACTGTTCTTTTATCTGAAATTATACCAAAAATGAAAAGGTCTAATAGAAAATTTGCACACAAAACAAAAATACATAAATAGTAAAATTAAAAAGCAAAATATGGTTTCCTAAGCGACGTCATCGGCATTGTGAAGCTGGCGTTTGTTTTCACTGTATTGTTTTTATATGAGTTAAACATCGGAAGCTATTCCACTCCAGCATGAAAATGCAATGTTACAGATGTTTATTTTGTTATTTCAGAAGCTAATTCAAGAAAGAAAAAAGTGTATGAACAACAAGAAAATGAAGAGAATCCCCTACGCTGTCCTGTTAAATTATATGAATTCTACATTTCGAAATGGTAATTAATCGACAATAATTTTGGTATATTCCTGATACATCTTGCTAACTAACATACTAGATTCTGGGATCATTAAAACCATAAAATGATACCAGTGCGTTGGCTAATGGTTTAAACTTTAAACTCCTTGCCAGAATATCAACTGCACACACCTGTAAAGCTCATTTTAATTCAGTAATTATTTGAAGTATAAATACAAAATTGAAATTTATTTCGAACACCAAGATAAAAATCTAGGTACACAAAAGCTAATATAATTACATAACATTTTAGGATTAACAGACTAATGTAGGATGTACGATGCTTTGTTCCAGCCCGGAGTCGGTGCGCACGCGCAATGACGTGTTCTACCTGCAGCCAGAGCGGTCGTGCGTGCCGGACTCGCCCGTGTGGTACTCCACGCAGCCACTCAGCAGGAATGCGCTTGCTAAGATGCTGCATCGCGTTAAGATGGTCAAGGAGATCAACATAGCGCTACTTACTAGCTAAGGTGATATATAAATACGGGGAAGGTGCCTCTCTTTGATGTAACTTTAGATATCTTTGTTATTTGGAGATTTATATTTGTCTGTCTCGTGATTTGCTTTGAGGTCCCCGGGTTCGAATTCCAGGTAGGTTAAAGTGCTATTGAGTGTTTCTGCTATCGGCCCGTAATCTGGAATTTATACCCAATATCGCGATAGGCTCGCCCTCTATGTGCCCTGGTTTCACTAGTGCCTACTCCTTCGGGGATAAAGGCGTTATGTGTATTTGTTTTTGTCTCATGATAATGACCACAGACTTGTATGATGCTTCGCAATTCAACGATCTCCGAGAGGTTACAGCTGTCTATGGGCATATATCACTCTTACTGTCAGGCCAGTGACTTACCTGTGCCATCATTTTGTTATGAAAATAAAATATATGTCAATGTATTGAATCTTACTGGCAGTAGGTCTCTCATATGTAAGAGTCTGTCTGGGTTCATACCACCGCAATGTCTATTTCTACCGCCAAGCAGCAGTGTGCATGCACTAGTGTGTTTCGGTTTGAAGGACATTGTTGCCAGTATAACTACTGGACATAATGAGACTTAACATATAAGATGTCTCAGGATGACTGAATATGGGTGGTCGTATCGCGTACCATCAGGAGAATGGCATGTTCGTCTCGTCATTCAATTCAATAAAAAAAAATCTGGAAATCCATAGCAAATATTCATGGAAAAATTACTTTCCAGATTACATGGCAGTCTACATTTGGCTAGAGATAATGTGCATCGACGTGAAACATAGGACTCTCTTCCAGCCGACCGCTGGGCCACCGAGGCGGGCGGACACATCTCACCGGTGTTGTGACTCTTGTGGCTCACGGTGACATTGTATATTTTTTCTACATGTATATCAGTCTACGTAACGGACGATTGAACATTATTTTATAATGATAAATACTTTATCATAGTTTACGTTTTTTTATAATGTTGCAATGTTTTAGATTGTAAGATTTCTGTGCGGGACAGTTTATTCTATGTACAGTTAATGGTACTAGTTTAAATATATAAATATCACATTTTTCGTTTTATCTAATTTATCATTTTACGTCCAGTTATGATGGAATGAATAAATTTCGTCACAAAATCGAAGGTCTAATGTTTCCTTGTGGCGGTTGTCAAGATTTTATTTTGGTTAGTTTCAAATTGTAAATACGCAAAGCGGCATCAATCATGATTTTAATGACATACATACAATAAATATATTGGCAAGATAGATTTCGCTTTCCGCAGTGCCAGTTGGGTAGAGGAAATGTTATATAACGTTGCCCGTGTATAATAATGGATTAAATAATAATAGTTTAGTAGGCAGTAAGTTGAAAAATTCCAACATTTGTTTTTAGTGGAAACGCACTCTTATGTTACAGTAGCGTACATTTTATAAAAGGGAAAATGAATATAATATTCTCACAGATAGATTTTTATTGAAATAATTGTAACTTAGTAAAAGAGTCAGATTCGTATTATATTTTAAGAATAAATGCATCAGCTGTAAGGTTTTAGAATTACTGCTGTGTAAAAAGAATACTGATTCTCTAAAATGTGTTTTATTTACTTCCCCTTATATTACGAATTGTTTTCGTTGGTGTACAACGGCGGAGAAAAAATCGCGCATCTTTGGTAATCGAGAAGTGAAAGGCTATTTGGCTATTTTATATTCATTATGTATTTGGAATCAGTATCTTTTTCTGATTAATAATACATAATATGGGAGGATCGCGACGCGTTCCTCACATATTTTTTTAATAAAAATGGTCCAAAGAGGATTATAATACTACGGAAAAAATGATCTCTTTTTGTTTTTTATATCCCCTTTCCTGCCAGCCCGAGCTGGCGTTTTAGATCGATTAGTGTTGCCAGTGTTGAGTAGGACACGACACAAAAAAGTTTGTAAGAGAAGCCTCTTTTGCACTAATGCTAGTAAAGTCTGTCTCACGGAAGAAGTCCCGCAGACGCAGCGCCACAGTCATGCGACGTAATGTTGCTAACTTTAAGGCGTTAGACGTCCCGAAATCAATAAAAGTTTACAGTATAATTATGTGTCATTTAGGTTGTCAACGGTTGACTATACTTTTATCACATCTATAGGCCTCAGAATAAGGACTATAAGCATAGGCACTGCGGACGTTCAAAGAGCATTATGATAGTGGACACTGTTTGAGGGCTGCTGGGATACGTAGGTATTGGTAGGTATAAAAAGTCTGCAAAATGAATCTCTTTTTTTAAGTCGGATAACAAATCATTCGTTTGGATGAACAGGGTATTAACTCAAAATTTACGTATAACAAACACTGTCGTATTCAGTCTTACTCGCGAAGCTTAAAAACAACAAAAGATGCCATAGCTATATAATCATTATGTTAACGCCTGACATAAAAAATATATTAAAAGTAGGAACTTAAACCCTCAAAATTGCATTTTTTATTAATTATAATTTTCTAGTTAATACTTTGGTTTATTTGTTTTTTTTTCTTTTAAAAAGGTACTATGCCATGAAGGTTTGTATGAAAAGAACTATGAATGTGGAAGAGGCGAAAGAGGTTTGTCAAGATCGTAGCATGTGACGCTCAATAGTCTCTGCCTACCCCTATGGGATAAGGGCGTGAGTGTGTATATATGTATTAAAAAAAAAAGGTATTATATTCTTGTCAGTAGAATACATTTTTATTCTCATTAGTAACAAAACTAAAAAAGCCATGAAGTGAACAAAAACGTGGCCAATAAAGTAAGTTTAAAAATAAATAGATGCGGTTAACCAATTATTTATAGAAACCGAGACATATTTATCTAAAAACTTCAAATGACCCTCCTGAAAAATAGGCTTTTTTGAAATACTACCCTGTTCATCCAGACGAACAAAATGCGTAGACCTCGAGTGCCAGTGGTATGAAAATAATATATACGGATACGGATCAAAGAAAATTATTATTCTTTAGAAAATGCACTTATTTGTTGTTAATTTATTTAAACAGTTTTTTTTATTATTATTTGTGATATTAAATCTGGACTGTGGACCAAGGTCTGTACAAAAATCTCAGTCGGACAGTCAAATGAAAAATAATCCCGTTTCTCTATTGTTATAGTTATCATAAGAACAAATCAAACTAAAATATTACATAGACGACATTCTCAGAGAAAGTGCGTAAAAGATTTATGAGTTTCACGTATCGGCATGAGTAATTGTTTAGTTTTACCATCTTTAGTGCTGCGCGGTTATCGGTTTTATAAAATCGGGCCATCACTAAATTTAAAAGTAAAGCCTAGTGTACATTGCTTATGTTTGTTATGTGTTACACTTATTTCGATGTAGTGTTGGACAAAAATATATTAACAAGCTGAGTACCGCACAATACTTTACTCTTGATTCCAGTGTTTCATTCTGCTATCAACCCAAAGAGTATAATAATATAGGGAACACCAACCACTAATCAGCATTTTTCACTGCTTCAAACCACATTTTCCAAATTACAATGCAAGTGCTGATAATTTCAAAAAATATGAAGTAAACAGCTAGTTAATACTACAATTATTTTTCATAATAATCACATATATTATAATTATTATACTTTTGAATCCATTTACATTAAAATCACATGAAAATGTACACCATGCTTTATTTCCGTTAAGAACTTCAATGAAGATTCGTTTATTTGAATAAACGTTCATACAGGCTGGACAAATGACACATATTGACGATCGGAAATCTCGCTTTGACGTCAGCGAAAAGGTTTAGTAAAAGTGAGACGGAAGAATACCCAGAAACTAGGCGCAGGACACCCTAGATTGGTAAAATTGTAAATTGTAATTACATATTGTGCAGAAAGAAAATAAATTATCAAGTGCTTTAAAATTCTTCTCAGTTTTCCTTTCGGGTCAATCAATAATGCAGTTTCTCCTTAACATGTACTTATCGTCATCTAATCAATAATGCGAACTTTTGCTGTATTGTTTGTGTTTATCGACAATTAATAACAGAAATCACAAAAATATTGAATGAATGGATCACACACGTTCGCCATTACTATTGGTGATACGCAAGATATAAAATAAACGGCGCAAGTGTTGGACGATGTTGAAGCGTCAACTACGTACCATCTTGAAGGTCCATTTCAGGATTTTGTAAAAGGAACAAAGTTTTCTTTCAATTTTGGCGGGAGGGCTGGCACGTTGTTTCGCTATCGTCAAAAGGCGATCTGTCACCTGTCGCCTGCGGGCCTCGTCGACGCCGAAATAAGTTCATGTTTCACCAGTTTTGTGTAAAATTAGCAGTGAAATTAGTGGTGTGCGTTCAATGTGGACGTTCGACGATGTTTTTCGCGTAGGGTCGGATATGGATAGCAGGCGAGCGTGCCCAAGCTACGAAGTCGGATTCGACGTTTGCGATCCGTTGGTATCGGTGGTGGAGTGGTCGGGCGCGCGTGGTCCGGCTCGGATTCTGCGGCGTCGGTGTCGCAGCGAGGGTGTCGACCGTTCTCCGTATGAGGATGCCAGTCGGGAGCACCGTTCCACGGACGGGGTATCTCGCCATCGGCACGCCAACAAGAGTCACTTCACGCTGAGCGCTGAGGAGGCGCCCTACGACCGCTTCCGGCACGAGTGCTTGCTGCCCACCTCCGCTGCCGAAAACGGAGATTACCTCATGGCACACGACCAGGACAGATACCATGGGTGAGCATCATAACATAACCTTAATAACAACATAGTTGACAATAACCAAATGTCACATGTTGTGTTGTTTTTGGTAATGTTTTATCACAACACATATTGCCTTCACTTGCTTGTTAAGAACATACATACATATACACTCACGCCTGTTATCCCCGAAGGGGTAGGCAGAGGCGCAACTAGTGCACCCACTTTTCGCTGTTATTCCGTCCCATGGTGTGATAGGGTGCGAGCCTATCGCCATATCGGGCACAAATTCCAGACTCCAGGCTGATACTGAATAGAAAAACTCAATATCACTTTGTCCGACCTGGGGATCGAATCCGAGACCTCAGTCTTGCAGTCGTACTGTAATACAACTACGCCACCGAGGCAGGCTTGTTAAGAATTTGTGACTTATTCCATATATGGAGATTATTTAATTAATTACCTCTGTTCATAAACATACAGCCAATTATTATTTAGATTTCATAGGCTCGTGAAATTATTAAGATCTTATTATTCTGAAAAATAATTCTGCACACATGGAAATTATAAATAACCTGTATGCAATTCTTTCAGCAGATATTCACCGGGAAGATCAAAATTATACAGATCGAGTCCGACCAGACCATTACTGGTAACAACATTATCCAACACAAAAGTTGACGATAGACTGCCAAAAGTTGAAGAGTTATTTGAGAAGGTAGACCATGACATGATGGAACCTGTGGGGAAGCAGCCATTAAAGTCAATACTTAATAACCCACTGCCAAAGTCACCACCCCAGGGTATACTCAAGAAGCCAAAGAACAGGTCTTACCAGGACTCAAGGATGAACCTTGAGGGTCGTCGGAGACAACGGGCGTCGAGTGAATCTGATAACCTTTACTGCGGGTTTCAAATAGGGTCACTAATACCGTCATATGAAAGGTGAGTTGTGAACATTCAGTTACTAAACATTCAGAAAGAACAATGATTTACAAAAAGTACAGATCTTCCATCAACAACAAATCAAACCAAATCATTGTCCTTCCTAAATTGGCTGTAGTTGAGAAAAAAGTGTTCTGCAACCACAAATACACTTTTTTGATATTGTTATATGAAAGAGATAACATATGAACAAAAAGGCAGCTTGTATTTGTCATTTACACATAGTTAATTCATATGTCTTCAGATTGTGCCTGCTAATGGCAAATTTATCCTTTTTGCATATTACTTGGTTGTTTATTGCTTCTGAATCACGAGATGAGCATGCCGCTCACCTGATGGTATGTGATATGACTGCCCATAAACAGTAGCAACACCATACAGAATGTTTAATTACAAAGTACCTAGTGGCACTGGTACTGCCTTGTGCTAGTCGCTCTGAGAAATTAGATGTTAAGTCTCAATGCCCAGTAATTACGCTGGCTGCAATGTCAGGTTAATAAGAGTTTGCAAGTATTACAATAATGACTTATTAAAAAGCTGTAATGTTTTTGTTGATCTGAATACTAAATTATTTGTCAAAAGACTTATTACACCACAATTTCGGAAACATGTCTAAAAACGGGATTAAAATTCTAACCAAGATACTTTACATATATTTGGATAATACTCATAAAAACTAGGCCTTTGCAATAAATCATATATTTTAAAAGTCCTCTGATTTGGAGATTTATTTAATTTTATTTTATTTTGCTTATAAGCTATACTTAATATGAACGTTATAAAAAAGTTAGTTATAAATGGAGGGGTCTAAAAATATATTTTTCTTGGATACAAGATCCATATTTTTGGCCCTTTAATATCCATAAAGTTTGAGGCCTGTATTTATAGATGCAACTCAATTTCACTCCGAAGTGAGATATCGGCTGTGATGCTGACAAATTAAGGGCAGCATCTTAAGATAGTCGCTATTTAACAAACCTATATTAACATCAGCTCAAATGACATCTTAAATTGCAATATGTGAAAGATTTTGACAGCTAAGATTTGTCTGTACAACAGTGCTAACTTGGCTGAGTACCAGCTCTTAAATGACAGCTTAAAATTCGTTTATCGAATAATTCAATACATTAAATATCTACTTGAGATTTTACTCAAATGTGAGATTAATTTATTTATACCGCCCTGAGTCTGGTTAGATTTTGAGGCTCAGTGACGATACAAAAAAGCGGACATCTCCTTCAATGATCTTTTTTATTATTCCAATTAATACATTAAATTACTAGTGTTTACTTTATTTACACATATGATCTCTACTTTCCCACTTAGTATTCATGAATAATATTTGGTTCAAATAAAATGAGGAAAATAATTCACTTCCTTGAATATGTTTTACTTACGTGCTATGCCTCATTTTCTCGTTTATTTGTCGTCGTCTGATTAATCTGCTTATAGTTTTGTCTTTATGAGTAGCTAGGTAGTTAGAGTAGGGATGGGGATTCTTCAGTACTTTGTCCCTTCTTAAAATATGTTATTTAAAATGCCCTGTCTTTTTAAAGTCTTATTGGCAGCTTATTCTTTACACTTTGAATATGATGTGTATGATATTGAAAATCGTATGATATCGTCATCATAATTATCAGCCACTTGATGTCTACTCCTGAACATAGGCCTCCCCCAAAGATTTCCAGACGGATCTGTCAAAAGCGGCTTGCATCCAGCGCGTTCCTGCGACTTTTATTAAGTCGCCTGTCCACCTTGCAGGTGGACGGCCCATGCTGCACTTGCCAGTACGTGGCCTCCACTCGAGAACTTTTTGTCCTATCTACGGTCAGTTCTTTGAACTATGTGCCCTGCCCACTGCCACTTCAGCTTGCTAATCCGCTGGGCTTTCAGTGACTTTCATGTGTCGGTCTGAAAATCTTTGGGTGAGGTCTATGTTCAGCACTGCAAGTCATGAGTATGATGTAATATGTGACATTAGTTATTGATTTATTTGATTACAGTTTACAAGGAAGATAAGATTATTGTTATGCAAAGAATGTGCAATGGGACTTATACTGTGCATATATACAATCTTCAAAAATGTGTTACTAATAATTATGTTTAGCACACAACCTTAAAACCTACTGAAGAATAATATTTATTACATGTGACAAAAAATATTATAAAAAATATTCAGATTGATTAGCCAAACAACATACGAAAAACAAAAACAAAATCAGAGATAGTACTTCTTTTACACTTGATAATATGTCTCACTTGGTGATTTCTCTTGTTACCTACTTTCATATACAAACGTTATTATTAATTATCTTATCGCAACGAAAGTGGCAACAACTTGTTTACATTAACAGTTATCTAAGTGATCTAGTAGGCTTCCTCATAACCACACACAAATCAGTCCCCACTGACATCCAATGTAAATTATTGTAATCTAAAGATAAATTCGTCTGACACATTTATGAATGGGTTGTGTTAGTTCTTTGTAAAGAAAACAGTGTAGTATATTATATTGGGTTTGTTTGATTTAGTTTCTCTACGCATATATCGTCAACAATTTTCTGTGATTACTGTATATAGTTTTTCTGAACTTCAAGAGATCCTATTGATACCGTAAAGGCGATAATTTCTTTGCTATTATGGATACATTTTATGGCATTCGTTGATCACTTACCATCAGGTGACCTAACCGTCGTTCATTTCTACTAAAAAAACTACGCATGCATAATGCAAGTTAAGTTCGAAAGATCCTTTCACCAAAGATCAAGGAAAACAATAGTAGGAAATGACAAAGTAAGGCTTCAAATAATTAGGTGAAGGCCATGTGAACTAAAAATAAATATAATCAATTCTTTAAATTCCCTACGGGCTAGAGGTTGTCAATCTTTGGTCCGGTGCCAATATCTGAGTGTATTAAAGAGTATTGACTAATTTGAGACTAGACAGCAGGCGATTTGATATTGTGTTTATAGGACATCGGCCCCCAATTTTTTTATGCTATGTACTCGTCGCGTAATAAGTTTTTTTTTATCTCTGGCGAAAAAAGTTTATGCGTGTCTGGCATACCGACTCACATACAAGAGAGACACCAAACGCAATGCTCGCTGTGAATTCGCTCTAGTATGTCAAATATTTCAACTTTAACTGAGGACGTATGAAACACCCGCCTGAGTTACAACTGTAAACGGGCAATTCACTGAGTGTTAAGCGGCTTAAGCCGGTGGATTGCCCATCTCTAGTTAGTTCCGAGGATGGTTTTACGACACGATGCTGGCTTGACAACACTCCTAATCGTTTGAATGAAGGTCTTAACTAGAATTAATTATTAAGTTTAGCTGTCAACATAGACATAAGAAGTGGTATGTCATTTGGCGTGTATTTTGCTCATTTTCTATACTGTTTTGCTAAGCTCAAGAGCATGATTTGTATGGCATCAGATAGCTTAAATAATAAAAGCCCCATCCAAATCGGATTAGTATTTTTTGAGTGAAATACAGAACCTCCAGAAGTCGGTCAAAAATACATATCCAATGAACAATATAGCCATATAGTGGTATATTTTTAAAACATGTAATAAGACCTTAAGTAAAGTCTATCTCAATTTTACCTCAAAACACAAAGAGTGAAAAGAAAACTATATTTACAAAACTTCAATTTTCTGGAAACTAGCATCCCTTGACTTACCGCTTTTGCGCTTAGCAGTATACCTCCTTTAAGACGTACTTAGGTTCGGCTAGTTAAATTGAAATTCGCATTATTAGATTGAGCTTATGTCAATAAAGTTTTATTCAAGTCTAATATATTGGCTTTGCCCTGGCATTATAAAAAAAAAACTCTACTATGTATTGGCACTTGTTGCTGTACGCCATGAAAATGGTTTATGGCATATTAAAAATGTATTCGTGACGTCAATCCTTGTTGATAAAGTGCAAAACCGCATTCAGATAAATAATTTACAAATCGATCTGGTGGCTCATGTTCTTTTGGTACGCGTCTTTCATTACGCTATATCGACCCCCAAAATGATTACTTATTATTGGATTACCTATATTCTTGCTTAATTTTATCGTGCAAGTTTTGTTTGGAAGAGGCTAATGGTTTTATTGATATACAGTTAATAAACCTATTTTAATTGGATGTTTTGTCTTGGAAAGAATTTTGAATTGAGTTTGAAGAAAAAAAAGACAAAACATTCGATAATCTAAATAGGTCTATAAACTGTTTATGGACAAGGCCGTGAATATTTAAAGGCTTGACTGCCTCGGTGGCGTAGTGGTATTGCGTACGCATTACGTGTACGATTTGCGCGCTGAGGTCTTGGGTTCGAATCATGGGTCGAGCCAAAAAAATTGTGACTGGGTTTTTCCATCTTAAAATTTACTCAGTCGCAGCTCGGAGTCAGGAAGTTGGCGGTGTGATACCCCCGTGCCTCGGAAAGCACGTAAAGCCGTTGGTCCTGCGCCTGATCTCTCTCCGGTCATGTCGGATTGCCGTCTCACCGGACTATGAGAGTGAAGGAATAGCGAGTGCACCTGTGTATTGCGCACACACTTGTGCACTATAATATCTCCTGCGTAACTGGCTGATCTCCGTTGAGATTGGCCGCCGTGGCCGAAACTGGCTAGGAGGATTTTCATTTTTCATTTAAAGGCTTTATGTTCAAGAGAATGTTACGTTCCCTGTTTCTTTCACACCTTCCCCTACAGATAGGACGGTAAGTGAAAAACAGGAGCGTGTTAGAAAATTTATTTTTTAGGACGAATAGGTAAAACAGGGTCAGGGTACGGTTGCATCCAGGAGCCGAAGAGCCTTACACGACCGCTTAGGACACTGGCCTTGTAATCCCCGCGCGTAGGGTCCGCAGGGTGTTCTGGTAGAACCGCAGCTGGAGTAGTCAGGCACCAGGTGATGTTTCGGGATGGTAAGTAGCAAGGCGGCTCGACTGAGGCCCAAGCAAGAGACAGGTAGGCAGGAAACAAGCCGTGCGGGTGAACCCTGAAATCCCAATTACCGGGCGTGTCACATAATGACCAACTTATGAAATTGACTGTCGCATAAGCGCACTTGCGCATACCGGGACCAAGTACCTAACGGTGTCCCAGCAACGAATAGCGTCTTAGATGAGGCAGTCAATGTGTACAGTTACATTAAAATCTATAACACAAGGCTAGGCTACGCTTGCAGTGCAAGTACAAATGCAATTTGGAATTACAGCTATCTAGGTACATTCAAATAAGTCTAAAATAATTATACTACGCGTAGGCTATATTGGTAGGCGTTAAAAAAGGTAAAAGGCCGCCGGTCAAAACTAATTAATGCCAGCAACAAGGCGTATCGTTTTAATAGTGCAAATAACCGTTAAACATATTTGAATGTACTCACGTCATACACCAGATAGAAGCAGGAATACAATTAATATATTAGCACTCACCCAACTCGGGGTAACACAAGGCACTATCGAGGAGTTAAAATGCAACGACACTTATTTTACGTACGAAGTTTAAAATCCAGAGACGTGCGTGCGCGTTCGCTCAGAGTCCGGCGGCAGCTGGCAGTTAGCCGTTTAAAAAATACAAGTAACAACCGTTAGTCGATTGCCCCCGCACCGCCGACGCGGGTCATTGGCCGGTACACCCAACGTTACAGCTACGTTTGCAAAGACAGCTGATCGATTAATAAGTTAAGTCCGTAATAGTATTAATGTGTTAATTAATAATTATTAATGATTTATGATTTTATAGTAATAATTGTGTACAGGAAATATATAATAGAATTTGA
This sequence comes from Lapara coniferarum, assembly GCA_949316025.1. Classification (NCBI taxonomy): domain Eukaryota; kingdom Metazoa; phylum Arthropoda; class Insecta; order Lepidoptera; family Sphingidae; genus Lapara; species Lapara coniferarum. Next base: position 22,396,635 of record OX438932.1, read on the forward strand.
GGTTTAAGTTATAGCGCAATTTAAAAAAATACAAAACGGTGTATGTAGTAACCGTTACAAGAATACATATTATAATTCTGATTGGGATTAGTTCGGGATCACTTTGAGACCTCTTAGGCCGGCCATAGACGGACCGCATGTTGCAGTCGAGACCGACTGCAAGATGCGGTGGCCGCACGGCGATCTGCAGTTTCCATACTAAATTCATATCTGCCATACACGGACCGCTCGAGCAGTTCCTGAGCGGTCGGAGCAGTCGCTCTGCCGTCGAGTGTCGCCGTGCGGTCGACTGCTTAGAGCTGCCGGACCCAGCATACACGGACCGCTACAAGCGGTTGCTGCCGAGCGCGCGCCACTTCCTTCCCGCTCCCCGCTGTTCGTTGTATTTTATGGCTTAAAATACTATAACTAATTCATCAAATGAAACCACGGACATTCTAAAGTAGTTGAAAACCTTTTTAGTGTCTTCTTTCAGCTGGGGATACAAAGTATGAATTATGAAATATTCCTTGCTGTTCTCTTGATTGTAGTATTGGACGCACCCACTTACTAAGGTGTCTTCTACGCTTACGCTTGCGTAATAGTAGTACAAGAAGCAGCGTGTCTTCATCGAAATCCATCTTGTAAATGAATTCGCATCAGTATTATTTTGCGGTCGAACACAACTGCTCCAAGCAGTCGTAGTCGACTGCATTATGCGGTCGTGTTGCAGTCTTGTACGACTTCAACGCGCCCGCTCTAGAGCAGTCGGTCTCGACTGCAACATGCGGTCCGTCTATGGCTGGCCTTATGAACTGAAAAAAAAAAACTATTCATCTCTCTTAAATGCTTCAGGCAATATTGTATTATTTTTCAATTCGATGTTAGTAGTGTCGCTACTTCTATGAGGAAGGCAACATTTTGACCACCAGCACTAGCAGTTCTCCTTATTATTTAGTTGCCTAAGGTCGGTATTAATAAATCAATCTCACGTTTGAGTAAAATCTTAACTAGTCATTTAATGTATTAAACTATTTAATAAACCAAGCTTAAGCTGCCATTGAAGAGCTTGTTCTCAGCTGAGTAAGCGCTGTGACGTAACAAAACTTAGCTGACAAAATTCTTCAAATATTGTAACTTAAGATATCATTTGAGCTAATGTTAATATGGGTTAATGATTTTTTTTTTTATATTTTTTTTGAATCCTGAAAAAGAAACAGTCGAAGATTGACATGTATAAAAAATCATAATATAAAATTAATATGGGTTTATTAAAAAGCGCCTATCTTAGCCGACTTTAATTTGACAGCGTCTCGCCTGACATCGCACTTAAGGGCGATATTCAGTTGTATCTATTAATACGGGCCTAAGTTTCCGCTTCGGGGCCATTCATTTATTACGAAAGGCGATTGGGGGGCGGGAGTCGACCATGTCTTATTTTTTCTTACACGGGGGTGGGAGGAAGTCTCGATAGTTCTTACCTAAGATCACAAAAATGCGGAAAGTTAAAATTGTGCTTTGGAAAAGCGCGGGCAACCACGCGATTGCCGGGGTTCGCTGGGATGCGTAGCGGTAAACGATTTCCAAAGTACAAATAAACATTTCTAAAAACTGGTACTTTGAACAATAAAGATTAAAACAAACCAAACGTGTACCTATTAATTTCTTCCTTTAGATTCTTACATAATAAATATTAAACAGGGGGGAGGGAGTCGGCCTATTCTTATTTTTTCTTACAATAGGGGGGGAGGTAGTCACAAACTAGCGAAAATAGTCTTACGTAATAAATGAATGGCCCCTTCGTAGATCGTAGCATTTTGTTTTTTTCCAGCCGTCTAAACTACATACCTGGAAGCATGAAGCGCGCGAAAGACAACACGGGCTCTTCTTACTCATACGGGTCGGCGCTGGCGACGCTGGGTCCGAAGACACCCTCGAACTTCTCTCGGGCGTCCCGATGCATGTGCAATGACCAGGTGTTAGTGACTGACAGCCACATGCACGTGCTCAGGACGACTGCGATCAACAGCGATACTGTGGATGTGGACTCCGTTGATGATATGGTGAGTGTATAAATATATCAAAGTAAAGACTATAGAGAGAATTGGCAGGTCAATGTAGACCAAAAAGAAGGGTAGTGTTCGATTTACGTCGGTCGCGAGAGTTTAGCCGGCGTGTCTAGTCTGCTGCATTGTTAGCAGTGTAGTGCAGTGTGTTCGTCTTTAAACGAGGCTTTCCTTCCGGGTAGGCAGCTGGTTGGTTGTGCTGCTGGTATTGCTTAAAATCCACCGGCGGCGGGCGCCTTACCATAAGGCGGACCGCTTACTCGTTTGCCTACTTAGACAATAAAAAAAGTGTAACAATCAATTTCTAGTATAATTTTCCGTTGTAATTTGTAGTATAGGTATCTTGTAGTCTGACACATCGCACCTTCAGGATGAAAACGGCACAATTAAAAAAAATACGACATGCGTCTTCACGTATATTCGGGGTTATACCATATTAAGCCTATATTCGTCTACTGCACGACGTCGGCCTTTCCCAGATTCCACAAGTCTTGAAAGTCCACCGCGTATTCCATCCATTCCCTATAAAATGCAATGAAAACTGCGTAACACTGTACATCGTCACAAGTACGTAAGCATGTGTTCAGCGTAACGTTGTCGTGTGAAATTCTTATTGAAACTTATTATGGCTTGACGAAATGCGAGCATGAATCTGATGTAAATATAGCTAAGTCCAAAACTGACTGATTAACTGGTAAATGAATGTCGTTGAACGTAATTAACAAGCTAGCTTGCAAACTGGATATAGGCTAGTTGATTCTGGAAATTGACTCGTGAAAATGAATTCATCTTTATCAGGCACTTGAAGACCACTGCTGAACATAGCCTGCCCTTGCCTGCCCTGTATATTCCTAAACGGACCTGTCAAAAGCGGTCTGCATTCAGCACGTTCTTTCGACCTTGTACTGGTGGTAGGTCTCTCATATGTAAGAGTCCGTTTGGGTGGGTACCACAGCAGTATCTATTTCTACTGCCAAGTACAAGTGTGCATGCATTGTTCTGTTTCTGTTTGAAGGGCACTGTAGCCAGTGTAACTACTAGACATAATGAGACTTAACATCTTATGTCTCAGGATGACGAGCGCAGTGGAATTCCACTCAGTACTTTGCACTCCTTTTATTTCATTGAATAACGAGACGAGCATGCCGGTCGCCTGATGGTTAGCGATACGACCACCTAGAACGAATTAACGGTTAATATTTAAAAAAAAGGCTGTCATTAATATTAAGTGTCGTGGCTAACTGTATTTTACCTGACAAATGGAATCCACTTAGACCTTTATACAGCTACGATACAGAGTTATAAATAAGATATCGACAAAGTTTATAATTATCCCAGATTGATCCTTCTCCCGGTCCAGTTGCCACCTCTTTGATCAGCAAGCGAATCTTTTCGCAACACCTAGTTTGCGGGAAGAGTACGTGACCAAGTTTTTATTTTAGCTTTAGCGGTCAATGGACATCGCTAGACCTTTTATAAGCACTAGGGCCCACTTACGCCTAACTAGGTTAGCGTAAGTGGACTTAACGCTTTCTAAATGAAATCTTGGTTAATAGTATTTTGCGTAAAAATGTAAAATTTCAACATAAATATTCAAACATATTTTGTTACATGAATAAAAGAATATCTACAATTTTGTCCAATGTGCCTTTCTAATGCATTATAGTTGACATTACCCTTGGAAAATTTATGATTGATCGAGATAAAATGTATCCTATATGGGTAGCTTGTACCAACTGCCAGTGCAGATTCCTTAACTCTTGCAATGATTGATGTGCATAGAAAGATTATGAGCGTTGTTCCAAATGTAGGTTTGAATTTCAGTTTGATTGGTTGTATATAAGACGAGCATGTCGTTCGCCTGATGGTAAGCTATAAGACCACCCATAAACAGTAGAAACACCATCCAGCACCTTGAGTTACAAAGTACTGTGACATTCCACTGCGCTCGTCATCCTGAGAAATAAGATGTTAAGTCTCATTATGTCCAGTAGTTACACTGGCTACAATGCCCTTCAAACCGAAACCCAACAGTGCATGCACACTGCTGCTTGGCGGTAGAAATAGACATTGCGGTGGTACCCACCCAAACGGACTCTTACATAATATGAGAGACCTACCACCTGTATTTTTTTTTTGTTAGAAATCTGACTAGTCGTACGTGTAATTAGAATTAAGGAAGGGACTAAATAATTGACCAATGGTTAATTTGTTTTATTTTGATTTATAGAGCAGAATTTATTTAAGCTTGATAGATCGTAAATCATAATATAAGTCAAGCACATTGAACTGTAGTGAAGTGAAATTATCGAGGAGAAAGTTATGGAATATTCGTGGCTTCAACTTCATTGTATGTTTAATTAGATCAAGGACGCGGCTTGTATTCTTTTCCTCTGCTCTCACACGTTTAAATCATAATATAGTATGCGTAAACGAACAAGATTTGTTTACGCGTGCGTTCACATCAACACAATTCTGATTGAATATGCCCAATGTGCGTTGTAGTAGTAATACTGAAAGTGACAGAATTTTTGTTCGCACATGAAGTGTCCTTTCTAGATGCTCTAAGTATAACTGATTTGTCTGGATTTGTACATGTTTTAAGGATGCGGTGATCTACCATTTACACGACAAAGTCCATTCCCATTTGCCTATTTTTTGGCTCTAAAAACACTTGTGCATTATAAATATGTTGCAATATGAAACTGCTGTTTATAAATAAACAAAATTAATCACTTTCAAAGGGTGAGCATCATATAAGATTACTTTCATGATGCAACATCGCTTATTCATCTATTTCAAAAGGCGTGTTAATCACGCACTTGTTGATGAGTGTTCTTGGAATTTGTGTAATGGTTGTCAAGGTTGTGTATTATTTATTGGGTATAATTGGAATTTATTGGGGGAAATAATGGACACAGTGTGTGTTTTTGTGGATTCATAATAAATCGTGAAAATCCTACATAAGCAACTGATGGCCACAGCAATCGCAATCTTAATCTGCGAGCCCGAGAATAAACTAATCAAAATAATTCATTTGTAACAAAATAATTCATTTGTAAGCATGTCAAAGAACCTTTATTCTGATTGCTCTATTTTCGCGATCGAACAAAAAAGAGATTGGAATCATTTATTCAAATCGGTGGTATTGGAGGTATATTGGGTGTGATGGTCGGTAAAAACCGGAGTAGATTTGTACTAACAATTACTCATCTGCGTGTGTTATTTTTGTATACGTCATACGCGATGTCATAAATGGTACGATTCCCTGTATCAGGGCGGACCATCATAATTACAAAAGACAATAGCATTCAGTTCATAATATTATACTACTAACAGACGATTAGATTTGGTATCATACGACCAATTCGTCACGCGGTACAGTCTTCACGCCACACGATCGATTCGTACCATGCGATGTCCAGTTGTATCCAATCAAGTTTGATGGACAAGCCATCGAACCAGCCGTACCAACAATAATAATAATAATGTCCATCGAACCGTGCCCCACACGATGCGATATGGTTCGATGGCATACCATTTTAATGGTTCGGCTGTACCAAATCGCATCGTATGTGCCCACTTTTATTTACATTCTTCTTTGTTAGATGGCGACAAGCTTGATTATAACGCTATTTCCCGCCAATGTAACGTTAGTGCAGAGATTATTTATTTTACTACCCACGTTGAGGAGACGGTTTCTTTCATCGCTACAGTTCCTCAATAGGGCTGGCACAGTCAGACATTCCATCCGCATTACCGACGTTCGGAATCCACACGTCCGAACTTTGTTTACATAATTGCCACTAAACTACTAACTTGGCGGAAGTCGTGGAAATTTTCAAACTAAAGGTTGTTTTACATTTATTTTTCTCGTCGAAGTGACGACGTCTTTACTCTTTACATCCGTGACGTGTAAAACAGTACTCGCGTTATGCAACAAGTGAACAGTAATGTCATGACTAAAACTTGTTAGTCGTTGTTAGTGGCGTGACGTTGACACATGGGTCGTTGTACAAAAGATGGGGTTTATAAAGAAAATAATAAGGAAATTTTGTGAGGGTGTAAGTGTATGTTTCACACAATTACTGTTATTTGAAGTGGTTATGAGGTGTTGGCAGAGAGCCAGTTGTTTTATGTCATTTGATGGAATCTGCAGCCTGGCACTCGTTCAGATCTTTATTAAAACAATGGGTTATTAATCTGTTTCAAACCTAATTAATGTCAATTAAATTACAGACTAAGATAAGTTTTTACTGTTTTCAGTGAAAGATTAATGCTAGTTTAAACGGTCGATAATGTAAATAAACATTTTGCGTGTTACGCGTTGTTTTGAAAGAAACATGCGACGCGAGTTGCTCGAAGCCGTATTTACTCAGACATAAGTATTAGATAATTTATTTATGTCAAAGCAGTAAATATTTAATGTGAAAAATCAATACTTTTCAAACGATTTGTTTAAACACAGGGATTTACGAAGAAGTATCAATGTAAATGTTAAAGTTTTTATAATTTCTTTTTGTTTATAATATCGCTTAGGTGCTCTGTCAAATCGTTTATGGAAAAAAACAATAAATATATGAGCTTTTTTTGAAGAACTAAAAATAAAAAGCTATTCTATACCTTATTACCGTAAACAAGAATCTAATTATAATTATAGATGTTGGCGTTAACGTCGCCCGGTTGACATTTTCAAAGCAAGTAAATCACGATAACTTGACATTAACGTGCATAAATTATACAAAATTATGCAATAAATTATCAGAAATATGATATGCGGATTAGGCAAAATTCGCACCACGAATCAAATGCTGCGTGGGCGCATCCGGCTAATCGTTTCATTATTACTGGTTACATCTCGAGCTAACTCATTATTATCTGTTAATTCTGTACACTTTGGTTTTTATTGTACTGTCGTCTGGCGGTGTGCCAGGATAGACCAAATGTCAATACGAATGCATTATCACTGTTACTATCGTCGCGTTTTCATCTCCCGTGGAATTATTGATAATATCCGCCGTGATGGACGCCGCGGTCGATCCGCTATCGAATTGAGTGACGTAAATTTCAGTGAAAACGTGCTTAAAAAGTTTGACCTTTACGAACCTTATCAACGGCCTTGACATGATTACCTGTGTGATAATTGGTGATAAACACCCGCGGTGATGAGTGCCAAAACGTGTCGTGAAAGTTGTCCAGTGCGCCGTCGGTGTGGGTGAATGTTCAAAATTCCTCGTGTATTTATTTCTGTCGACCCATTTACACGGTATCCTGATATTGTCTAACCTTGCTGTGCCTGACACCGTGTGAGACGTTCTATATATTTCTCTGCCTTTCTACTTATTCTGTGTCAGAATATTGTGTATTAATGTTTCTATCTACGACTAATAACTGAAGTTATGGTGAAACTCTGTCCGGATTTGAGGTTTCGTACGAGACAAATGGGCTGTATATGGGCTAGTATTATGTTCTTTGGTTTTGTTCTTATCGTTTGATGCTTTATAATATTTCTTCCAACATTGGCAATGTTCATCTTTATGACTTGTATGTACTCCGTAACTAACGTTTCCATGTGTGTTTTATCCTTACTACGTTCTCATCCTTCATCCCGATATTTCCCCTGTTGTATGGGGTCGTACCCGCCTGTATGAGCAACCAACGAATAGAATATACTCAGCATAGTGACTCATTCGCTCACGGGATCTTCAAATATTCAAATGCGAGCGAGCTTCAAAAACATGTGCTGACAAAAAGCACGTGTAAAATTATTATTGCGGAAGATGTTACTATTTTTAATGTGGCCTCAAATGCTAAAACAGTGTTTTTTTATTGTAGCTCTTATTGCTCACCGAATATAGTCGAAACCGCAAGTATCAATAAGTGGTATCGAATTTACGATGCTGATCAACCGCCGTTGTCAATAAATGCAATCGCTTTTTCGATCCATCGCGATAGACCGATCAGAACAAAGCTCTTTGAAATGTTTAAAAATGATTTATTTTCATTGCTTTATTCGTAGGATCGGATCGAAGATTAAGACAGGGATCGTTTAACGAACACATCTGTACGTTAAATTCTAATTTCGAATTACGATTCGTGATAGGAAATTGAAATTATCATTATATTAACAGAATGTATGCGTACATTGTTGGACATAGGTACCATTATTAGTCGCGGATTCTGAAGTAAAGTATCTCATAATCACGGAAAAATAGCGTACTTTGAAAATTGCCTGAAGTCCCGTAATAGTCCCTCTTGATCTCTAAATTGAAGAAAGCCTGGGTCCACGAATGTTCTGCTACACAGTACTGAGCTTTCCGTAGCACTTTCCATTTTTCATCCAGTTATTGCTCGTCGCTTCTGCTTAATTCAGGAACTACAGCACTACTCTTCTCTTAGCAACTGGTCGATAGCATTCGAAACCTACTCCCCTACTTCCCGTTGGATTAGCCCCAACTAAGGATGTCAACTTGTTTTTTGAAACTATAAAAGCATTTTTTGTGCTTTTTGGAGGCGTGAAGAAACCATCACATTCTATGTAAAAGCACGAAATAAACAATTTTCAATATTCTTAAAAAGCGAGTAGCCTTCATCGACAAATTGATATTGACAGTAAGTTGAATTTGCTTGCCGTGACGTGAATATTGTCGCGAATGTGTGATGTTCGTTCTGAATTTGTCATGCTGCTGCGATAGTGCGTTCCAGACGTATTTCAATAAGAAAAAGAGGAGCTATCGAATTAGCGTTAATAATAATTGCCTGAAATATGTGCGAGGACACTAAAAATAATTGAGATACTATACCGGGTGGAAGGGAAACGCTCTCGGAAACGAATACAGGTGATAGTATTGGTGATTCCTGACGTGATGGCACTAAAAAAATCGCGATCGCATTGTTACAGTTTTAGTAGAATTTTCTCAAATTTCTGTACAGCTTCACGTATGGATAGATAAATCAAACTATTATTCTGAAAAACATAGTAAAGAAGATCAATATTTCAAAAAAATCGTAATGAAACACGTACATCAGCTGACGGGTTAACGACTGCGTGGCCGGCGCAGCGCGGCGGCCGCCGCCTTGTCTACGTTTGCTTTGTAGTTTGTACCCTACCCAGTTTTTTGTATGCTTTACATTGCGCGCGCATAAATTACGGAAATACTAAAATCGTAAGTATTATCGCTTAGTTTTGCAAATGAATATAGTTTTTCGTTAATGTTATGGTTCTTCTCTCTTACCGTTCCGGTATAGAGAGCGGTTCCCTTCCACCCGGTATACTTTGGTACGGGTGACAACCCTAGCCGCAGTGTAAACGTGGGATAGGACTTTTCATACTGGCCGATGTTAATGTTTATTAGAATACGAGGATATTTGAATTATTGAAGATGGTTGTCCGGTGAAATTATAAAGGTTGAACTCAATCAGGAAAATTTAAGTGTTAGTGTGTAGTGTTTTAAGTAATTACTGTTATCAATTTTCCCTAATTTAATTAGTATAGATGTAATATATTTGATACTCAAAATTCGAAATCAATCGTTGTTTTATATTGGCAAAGTTTTGAATGTATTATTTTGATTGTTATTAAAACAGACTGTAATAATTCTACCTCGGCTATTGCATTCCAACGAATATAGACGTTGAAAGTTTTGGCTCGCAGTTTTACAAGCTATGAAGTAAAATAAATTAAAATGCATTACACTGCTTTCTAAATAAACTCGAGCAGCTGTTCGCGCAATGTTTCCCGCGTTCCGGTGATGTTGTGACGTCTCAGGACGTCTAGATTTGTGCCTAGATTTATTTTAATACTAGTGCAACCTCGCAAGAACAAGTCTATGTCGAGAACAATGTCTAAGCAACCTCTGTGCTAAGTTAAAACTTGGAAGAATATGTGTTTCTGTAGTTAAAAAGTTCTATTATATAAATTGTTAAACGTGTTGAATTGATTATGAAGTTACTTTTAAATAATACTTCACCGGCTCCTGATGAAGTTCTAGATCACTATCTGCCATATAACGCTGTCTTACAAATAAATTTGATACATTCCTCGCCTTTCTGCCAGATATTTTTATTCGAAAACTGTGAAACAAAATTGTAGTTTATGGCAGATGAGTTCCGAACAGGCTCTCAGGGACATTATAAATAGGTTGTGAAGTCAGCCCTGAGTGTAGATATTATCCCAGATAATAGTATAATAATATGAGCGTTCAAAATACAGTGGTTTTATTCAAAGCCAAATTTACTGGTGGTAGTCTCTCATATGTAAGAGTCCGTCTGGGTGGGTACCACCGCAATGTCTATTTCTACCGCCAAGTAGCAGTGTGCATGCACTGTTGTGTTTTGGTTTGAAGGGCATTGTAGCCAGTGCAACTACTGAACATAATGAGACTTAACATCTTATGTCTCAGGATGACGAGCGCAGTGGAATGCCACACAGTACTTTGTAACTCAAGGTGCTGAATGTTGTTGCTACTGTTTATGGGTGGTCGTATCGCTTACCATCAGGCGAATGGCTTGCTCGTCTCGTCATTCAATGCCATTCTTCCACCAATACCATGACTTCAACTCATACTTTCATTTCGCCACGTTTCGCGTTCATGGTGATTTATGTGCGATTTTCAGAATTAACAACCCAAGCTTGTGATTTATGTATGCTCGAAATAGATTTTATTACGATTCGTAATTTAAACTTTCAGTAAATAACGGTAAAGGATTACGCCCATGTTGATTCCTCATAATTGACGTAACAGTACGTTGGGCCAAAATCGTGGGACAATTTGGCCGAATGCTTTTCATATAAACCATGTTTATCATGTTTGTGATGATCAATTGTATTATGCCAACTGTTTGACTCACAGCTTCTCGTGTCTCAAAAATCGTGATCCACTTTTGGTTATTGTAAGTTGGTTTAGCGACATTTCCTAATTCATAAATTCGTAGAGCTCTGAGAGGCTACTGCGAAAAACGAAATCCGAAACGTCGGTCCGAAACGAAGAAACGACGAACTTCGGATTTAACCTTACTACCAAATTACTTCGGATCCGTCACCGTTGAACGAAGGTTTCACTCAGTTTGCCACGCTTTCGACTTCGCTCAACACTTTCGTCACGCAACAACTCTTCATAAAGAAGGATCCGTAACACTTCGTAGTAAGAAAACGTGCGATCCGTCACCCGAAACTACGGATTTCGTTTTTCGCAGTAGCCTCTCTGGTGTTCAATACAAGTGCAATCCATTTTGGCTACCAGGGTTCAGTACACTACTAATATTTTTATCATCATTATCATCATCATCGTCATCAACCACGTGAAGTCCACTGCTGAACATAGGCATTCCCTAAAGATTTCCAGACGGAACTGTCAAAAGCGGCCTGCGTCCCGCGCAATATTTTTATACTAAAGTGATATTAGGCTTTTCTGCTCAGTACCAGTCCGGACTATAGGTATTTGTGCCCAATATGCTGACAGGTTCACCACCTATCACTTCATGAGACGGAATAACGTCATGGCGAAAAGTGGGTGCACTAGTAGCGGCTCTCCATACTTCTTCGTCCATAAAAGGCGTGTGTGCGTATAATGCTCAACAAGATCATATTTTGATTGCAAGAGTGTTCAATTTTATTACATGGTTTTAACATTACAACGTCATGGCAACCAATATTTGCCAAACAATTGCTCCAATATCTTGAAATGCAACAGTCACAATAATTGCACATTCGTATCGATTTTCAGATCAATACGACATTATTAGACGTTGAAACCTTACCCGTCTCACGTAATATCTTGCAGAGACGAATGCACCTTGTCGTCGAGGTCTGCTAAGCTGGTTAGCGAAGCTATAAAGTTGGCATCAATGCTAACATTATCAGAGCATTGAACTAATCTATACTAATATTATAAAGCTGAAGAGTTTGTTTGTTTGTTTGTTTGTTTGAACGCGCTAATCTCAGGAACTACTGGTTCGAATTGAAAAATTATTTTTGTGTTGAATAGACTATTTATCGAGGAAGGCTATAGGCTATATAACATCACGATGCAACTATTAGGAGCGAAGAAATAATGGAAAATGTGAAAAAAACGGGGAAAATTATTCATCCTTTAGGGCTTTCGTTGCGTGCGCTGCGAAAATGGTTCAAGATACCAAAAATATATGTATGAAAGAATTATTCCTCTTGAAATGATCTAAAAAAATGTCCGCGACAGTATATGTCTATCTTTTAAGATTAACTCACTAGAACGGTTTTTATGGTAATGAAATTTAGTCGAAATTAATGCATTATTTGTTAAGAGTTTTATCAACGTCATAATATTAATCTTTATCCAAATAAATGTGTTGGATAGAGTGATTCAACGGGAAGGTTTTTATGTACTTTTAGCCCGGAAAAACTTATTAACGCGGGCGAAGCCGTGGGCAAATCTGTTATATGCGGCCATTGTTTATAGATCTTTGAATAAATTCTATGTCGAAGTTATAAGCACACACACATACCGAAGGGGTTGGCAGAGTCGCAACTAGTGCACCCACTTTTCGCCGTGCGTATTCCGTGCCATTATGTGGGCATTATTATTATGGGTGAGCCTATCGCCATATCGGGCACAAATTCCAGACTCCAAGCTGATACTGAAATAGAAAAACCCAATATCACTTTGTCCGACATAGGGATCGTACCTGAGACCTTAGCATTGCAGTATCGTAATACAACTACGCCACCGAGGCAGTCTTATGAACACACTTTATGTTATTACCTTATTTCGAATTAAAAATGTCGTTACCGTCAAGAGATGTCAATGGCTGCAACAAATTTCTCGTAGAGTCATTGAATTCTATATAGATTTAAATTGAAGAACAAATTAAATGTGTACGAACAGAGAGAACTTCTACTTGCCTAATCTCTGCTCTTAAGAATCTTATCTTCATTATTTATTCCCACATTTTAGGTGCTCAACTTATTCAATATAAGCTCAACAGAAAATTACAAATAATATCTGCACAACACACACACACACACAAATTATTCAATATTCAACCATAATATCAGCTAATAGAGTCTTTTCCCCCACAGCCTCGCCAAGACACGCCAACGCCGACGTGTCCGGCGGTGAGCCCGGCCCTCCCGGTCAGCTCGGTGACCGCCATACCGGTGCTGAAGAAATCCGTGAAGGCGGTCAAGAAGAAGTCCAAGGCGAAAGTCAAGGTCGCTAAGATGAAGTCGAGTAACAAGATCGAGTGCAGCGTCGTCGAGGGCGAGGCTGACGAGTGAGTTTACTATTATAGGCCCTTTTTTATAAGGGCACGGAAATGTGACTCCACTGCTCATGATGGAAGAGAGGCGTCTAGATAGAGTACCGATTGATGGAAGATCATCAATGGCAGTTAACATCGACGTGAGATGATGGAGTAGCGTTCGTTGATGATGCGAGGTACGATTTGCACCTCGCTGGTGACTTAGACCGATTCTAGCCCGAAGACACGGTCACGATTTTGGATTATAATAGCTTCTTTAAAAAATATGTCTGCCTGTTCGAAACTGCAAGAACACAGCCTGATCCCAAAACGTGTCACTTTGCCATTATGTCGGGATCTCCATCTTGTATACGGTGGTCACTATCCGGTAAAACACGTAATCCAGTGATTGCTTTATTATCATGTGTTCAGTAAAAATATGACTTTATGTGATACTTCAGGCTCTTGGGTGTATTCAGACTCCGTCGCTCAGAAAGACACCCATGGCATCAACAGCCTCCATCTTGGGAGTTATTACTGGTTTCCCTATGAGATGTGGTTCCTAAAAACATAACACACTTAATAAGAAGCTGCAATTCCTCAAATCTTTGTCAACAGTGCCCACAGCAGATCACCATCTCCAGACACTTTGGACTCGGTGTGGCGGATGGACACAGAGCCAATAACTTTCGATATAGAGAAGCAGGAGAAGCCGCCGCCTGCCCCGGCACTCGAACCCGTAGACTACAACTGCGTGAGCAAACTGTCCACCAAACTCAACGGGACAGTCGTCACGCCGAAGAAACTTAACTCTATAGGTAAAATTATGATAAATTGATAACCTCCTTTTTTGAAGTCGGTTAAGGTGATTTAATTTGGTGTCTATTAATCTTGGTTGATGATCTATTTTGATATATATCTCTGGGTGGAAATGTACCAATCCGGATAAAGTTTGATAGTTGCGTTCACGTATGACTTATTTTTATTGGATTAATTTTGGAATCTATTAAGAGATAGTTATCGGGGTTAGGAATAGTGCAGATTCGATTTCTGGCTCGAGATAAACTTGCATGTTTTTTGGAACCTCTGTACAATTAAACAGCACTGATAACACAAATTCCTCGTAAAATTTATTTAAAAAAAATAACTACCCAAACGTAAAGTTACCGTTCACATCGCGCACAAATCTCGTTACGCATAATCGTTTACAGATAAAATATACAACGATCAACTGTTTCTGACTGCGCTGCACACGACGAATCCGTTCAAAACGATGCCCACACGCAAAGGTTACTTGTTGCGTTTTGTTGATGCTCTAGATAACGATTTTATATCATTCGTATAAGATTTACTACTTGTTGCGTTTTGTTACTGCTTACCGTTTTCAACAACCAATAGCTTTCTTCGAACCATCGTGAAAATTGACCAATCAGGACAAAGATTTTTTACATGTTTATAAATTACTTATTTTGATTGTTTCTCGAGATCAGATTGAAGATAAATATTGAGATTGTTTATTGAAACGGCCGTTATTTTACTCAGTTATTGTTCCCTTGTATTATAAGCTTTGTACACGATTAAGGAGTATGTTGTAGTTTTGATGCAGTATAAACGTTTTGGTGTAACATTTGTCAGTGTTATCTGAAAATTATCGCGATTTGAAAGGAGTATTGTAGTTTACAAGTATAGTTCATCATCATCATCAGCCCATTGCAGTCCACTGCTGGACATAGGCCTCTCCCAAGATACGCCACAGAGTCCGGTCTGCTGCTTTATGCATCCAGTTGCTGCCGGCCCTCTTGTGCAAGTCGTCTCGCCATCTGGCCCGACAAGTATAGCTGCATAGAATATATCGCACCTTTAGAACGAAAACGACACAATTCAAAAAAAAATAAATTGAGATGTCAGTTTCAAATGACTAAAAACTACTCCTTTATTTATAAAAATATAGTGAAAAAGGGACCGATATAAGAGTTTTGTCCTTTTCCTGCTTGAATATGGCTGTGTTTGAACTATTATTGTATTGAGAACTTCGTTTTAAGTAATTTTATGACGATAACTCAATTTTCTGTCTTTTTGAGTTGTGTCATTTTCATCCTAAAGGTGCGATATATACATATATGTACAGTCAGCATACTTTTGTGTTCTTACTAATCTTTTTTTCTCTTCACAAAAATAAAGTAAAAGAGGTTTACTTTACTTCAGACGGAGAAAAAAAATGTTTCAGTCAAACTTAACGCGTATTTAGGCGATTTGAAATTTTATTTTTGTTCAGATACTTATGTTGCTGACTGTACTGGTGTTTGTCAATTTACTTATTGAGGGTAGTTACTACTGATAGCACCGACCGAATCCCTATATAAGGAGTGGAAATCTGGCTGTCAGAGCATTCTTTAGACATTCGTGCACCCGTAAACATCATCTTGGGAATTTAGTGGTCTGGTAACATTTTTGATTATATTTTTAAGTAAAGTATAGCTAACATTATTGTATCATTGAAAGCCGATGCAAAGCAAGTCAATTTTTTTTTGTTAATGGCCCTACTGCCAGTAGCCTGACGCGAGTCGGTTTTTCTGGCCACACCGGTCTTTAGGGTGAACGCAGAAGGCGCTCGCAACCCTTTGAATTAAGTGACCATACTGAGGGCAACCCACTAACGGGTTACGAACCTCGGCTCAGGACGGCCACTGAGAGCAAGCAAGTCAAGATTTTCTTTAATCTTTAGTGATGTGTTTCGTAAAGTCAGTGAATTTCTCAAATGGCATAAAGTACTCCATTTCTTTATTAAAAGTTCCATAATATATTTGTTGACACTATGGATTTTTACGAGTAGTGGTTATTATTACCATCAATCGATCCATTACGTTCTTATGGTTATGGCCATAAAAGTCAAGATACGAGCGTTCTTGATGTTTTTTTTACAAGAAAGAAATTATTGCTCTATTAAAACTTTATATATTTTTTCCATGATCATTAGCTTTTGCTCGTGGCTTTGCCCGCGTGGAATTTGATTTCCGACATATTTAAAAGTGGCCTGTGACGTTTCTGGCTATTAAAGCTTTCTCCGCATTAAATGTCATCAAAATAGGTTTAGCCGTAAAAGCGTACAGACGGACAGAGTTACTAGCGCATTTATAACAGTAGCAAGGATGAATGAGGGTATTTCCGTACTTTGACGTCATTAGACATGTAATGGGTTTCATTTCAAATATATTTTTTATTGCGTAAACATTGATGTTTTTTGTATGTAATGTTTCCCGTTGCATTTTTGAAGAGTAATCTCTTTTAACCCCCGACAAAAAAGAGGGGAGTTATAAGTTTAGGGTGTGTATCTGTGTATCTGTATGTCTGTCTGTGGCATCGTAGCTCTCAAACGAATAGACCGATTTGGACGTGGTTTTTTTTGTTTGAAAGCTGATGTAACGGAGATGGTTCTTAGCTATAATTTATGAAGATCTGTTCAGGCGTTTGAAGATTATCAGCTCATTTCCAACTTAAAAAGTCCGGTTGATTTTAAATTTGGTGTACTGTGACTTTGGCACTATTTTTAAACATGAGCTGATGCTGCGGCATCAAGTAGTCTGCGGGATACCCAACTCCTTAGCAACTTATAGCAGTTATAGTGTGTTTGAGCTCATAAGGATGGGCTCAATGAGTAGGTGATAGATAGTTGATTATCAAGTCGCGTCGGGGGACCGCTAAAGAAGTATTTTGATCTCCCTGGTCCGGAGTTCGGTCCCCCGACGTGAGGACGCTTGGGTCAAAATATTACTAGGTACTTAAACGACAAAGACGCTATTATTGTACTTTTTAGAGATTTTATGTGTCGGGGGTTATTTACATTTTAATTTGATTTTATTGATGTTGTTTATGTGTATTTAATTAGATTTTATTTAATACCACAGTGTAAATATTTTTCGGTATTTCATTGAAGGAATTTAGATTTGCAGGATGATAGGTACCTGAATCGCTTACGTATAGCCATGGTACTCTGACGAGTACTACGTGCTTCCATTGCGTACAGAATTAGTCCCGGATCTATTAAAAAAAATTGCTGGCATATTTTTTAAGGATAAATTCTGAACTGATTTTGAAAAGAGCAACACTAGTTTTCTGCCCGTTCTTCTCTAGTGAGAACTGCTTTCAATACTGGTATGGTTAATATACATAGTATTTTAATATTTTTTACGTTTTATGAGTTCAAATAAATTATTTAATTTCGACAAATAGACATACATAATTATAATGTATTTTAAAAATATGCACTTATAGGTTTTGGTAACATGGTACTATAAGAAGAGAGGCAACTATAAGAGTACAAAAAACCTTTATTTTTGAACAATATACAACCATTTTCATATGATAGTTTTTTCTTAACAAAGTAATGACATTGTATGGAACTTTATATTGTGGTATTTATAGTAATACTGTTCCCGTAGATCGTATATTTTATATCTAATTGTTGGTATGCTTGTCCCATTCTTATTCCTCATGTGATGTGGATTGGTTGTCAAATATATTTTAAACTACCTAGTATTATAAGGTAGTAAACCGAATTTTGGAAAGTATACTTTTGTTCGTCGTATAATTTATTTCTATGTGCATTTATTTATTCCTTGGATGTATTCTACCATCTCAAACTCATATTAAGATTATCGTACATTCCTCTGTATAAGTTTTGAATACAGAATCACAGATCAATATTATTTTAAAATATTTCATTTATACTCTTTGATACTTAATTACATATAAATGTTTATATTATTTATACGACCAATTTATATAACCAATAATATTGTATTAAAATACACAATTTACGTTTCAGAATCGCCATTAAGCCTCCCGGAGTCTGTATCAAGTTGCCTCCGCGCCTCCTTGTTCCCGCGAGTCCCTCCGTATCTCAAGTTCGTGGGTCACGACGAGTCGCAGCCTCTCAAGATACCACTGCCCATACAGAAGCACCTCAAGTGGAAACTCACCACGATAACACCAATAGTTGTTAAGAAAACCCTGACTAACTCAGGATTCAGATTAGTTAAGAGCGAGTGTGATACGGCCGAGTGTCCGCAGGAAGGTTCGTCTTATTTTAATACTAGCTCTTGTTCGCGGATTCGCCTGGGTTAACAACTATGCTCTTGATAACAAGTAAGCAGTCAGAGGTTATGTAGTTTTCTATTTGTGAAAGAATTCTCAAAATCGGTTTAGTAGTTTTACAAATATATAAAAAATCGTTTCTCTTATATTAGTTTAGATAAATCTATTAGCGTTAAGTTTAAGACGGGGTGTACAGAGAATTAAGAACGAAATAAATTATTATTAGTCACTGAAGTTATGTCAATATTCCTATTTTTAGAACATATTTACCAATTCAATAAGGACTGCAATTTTTAACACAACAATGCTAAATATACTTATGAAAATGTACACAATATCGACAAAATTTTTAGTCCATTGACGCAAATCGCACACACATACACACACACTCAAGCCTTTATCCCCGAACGGGTAGGGGGGGGCGCAACTAGTGCACCGACTTTTCGCCATTATTCCGTCCCATGATGTGATAGGGGGCGAGCCTATCGCCATATCGGGCACAAATTCCAGACTCCGAGCTGATACTGAATAGAAAAACTCAATATCACTTTGTCCGACCCGAGGATCGAACCTGAGATCTCAGCATTGCAGTCGTACCGTAATACAACTACGCCACCGAGGCAATCCAATGAGTCAAATAATTTTGTCAAAAAGACATAAAAATTATTAATTTGGATATATCTAATTTGTTCTAATTTCCAGAACATTCTTTTACAGAAACAGTAGAATGGATCGGCATATGGGGTAAACACATGAAATCAATAATGTTCAGAGCGATAAGGGACGGACAGAAGATGAATCATTTTCCAGGCACGTTCCAGATAGGAAGGAAGGATCGTTTGTGGAGGAATCTGCAGAAACTAGCGTCTAAGTATGGTGTCAGTGAGTTTGGGATCATGCCGAAGACTTACGTACTGCCGCACGACCTGAAGCTGCTCAAGCATGATTGGGAGAAGTATGCAGCTAATAACGAGAAGTGGATCATTAAACCGGTAATTATTATCAGACTAGTAGTGCTCGCGGCTCCGCCCGCGTGAAAAAGTTTTTCCGGGACAAAAATGTTTTCCCGGGACAAAAAGTAGCCACTCAGGAGTTATGTAGCTTCCTATTAGTTGAGCTGATATAACTGTAGTTATACTAACAAAAATATCTATCCCCAGCCGGCATCAGCCCGCGGCACCGGCATCAAAGTGGTCTCGCGGTGGACGCAGATACCCAAAAAACGGTCGGTGGTGGTACAGCGGTACGTGTCCAAGCCGTACCTCATCAACGGGAACAAGTTCGACATGCGGCTATACGTGCTGGTCACCTCGGTCCACCCGCTCAGGATATACCTGTACAAGGACGGGCTCGCTAGATTCGCTTCAGGTACATTTATAGTTACTAACAAGCTTTTGCCCGCAGCTCGGCCCGCATTAAAAGTTTTTCCGGTATAAAAAGTAGCCTATGTGTTAATCTAGGACATGATCTACCCGTGTGCCAAATTTCATCGAAATCCGATCAGTAGTTTTTGCGTGAAAGAGGAAAAAACATCCATACATCCAGACATCCATACATTCTTACAAACTTTCGCGTTTATAATATAAGTAGGATAAGTAGAAAGTAGGATTCAGAGGTAAAAAAGATAGTTTCAGATCCAAATATGGTATGTTTTGTGAACCACACATAAAAATGTACGGGGCACAATTTAGTCTTCTTCTGCCTCCTGTACCACAGAGCAAGTTGTGATTCTGAGGCTTTATATTTCAATCACTTCTGAATTCCTATTACTCCAATCAAGTGGTCGGAAATATTGCTTACAAGCAAAAAGTCTATAATTTCGGCAAATGTATCAAATCACTATAAATATAAGGAGAAGCTCTACAATTACAAATATATCATAATACGAATAAATGTTTCCATTACAGTAAAATACAATGACGAGTTGGCATCGTTAAACGACAGGTACATGCATTTGACGAACTACTCAATAAACAGATTGTCGAAGAACTACACGCCCAATGAGGACTTCACTGCCTGCGAGGGACATAAGTGGTCAGTACTTTATCTTCAAATTAATTAGTAGTAATTCGAACATGCGATTTGAACATAATAATTGATCATTGAATATTGATTAAAATTGCAAAAATATAAATGTACCGCCCTTTTCAATGAAAAATTCTACACGACATGCTTACAAATGACTTTTGATGAAAAATATTTATTGTATGTGATGAATTAACTTAAATTCACAGTATTATTAAGAAAGCTAAATATCTGCATTTTTGCAGGACACTCCAAACCCTATTTCACTACTTAAAGACTGAGAAGAACGTGAACACGAACGCATTATGGGAAGCCATGAAGGACCTCGTGATAAAGACCATCATCTCAGGCGAGGCGAGCATCAGCGCTCTCACGAAGGCCAATATAACCTCGCGGTACAATTGCTATGAACTGTTCGGCATTGACGTGCTGCTTGATGAGGATCTTAAGCCGTGGCTTTTGGAGGTAAAAGGAGTTAAAAATGATCTTGAAAATGCTTTAACCCTTCAAGCCCCGCTTATATGTATAGATGTATGGGAAAACCCTATATTATATATGGACACAGGTGTCTGTCGCGGGGCTTGAGGAGTCATCATGTCTTATATGTAGCGTAATTCTATATGATCTTGTATTTAGTTTAGTAATGAAAGGAATATATTAAGTTCTCCAGGGTATCCAAAATTCTTCTAGTTTATGGTGAGGTGTCCATTTACCGCAGATTGTTTTAGTTTTGGTGATGATTTATTATCATGGCATCAGATGATCCATTTGGTCTTTGCTGATCCTTCCACATTATAATCAAAGCTTACTACTTTTTATTTGTAGGTGAACATATCGCCCAGTTTGCACAGCGCATCGCCTTTAGATATTCACGTAAAGGGACCTCTCGTGACGACTGTCCTCAACATAGCGCAGTTCCAAGTACCCGTCAGGACTAACCTGGAAATGCTGTCCAAAGAAAAACATCATAAATTGGTCAGTATAATTTGTAAAAATATCAAGTATACTTGATGGTAAGCACAAGTAAATGTTAAATTAATAAAAAAAAATGCGTATAAAAATAGGGTAAACGAACCTTCGACATGAAAATTTGTGCAGCGTGGTTTAGATTAGCAAGAAAACTTCCAGTAATTATCTTCCGCAAGCTATTGCTGTAAACAGCTACGGTAAGCTAACTTCTGCAAATTTTGGAGCTTGCTGGGCTTGCGGAAAGTCGCATGTGTATAGACTTATTAAAATACTAGCTTTTGCCCGCGGCTCCGCCCGCATTAAAACGTTTTTCCGGGATAAAAGTCCCGGTTTATATTTTCCCGGGATAAAAAGTAGCCTATGTGTTAATCCAGGACATGATCTACCCGTGTGCCAAATTTAATCGAAATCCGTTCAGTAGAAACTCTTTTAAGATTTTGGATATTTGTTTCAGGCTGGTCTACCCTATGACAATAGATTGTACACGGTGTACTTATCGAAAGAAGAAAGGGACAAACACATTATCTACAATAATATGGAAGACCGAGATATGGTAATGAGTTATTAGTATTTTATTGTTAGTATTATTCTATTTACATGTGACTCAAATACGATCAGTCTTCTTCATTAACCCTTCAAGCCCCGGTTATATATATAGATGTATGGGAAAACCCTATATATATGGACACCAGTGTCCATCATGGGGCTTGAGGAGTCAAATGTACATGTTATAAAATTTCAGTTATGGAACTGTGGCTGAAAACAAGCATAAATTATTCAATAATATCTCAATTCGACATACGTACTGCGTGCGAAAGAGATAGCGCGATATCCCTGCCACGCCCCCACTTTTGCTCACAAAAATATTTCAAAATTGAATAACTGCTTTGTTTTTTAACCGTTTTTGATGCTGATTTCACAGAAGAATTTCATTATCGTATTATTTTGTGTTACTTCTAAAATAATGTACAAATTCAAACATAGGAAGTTTGCTATGTTTTACGCCAGCGTAATAGGGTAGCTTACCTTATTATCCTGGCGTGTTTTTAGTTTTAACAATTATTATCAGTTAGACGATGATGTCGTTCGATGGTTTTATTTGTTAACGCAATATCGTTTTTCACAGTATCTCCGCGACATCCTGTCGACATTAACCCCAGACGACGTGCGACATCTGATCCAAGCGGAGGACGAGCTGACGCAGACCGGCGAGATGGAGCGCGTGTTCCCGACCAACAACACTCACAAGTACCTCGCGTACCTCGCCGGCCCGCGGTACTACAACCGGCTGTTCGACGCCTGGGAGAATAGATATGGGAATAATAGGAATTTGGGTGAGTTGGGGATTTTTTGTGATTGAAGTGTTTTTTTTTTAATTTTTTACTAGTAGTGCTCGCGGCTCCGCCCGCGTGTAAAAGTTTTTCCGGGACAAAAATATTTTCCCCGGATAAAAAGTAGCCTATAGCACTCAGGAGTTATGTAGCTTCCTATTAGTGAAAGAATTTTAAAAATCGGTTCAGTAGTTCCTGAGATTAGCGCGTTCAAACAAACAAACTCTTCAGCTTTATAATATTGGTATAGATTTTTATTGCCTCGAAGGCAGACGAGCTAACGGCCCACCTGATGGTAAGTGGTTACCGTGGCCCATGGATGTCAGCAATGCCAAGGGCACAGCTAAGCCGGTGCCTACCGTAAAAAACTTTTTTAAACCTCGTTTGAAGAAGGATAAGTCATAGCGCTGAGGAAACACCGTGGGAGAAAGCTCATTCCAGAGTAAACACAGTTGTGGTGTGAATGTGCTCATTAAAGAACATGTCCAAAAACGGGCGTAAAATTCTAACCAAGGCAGTTTATGTATATTTGAATAGAACTCTTATAAACCAGGTTCTTACAATAAATCATTTAATTTAGCCTCTTGATTTTGAGATTAATGTAATTTTATTTTGCTTAAAAATTGCGCTAAAATTAAACGTTTTAAAAAGTTAGTAGTAAAATATCGAGGGGACTAAATATTTTTTTAATAGATCCGATACCCGTATTTTGCCTCTTTAATGTCCATAAAGTTTGAGCCTGGTTACATTTTGAGGCCCATACAAAAAGCGAACACCTTTATCAGGAAGTAATTTTTTTATTTTACCATAGTCAATAATTAAAAGTGAACCTTTTATATAATATACTGCCATTGCGAGATTACGAAGTGTGCATTGAGTTTTCGCATTGGCTTTGGCAAACCTACCGCCATGTTAAAATCATTTATTTGGCTTATTTGTTGTTTCCATTCCTGTCATTATAGTTCTGCATTGAAGTTAGTAGAAGTTTATGAAGCTAATGTTTTAGAATGAAAATGATAGTTGTACGTGTGGTGTTGCAGGTCTGGACCTCCTGCGCAACCTGTGCGACATCGGGTACCACCTGGAGGTGCCGCCGGTGCCGCTGAAGGTAAGCGCCGGCACACTAGCGCCGCCCGCGGGTCCGCCCGGCGGGTGGCTGCACGCCCTGCTCGCGCTGCTCTCGCTCATTCTCTCTCTCTACCACGCTTGGTGACGGGCCCGTACATCTCCCATGTCTGTTGTACTCTTCACAGACTTCATAATTGTTTCTAAAGCTAAAGAGATAAAATTAAATGGTCTAGAAAAAAAATATCGATATTAAGTATCGATACTCTTGGAGTAATATGATTGCTTATTTTATCGATAGTTCGTCGTTGAGTATCGATATGAGTAAATTAATACTCGATAGTAAAATATGAGGCATAATTGCAAATCGTATTTATTAAAATATGAATAAAAATTTTAGCAAATCGATAGCATTTTTGTATAATTGTCTGGAATAAGGTTTAAGACTATTTCCATGAGTGTGTGAAGATTGCAAACAAACACAGATCTATGTATCATTTGTATGTATGTATGTTTATATTTACACAGTATGTTCCTATTTATATTGTAAAATACTCAAAGTATCAACACTTATCACATCACTGCCATAGGTTAATAGTCAACGATTGTTGTGAATTACAGGGCAAAAGCGGAGTTAGTTTGGTGAGATTTATTAATTAAATTGGCATGAATTTTAATAAATTTAAAAACGCTGAAAAAATAATTTTTCTTTTAATAAATATGAAATCGATAGTCGACAAGACAAGTAGCTGACGTTTCTAAATATGCTTAAGTATCGATAAAAAGTTTCGATGTATCGAAGGAACGTTAGTGTCTTCATAGTTTTCGAAGAGGAATTTAAGGACATTATGTAACCTAAATCTTGAGAGGTTAGGAAAAAATAAAACATATTTCACTTGTTTTGCAAAAATAATTTCCTACAAGGGCGCTAAGCAGTACAAATATTTTAATATATAACCCATAATTTTGTAATGTTAAATTAGCTTTCCACCAATCTATTGATACTATCAATGTAATTAAACTGAGTGACTGATCATCAGGCAAAAGTGACAAGCGCTCTGAGGCGAGCATACTTGGGTTGTAAGCACATCGCTCACAGTAAGTGCGTAGTCGACGTACCCACAAACCGACGGTACATAGTGTGGCTAACGTCCGACCGACGGCTTGGCATTATGGAGTGTACCACAGACTATAGACCGACCAGCATAGACTATAGAACGTTCCAAATTTGAATTTTAGTGCCCGTGACGAGATTTGACGCTAGAAGTAACATGAAGTATTTTTGGCTATGGTTTTAGACGCTAGTCTTAGCGAAAAATGTTACGAAAAAAATTTACGAACTTTTTAGCGTTTTGTGAAATTCGTATAAAATATAGATTGTTAAAAATGTGGTATATTTAGTTTTTTTTCTAATGTCCGAAGACGCATGGATCCAACGATTGTATTAGTGTTCCAAAACCTTTTTACTCTTAAATCCGTATACAGGGTTTTTAAGCTATATAAAATATATGTAGGTTAGTTAGTCTCGTTATATTAGGTAGGAAGTTTTAAAATTTTGCGATTTAGAATGTGTGCTAGTGTGAATAATAAGATATTTGATATTTTTTATCTAGGTGCCACTCGAATATAAGGTATTGTGAAGTATTTATTACACCGTTGTAGATTATGAACTATAATAATATTATAGTTTACTCCACTTGTATTATTGTAAAGAATTGAAATTGTAGAAAGCTAGTCAGTTAATATAACCATACCCCTGTTTTTATATGTATTGATTAAGAACATAAAATAGAATTTGATAAACAATATAATATTCTAGCAAAATAATTAGGGTGCCTGATTAAAAAAAAACCCGTAGAACGCTTTTGGTTTTATAGAAGTTCTCTATGAAATAAAATTTCAAATAATAAAATACTATTGGGTTGTTTTACTTTTTTTTTCAATTGGTCCTTCGAACCGAATCATTTTATGATATAAGCAGTGTAACAAGGCCTTTATATTTGCATTTTTTATGCTTTTATTTTTTTACCACTGGGGTATGGTTATAGAAATAGTAAGATCAGTTTTTTTTTGTATAAAAAGAAATGGAAATGTCAAGTATGTCAATATATAGCTTTCATTATAAACAGGCAGTGAACATGTTCCTATGTAAATTATATACTTTTTATTACGTATTTAGTATTGTTTATTGTATTTATGTTTTTTCTATTAGATTATCAATTTTAAGTGTATATTTCTATACCATTTCATCCGCTTATCATATTCTTGAAACTCTCATTCGTAGATAGAGTATGTAGACGAACTTCTGTAGAATTTATACATATTTTTTTTATTTCATTATAATTCCCCTAACACCATTTCAATTGTTGATTTTTGGGTGTGGACCGTAGTGACAAATCATTATAGTTCAGTTGTTGGAAGTACTT
The DNA here is from genome assembly GCA_949316025.1 of Lapara coniferarum. Classification (NCBI taxonomy): domain Eukaryota; kingdom Metazoa; phylum Arthropoda; class Insecta; order Lepidoptera; family Sphingidae; genus Lapara; species Lapara coniferarum. The sequence continues at coordinate 22,422,807 of OX438932.1, forward strand.
TACTATAGATCATTTTAAAAGCTTTTTGACTTAATTTCCATCTTTCAAACCTTGCTGTAACTTATACTATTTTAAATATTACCACTGACAGTCGAAGACCCTAGATTTTGTTCAACGAAACTATGTCTATGGTTTATAAAGTTCCTAAAGTTGTACATTTTAAAAGCAGATTTTTGTTTGCAATACTAATTCTGTTATCCTCAAACTGCTTTTTGCTCTCAAGTGTTTTTATCGAAATTAGTGACATATGGTGTACTTTGAACCAATTCCAAAAAAATAAAAATAATCATCGTTAACCGCTAATCGACCATACTTTTCTTTTGATTATGAATCCTGAGTGTAGTTTCTTTATTTGAATATCTAAGTCTACGATGAACGTAGAAATAGGTATTTGTTTATAATAATATTAGACGCATACTTTGTATTGATTTTATGATTCATTTGATTGTTATTCATATTTCATTTGTTTCCATTCATACGTGCGTTCACATTCCGCTTCCCGCTGCCATTTGCTTTTGCTATCGTCTCCCAGACAAATGTAAATGTATACATTAGTTACTCTTCCTTTAGTCAAACAGTTGTAAATTATAGTCAAATATATTTTGTGACATCCAATCGTTTTTATTTCATTAGAATCTCACTTAAAGTCTCCATATTATAATCATTAGCAGAAAGTTTTAGTTTCAACGTGATGTCTCACAAACAACCGTTAACTGTCTCATTAGATAAATTAAATTAAGAATACTTTTTTTTTAACAAAATTTTCAAGTAATTCTGCAATAAAGATTTATGTCTATTAACAAGGGATTTATGATTCTGAATTTGTTTATGGTACACTATGTTCTGAACACTTTTTTAAAGAGTAAAAAAAAAAGTTAAATTGATGTGACGTTTCCTACTCCACACAGGAGACAGTGAGCCCCAGTTTGTGAACTGTCACGTTCGTATGCGAGTGAGTAACTGTGTGATGCCCCCCCCCTCCCCCGCCCCGTCCCCCCGTCCCCCTCCCCGTTCCGTTCCCGTCCGGTCCGGTGTGGTAGCGGGCGGCGGCCCAGCTGAGCGCGTTGGATCGTTCCAGAATGACGTGGACGCGCCGTCGCCGGCCCCCTCGGAGCGTCCGTCCGCATCGTCAGTATGGTCAGCCGGGGCTGGTGGTGGAGGTGCGGAGTGCGCCCCGGCCCCCGCGCCGGCCCCCGCCTAGCGCCGCGCCTGCCGCCTGCGAGTCATACTCATCGCCGGCGACAGCTAGCAACAACCACACAACGATGCACCAATAACGTATACGATATCACAATCGCACCCAGTTATGTCAAAATGTACCAATCCATAAATTATCTAAAAATAAGTTGTTAACTTTTAACACGCAATTAATCCAAATGTGATACTTTATAACAGCAAACGTCAGAACTAATGGCGATCTGTTTAAAAGAAGAAAAAAAAAAATAGGTATTTGCGTATAAAATACAGCTGTAACAAATAACAATTTAGTAATTTTATTTATAAGTAGTTGGTACATTTTGGCATAACTCGGTCCATTATCGTACTGTAACGGTCGGTCTCGATAACTTACTACACTCCGTCCATCCATTTTTTTTTATTTTCCCTCATAGGGAAGGCAAAGGGTTCAAGCCTATACAGCCTCGTCTTATGTGATATTTTTGGTTCTCTTTTTTTTAACTATGTACTATGTCGTAGTAAAGCAGTGGCTACCTTACCAAGACTTTATCGAGGAGTTTTGGCGGCAACGAAAAAACTCTTGATTGCCACAGTTATTTCAATTCACTTCATTTGAGCCTTTTAATAGAACTACATTGGATAATATACCAACATAATTATGCAGTATAACACTAAGTATCACCAAAATAATGAATTAAAACAAGAGCACCTCACGACACTTTCACGTTCCCGCCAAAACTCCCCCCATTTAATTAACTTTGACAGTTCGGTTTCTATTTAATTGGGTATGTACTAATGCGTCACCGGTTCGATTTCTTGTAACAATCTATTTAATTTATGAAGAAGTTTTGATCGATAAAACACATTGAAATGTTATTTTTGCTCAACATTTTGTATTGTTTTATAAACATGCCTAAGATTAAATTTATATACAGAAAATATACACATTTATACGCTGTATATATACTATATCCACTATAATTTTTGTGAATATTTAACTTTAATAGCTTATTTTATTGGTTATCATATACTTACGCATATATAAAAAGAAGATATTTAATTTACACTGCCATATTTTTTTTTGGCAATAATTATAAAATATCATAGGCGTGCATATGTCATAAGTTAAGTAAATGATTGGACGGAGTATAATAGGTAACAAACAGTTAACATTATTACTTTGTTGGTTATCTGTGTTTCTATAAACTAAGATAAGAATTTCAAACAGCAATAACAGTTTTTAGTGTCGAGGTAGATATAAAAAATCAATTAAATGTTAGTAAGTTATTGAGACCGGTTGTAAATAAAGGTATATTCTTCGTAATTCGAATGTAATACCCATTTAACATACGAATGTATAGTCCACGTCATTAATAGATCTAATTGGTTACAATGATGGTAGAAACACTGGTCGCGAGCTTTACAGTAAAATTGCCAAATATATTTGTGTTGGTTAGAAGCCAGGCCGCTGTAGAGAAGATGGTGAGGAGTATGAGTTCGGGTGTTCGACGAGTTCTCTTAGATCTTTCTTGGCTTCAATCCTATGAAATTATCGAGCTGTGTAATTTAACTCACGTGTCCACAATGATTTGATGTACAAAATGTACTACTATGACATTATATTGGTTGGGGTTGAAATTATAGAATAATATTTGACAATAAACGAATTCCGCTTTTTAGAAACCTTAGCGTTATAAGCTCAGTAATACCATTAGGTACATATTATCTAATGATTTTTATCGAAAATCTAGCCAAGGAAGATTAATAAATAACCGCAGGCTCGGTCAAAATAGAAAGCACTATCGCTTAAATATCGATATTAAAATACGATTTAGATGTAAAAGGTGCATTTCTATTTAAAAAAAAGTGAAATAATATGAAGAAAAATTGTTAAGGAAAGTAAACGATAGAAGAGAGCTTATTTTGTAAAAACATTTTAAATTAAATAATAGATTTAAACGGTAATGTCACTCGACAAGTTAATTTGCGTAACTTGTAACATTTTATCGATATCGATGATTAAAATACGGAAAAAATATTGTTTAAAATTAAATAAAAATCTACGCCTGTGAGATAATAGATACAGAAATGATGGTTCTAGATTTTGAATGTGATCATAACATTCGAATTTTATTTATTTGATCGTGTGTCTAATATTTGGATTGATCTTTAGTAGTACAAAAACACTTCATAAGAATTCCGAAAATGAATATTGGTTACAAGATACGATAAAATAAGTAAAAATATATCGATGTAAGCTATTTATCGACATCGATAAATTAATTGTCTTGAAATTCATAGTTAAATGTAAAGCTGTCGAGTATTAGCCATTAGTGTCCTTTCTATTCTCCGCATCCTAAATTACTAAATTTACATTCCGGATGTTTAATTTTCACTTGGTCGAATTAAGAAAATAGATGCGAAATTTAATTAACCCGTCAAACCCTGCTTATATATATAGATGTATGAGGAAACCCTATATACTCGGACGCCGGCGTCTGTAGCGGGGCTTGACGAGTCAAAATACCGCACCCTTTGGTTGAACATAAGTAAAACTTTGTTTTTACTTATCTCGATATCTTTTCAGGATACTTCTAATTAAAACCTTGATTTTACTTAATAGTTTGTGTATTTCGATAACTTTTATTTTCTGCAGATTATATGTAATGTAACTTTGAGTGCTTACATATTCGATTTTTATAAACTTTAATTCTAAAATATGTTTTAACTAAAGGGGTACAATATGGATTTATTGAAACTAAATTTATATATTTCTATATTCTTGTAGCCTTACTCCTAATGTGTTTCTATTAGAAAGATAAAATGTACGATTTCTGAAAGCATTCTAAGATATCGAGGAATCTCGCTTATTGTGTTTAAATTTGAGTACCATGTAAGGAGTTTCATTTTTAACATGTTTGAAAGTCGTAGCGTCGGTACATACAAACTTATGAATCTTTCAGAAAACGATATTTTTAGTCTATACCTTGAGACTGATAGCCAACAGTCGTAGATTAACTTGAACAAATAATGTATATAAGTTTATTACAACTATAAACGCTATGTGTAAGTGTAGTTATTGTTCTCGGTCTTAATTTAGTGCGTGTCAAGTTTAAATTATCAAGTTGGGTGAAAATCAATTAATTGTTAAATTTACAAATGTGTCAACAAAAGAGACACAAGTCGTATATTTTGAATGACGCAGAAACTTGATGTTTTATCCTTGAGTGCAATTTAAGTTCAGTGTCTACGCTTACGTAACCTGGAGATTCTAAAATGGATAAAGTAATAATAATTTTAGATTATTTCCTAAATTACAATGTGTTCATTGTATACCTAGTGTGGCTAGATTAGTGAGTTTGTAACGCTCGTGGTGTCTTGAATCGTGTTCAAGTGTCGATAAGAATCGATTAAAATTGAATGTAAATAATATAAAATAATTTAAATCGATTCGATGGGTAGTATCGATTGTCTCCATTCCTTTTTATGAGAAGTAATATGCTGAGTATTATGTTCAATTGAAATAACCAGTGTCTTTTCATTTATCTATACTGAATGAGTGTATCGATATTATTATTGTTTCATAAATTATTATCAGTGTGGAATAATAAATTGATCGAAACATCACACTTGTGTTGCGATTTACTTTAATTTATTTTTGAATATCGACATATTCTTTATTTGTAATTCATTTGACGCTGCCTTTATGTGTACCAGTTAAATACAAGCGAATGTGACATTTTTGTCTGTTTCTTTTATGGCACCTATTAGTCCTTATAATATTTTACATTTGACTTTTTTGAACGTCGAGTACCTATATTTTAATAGTTCTCTTATGCGTTCTTTACTCGCAATTAAATAAAATATTTATTTACATACATGTAATTTATCTATAGAACTTTGTTATCTCGATTATATATGAATTAATATAGAATCGATTTGATTAAAAAAAAAAACAAATCGACATTGCACTGACTCATTTCAATATTCATTCACAAAGAAAAAAAATATCGGGTATATTCATTTCCCTAGTATTTCGATTTATAATCTTTAAAAGTATGATATGTGTATGCGAATTACGTACTTACGTTTTGTGAGGGAAAAGAAAAAATTTGGAGATGCCGGGGATCGAACCCGGGGCCTTTCACATGCAAAGCGAACGCTCTACCACTGAGCTACATCCCCTGTATACGATACATCCGAAATTGGTATTGCAAAGTAGATTCCATCGCAATATTTAATGAATTTACATTTGATTAAAATTAATCGAATCGGTAATTTTCTCGTTGTCTAGTAACTCTACTGCCTCGGTGGCGTAGTTGTATTACAGTACGACTGCAAAGCTGTGGTCTCGGGTTTGATTCCCGGGTCGGGCACAGTGATATTGACTTTTTCTATTCAGTATCAGCCCGGAGTCTGGAATTTGTGCCTGATATGGCAATAGGCTCGCCCCCTATCACATTATGGGACGGAATGACTGCGAGAAGTGGGTGCACTAGTTGCGCCTCTACCTACCCCTTCGGGGATAACAAGCGTGAGTGTATGTGTGTGTCTAGTAACTAGTTATTTAAATCCTATACAAGTTCTTACCTTAGTTTTTGTATCAATTATGTTAATGTTCGTACTATGACTAGCTCTCGTACTCTCTTGCGTAAAGGCTATTGGAGTTTGCCATGCTTTTTGTGGTTGGAGTCCAAATAAAAGGAAAGCGTGTTTCCATATAAAGGGTCCAATGTAATAATGATGAATGTCATTTGTTTATAGTTTTGGGATAATTGGGTTATAAGTTTGGAAATGGCGAAAAAAACCTCGAACTAAGAGATAAGAAAATTATTTTTATTTAAATTAAGGGACATACATTATAGTATTCGTTTTTTGGAAAATATTCATTCTTAGGTAACTTTAACTAATTCAAAATTAAATAATCTAAGATAAGTCTAAAAATTCAGAACAACGATCAATGTCCACACTGTGCTCACAGTCAATAATGATAGTTTTCCTATTTATGCACTGGACATTGATTGTTATTGCCGTGAACACCTGTGACGCTGAGCGTTCTAGCCGTATAGATAAATATTAAAAACATTATCTCGAGTTGTAAGCGGTATTGTTAAGTATGTAAAAGATATTAATAATTGCATATATCAAGTGACCGAAAGACGTTGGTAGTTTGAATTATAATGTTTGGACTTAACGTAGTGGTTATATTCTCTTTGGTTTGGACTTTCATCATTATTGCAGTGGACCCTTCATATTATTTTATATCCAACCATAGTAAATAACTGTTTCTTTTTTGTTTTTTTTTTTCCTAATCTGGCTCTGTCCTTTAGGACAAAATAACTGTTTCTATTCCTTACACAGCTTTCTAATACAGTTAATCATATGTGAAAATTATCTAATCGAGCCACGATACATTCGTATTTGCCGGTCATTGAATCGCAAAGTTATATTCATTGCTAATTTCCTTTTTTGTTTGAGCATTGAGCTCTGAATGGAATTAACTTGTCCATGTTAGGTATTTATGGAATGCACTAGGTTCTTACAATGGGTAATTTTATAACTAGCTTTCGCTTGTGGTTACGCTCTAGTGAGCCAGTCTGGAATAGTATCATCATCCTTAGCCATTTCGACATCCACTGCTAAATATAGGCCTCCCCCAAAGATTTCCAGACGGAAATAGTATAATGCAATCAAAATAAAATATTATAGTCATTACTTAGATTTAGAGTTCTTTTCTATTAGTGATAGAATTTTCAAAATTGGAACACAGTCTACCGTTTTATCCCAAAATCTTTATCGAAGACTGCATTGCGAAGATACATTTTATGCCTTATTTACATATAACTTGGCGAATAAATATGACTATGAATTATAATAATGAACACCTGAATAAACTGTACTTGGCAACTATCTAAATCAAGGGTTAGATTTAATGCTGCGTCCTAATCAAGTATGAGAGCAAAACCTAATACCGAGTAAGGCATAATATATTTAATAACTAGCTGTTGCCCGCGGCTCCAGCCGCGTTAATAAGTTTTTCCGGCATAAAAGTACATAAAACCTTCCGCTTAAATCACTGTATCTATTCAAAAAATCGCATCAAAATCCGTTGCGTAGTTTTAAAAATCTAAGCTTACATAGGGACAGACAGCGGGAAGCGACTTTGTTTTATACTATGTTGATATTGCAAGAATAACTTGTTCAAGGTAAAAGTAAGTATACTCATTTTCAAATTAAAACATACGTGGTACTGGTCATTGGTTTTTACAGCCTTCGCCCGACTGGTCGCTATCTTAAATCTCGTATACTGTCCTTCCTATCTGAACTGGTTGGCACGCGCGCCATTTTGGGAACGGACAATCTAACCGGGAGATCTTTGATGGGAAAATGTCGTCCGCTCTTCAGTTGATTATTTTATGCCCTGGAAATTAATGTATGATTCTTCGGTTATTGCTTTTTTGATGCATGGTTTTATATTTATGAATAAGGCGTTTATGGTCAAATACGTTTAATTTATTTTTATAAATACTACTATAACTGCGTAACTGGGGAATGACCTACAGAGGACAATTACTTACTGCAGTCTGCAATTTGTTTTATGAGCACAAACAAGTAGGTTTTAATCGATAACTATTGAATAGTTGACTGCATTGCGGTTTTTACTTGGGAATAATGAAATGGGTATACATTTTCTTTTTAACTCAATCGATTTTAGCGTACAGCTTCATATTTTACTCGCTCAGCGGATAAGTAGGTATGATTTACAATCTACAGGGTATTTTTATGGAGTTTTACTTATTTAGAAAGTAATCTTGAGGGGCTTTAAGTATAATTATATGTACCACCAAATAAAAAGAATTAAGTTTAAATAAATAAAACTGGAATGCAAATATAATAATAAGGTTAATTTAAGGATATTTTAAGCATAACAATTTAATACAAATATGATTTGATATGAACATACGTAATATGACAACAGTTGTAAGCACATAATCGATTAAAATATTAACATGCACTCGATAGTATTTATTGAATCGATTATGGATTGTGTACAGTTGTATAATTGATTTAGGTACTTCTATGTAATGTAGGTACTGTATATTAAGATAACGTATATTATTTGTCACTGAATACTGAAATTTTATGGATTGTAATAGATTTTTGAGTAGAATAATTTGTTTGCTTCCCATAGAAAGTTGGTTTCATTCATTTCAGAAAATATAAAAATCTTTATAATTAATTACTTATATTCAAAATCACATTTAGGGTCGCAAAAAACACGATGTTAGTATCTCTATCTGTTTTCTCGAATTATTAAAAATTGCATAGAGTTTTGTATTATAAGATCGATTTGCAGTCCGTGTCTCATACAAGGTTGATTAAACGGTGAGGCTTTATTTCTAGCTACATATGTAATGTACCATATACAAGCTCTACACCAAATTTCAGTTCAATAGGAGGAATAGTTTAGCCACAGTATAGATTTTTCGTGTTTGCAAAACTACATCGGGATGTATATCTGCCCTAACCGCTGACCGAGAGTCTAAACATAGTTATCTAAGGTCATGTAAGGTGCGTGACCTTAAATATCAACAAAATTAGGAGACGTTGCCCCTCTATCAGCCAATAATCACGTCAAAGTGAGTCTTAATCTTAGTCAGTTCGGTCACGGCGGCCAATCTCAACGGAGATCAGCCAGGTACGCAGGAGATATTATAGTGCACAAGTGTGTGCGCAATACACAGGTGCACTCGCTATTCCTTCACTCTCATAGTCCGGTGAGACGGCAATCCGACATGACCGGAGAGAGATCAAGCGCAGGACCAACGGCTTTACGTGCTTTCCGAGGCACGGGGGGCTATCACACCGCCAACTTCCTGACTCCGAGCTGCGACTGAGTAAATTTTAAGATGAAAAAACCCAGTCACAATTTTTTTGGCTCGACCCGGGATTCGAACCCAGGACCTCAGCGCGCAAATCGTACTCGTAATGCGTACGCAATACCACTACGCCACCGAGGCAGTCAATACATCTTAATCTTAGTACAATAAGAACGAAAACACAATAACATTACATCATAACTTTGTAACATAAACAAAGAAGCGATTAATACATAGACCTGGGTCATTCCAATCTTCAAAAATTCAAAGAACTGTTTTAGTTTTTTTTAGTGTGTCGCCGTAATTGCTCCGGGATATGAGACGCCTTGCGAAAGCGCCTGAGCCGCTTCCTAGTTACAATCTTATTTTTGCTTACGCGCCATTTTGAGAATATCCAAATATTGCTTTTTGTTTATGTGATAGGACACTAATGTAAATGTATTAAAAAGTGATACGTGTTTATTTATTTCTTTGTGTGATACGAGCACCGATCTTTTGTAATGTTTGTGTTTGGTTTCTGTAACTTTGTGACAGCGAAAATTTTTAAATTTGTACTTGAGACCCACCCGCTTATGCGCCTAGCTACCTATCTATTAGTATTTGCCGGTCGGCTCATCGGCGACATGAAAGACAACAGAATGCGACGTTGCCGTTTTGTCACGCAGATGACCGTAGGTTAGTGTAAATATTTATAAATGGTGTTTGCGTATTAAATTGATAGAACTTGTTTGAAAAAAGTGATTTTCTATTTTTATCTTTATCGAGTTTTTGACCGTTTCGAATTATTTCCGAGCCGATATGGAGTACTCTGTCCATTTTAGTGCCCCTGGATCATAGCAACCTTGTATGAAAGACTCTGCCTGGGTAGGTACCATCGCAATGTCTATTTCTACCGCCAAGCAGCAGTGTGCATGCACTGTTGTGTTTCGGTTTGAAGGACATTGTAGCCAGTGTAACTCCTGGACATAATGAGACTTAGCATCTTATGTCTCAGGATAACGAGCGTAGTGGAATGCCACATAGTACTTTGTAACTCAAGGTGCTGTATGGTGTTGCTACTGTTTATTGCTGTTCGTATCGCTTACCATCAGGCGAACGGCATGTTCGTCTCGTCATCTATGAAAAAAAAAAACAAATATAGTGGCACATAGTATGGTAGATCTATTTAAGATTCATTTTTATTATTAAGGTAGGTATACCTACAACTTAATTATATATTGTATACGTAATATTACGTTATATAACTGAGCAGATATGATTAATTAAAAAAATAAGTAATTACAATCAACATTTAAAGTTAACGACTAGAAAACAAAGCCTTATGAGAAACCTTTAAAAATGCGTTTATACATTACAACATTCATCTGAATACAATTAATAGTGACACCTGATACATATTAACTTTAACACTCTTATATTTTAGGTTTATGAACTTAAAATAACATCTCGTTTTAATTAATATTCACAATATTATAGCATCTCAAAATTTTTTTTCTTTGTGAATGTATTAATTTATATTATGTTTAACGTAACAAACTACCGCCATCTATAATATAATGGGAGCCAGTAATACTCTTCGCTTGGTCACTGGCTAGAAACGCAATAAGCGCGGCGACCTCGTCTCCCTCAACTGGTTTCTTCAAAGGCATATTACCAACAACATTCTTCACGAATAATTCCAATTGATCATCGCTCAATCCGATATCCTTCATTAAATTAGTTTTAACGAAGCCAGGATTTACGGAATTCACTCTAACGCCATCTGCCGCCAACTCGAGCGCAACGCATCTAGTGAAGTGGTCTACAGCGGCCTTCGATATATTGTACGCAAGCGCCATCGTGGAGGGCTTTGTGCCTGCTATGCTGGAAACGTTGACTATACAACCTTTGCTTTCCGTCAGATGGGGCACCGCTAACATAGTCAAATGATACACTGACCGCATATTCGTACTCATTACTTTGTCGTAAGTTTCCATGTTGGAGTTCTTGATGCCGCCCATGCCAACAACACCGGCGTTGTTCACAAGCACGTCTAGTTTTCCGAAGTGTTCGACCGTCTCCCGGATGATCCTCTCGGCGTCTCCATCGTTGGTGACGTCAGCTGTTATGACAAGCGGCTTCACATTTTTAGTTTTCTCGCAGTATAGCGCGATCCTTCGTAAATTATTATCTTTACGTCCAACTAGGGCCAATTTTGCTGATAATTTTGAAAGGTAGATCGCAGTGGCTGCTCCTATACCAGAACTTGCTCCAGTGATAAGCACAACTTTTTCATTAAACTCCATGTTGTTGTAACAATTGTTTGCACGCGACCGAGGTTGGACAATTGTTTACTCGGATAACTTCACGCTTGCGCCGACTCAAGGCTAACCAAACAAGAATGTTATACCCATATGGATTTTTCATTCCGTTTAACAAACTGAAGATTAAAATGTGACGTCACAGCTATCTGCTGTCTCTCTCTTTAGAGTGACAAAGGTTTATTTTCAAAACCAGGACGTAACATAATTAACTGTCCATAATAATATGATATGATATAATATGGCTGCCTCGGTGGCGTAGTTGTATTATGGTACGACTGCAATGCTGAGATCTCGGGTTCGATCCCCGGGTTAGTCGGGTCGGGCAAAGTGATTATTTTCCATTCAGTATCAGCTCGGAGTCTGGAATTTGTACACGATAAGGCGATAGGCTCGCCCCCTATCACAGCATGGAACGGAATAACGGCAAAAAGTGGGTGCACTAATTGCACCTCTGTCTACCCGGGGGATAAGAGGCGTGAGTGTGTAATAATATGATATCGCACCATAATATTTATTTTTATCTCTATAAAGTAATGCGGTTTAAATTAATTATGAAAACCAACTACAGCGGCTAGTAATAGTTGATATTTAAAAAATATAATTTGAGTTAGAAAGTTTATTCCAAACAAAATTGGCATATTTACATACTTTTTTGGTATGTGTAGTTCGGAACTACTAGTTCCACTTACATAAAAAAAATACCTCACCACGCGGTGGTGAATTCAGTGGCGGCCTTGGAGGAGGGGGGCAAACCAGGCAACCGCCTGGGGCCTCGCAGTTACAGGGGCATCTTGCAGCTCCTTGGGGGCCCGTTTTTTGGCACCTTACTTACAAAGCTGTTAAAAAAAATTATTTGCTTCGCACGGGGCCCCGCGTGCTTTTTTTTTGCTCGGCACACAGCCTCACATTGTATATGTTTTACTTTCCCCCGCAACTGGATATGTTCACGTTGTTTGCCGGCCTTTATAACCAAATATGGAGACTGTAAGGTTAGACAGAAAAACATTGGGATATTTAAAAATGAAAACTACAGTTATTGCTAAATTTAAATATAATAAAAAAAAATAAAAAACATACTCATAAAAGTAAACAATCATACATAAAAAAATAATACACATTTAGGAAGTTAATAACCTAATTTTCAGTAAGTAATTTTGAAATATTACGAATATCTATTTTGTGTGATTTTACAATTTTTGCGAGTATTCTGCGAACTTTTTTTCTGTAATTATCCATAATAATACATATTGTGTTTTAGAGATATTCTACTATGAGTTGTGTAATTCATGGTTGCAGAATTATTTGCAATCCAACATCTAGTGTGAAATTCCATAGGTAAGTTCATTGTAAACAAAGTTGTGTAGATATTTATAGCAAAAGTAATAAACACGTGGATGTTTTACAAATTACAATACCAAATAAATTCTTGTTTGAGAGCCATGGAATCAAAAATTAACGCTACATTCTGCGGGTGAGGTTTTTAATATTCTAAAACTTCTGTGAAGAAGCCAACAAAACAATTAAAGTTTGCTAAAGATCACCATAATGTGCTCTCTTTCGGCAAATATATCTTTGAATTTATAAAACAAAAATGTTTTCGGCGACTAAAAGTGTAATGTTAAAGCAAAAGTCTTTATGTCATCACTATATGTAATTTTTCTTTGCTTGCTACTTGGAATATACTTTTAAAAAAAATCTCAAATATTAGCAAAATTTCACTGCAAAATATTTTCAATTTCAGACTGTATAATCATGAACAACTTTAATAAGAAATAACTTGTAATTAATTTTCTTCTTTTATCTCTTCATCTTCTGCTGCAATACTTTCTTTTATTTCTTTAAACTTATTTCACTGGATGTCTTCACATTAACTGATATATTGAAATCTTTCAAGTCTTGACGTTTCAATGGTGGTTCATATTCATTTCGCTGACATGTAACGTAAAAAGTAAATATCAATCAATAATAATATATTTAAGTACCTATACATTTTAGACATAGGCAGAGGTGCCATTTAGTACACTCAGATATCACCCAATGTACCGCCGTTATAAAATTTGGTGGGTCGCAAGCTTAATGCCCTATCCTACTAATCTTATTATATTATAAAGGCGAAAGTTTGTAAGAATGTCTGGATGTATGGATGTTTTTTTCATGCAAAAACTACTGAACGGATTTCGATGAAATATGGCACACGGGTAGATCATGTCCTGGATTAGCACATAGGCTACTTTTCATCCCAGTAAAATATAAACAGTGACTTTTATCCCGGAAAAACACATTCACGCGGGCGGAGCCGCGGGCAAAAGCTAGTAAATAATAAAGTCTAAGTGGATCATAATTATACCAGTGAAATGATAAAAAATAATATACTTACAGCATGAGTTTCTGGTAATAAATAATTATTTTTGACATCTACTGCCATATTCCCAGAAGTAGAAGACACATTATCACATTCAGAATCATAATCTTCTGTCTTTAAATGTTGACTAGTAATTCTTGCAGACATCAAATTGACCTTTTAATGGTATTTATATTTAACCACGTTTTTGCTTATCTAGATCTTTAAGAAATCTGTAAAGAGAAATACAAACTCGATTTTATTTTAAATAAAAGTTTCAATAAATTAATGCTGGATACACTGAGAACTCGATTGTAACTGTTGATCCTCAGTTTTTATTTACGATGATTTTTTAAAGATTAATAAGCTTTATAATATTCATTAGTAAGGCGGCTAGTATTACAAATACTCTAGCACCATTGTCAAACCGGTCCACCAAAGCTTACACCATGGTCACCCTAGCCTCTTGTTTACTTACACTATTTACAATACAAAAAATCACATTTAACATTACGTTAATATGAAAAAAGTAGTCATATATAAAGCAAATCACATTAAGCGAGGTTTTTCTACAGTTCATTTATAAAATATTCCCGTATTTTATTACGATTCGTATAAATATTGATAAAATTATAATATGTACACAATATTGATAACAATGAACTTACCTGTAGAATTTCACACTAAATGATGGATACCAAATATTTCTGCAACCGTGAACTACACAATTCACATTAAAATATCACTAAAACACACTTATTATTGTAGATAATTACGGAGAAAATTTCGAAGTGAACATTTATTTGACAACTATATTGACATCGAACTTAACGTTTTATAACAGTGTTGCCGAAGTATGTATTCGCAATTACCAATTAAATGAGGAAATTTTTTAAACTAAAATGTTAATAAGGATAAAAAACCTTAAGGATATCTTATTCAACAAGAATAATTCTGAAATGAAAATAGTACTTATATCATTATATAAGATATGTTGGAAATATTTATATATACATGATTGAGACGACAATAACGGTATTGATATTTTTTTATGGGTAGGGAAATAATCCGTAAGCTTTGGCAACATAGATTAAAGAGTGAGTGAGATAGAATACAACACAAAAGGTAATTTTTTTGTCTTCACAAAAATGTGTGTACCGCTCTCTCCATTAGATAATATTATAAACTTCTTGTAACCAAATCTAGACGGGTGTTGCTACGTAATGTTTTGCGTTTCTACCTTAGAAAATTATATTATGTGTAATAGTATGTTACAATAAATAAAAAAATAAAATAAAAATAAAATACTTTATTTATCACGTAGGCGAACATAGTTGCACTTATGATATGTCAAGATACATTCAATTAATAATTATTATTACAAATAGTCACTTATATAACTAAAGACATATTTAAAGGGAGCAAAATTAATGTAAACTAAATATAAAGAAGCCAAGCTCGGGCTGGCAGGAAAGAGATAAAAAAAGAATATTTTTTATTAAAATTAATGGGAGGCACGCGTCGCGATCCTCACCGGTGAGGACACTACAGGCCCTAGCCTAGCTAACCTACCAGCCTTTCACTAGCTACCTAAGCGATGACTACCCGAAGAAGAAAGGCAGAAAGAAACTCCGGGCTTAATTTTTTGTCATCAATTGTCCATTAAATCTTTATATATATGTTTTTTTTTTCTTTTTTTTTTTTCAAGTCTTTTGCATACAAAGTCAGATTAGTTATATAAGCTAATGCACACACATCACCGTTAGATAAGGATAGAATACAATTGAAGGAAATTTACAAACACAAAACACTATACCTTCATAATAAAATGAGAGACCACAAATAAATAAATATAATTAAACGGTGTACAACGTGCATACGCCTACATTTACAAACATATTTTTTGTTGATTTATTATCCGAATTAAACATCAATACGCACAATTAAAATAATTTATAAGTTCGATAACAGGCAAGCGCAACACAATGATCGGTCGGTCGTCATTAACAAAATGATAATATGTCAACGCGAGAATAATAATATGATTATAAAATGTCAAATAATAATTTAATATTAATTATAATGTCAATATTGTAGATGGATACACCTAACATATTTAATGCAATCAATATGAATGTATAGGCATAAGGTAAAAATCTATAAATAAAAGAATAATTTATAATCACCTGAGTGTTTTTACTGGTGCATATACAAATTAGCTCGATACGTATTTGTCAAACGGTAAAATGAAAAGTTACCCGTTTTTGTTTTCTATCAGTAAGCCACTGTTACTTGAAATCACTAGGGATAGTCACATTATTATTCTTCATCATCAGCCACGTAAAGTTAATTGATGAACATAGGCCCCCTCTAAAGATTTTCAGATGAATGTCAAAAGCGGCCTGCATTCAGCGCATTCCTACGACCATTATTTTGTATTAAGTACTTTTGCCCCATTAACTAAATCAACAATTTTAATGCCTCAGTCAATATTTGTCTATTTTGATACAGAAGCCACGAATTCCTGCGTGTGCATCTTATGGTATCATTCCTTTCATTAAATGAATTAGTGTCTATACTTTAACTGCTTATTTTTCTTATAAAAGAAGAATACTTTGCACTTGGTGTCTCATAACTTTTAAACTATAAATCAATGACAAACATGAAACATTTATTTTAAACATATGAAAAATCTACTACATTAGTAGTATTTTTTATATCATGGCAACACCGAGTGTCAGTTTACATAGGAGCGGGCGGCACGTGTGACGGGTGACCGGTGTGGCGCCGTTAGATGTGGTCATTGCTTGATAACAGGATAATGCACTTAGTTGTGGGATGTGGGGATAATCTATAACCTATAATACGGCTAGTTCTACGAAATGCAGATACTAGCATATATTATAAGATGACAGGTTTTTTTATACTTAGTAGGCAATTAGCAGTGGCGTAACTACATCATCGGGGGCCCGTGGCAAATTCATTGGATGGGGCCCCAGTAAAAATTGTCACGGTCCATGACATTCAACAAATAAGTCACGTATACCCCCATCCCCCTCGTATTTGAGCTCGGGGAGGCCGGGGGCCCCTTCAGTGGCATTTTACCACCTCTGCCACCCTGTAGTTACGCCACTGGCCATTAGTAGGCTTATTTTATACTAGACTAGCTTTTGCTTGCATCTCCGCCCGCGTGACAACGTATTTCCGGAATAAAAGTCCTGTTTTATATTTTCCCGGAACAAAACTTTAGGTATGTCCTTCCCAGGGTCTCCAAATTTCTCTATTCCAAACTTTATCGAAATCTGTTCGGTAGTTTTTGAATTTATCGCGTTCAAAGAGAGACGCGGTGGGGGCGTTTGTTTTATTATAATTATGTCAGGATTCATTTCATGTGATCTATGTAGAATGTTTTTAATTCTTAAAAATATATATTATTTACACACACACACACACACACACACACACACACACACACACACACACACACACACACACACACACACACACACACACACACACACACACTCACGCCTTTTATCCCCGAAGGGGTAAGCAGAGGCGCAACAAGTGCACTCACTTATCGCCGTTATTCCGTCCCATGATTCCAATATTTTATTTACTTACAATTGCCTTAAGTCAGCTACCGGCAACGATTAACGTCATAATTATAAATATACAATAATATATATTTTTAACCTAATCTATACTAATATTATAAAGCTGAAGAGTTTGTTTGTTTGAACGCGCTAATCTCAGGAACTACTGAACCTATTTTGAAAATTCTTTCACTAATAGGAAGCTACTTTACTCCTGAGTGCTATAGGCTACTTTTTATCACGGGAAAATGTTTTTGTCCCGGAAAAACTTTTTCACGCGGGCGGAGTCGCGAGCACTACTATAATTTATAACTGCTCGTTCCCGCTAATGACTCGGTGAAAATTACATTGTCGATTTGCGACCAATCTATAGGTACATATTACATAAGTATGATAAAGCAGCTGAACCGGTGTGTCTGTATAGTTAAAGAAATGTGATAAAAAAGAAAGGGGGTGACTAAAGAAGAGTAATGGAAAACAAATCAGTGATTTTTATAATTCTTGTCTGTCTGTGTGTTTCTCTGTTTGTTTGTTATTGCACATCTCCAAAGTTATTGAACGCATTTCGATTAAATTTAGCACACAAGTAGATCATTTCCTGGATTATCACAAAGGCTACTTTTATCCCGGTAAAACCCTTTCACGTGGGCGGATTCGCGAGCAAAAACTAGTCAATAATAAAACTAGTTTAATGAATATTTAGCGGGCTACTTACATTTGTTCTATTTTTGGCAAAATTATTTTAGAAAGACTGTATGGCTAAATGTAAAGTCAACTTTGAAAGTCCAAAGTCTGAGTTTTGACGACGCAATAAACACCGTATCAAGGAATTCGATTTAAAATACAGAAGCTAGCATTTGAAAAGTTTCGATGTGTCTTTATTGAAAGGCGATTTCTTCGAAACAAAATATTAGTCTTAAATATTTACAAATATACTGGTGACATATTATTGAATTTAGCTCGTTCTGTCAAGAGATTTATAATAATAACATAATCGATAGCCTATACACAGGTACTGAACCATAAGGCCTCATAAGGGTCAAATGGATGTCATTTATCGTAAATAACGGATTGGGTCGCGGGTTCGTTCCACGGAATCGACCTCTGTTGCAAAATGACATGATTTACGTCCACCAAGCCACCGGTCGTACAAACGTGACCGCTGTATGTAGGAATTGTAATATCCGCTTATTGTTATTGCCAATATTTTGCTCTATTAAGTTGAGACATTTGTAAATATGCTTATACAAATCGGAGCTATATCTGTGTTATCAAATTTTAGTATCGCCATTTAAAAGCTGTTCTCATATACTTATTTTGTTTTGTATTATTCAGCAGAAGGCATGAAAACTAACTACAGTTTAGGATATAGTATTACTGTGATGTTATAAAGGGTAAACGAGTTAATTGTTATAAATACATAATAAAATCCGCTTTGA
The DNA here is from genome assembly GCA_949316025.1 of Lapara coniferarum. Taxonomy (NCBI): domain Eukaryota; kingdom Metazoa; phylum Arthropoda; class Insecta; order Lepidoptera; family Sphingidae; genus Lapara; species Lapara coniferarum. The sequence continues at coordinate 22,441,542 of OX438932.1, forward strand.
AACTGGCGATCAATATAATGCAAATATGTCAACAGTGTACAAACAAAGCTGCGGACAGAACTAGTACAACAATTACACCAAACATTTTGCATTAAAGTAAACAATTATTACAATCGATATCATAGAAACGGCCGGCATTTAAATCATTCTATATCTTGTGGGCCAGCCATGCGTCTTACGGCCGCATTTACATATAAAACATGACTATATATCAATTCGGCCACGAATGCAATTTGTGAATGGTTGTAATAAATAACTATTTCTGGTTTGACACCCGTCGACCCTCCATGCCAGTGACGTATGTTCCCAAGCCGTTTCTCAACGGCCCGATCCCAAATCAAGTGTGAAATTCAATTGTACGTCTATAAATTTTGTCGGTTTGAAAAATGTTTCAGTTTTATAGTGTTTTTATTTTGACTAGCGGTGTATTGCGGTTATGTCTGTATTGAGTATGAATTGCCTATTAGGTATCGCGACTTTCGTGTTTGAGGAAGCTATTAGTCTAAAGATCATGCAGAATGTATTCCCTGGCTGAAATAATTGGTTATTGGTAAACGATTTGATTTATGCTGCGCTTTAAGAACTAACGTAATAATATATAAATCCATACACTCTCACAATTTTATCCCACAGGGGTAGGTAGAACTGCTACTGAAAGCTGAAAGCTGTGGTCGACGTTGTCATTAACGTGTGGAACTGAGTGCCGCCTGGTGAGGGCATTAGTCTCTGTAATGAGAACTCCAAAGCCTTGATCAGGGTAAAGGGAGCAGAATAGGTTTTCGCAAATTATTAAGCGTCACGTGATGCTTGACATACCTCTTTCGCCTCTTCTACGTTATTCTCCTCATATTTAAATTTGCCGGTTTAGAAATTAGTAGATGAAATAATTTCTTGACACTCGATAATACATTGGCATAACAAGGCCTTAAAAATACAGTTCAACGAACACACTTGAACATTTTCACTCTATTCATAAGAATGAACGACGACCGGCAAAGTAGTCGATTGAAACACTGCCTTGTATGAGCTGACGATAGCCCAAGCATGTATTGCTGTATAAAATAGTACTCAGAGAATATCGCACATTAAACCATAAAATATTACCGTAGTTATGGGAAACCATTTCGCTTTTTATCGTATTGGCCAGTTAAACTGTCAACGGAGATTTATAGGTACTTCATTTTACATTGATATTTTCGGTTTAGATGACATTAAAAATAACTGAAATACCAGCCAAGAGTGAATATTTTATGATGGCAGATCAGCTGATGGGAAGCGATTGTCACGTATACATACAACCAGGGCTCGATACCATACCAGCCCTGTATATACCTATACTGTCCACTGCTGAGCACGGGCTTCCGCTACTACTGAGAGGGCTAAGGGCTTAGTCCACCACGCTGGCCTAGTGCGGGTTGGCAGACTTCACATACTTTCGAAATTCACAGAACTTCTTGGGTATGCACGTTTCCTCACGATGTTTTCCTTTAGCGTTAAAGCGAGCGATAATTCATAAAGAATACACAAAGGAATACACACATAATTTAAAAAAAAAGTTAGAGGTGTGTTGTCCTTGGGTTTTGAACCTGCGGACATTCGTCTCGGCAGTCCCAATTAGACTATCTCCGTTTTTTTAGGCTCGGTAATCTCAAGGCCAATTAGGCAACTGCCTAGAGCCCAGCATCGGCCAGGGGCCCTTCGTTACGAGAAAAAAAAAATGAAAACTATATTTTCGATTCGTCTATACTAATATTATAAAGAGGAAAAATTTTATTGTTTGTTTGTTTGTAATGGATAAACTCAAACTACTGGACCATTTTAAAAAATTCTTTCACTAATAGGAAGCTACATTACCTACTCCTGAGTACTATATAGGCTACTTTTTTTCCTCGGGAATTTATTTTTGTCCCGGAAAAACTATTTCACGCGGATGGTGCCGCGAGCAGAAGTCTAGTATTTAATAAATCCATTACCAGATGACAATATTATTCTTTAGATTATATTTCGATACATTTTGGAACATATTTTAAGTTTTGAAAACTTTTTTTTTATATTAAGTACTTATCTATAATATTTTACTAAGTCAGGAGAGGGAAAAGGGGCCCCTAGAGCGCAATGCCTAAGGGCCCCGACATTCTTAATCCAGCCATGCATACAATTATGTTACCAAAAGAATTATCAAAAAGTCGGTTAAAAATGCGAGTTTTGTTTGCAGGGGTCCTAGACGTTATTATAACCATATGGTGAATTATAATATTATGAAAGATGTTGCTGGGTGGGTTTTGGAATTCAAAATCAACTTACAAAACCATTGTAATTACACGTTCCTAGTTTGATCCTTGGAGAATTTAACGTTTGATCCTTCGTGATGCAAACGACACTAAATTATTTACAGAGTTGACGTATAACGTCCATTGACTCCTCAAGCCCTGCGACGGACACCGGTGTCTATATATATAGGGTTTTCCCATACATCTATATAATATATAAGCAGGGTTTGAAGGGTTAAAGCTCCAATTAATACTTAAACGTTCCAATAGTTTTTACGTACATGCAAATCGAAAACCCCAAGTCAACGAAATCTATCAATTCCTCACTGATTGGCAGCGGGGACGGGGCAGGCCGTCCATCGTGGCGTGGTGTTTACATAAAACATTCAGTTTTATGTGCGCCGTCGAGAGATGGCGCTATTAACGCGATCTATAGCGAGCCGCGGCTGATGTATCGCGCCATATTGCGATTGCCGTGTTCCTGTAATGAAAACTTGGGAGGGAGAGTACTCATTACTACGTATGTTCCATATTCAATTGTGGTGGGATTTTTATAGCATTGGATTATCAATGATTGGTGTTGTTTTATACCGGACTTTATTTAGTATCTTAAATTAGAAATGTGTTGGAATTAGAGTGCCTTGCACAACGACTCACTAATATGATTAACGCTAAATGTATTTAATCATAGTGCAGTCTTTGTAAATTTTTCTAATGGATGACAGTGACAGCACGAGTTTTTAAATGTGTTTAGCGTTAAACATACTTAAACGTAACGTAACGTAACGTTAAACATAAAGTAGGTCGTTGTGCAAGCCAGCCTTATTAAATATTTTAGTAATAATAAATAAAATGAAGTAGGTGGACAAAATAATTATGGATTTAAAGAAAATCTGTGTATAAAACTGGCAAGGGAAGGTACCTTAACGCACTTACAGTTATTTATAATAGTGTGACTCATAATTTTAATTTCCCGAGGACCCTTACTATTTGCACATAGGTATTTTTTGCGTTGATTGACGAGACGAGCATGCCATTCGCCTGATGGTAAGCGATACGACCACCCATAAACAGTAGCAGCACCAACCAGCTCCTTGACTTACAAGTACTGTGTTGCATTCCACTGCGCTCGTCATTCTGAGACATAAGATGTTAAGTCTCATTATGTTCAGTAGTTACACTGGCTACAATGTCCTTCAAACTGAAACAAAACAGTGCATGCAAACTGCTGCTTGGCGGTAGAAATAGACATTGCGGTGGTACCGACCCAGTCGGACTCTTACATATGAGACATACTGATACAGACATATGAGACAGACTCTTACTCTTATATATAACCTACCACCAGTATTTAAACATGAAGTACTAAAATCTAATTTAAAAAATGATGAGATTAAAGGCACTATAGGAAGCGAATGAATTTGCCAGTGCCCAGTAAATTAAATGTAAATTATATACAATTTGTAATTAAAACAGAGTGCAAGAATTTTTCTCAATTTCGCCGCGATCCAATAAAGAAATGTAAATGAGGCGCGGCCAAGAATTATTGCTTTGAGACATAGTGACGCGTGAGCGTCGGTACACTTACGATAAAAGATAAACAAAAAGGAAGGATTTGTGATGATATTAAAATTCATTCATTCAAAATAAATTATTTGTAATTATTTTTGTAGGTAGATAATATTAGGTAAATATTTTGCGTTAGTAATAGATTGTATCAGAATTCATTTTTAAAATAGCTGTTGCTAGCAGCTTCGCCCGCGTGAAAAGCCTTTTCCGCTTAAAAATCCCCAAAACAGTACGACGCCAGCGCCACCTACATAGAGAATGAGATTAAAATATCCATTATTTCTCAAGGGAGCAAATGACCAGGATAAAAGTATCCTATATGTTAATCCAGGACATGTCCTGTATTAACCTATATTTTTATGTATGGATATATTAATTCCCAATTGCTATCGCAATACCACAAGTGTCATCTTATCTTACTCATATTATACAAATGCGAAAGTTTATATGTTTAGATGTTTGGATGTTTGTTAGAAGTAAATAGAGTTACAACTAAACTGATTTGGATGAAAATTGGCACACGGGTATATCATGATATATCATGATATCAGTGTAACATACATCTAAATATACAAACTTTCGCATTTGTATAATACGAGTAAGATAAGATGACACTTGTGGTATTGCGATAGCAATTGGGAATTATATATGCATACATAAAAATATAGGTTTAGACGTTTAAAAAATGTTTTAAAATCTAGTTATAAATTAATACTATCGATACTTTACAGCACTAGCTGTCCGGTCCATCCCTTCAGCGTGGCGATTGTAAAAAAGTTTTTATAGCTAATTTGGAGCTTTGTACTGCACTTACGCAGTTTACTGCTACCCTGTTCGTTAACTTTTAACTACGTGTTTATGCGGTGTTTGATTACTCTGTATTTGGTTAAAAGTATTTTTATTTCTTTTGTTTCTGATTGACTAAAGTTTAATGTTAAAAGTATGGTTATTGCCGATTGTAAGTTTAAAAAATAATATTATGATGCGTTGACAGTTGTTATTTACCAAAGAGTATAAATAAATATGTTGTTAACTCCCTAAATTAAGTTATCGATAAAACCTCTGCGTGATAAAGTTTTCTAGTGTTTATCTGCAGTGTTCGGAGGTACTTTTGTTAATGAACACGTATTTTGATTGTGCGTCACTTTATCATTTTATATTAGTAAAAATTAAGTCTCAGATATCTTTTTTTATATTTTTATGGGAACATTGAATCAGATAATAGTCTCAGATAGCTGTTTAACATCCTTAGCATTATGAAGATGCGGTTCCGTTACTAAGCGGCACAGAATTATAGATAGGTAATATTGATAAGTAGCTTTTGCCCACGGCTTCGCTCGCGTTAATAAGTTTTTCCTGGGTAAAAGTACATAAAAACCTTCCCGTTGAATCACTCTATGACTATGACGTTGATACAACTCTTAACAAATAATGCATTTATTTCGACCAAATTTGATTACCATAAAAACGGTTCTAGTGAGTTAATCTTAAAAGATAGACATATACTGTTGTGGACATTTTTTTAGATCACTTCAAGAGGAATAATTCTTTCATACATATATTTTTGGTATCTTGAACCGTTTTCGCAGCGCACGCAATGGAAGCCCTCAAGGATGAATAATTTTCCCTGTTTTTTTCACATTTTCCATTATTTCTTCGCTCCTAATAGCTGCATCGTGATGTTCTATAGCCTAAAGCCTTCCTCGATAAATGGTCTATTCAACACAAAAAGAATTTTTCAATTCGAACCAGTAGTTCCTGAGATTAGCGCGTTCAAACAAACAAACAAAGAAACTCTTCAGCTTTATAATATTAGTATAGATTAAATTTTTCGGTGTTTGGAGATGCCGAGGATTGCACTCGAAGCCTTTCACATGCAAAGCGAACGCTCTACCACTGAGCTACATCATCTACATAGTAAGCTTTTAACTACAGTCGTTTATCAAAGTACATCTAGCATTAAATAAAAATTACTCTAAATGCCTGAGATAAAAGGTGGTTTTGGAGATGCCGGGGATCGAACCCGGGGCCTTTCACATGCAAAGCGAACGCTCTACCACTGAGCTACATCCCCATCTGACAGATTTTACTAAACAATGCAGCTAAAGCTCATTATTTTCTAACAATAGCAACAATTAAGGCCTATTGTTAAGTATCGTCATGTTTGCTTATCAAACAAAACTACTTTGTATCAAATATCCTACTTCGATCTGGCGGTAAATCACCCAAACACGTTAGTTCGTAAAGCGTCAATATATACTCCATTCGACCGCGCCAAATGGAGACGGCCGCGTTCCGTATTAACCGATCCAGAGGACGAAATCACTCTGGCCATCCGCCATAAGAACGAGTTCTTGAAACTGCAACACTCCACAAGACCGCAGTTTCGTCCTCTCCGTCAAGGACCTCGCCGCGTTCCCCGTCGCCCCTCCGACCCTCCTAGCAGTTCCGGCCCGCGTGCCGATGACAACACAGTCAAATAGGATTAGGCTTAAAAACCAATCTTTCCCTAATCGTTGATGTCTCATCCTCTCTCAGTGGCCGTCCTGAGCCGAAGTTCGTAACCCGTTAGTGGGTTGCCCTCAGCATGGTCACTTAATTCAAAGGGTTGCGAGCGCCTTCTGCGTTCACCCTAAAGACCGGTGTGGCCAGAAAAGCCGACTCGCGTCAGGCTACTGGCAGTAGGGCCATCAACAAAAAAAAAAATCTATCAAATATTTCTAGCATTGCTACTTGCAATGATTATTTTTCCAACTACTGTATTAAAATAAAAAATATTAATAAAAATAAAAATAAAAATATTAATATTAATATTTTAATTAAAACATAGTGCAAGAATTTTTCTAATTTTTCTTTTTTTTTTATCTTTACCCAATACCCAATACATCTTGTCGGTAACCAGCTCATCACCGTATTAAAGGTCACTCTCACACTAATATAAACACAATATCTAATTGTTCCGAATCTCTACTGACCAAATCATAAGTATAGTCTGATCTGAGTCAAGCTGTAGTCTGATTATTAAACCCTGGGTAATTTAGGAATGTGGACAGAAAAATGATTAACATATGCGATTTATTAAGGAATATCAAATTAAAAGTATATTATAAACAACACTAAATCATAATAATGTCAAGGGGGTTCCATTCTATAGCATTCTTTGATGCCATAAAAATATTTGCACGCTCGCAATGAGGGATTTAACCCTGTTGAACTATATCGCTTATGGCTTAATGGCACCTAATGCAGTCGGGGTCATTAAGATCCCTTTTGTTTTATATACATTATTGTCTAGCCTGTGTGGTTATTTTTTATGTAAGTTTTGGATTAAAATGCTCGTTTTTATTCAAATGTATACTTTGAACATTTTTGACTTGTTTATGTGCGAAATGAATGTATTGGTTCTGTGCACGGTGGCTGTCTGCTGATATAAGAAGCAGAAATAATAAAGGTATTTTTTGGTATCTTAATATTTTGTCAATTAATTTAAACAATACATAGGGAGAAAAAAATAGCAAGGAAAAATTCATACATATCATTAGACACAAAATAGAAGTCACTCTCTAAGCTATGCTCCTAGTTTAAAGTAAGACTTTTGTGATCGGTCGGCTTATATATTTATGTGACAAATTATATTTATCATCAAGCGGTGAAATCTACCCAAATTCTCTTAAGAATGATAATATTTATGTACCAGTAGAGGCATACCCTACTGACGCGACGCCTCATTCAACGCCATCTACTGAAATTTATTTATCCCTGAAAATCAATAGATGGCGCCGACAGTCACACAAATTTGTTAAAATGTTATTTGATGGCGATCGTGGACTTGATAAAATTTATTTAAACAACTGTTGATATTGTGATGTTTTGAAATATTTGCACACCGCAGTAAGTCCGAAATAAATGGTAACAATTTTGTACATTTTGCAGATTTACAGTTACAGTGAAATCCTGTTTAAAAAATTTATGGTTAACAATAACTTCATGCAAGTTGGTGGTGATCTCAGATAAAGTCTGCTATACAATACAACATTGGAAATACATTACGATCCACCATATATCAATCACACACACACACATGTGTATTTCACACAGGCCGGCATAATTATGACGACGGGCGAGGGATAATCATCTCTCATCAGTTAACTCTCTATCTAGGTCCCACTCTTTCACTTAGGGTTCACTTTGCAGTAACAATAATAATAACAGCCCTGTATTAAATACTTTCACACTGCAGAGCACGGGCTTCCTCTACTTCTGAGAGGGTTTAGGCCTTAGTCCACCACGCTGGCCTAGTGCGGGTTGGTAGACCACATACCTTCGAAATTCTTATAAAGAACTTCTTTATCAATACACACGTAACTTCGAAAAGTCAGAGGTGCGTGCCTTGGGTTTTGAACCTCCAGACATTGTCTCGGCAGACCGTTCCATTCCCAACTAGGCTATCGTCCACTTTGCAGTGTCCTCATAAAAAACAGGCAAAAGGGGCGAGGCTATTGCAACGTCTGGCATATATTCTAATCCTAAACAGATGGGCTGTAGCCACGATTACTTTCTATAAACGTTAAAACTACACTAATATTATAAAGATGAAGAGTTTGGTTGAACGCACTAACCTCACTAGGACCGATTGTGAATATTCTTTCACTAATAGGAAGCTAGATTACTCCTGAGTGCTATAGGATTTTTATCCGCGGAAAATGTTTTTACCCCGGAAAAACTGAAAGCTGAAGCTGCGAGCAATACCAGTGAATATAGAAACGCTAATAGAAAACAGAAAAAATGTTTGCGAAAATCTATCGCTAGGATATGTCATTGTCATACATAACATTAGCGTTAACGATTGAAGAAAGACCATAAGTAACTAAAACCTATAAGTTTCCTATTATTGAGCCCAGTTATCTAGAATAAAAGTGACTGCCAATTGACGTCAAAGGCCTTGTTTTTCCCAAATTCAGTTGGTTTTGATCGATGTAGTAATTCCGCCCAGCGCGCACGTCTCCGACGTGACCGGGATACGGACGTGCTGTTGCCGTCTGCGCTAAACATGTGCCCAATGAGAGGAAATTTGTTTGGAAATTTCTTCCACACACATCACGCCGTTTAACCCCGAAGTGGTAGGCAGAGTCGCAACTAATGCACCCACTATTCGCCGTTATTCCGTGCCAAAGTGATAGGGCCGAGCCTATCACCATATCAGGCACAAAATCCAGACTCGGCACGGGGATTGAACCAGAGACCTCAGCATTGCAGGCATATACAACTACGCCACCGAGAAATTCTTCCACAATTCGTATATTGATCTTTAGGTAGATTTGAAGTAGATAAGGAGTTAAAAGGCCTGAAGGATATAACAGAGGTCACACGAAGTTACTTCGTATTATAATAATAACAGTTTGATTTTCAGTCGTAAAACTCTGTCAGTGGCTTTGTTTGCAAATTGTAACAGTTGCTTGAATACCTAAAACAGTACCGGACAAAAATACTTCCTTCTAAACTTACCCTAAATTTTGCGAGACAGTAGTAAAAAATATATCAATAATACAAAAATATATAAAAGTCGTAAAATTCAAACTTTACTCGAAAGTGAATGTTTTCAGCAGAACGCGATGATTTTCCCCATTTTTAATATAAATGTATAGGTGTAATGCTGTTAGTCGGCCACGTACAGACGACGTGATCGGCATGGCCACCGACTCCACCGCCTGCCACCGCCGCTAGGGGATGATTACAGATGAAAAACTTCGCAAATTACAACTTTTTCTTATATTAAACTGCTTTTTAATAGTTGATGTTGAACTTTAATAAATTGATACAATGTACTAATAATAATTATAAAGTGAACACCGTAATGTCCGTGCCGTCGTCGCTGCAAGTTTTGGTAGGGGTAATTGGCATCCACATTCGGATCCGTGTTTTATTCGTCCTATCATATTATAAATCATATTATCACATAGGGCATAAATTCCAGTCTTAGTAACTCAGGTGTATAATACAAAATTCACACAAATCGCAATCACTCGACTTGGCTATTTAATTCTTTACCTCTTAATTCACAGAATATACAAATCAATTACAATAGAATACTCTATTATTTTACAGATTAGAGTCTAAACCTTGATATTATTATGTGTAAAAGACGAAGTACGACGACAGGTTTCATAAGTTACAGCAGGGCTGCTAGAGAACACAAAGAATTCGATCTATTGTTGGCTTGGGGCTATAAGAACACTGAGAACAAAATCTCTTGAATCATTATACAAAGATTGCGTGAAACGGAATGTTTACTACAACATGATGGTATTTCAGGTTGATTTTACAAGTATTCTTTGGTCAATTTTCATTCATTTAAAAACCTTTATGATCAAGAAATTTTCTAGAAAATAATATTCCTCATGGGACCATGCGCGTTGAGAGAGGTTTAAGTTCACTTGCAGCTTCCATCGATAGAGAAAATACACAAAAAGAAAGAAGTTACTGTTTAAACAAATAGATTGATATTAAGGTAATAATAACTAGTAAGTGTGTGTGTAGATGCAGATTCACGTCCTTAACACTTCTTTAATACTGTAAAAGTTTACGTATCAGCAATAACAGCATCAGGTATCTCGTGTGATCTTGTATGTCTATTTTACAGGAAATGCAGCCTTAAAGATCAAAGTCGAGGTCACATCCCATAATATCCATAAAACCCTATGGTAGTATTAACGTGTTTTTACTTGTCCTAAAGCTATAAAACGTAGTCGGGCACGTGCCTCCATCGATCCAAGTACGTGACCGGCAACGCGCGTTGGACCAAATGTTTGTGATGTTGGCGACATGGACTTCAGTAAGGGGGGACTGTAGTGTATACTAGGTTTATAGTAAGTTGAATATGACCAAAGAGTTCTAAGCTTATGTATAGCGCATATTGGAAAAATTGACATACAAAAATCTTGAGCCTGTTCGTCAGTAAATCAATCTACCATGAAATAGCAAAACACCCGTGTACAATACATTAGAACATACTTTGACATGATGATTGATGATACGCAAATTGGCATATTTTTAACCGACTTCCAAAAAAGGAGGTTCTCAATTCGTGTCGTTGTATTTTTTATTCCAAATTTTTATTTACATTACAAAATTTAAGAATACTGAGACGACTTGTCACACGGACGTGTCAGATAAGACAGCAACTTTTATCAATTGTTAATAACTTTTGGATAAAAAAAAATCCTTATGTCCGATCTTTGTCTTTGCATATGACTAATGCGATTGAAAAGTCTTGTCAGTCAGTTGTTGGCTTGTACTATAATGAAAGTATAGTTTAGGTCAGTGATGGCCGTCAGCAATTCAATACTATACTAATTTCTACCTCGATGGAGTAATTTGTTACTTGTGGGGTACACCGTTCTGCCATTTCATAATCAAAATTAAAGTCGGGTAAAGTGATTTGGGTTTTTCTGCTCAGTGTCAGCTCGGAATCTAGAATTTGTGCCTGATATACTTGCACTCTATCACATCATGGTGAAACACATGATGAAAAGTGGGTACCTGCCTAGTAGTACGCCTGCCTACCCTTTCGAAGGTAAAGGCGTTACGTGTGTTGTAATTTCTCCTACTCAAAGAGATCTCAGAGACTCATGATCACAATCTTACAATTTTGTATCCCTAAAATTCATACGTAGAGCGCAACTACTGCACCACATTCGCTGAGTTTAAATCCATCCCATGATGTGATGGGGAGCAAGCCTATCATATTAAGTACGAATTACAATACCGGGTAATTAGAATTATTCTGTTTAAACTTAGTTTCTGTTGGTCGATCTGAAAATCCACAGCTATTCACTAATCCTAGACTGACAAGGCCACATTAATTTGACATGACATTTTCGAAAACTCTTATTTCTTAACAATCAAGAATAGGACACGCTGGATGCAGGCCGTTTTTGATAGGTCCGTATTCTAGGAAGTCTTTAAGCCTTTTCAGCAGTAGACTTCATGATAATGATGGTAAAGAAAACGATCGAATCTACCTCACAAATATAAAACAAAAAAGCGATATTATAACACTCTTATGTACTTCAAAATAAGAATGCGAGTCAAACACTTGGTAAAATTGTCTCGTGCACTACACCCGGGTACAAGTTCTAACGAGTATTCTTAAGTTGGGAACACGTTAAAGCCTCTCCCTAATACAAGCGTTACTATGCTGGCCGCGTGCTCAGGTAAATGGGGGCTGGGGGGCTACAGGACCCTCGCGGGGGGCGTACGGGGCCTATTTTTTATTTCATTACCACCCCCGGCTTAAGTGGGTGATAGTGCTTTGGTGTTTTGAGTTTGAAGAGTGATGTTATGGTTTGCTTGATGTACTGATGTATTTGTTCTTAAAGAATTTGTAGTAAAGTCTGTAGTAAAGCTCTATTTGCAAAAACTTATGATATCTATATTTTTATGTAGCTCACAGAAAAGATCGATTATAATCTGGGACATATGTTAATGTTACGATATAAAGGGGTTGATCCATTTAAGATACACGCGTTGTTAATATTATTGGGTTTTTTTAAAACGCACCGTAAATTTATATTCAGAACTGATTTTTATCGAATGAAGGCAAATAATTTTAAGGTCACTGAAAATCACAAAAAGAGTGAGTAAACTATAGATTGATTTTATCTGTAGATGCATTTGGGGTAGTGAATATTAAACATACATACATACACACACACGCCTCTTATCCCCGAAGGGGTAGGCAGAGGCGCAACTAGTGCACCCACTTTTCGCCGTTATTCCGTCCCATGATGTGATAGGGGGCGAGCCTAACGCCATACCGGGCACAAATTTCCGACTCCGCGCTGATACTGAAGAGAAAAACTCAATGCCACTTTCCCCCACCCTGGACCTCAGCATCACAGTCGTACCATAATACAACTACGCCATCGAGGCAGTCAATAATCGTGTCAGTCGTGAATATTAAAATTCAGTTATATATTAAAACTGTGTGTCAATTCCCACACTACCTCCTCGTGGCAGCAAAAAACCATGTGGCGCTCATTGATAAAAGAAAGAAATCAATCACAAACTAAAACAATTACGATAAAAAGCGTAACAAAGCCGCATACAAATTGTTTTTGGAGTCGTGGGGCAGTGTCCGAGGATAATATTAAAAAAGCTTGCTGTAAGTGGTATTCGATTGAAGAGGAGTAACATGTCACATCTTGCGTGGACAACGCGTCGGGCCATAGAGGAGGCTAGGGATATAAGCGATTATAAGGTAATGGCCGCATACCCAATAGGTAAATAAATACAAATAAAATACTTTATTCATCACGTAGGCGAACATTGTTGCACTTATTATTAAAGTCTTATACAGGAGTAAAATAAATGATGAAAAATAAAAAGTAAGAAGCCAGCTCGGGCTGGCAGGAAAAGCAATATAAAAAAAGAGATCATTTTTATTAAAAAAAAAATAATAGGAGGAAAGCGTCGCGATCCTCACCGGTGATGACACTACAGGCCCTAGCCTAGCTAACCTACCAGCCTTTCACTAGCTCTGATACTGAATAAAAAACTCAATATCACTTTGCACGACCCGGGGATCGAACTAGAGACCTCAGAATTGCATTCGTACCGTAATACAATTATGCCACCGAGGCAGTCTAATGCTCTCCTACATTATATAGAGCGTTGATAAATGTGCATGCGTTGTACGTATTGCTCACCAACGATAAAATATTATAAGGAATGCATGTATACAATTTTATTATTTTAGAAACACCCCGCCGGGTAAAGTTGTGCGCTGTCTTTTTTTATTGCATTGAATGACGAGACGAGCATTCCGTTGGTAAGCGATACGACCGCCCATGAACAGTAGCAACACTATCCAACACCTCCAGTTACAAAGTATTGTTTGACATTCCATTGCGCTCGTCATCCTGAGACATAAGATGTTAAGTCTCATTATATCCAGTAGTTACACTGGCTACAATGTTCTTCAAACCGAAACACGACAGTGCATGCACACTGATGCTTGGCGGTAGAAATAGACATTGCGATGGTACCCACCCAGACGAAGTCATACATATGAGAGACTTACCACCTGTCTGTCAGTCAGTCAGTGATAATAGTTTTTATGTCGATGGCAGATTGTTTCTGATGATATAATTTTATTCAGTTTTTGGCTTATGGGCAATATAGCTATTGGGCAACGATCTCAGCTACTACAAAAAAAAAAAACTATTTTGTTCAAAGACAATATGATTATAATCTTCTTAGTAGCGGTTTTCGTGGCCCTTACTAATGGCCGATTATATATGTTTGTATGTTGTAGGGAGGTAATGTCGTAAGAACATTTGTGTCCAGCCCGGCTAGCTCAGAGTCGTAAATCATAACTAATCCAACTGTACGGGTATTTCATCAAATGTTTTGGGGCGTAGAAATTTGGTGACTGGATTTTGGATGCTGTTTTGATATTAGTTGTATAAGTTAATGCCTCTAGTGGGTAGGCAGAGAATGCAATGCGAGTTAAATTTCTGACATAATAATGGAACACTAAAATATGAATATAAATAAAATGCTAAGTATAAAACTAACCTACTATGTTTTTGTCTCAGGCCTCAACACTACACTACACTACAGGTTAACTGTTAGAGAATGCCTTCAGCATTAAGTCCGCATTTACATGTTTCTGTATGAAATGCAATAAATAAAGATGTAAATGAATAAAATGTGTTTTTTTTTGTGTATTACTTCCGTGGACACAGTGTGTACAATCTTGGTTTCTTCAAATTGAAAAATTGTCTCAGTTTTCAGCAATGTTCCTCATGGGAAACTTTACAAATACCTATTTTAAGGTTACAGAAAACATATTTTTAATCAATATCTAACCGTCAGACTTGTTATTTTGGTTAATATCTTATGATTATAATAATTATATAACGATGATTGATCTTCGCTTTTTTCTGGATTTAAACGTTTAATACATGAATTTATTACTTTCATCATTTATTAAGTATTAATGTTATAGTAATTCATTCAATGGCATCATACATTTTCGGCATTTGGTCGAAAGTGCATTATGCTTGGATCGAATTTACGAAAAAGATAAAGCTTTTTATGATGATGACTAATGCGCTACTTTCTTGAACTGTCCTAAATATTTGGTTCAATATTGGCTCATGGACATCAAATAAAAAATTGTTTGAAAATATCATTACAAAATAATGAACTCCATTTTCATTGTTTAAGAATGTCTCAGAGGCGATCATCCATCGCATTACAAAAACCACCAAAATCTAAAATGGAATTCCTCAAAACCAACCAAATCTTGAGCCAGACGAAAATACTATAAATAACTATAAGACAATGATGGACAATTGGCATCTCCTTCAAAGACATTTAATAAGTTTCTGCTTACCTTGTCCATCATCGGGCGTTTTTGTATCATGAACATAAAGAACTTCATCCAATCAAAAACATACTTTAATGTCATCTGAGTTAGGTTTAAAATCAATCGTTGTATCATCAGGTTGACTTGCGATATTTGAATACAGGATTTGGAGTCTTATACTGGTTATTTAAGGTTGGTATTAGTTTGAAAAGTGACAGATCAAAGAGTCAAGAGTCAACTGGAGAGACCACTTCTTACGTATAGTTTCCTACTCACTTATTTTGTCCATACTAAGACAATGTATGCGATGAATCCACGGTTCCACTGTAAAAACGAATGCGGTTGCTTGCTAGGGTTGCCAAAGCGAAGATTTTATTAAATCAAGCATTTCAATCATACATATAGGTACATACATACATATACACTCACGCCTGTTATCCCCGAAGGGGTAGGCAGAGGCGCAACTAGTGCACCCACTTTTCGCCATTATTCCGTCCCATGATGTGATAGGGGGCGAGCCTATCGCCATATCGGGCACAAATTCCAGACTCCGAGCTGATACTGAATAGAAAAATTCAATATCACTTTGCCCGACCCGGGAATCGAACCCGAGACCTCAGCATTGCAGTCGTATCATAATACAACTACACCACCGAGGCCGTCAGTATATAGGTACATACATTTCTTCTTTTCTGGAATTGAATAGCTGGCAGGATGATATGTCAGAGAATTCTTAATTTAAAATAAAAAAATAGCCAATAACCCTAACGCTAGCTTACAAATGGGTAGAATAATGTTTTTCTGTTTCGACCAACTATACAGTATGCACGTCATATAACATCGATGTGTCAGAATGTAGCTTCGCTGCATACCGGGTGGAAGGGAAACGCTCTCTATACCGGAACGGTAAGAGAGAAGAACCATAACATTTACGAAAAACTATATTCATTTGCAAAGCTAAGCGATAATACTTACGATTTTAGTATTTCCGTAATTCATGTGCGCGCAATGTAAAGCGTACAAAGAACTGGGCGGCCGTCGCGCTGCTCCGGGACCGGCCCGCGGCCGTTAACCCGTCAGCTGATGTACGTGTTTCATTACGATTTTTTTTAAATATTGACCTTTTTTACTATGTTTTTCAGAATAATAGTTTGATTTATCTATCCATACGTGAAGCTGTACAGAAATTTGAGAAAATCCTACTAAAATTGTAACAATGCGATCGCGATTTTTTTAGTCCATCACGTCAGAGAGGCTACTGCGAAAAACGAAATCCGAAACGTCGGTCCGAAACGAAGAAACGACGAACTTCGGATTCAACCTTACTACGAAGAAACGATGTATTTTATGTCAAATTGGTTTTCAAAGTAGGGCCAACGAAAGTAAAAATGTCATTAGGGTCAAAATTCGAACATCGGATCCGTCTTCGAGTCCGTCATCGGATCCGTAACACTTCGTAGTAAGAAAACATGCGATCCGTCACCCGAAACTACGGATTTCGTTTTTCGCAGTAGCCTCTCAGGTATCACCAATACTATCACCTGTATTCGTTTCCGAGAGCGTTTCCACCCGGTATTTATCTAGTAGATATTATCTAAATTTGTGCGATTTGTATTTATAAGAGAACTTAACGTTTTTGAATCCTTACGTTACTGTTAAAATATACGTACAAGCTACGAAATAGGGTTTATATTGCATTACAATCGTTTAATGTCAGTCGCGCATTGGCGAGGTCGTTAAGGAAAAGCTTTGTAAAGACGATCATGTGTGTATAAAGTTTGAGGATCATATGTAGATAAATAAGTCACCGAAGTGAAACAAAGAAAGAAAAGGAAGAAAGAAATAACATTTTTATTGTTGGGATAAACTATTACAAGTTTAAGTCTGTGGTAGATTCATGACGATTTAAAGGAGCTCGTGAAAGACTGAATAAAGAAAATTTTGAGTTTGAGTTTGAGATAGGTTTCAAGTAATTTTAATTTGACAGTTATCGTAATGTAGCTAATCTAGATAGTTAAGTATTAGAGTCTGATACTATTTACTTATAACTTAATGCGACAAATAGCGTTTATAGCAAGCGGTGATATAAGCCCTATTTATTAAAATGTATCACAAACACTGCTGCCTCGGTGGCGTAGTTGTATTACAGTAGGACTGCAAAGCTGAGGTCTCGGGTTCGATCCCCGGGCCAGGCAAAGCGATATTGAGTTTTTCTATTCAGTATCAGTCCGGAGTCTGGAATTTGTGCCCGATATGGCGATAGGCTCGCCCCCTACAACATCATGGGACGGAATGAAGGCGAAAAGTGGGTGCATTAGTGCCGCCCCTGCTTACCCCTTCGGGGATAACAGGCGTGAGTGTATATGTATATGTATATATTTATCACAAACATAAATGATCCTATAATGCGACCTCTCATTCAGCTCTTTGCTGCAGTAACTTTTTTTTCCTGTCATTACTCTCTCTAGCCTGACGAGGGTCGGCTTATGAAAGAACACCGGTCTTTTGGGTGCGTGCAGAAGGCGCTCGCAACCCTTAAACTGCAGTAACCAACCAATATTGCAGCTATAAACAAGTGTCAACCCTACGTTTAACTTCTATAACACTGGTCCGGTGTGAGTGAATTAAGCTTACACTCGCTTCGAGTTCATTATAGTTTGTGTTATAGTAGCGGCGTGGGACATCCATCACTGTACCTTATTAACAGTATTGTTAACTAACAGAGCTATGGTTAACACAACTTGAGTCTACATCTCTCGAACGACAGTCTGGATAGCACTGTATTTGTTTTGCCACCAATGTGTGCTAGTAGTGGATATTGAAGTCAGGGTATAAATGGGCTTTATGAGACGTATTTTTTTTAGGGGGGCAAACGAGCAAACGGTTGACGCGATAGTAAGTGATCACCGCCACCCATGAACATCTGCATCTGCATAGAGATTGATTTTGGAAAGCTGTGTCTTGTACCCCTTTGTGTTTTAAAGTTCTGGATGGTGTTGCTAATGTTTATGGTCAGGCGTTGCGTTTTCTATAAAATCAATAAATACCATTCGTCTTATCGTTATATTGTATAAAGAAAAATATCGATGTATGCTTCAAGGTTTTTTTATGGCATTGAATGACGAGACAAGCATGCCGTTCGCCTGATGGTAAGCGATACGACCACCCATAAACAGTAGCAATACCATTCAGCACCTTGAGTTACAAAGTACTATATAATTATCATAAATTGTTAAGTCTCATTATGTCCAGAAGTTACAATGACTACAATGTCCTTCAAACCGAAACGCAACAGTGCATGCACATTGCTGCTTGGCGATAGAAATAGACATTGCGGTGGTACCCACCCAGACGGACTCTTACATATGAGAGACCTACCACCAGTAATCGGGTTACGCAAAGTTTCGGTCAAAGAACCTCACTCAATACGACATAGGAATGATCTTACACACACACACACACACACACTCACGCCTATTATCCCCGAAGCGGTAGGCAGAGGCGCAACTAGTGCACCCATTTTTCGCCGTTATTCCGTTCCATGATGTGACAGGGGGCGAGCCTATCGCCATATCGGGCACAAATTCCAAACTCCGGGCTGATACTGAATAGAAAAACTCAATATCACTTTGGCCGACCCGGGGATCGAACCCGAGACCTCAGCTTTGCAGTCGTACTGTAATACAACTACGCCACCAAGGCAGGCAGGAACGATGTTGTTGTTACAAAATATGAAACTGCGGATTTTTTATGATCATAAAGTGAAAAGAATAAACTGTGAATCCGTCAAGACTTTAATTATTTCTAATTGTGAAACTATGCACATTGATTATTAATTTAACGATTCGCCTAAGTTGTTTCTAATATTACTGTGTTCTGTAAATTTGTTTCAGGTCTAAATTTTGTGGGACTAAAATTTATCAGTAATTTCTGATACCCGCCGCACGAAATTAGTAAAATACCTAATATTATAGTCATGAAATTAAAGATCTTTTAAATAATCTATTACAAAAGAAGAAAAAATTTAGAGCAAAATGTGATCAATAAGGTGTTACACAAATTTGACTATTATTTTTATTGAGAACGTTTGCTTTTACAACCATATGTCACAAGACAATTATTTCGTAACCACTTAATCAAGCACATCATTAGGATCACCTGTTTTCCACGAAGAAAACAAGCAGATCCACTAGTGAAAGAACATTTCACGGCAATCATAACGAGCTATTACATCACTCGAGCGAGGAGTGCATTATTTTTCATTGTTATACTTTTTACTCATCACTAAAGGCACCGAAGGACCGTGGGGCATCCGATGTCGCATCGATCCTTGCGCTATGCCATAGTAATTGTATATAATTGGTATTTCTCAAGAACAATGGCGTATGTCGTATGAGCTGTAATTGCGTTAATGTATATAGTTTTTGCGATTAACAACGCTTTGATACGCCGTTGTTTTGTAGACTATTCGGTTTTGTTCGGTTGTAATCGTTATTGTCATTTTAATTGTGCTTTGTCATGGTAGTGAAAACACTGACCCGTAAAACGGAATTGCCAGGAGTCACTTTGTGGGATTATCAGTATATGTTGACTGTAGTCATCCACGTATAGGTAATTGAAAAAATTCCATCCTTCAAATCCTCTATATACTTGTCTGATCTTACCAATATTTGCTTTCACAAAAATATAATTGTACTAGCTTCTGCCCGCGGCTTCGCCGGCGTTAAAAAGTTTTTCCGGGATAAAAGTCCCGCTTCATGTTTTCCCGGGATAAGAAGTAGCCTATGTGTTAATCCAGGACATGATCTGCCCGTGTGCCGAATTTCATCAAAATCCTTTCAGTAGTTTTTACCTGAAAGAGGAACAAACATCCATACATCCAGATATTCTTACAAACTTTCGCCTTTATAATATTAGTAGGATTAAAAAAAAAAGGGTTTACTTTACTAAACACAAAGAAAAAAAAAATTCAATTAAACTTAACATGAATAGGTGAATCAAAGTTTTGAATTCGTTCAGCTACCTTTGTGTCTGACTGTACTCTGAATTATTATACAATCCTGTGCTAAATATGTCTGGTACCTTAAAGAATATTAGCTGTGTATTTCACATTGTCTTACTGTTGAGCCCGGTTGTCCTTATTGCAAGGCTTATAATCCTCTATATTCTTACGAATCAATTTATTAATTAATTTATATCTTCCTAGTCTAGAGCGTGAAACCATCTGTTTCATCACCATTCTCTTTACTTATTATTTGGTAAGCAGAAATTCCTACAACGATCATCAAGTTTTTACCAACCCCACGAAAGCATATCGATTTATCTGCAAACAGCAAATCTCGATATCCAATTCTGTTTTTATAATCTTAACGTAAACTGCGGAATTCAAGTTTTTATCGTGAACTGTTTATGTCAACCCCCCACTCGATGGGCCTTTTTCCGTTTTATTTAAAGTATTAATGAATAAGAATAGCGTTTGAAAAAGCAATTGATTTAATGTTGGGTCGCGCGCACTGGCGACTTTTAGTCGAATAGGTCGGTAAGGACGGCTACGACAGTCGGACAATATTTTACTAATGCGATACAATTTATAAAAAGCAATGAGCTTTTTCATTTATAATTTACTAGCTTTTGCCCGCGGCTCCGCCCGCATTAAAAAGTTTTCCGGGATAAAAGTCCCGGTTTATATTTTCCCGGGATAAAAAGTAGCCTATGTGTTAATCCAAGACATGATCTACCCGTGTGCCAAATTTCATCGAAATCCGTTCAGTAGTTTTTGCGTGAAAGAGGAACAAACATCCTTACATCCATACATCCATACATCCAAACATCCAAACATCCAAACATCCATACATTCTTACAAACTTTCGCCTTTATAATCAGCGACTGATTAAGAGTTCTGACCGCCCTAGGCTAATTATGAGGACGCGCCCCCGCCAGGTGTAAGTGATACGGTAGGCCTAAAAAGTAGTATAATAGTTTGACTTTGTTTACTAGTGTGAAAATTTTAACATGGTTCATTCTACCTATAAACGTTTTCAGATCGATCAGTGCAACTAATGTGGTCCATTAATCTACAAGATATTCAGCCTTAGCGTGGCAAACCATTTTTTTAGCTGACCGTACATAAAGGCGCTTTATACGACCTCGCGAATTATACGACCAAAATCATGACAAGTGACTCCAGGCTACCAAGTAGAAAACCAAATCCATGTCGTGTTTAGCCGCATGACTTGTATTGGCTTAATTTCTATAGAGAAGTTAGTTGTTGCGGCCATTAACCATATGCGTGGTCATCTAGTGTGTGAAGTTTCATTTATCCTTTGGGCGACTTTTATACCAATAAATAGTAATTTTTATTAATTAGTTTCAAGCACGATTTTGATTGAAAACGACAAGTTTGAGTCTCCGTACGTCAAAATTTCTGAAACAGACGTTGGAACTTGGTGGCTAGATTGAAATTAAAGAAAGATATGAAAAATCTCGCTCGTTTATTCTATTAGTGTTGAAATAGTCTTTCCGATAATGTATTATAAATTAATCAGATCAGCTTATTTAAAAAAAAATCACTATGAAGAGTAAGCTGAAACACTCAAAATTTTAGATACGGCCTCTTAATTCTTGACTGAAGACCAGACATATTGCTAGCATTATCATAGCTTTGGCCACGACAGTCTTTAATATCAAGTCCCAAAGTTTTATCAATTGTCGCCAGAACAGCCTTCCCCATGTCTTCACCTTTATGACCGCAATTGGGTAAAAAGGTGACAAAACGTTCGACAGGTTCTCCGTCAGGCAAAACATAACGAATTATAAATGTCAACTGATCGGTGTGTGAAATATCTGCAGTAGAATCAATGCTAATCGAATAATATTTTGCTTTTTTTATTTCTCCAATAATCGAAAGTCGAACTTCATCAGTACGCCGCTGCTGCGGCTAAACATGATGTCTTTACTGTAATTATGAAACATCTTGCATACTCATGTGCGTATGTATACTCATGTTTATACAAATAAAAATTATCTTATCTTATCAGCGAGAAGTAAAATAAATTCATCGATTATAGAGGATGACAAGTACGATGGAGCACCTCTGCCTTTTTGTCCAAATCTCACCAAACTCTCAGCCATGAAAGGATCAAATTTGGATATAAGCTCAATACAGCCAAGAAAATTTCTGATTAGTGCAGATCCAATAATTTCATTTTGACCGTGAAATGGAAGGCCACGAGAAGCTAAAAACTTAATTGTTTCTATTACACGTATTTCTTCATTATATTGTTTGATTATTTTGCGTATCCAATCGTTGTAAAAGTTTTCTCTACATACATATTATTGTCCCAAACATTTACGATGATCCGGAGAATTGTCATGATCAGTTAGAATTTTTCTAGTCATTAAATCCACTTATGGCAAATATGGATGTTCCTCCATATAATTTACAAGGACCACAAAACACGTGACCTGTGGATTCTGAGTATACTAACCAGCTTCTCTTCACAATTTCGTCATTAACAAGCTTTATCACAAACATATGTTTAGATAGAAATCTTTTTTAATTTTTATACTACCTTTCTAGACTGCCTCGGTGGCGTAGTTGTATTACGGTACGACTGCAATGCTGAGGTCTCGGGTTCGATTCCCGGGTCGGGCAAAGTCATATTGAGTTTTTCTATTCAGTATCAGCTCGGAGTCTGGAATTTGTGCCCGATATGGCGATAAGCTCGCCCCCTATCACATCATGGGACGGAATAACAATGAAAAAAATAACAAACAGTCATCTTCTAGAAAAAGTGTCGCTATCCGTACCTCACTCTTACCCTAGGCACAAAATCAAGAACATTTTTCGTACCCCTTTCACCAAAACTAATTTAGGTCTCCAATCACCTTTGCACCGGCTCCTCGATCAGTACAATTCAGTCCAATGCCACGATTCAGAAATTGACATATTTTCGAATTCCTTACAGGTCTTCAAACGAAAATTAAATAACTACAAATGGAACTAATAGAGGTTTTAATTACTCTTTATTATATTATATTTTTTAGTTGTTCCATCGATCTGTTTTTAGTGCTTAATTACTTAGTTTTAGATGTTATCTCTTTTTGTTTTGTTATTGCTAATATAAGTCTGTAATACTTAATTTAAATACATGCTACTTATCTTGCAAATGTTATGCGATCCATAAGTGTCGTGTATATCAGATCTTTTTCCTATATGTAAGTTAGTTTATAAGATATTGTTAATATACACGATGTGGATGCGCTTATAATAAATAAATAAATAAATAAATAAATAACGGCGAAAAGTGGGTGCACTAGTTGCGCCTCTGCCTACCCCTTCGGGGATAACAGGCGTGAGTGTATATGTATGTATACTACCTTTCTGATCTGGAAAAGTCTAATTTTTCGTATTGTTGCAGTCCTTTTTTAACAATATAATCTCGAAATTCATCGTTTACATGCCACAGTCCAGGGTCACTTGACGTCTCAGGCTGGAGGCCCCGTCGTCGGGGCTCAGGGTCGTAGAGGCAGTGCGTCCTGTCTTTGCCGATTGGCTGGACAGGCGCCACGGAGCGGCAACGTTCCGCCTGACGCAGGTGCTCACCGGACATGGTTGCTTCGGTGAGTTCCTGTTTCGGGTGGTACGGAAGGAGGTGTCGGCCGTGTGTCACCATTGTGACAACTGCCCGCTGGATACGGCCCAACATACATTGGAGTTTTGCCCAACCTGGTATGAGGAACGCAGCGCTCTCAGAGCAGTCATCGGAGAAGATCTCTCGCTCCCAGCCGTGGTCGTTTCCATGGTCGGCGGCCGGGAGGCCTGGCAGGTGGTGGCCCACTTCTGCGAGGTGGTCCTCTCGTGGAAGGAGAGTGCCGAGAGGGATCGCCAGCGCAGTGGTGATCCCTCCCGCCGCCAGACGAGACGTGTAGGAGGCGTCGGGTGGACGACTGACCGACGTCTCCCGCCCTGTGGATTGGGGGCGTTTGGAGAATTCCACCACGGTATCCCCTGCCTGTCGTAAAAGGCGACTAATAGGGGCCTCCGGGGGTCACAGGTGGGCGGAAGGGGCCGTCCACCTATTAGTCTAGCCAACTTTTGTGACCCCCGTGATGGACGGCAGCGTGGCGGTTAGGCCTCACGCTGCTTTTGACGCCGAGGGCGTCCTTCGGTGTACGGGGGCTTCAGAGCCCCCCTAACAACAGGAGACGGACCGCAATAGCGGTACGCGCAGGGGCGTTTGCGGACGACAACTTAGACGTGAGTCGGAGGAAGCCCGCAGCCGTCCCTAATGCGCCGAAGATGGCCACCGCGGAGTTTTGGTTGGTATGCCGTGCGGTGTACATAGGTTAGGGACTCGGCCCGGCGGTCGCCCGACGTTTTCCATCTCTCCGGGCGGCTTAACGTCGGGTCGTAAGGCACGGTGAACCCAACATAACCGCTCAGTCTTCCCCTTGAAGGCTGGGCGGTAGTAATTAGTCACATTCTCCGCGTTAAAAAAAAAAAAGGTCACTTGACGGAATAGACGGCTTTTCTTCTATTAGAATTTCGTCTTCATTGTAGGTCGTCGGCGTCGTCGCTACTATAGGACTAGTGTTGGACGGAGAAACGTAAGAACAGTCCGCGATAGAAGGACCAGGGCAAGAAATCGCTGGCGATAGTTCAGCATTCTTCACCGTTTTGTTCCTTTCTGCAGAGCTCGTAAAAAATGTTTCCAGTTTACGAGTATGTTTTAAAATGTTTTCTTTCTTCTTTTCCTTTTCTTTTGCTTTTTTTCTGTATTCTGCTCCACTTGGCTTTTTTACTAGCGAAATACTCTCATTACTACTCACAGTCTTAATAAAATACCGAAATATGAAGGAAAGGACAATAAATATCAATCACCAAAAAACGAATATATTCGAGTGCGTGATAATATGACGGACGAACGACGATTAACGAAAGAGAATGAAGCGCGGCAAAGTATACTGACTATTAACCACTGGGGAGTCCTCGCGCGTCGTTGACGTCGCTCCAAGCGAGTGAGTGAGACGAGTGAGTTGGCAACATCGCAGTCGAGCGCGTCGCTCGACCACCGACCGATTCGAGTGATAAATCAGTTTGTTTTTCGCGCGCTTTTTAAAGTAACAAATCAGGGAGTCCCAGGCTTTTTCAGTTCACAGTGCATTTAGTTTTAGTATTTTGGCTCGGTCTAGTTGTAATATGTAGGGTAGATGCAATGATGCTAGATTAATAGTGCATGCGATGACACGATTTCAGCGCGCCCCCCCAATCCTCGCGCCCTAGGCTGCAGCCTAATTAGCCTAATGGTTAATCAGGCCCTGTTTATAATATTAGTAGGATAGGATATAGCGTATGATTTTTCGCAAAGGATTCTGCTCTCTGTTAAGTTTTTTCACACGAATTTTAATCGTAGATTACATACAAAATTCTAGTATACGCTATAATATTATAAGGTAGTTAATTTGTTATGGTCAAATTAAATAAGGACTTATCATATTGTGTGAACAAGAGGCTTTAAATTTTTTTTTATAAAAAATATAAATTTAGTGTTATAAATATTTCACGTTTTTTAATAATGATAAATTTATATATTGAAATCGTTCGACAAAATGTCGCCAGCGTGCGTATGCTGAAATCGCTTTATCGCCGCATAAAATGCGCCGGCGCAAGCGTCGCGTGAACCGACCGATTTTAGATGATTTATTTATGATTTATTGGTCTGTCAAACGCAGGACGGTGCCGACGTCAAACGTTGGTCGTTTTTGTTTGTTGTGAGTGTAGATATGAAATACTAGGATTGTGCGGTTTTTTATTTGAGTAGGAAGTTGATGACCTTTAAGGCGGGATGTTGACGCTGAATTTTACTTCAAAATGGCTTTTAAAATATGCAAATTATATTTTATATGGAAATTTAAACTAAATAAATGTGATTTAATTTTATTTTTTGAATAATGTTGCTTCTCAAATATAAATCATACTCTATCACTATAAAGTTTATCGTAACTACCTCTATAAAAATTCCAAATTCCTTACACTAATTTATTAACCGACTAAAACACAATGTAAACTGACACATTTATAATTACTTACCTATTGTTTGAAGTCTTATAAGGCTGGTTTAACCTTAAAATTGTCACAGCGGTCCTATATAGGGTGTGTTAATTTACTAATAGTTCCCATACGTGGAAGTATCAGCGATGGCCCATAAAATTACTATAATTATTACAACGGCAATGTTAGCATAAACATGTCAACTTCGTTATAATTTGAGCTTGCGTACTATGGAACACAGGTATGGATTAAGAGGTTGGAGTGATAGATAGGACCGAGTTCGTGGAATGTAGGACGAGTTTGACGAGATACTTGCTAATCATTGAAGTTATTCGGTAACTATTAATACCTAAAGAGTCCGGAAGGAGACAATAATGTGTTATATGACATCATAATTAGAATGTTTTTATTTTTTTTATTAGCCGGGAAACGGAAATTTCATACATGCAAAAATATTCTCTAATATAATGTGGGTAGCATTTACCAAGATAATACAGCTAATATGAAACCAAGCCATAATAAACCTCCCAACCCCCACCCAAACCCCCTCCTGCCCTTGCTGACTTTAATTGCATTAATTGGTGCATCAATAAGCTTCGGCGAGCACTTATCTGATCGGTTTAATTAGGCACATTAATTACATTATAATTACTGTGGTACAGTGCACGCCACCTGTCGACTGCATGCCGTACTAACTATCGATTGATCGAGACGATTGCTTTTGTCCGTAGTCGATTATCGAATGTTTTTGTGCGTTAGACAATCGATTGGTTGGGAAGATTTCATTCAACAAACGTAATTGAAGACTCCTCTCGTTAATTGGCAGTGGTAACATTTTTCTAATGTTTAATAAATGATTATAAGCTGTTTTCATTGATGTCATTAGGAAAGATACTCCGATTATTATAGGGAATAAAAAAATCAATTGTAATATGAATTATTTTTGAAAATCCTACTAATATTATAAAGGCGAAAGTTTGTAAGTATGTATAGATGTTTGTTCCTCTTTCACGCAAAAACTGCTGAACGGATTTTGATGCAATTTAGCACACGGGTAGATTATGTCCTGGATTAACACATAGGCTATTTTTTATCCCGGGAAAATATAAACCGGGACTTTTATCCCGGAAAAACTTTTTAATGCGGGCGGTTTAAGCTAGTATGAGATAAAATAACGTTCGAATTTTAATTTAACAGTTATTTAAAATGTTGTGTGAAGTTATGTACAGTCAGCAGCATAAGTAGATGAACAAATTCCAAATTTCAAATTGCCTACATACTTTTGTGTTCTTACTAATCTTTTTGTTCTCTTCACGAACATAAAATAAAAAAGATTTACTTTACTTTAAATGAAGGAAAAAATGTTTCAGTTTAACTTAACGTGTACATGTCGACGGTCCCATAGAACAAAGTCGTATATGCAAAATGTTAGCTTTTCAGTAGAGCGCTTTGAAAGTCTAAATTAATTGTGAAAATCACAAGTTATACATGAAGGAAACATTACCTATTAGGGTTCAGTAACAACTTTGAACCTAATGTGTGAAAATAACACTAATTCGCACATGAATACAAACTAACGACTTTCAAAGCGCTCTACTCAAAAGCTAACATTTTGCATATACGACTTTGTTCTATAGGACCGTCGATGTAAAA
This sequence comes from Lapara coniferarum, assembly GCA_949316025.1. Classification (NCBI taxonomy): domain Eukaryota; kingdom Metazoa; phylum Arthropoda; class Insecta; order Lepidoptera; family Sphingidae; genus Lapara; species Lapara coniferarum. Next base: position 22,469,461 of record OX438932.1, read on the forward strand.
CGTGTATGTGTACATAGGCGATTTGAAATTTTGATATGGTTCAGATATTTATGCCGCTGACTATACAGTGATGTAAGCTTTTATGCGGCCGATGCGACCTTCTATAACATGCATAAGACCCAAGTTTGGTCCTGGCCTGGATATTTCTGCGTCTCTCCAGGATCTGCACTCTGTATCTGGGCACTGCTGGCACCATAATAACGGCACTTGACTGATTAGGTATAATGACGCATTCAAAAGAGCTCCAATAAATATTACCAATGTATCAAGAATTCTCCAAAAATAACTTTTTATGTTTGTTGAGTCTGCCAACGCGCACTAGGCCAACGTGGTTGATTAAGGCCTAAAGCCCATTAGTAGTAGAGGACACCCGTGCTCAGTAGTGAGCAGTACATAGTACAGAAAGAAAGAAAATTTACATTCAATTATCTTAAGCTTAATTTTTTTCCATTGATATTAGGGCTTGTGTAATATGTTTTTGTCCTTTTATTCTAGGTCCAGTGCACACAAATACAATGGGCCAGTGCAACGCCACCTGTCGTCAACTCGCGGAACGAAGGGCGCGCGCTCGACTCGCGAAAAAATACACGCGCCTGCGCCCGCGCCGCTCTATTGATACGACATTGACGGATTCGGAAGATCACGAGTAGGGTTGGCACGCGTACATGCTATAATATATTTTATGTTGATAAAGATATTAATGTTATGATAAAGATTGACGTTAACTTTAATTTGGTATGGACTGTAATTTATTTGTCATTTATGTAAACCGATTTTTAAATCCCAACCCAGATAAGGTCTAGGCGCAATAAACATGGACATTTCTTTTCTCTCATAACAATATGATATTTCATATGAACAGATTATCTACCAGGTATTTCGAGTTGTGTACATGGGGATGTAGCTCAGTGGTAGAGCATTCGCTTTGCATGGGAAAGGCCCCAGGTTCGATCCCCGCATCTCCATAACTTCTTTTTAATGTTATTTGCAGTTAAGTTAAAGTTTGATATGATTTCCTTGTATAAAGTTAATTTAATAAATATCTGCATGGGGATGTAGCTCAGTGGTAGAGCGTTCGCTTTGCATGTGAAAGGCCCCGGGTTCGATCCCCGGCGTCTCCATTTTTATAACACAAATATTTTAACCATTTTTAAAATTTGATCAGTTTGGCAACCCTATTGTAATATACATGGCAGAGACGCCGCCCTGACATGTTTACGGGCCAATTATTTGTATGGATTCCGTCGCAATAATGATTTCTTGCGTCTGTCCGTCTGTCCGCGCGGGCAGCGTCCCTTCATACAACCATATTGAATTTAGATTTTTATAATTGTTTTATACATTTCGAGGCTTAAAGTGCATTAGAAAAGCGTGCTGGAGGAATAACTCACTTATTTGGCTAATCGAGTCGACTTGTGAGTTTTAGGACAGAATATAATATGGTGGTATTATCAGTTTTCTTGGCTCGTCTTAGACTATAATAGCATTTGCCTGCGAATCCGCCCGCGTGTGAAGGTTTTTCCAGGATAAATATTTTCCCGGGATAAAAAATATAGCACTCTGGAGTAATGTAGCTTTCCATTAGTGAAAGAATAAAACTTACTATTAAAACTATAGAAGTTTTATACAAACTTTCCTACTCCTTTTAACCCCCTTTGGGGTTGAATTTCGCAAATTCCAAATTCGCAAAAAGTTTCTTTCTGCCTTTCTTCTTCGGGTCGTCATCGCTTAGGTAGCTAGTGAAAGGTTGGTAGGTTAGCTAGGCTAGGACCTTTTTATCCTCGCCGGCGAGGACCGTGGCGTTTCCTTTCCTCGTAATGTAAAGATACTCCTTCCCTTTCTTTTATATCAGCTCCACTTCTCCTTCCCTAGCCCTATTCACGTCCCCAATGTCCGTGTCCTCTGAACCTATCAGCCCGTGCTGGTTGTTCAACTTTATTTAACTCTATTTAACTTGGTTATTTAACTTTAAAGTACTTCATTGGTTTATTATGTACCTTTGTTATTGTGTCTACCTTAATGTCATGACCTGTCATAAGTGCTTTTTTATAAGCCAATTTGATCAATAAATGATTTTATTTTATTTTAGTTACCCTTTCCATCAAATTTCAAAGCTTTATAAGTTACTTATTTTCCTTCACCGCGAGCGATAATTCACAGAGAATACACACATACATTTTTAGAAAAGTCAGAGGTGTGTGCCCTTGTATTTTGAACCTGTGGACATTCGTCTGGGCAGTCCGTTCCACTCCCAACTAGGCTATCGCCGCTCCATCGTGAGGAAACCTGCATACCTGAGAAGTTCTCTGAATTTCGAAGGTATGTGAAGTCTGCCAACCCGCACTAGGCCAGCGTGGTGGCCTAAGGCCTAAACCCTCTCAGTTGTAGAGGAGGCCCGTGCCCAGCAGTGGGACAGTATATAATACAGGGCTGATATTATTATTAAGCAACACTTAGCATATCAATAATAGTTAACTGTTTACAGCAACTAGTATAGGTATCTGTTGTTTGTACAAGTGATCCGGATTTGAAAATGTACTTAGCTGTTGTCAGTTTTGTATTGTTTACTTATCGGGGATGTAGCTCAGTGGTAGAGCGTTCGCTTTGCATGTGAAAGGCCCCGGGTTCGATCCCTGGCATCTCCAGATCATTTTTTAGTCTGCTTATTTGTGTCCTTCTTCGTTTTTCACCATCAGCCACATGAACATAACATAGGCCTTCCTTAAAGATTTCCAGAGGGACCTTTCAAAAGAGGTCAGCGTATAGCGTATTCCTGCGACCTTTATCAAGTCCTATCGAGACACGCGGTAGCGTGTCAAGCCAAGCAAAAAAAAAAAAAAAAAAAGTCGAAGCTGCCTAGTGTAGTTTAACCCGAACCATTTGGAGCGACTTTTGACGCCTCCATAACTCAAAATCTATTTGACGTAAATACCTGAGATTTTTTGCTTTGTGTAAATATTTCGTCTATTCAAATTTAAGAAATTATATTTTTAAATATCATACATTGTCCTAGCACAAAATCAAAGAAATATTAGTTTAAATTTATTTTAGAATAGACTGTGTTCTTATAAATAATTTTCAGGATTATCTACAGTGTTATATATAGGTATAAGCATAGCGTGCTGCGTACACGCCCCTATCTATGCGCTAATAAATCAGTGCGTTACGAGCCAGCAGTTGTTTCACTTGTGTCCCGTATTGCATACTTAACAGTGGCGACGAGTACCCACGCAATAAAAATAAAAAATGGCGACGTTCGGAATTTTATCTAGTTTTGATCATTCCATACAAGAATGGAAAGCGTATAAAAGCAGACTATCACAATGGTTCATTGCGAATAATATCGACGACAAATCTGATGCGACGGGAATCAAAAGACGAGCAATCTTGCTGAGCGCACTCACGGAAGCCACCTACAAACTGGCCTCAGACCTCGCCTTACCTACGGATTTACAAGACGTTCCTTATGAAGAGATAGTCAGGATACTTGATGTCCACTTTACACCCAAAAAGTGTGGGTTTAGTGAGCGACACAAGTTTTACTCGTCAGTACAACAACAGGGTGAAACACACCAGCAGTGGGCAGCGCGACTACGGGGACTTACTGCTGACTGCGAATTCACCAACGTGGAGGAAGTACTGCGGGATCGATTTGTCTTGGGAATGCTGGCTGGACCCGAAAAACAGAAACTATTTAGCCACGAGATGAAATCCTTAACACTGGCGAAGGCAGTACAAGTAGCCGAGAGCATACTATCGGCACAGGCTGGTGCCGCGGCCACATCCGTTCCCGAGCGCACGGTGCCACAGCTGTTCCAGATCAACCGCCGCGAGGTCAGCGGCAGCGGAACGACTCCTCCAGGAAAACAAAAGTGTTCAGTGTGCGGTCGTTCTAATCATAATTCTACCCAGTGCCGGTTCATTAACTATAAATGCAAAAAGTGCAATAAAAAGGGTCATTTACGTAATGTGTGCAAAGAAGTAAAATACGTGGGGGTAGGAGATGTGAATGAGGACGATGACGATGACGGTAAGTTACTGAACATTCGCTCTGTGCGTGGAGAACCTATGACAGAGGTTGTAACTATCGGCGGCCATAGGTTAAAATTTGAAGTTGACACAGGATCGGCCGTGACGGTGATGAATGAAAAAACATATCGTCAATATTTCGGTAATATACAATTATCAAATACCGTAAAGAGATTATTTTCATACACAGGTAGTGTCATGGAATGTTTAGGGGTAATAAATGTACCCATAGAATACAATGGGAAGCAACTTTCCATTGACATTTACATAATACGAGACGGGGGTCCGCCCTTACTAGGCCGTGATTTTCTCAGTGCTTTTCAATTACAGCTCAATTCTTGTAATTTTATCAATAATTCCAAACCCGACATGAGTAATTTACAAAAACGTTTTCCTCAGGTATTCTCAGACACACTAGGTAAATTTAACAAATATGAAATAAAACTAAGATTAAAGGACGATGCTAAACCTATTTATTTTAAGGCACGCCCGATAGCTTTTGCATTGAGAAACAGAATAGATAAAGAAATAGATCGCTTGGTGAGTTTAGGCATTCTTAAACCGGTCGAACACGCAGAATATGCTTCGCCTATTGTCCCGGTACTTAAACGCGACGGGTCCGTGAGAATATGCGCCGATTACTCAGTGTCAATAAATAAACAACTTTTGGTAGAACAATATCCATTGCCTACTGTAAATGAGTTGTTCGCTAAGCTATATGGAGGCCATCAATTCTCTAAGTTAGACCTCTCTATGGCCTATAACCAGTTCGTATTAGACAGGGAATCACAGCGTATAACTTGTATTAATACACACCGAGGCCTTTTTGTATATACGCGTATGGTGTTTGGCCTTTCAAGCGCGCCAGCAATCTTCCAACGGGCTATGGAGTCTATTTTATCGGGTATTGACGGCGTATTATGTTTATTGGATGACGTCTTGATTACAGCGGATAACAGTAAATTGCATTTAGAAAGACTTCAAGTTGTTTTGCAAAGATTGCAAGAAGCGGGGCTCACCTTACAAAAAGATAAATGTGAGTTCTTTAAAGATGAAATTAATTATCTAGGATATGTAATTAATAAAAATGGATTAAAAAAGTCACCCGATAAGGTTAAAGCAATTTTAAAGGCACCGCTGCCGGATAATGTAAATAAATTACAATCTTTCTTAGGCCTAGTTAATTATTATCGAAATTTTGTTCCCGACGCGTCCTGTGTTTTAAGTCCCTTATATGAGTTATTAAAAAAGGGGGTCAAATGGACTTGGAATAAAAGCCATAACGATGCATTCTGTAAAATAAAAAAAATACTAGCATCGGATAAAGTTCTTGCACATTACAATCCCCAGTCTAAATTAATTTTAACAGTAGATGCCTCGCCGAATGGATTAGGGGCAGTGTTGTCTCAAGTAGGCGAAGACGGCGCGGAAAGGCCAATATCATTCGCGTCGCGCACCTTAAATTCGGCAGAAAAGCGCTATGCGCAGATACAAAAAGAGGCCACTGCGATAATTTTTGGCGTGAAACGATTCCACCAATATTTATACGGTCGGGCAAATCCTTTTATTTTGCGAACCGATCACAAGCCACTTGTCACTATATTTGGACCGCACAGAGGTATTCCCGAGGTATCGGCAAACAGGCTGCAAAGATATGCAATTTTTCTTAGTGCATATAATTATGGTATCGAGTACATTCGTAGTGCCGATAACTGTGCGGACTATTTGTCTCGTGCGAGCCTCCCCGAAGGCGGCGGGGGAGAGGGGCAAGAGCATGCTCCGGCCGGCTCGGCCGCTGCGCCTGTCGCGGCAGACGATCGTGCGGCGTACGTTAACTTCGTTTTTGAGGGTAATTTGCCGATAACTTTAGATCAATTACGGGAACATACGCGAAAGGATATTACCTTAGGTAAAGTTATACAATACGTTTTACAAGGTTGGCCTAAGAAAATAGATAATATATGTTTGAAACCTTATCATAAATGTAGACTAAATTTGGCTTTCGAAAATGGGTGCCTTATGAAGGGTCATAAAATTGTCATACCCCAAGTACTGCAGGCTACTATCTTAAATGAACTGCACCATTCTCATCTGGGTATAGTTAAAACAAAAGCAGAGGCGCGATCACGATTTTGGTTCCCGAACATAGATAATGAATTGGAAAAAATGATAAGTGCATGCAACATTTGCATTCAACTCAGACCAACACCGCCGCGTGCGCCGCTGGCAACATGGGAATTCCCACCGAAAAAGTTCTATAGGATACATTTAGATTTTTTAGGACCCATTAATAACCGGATGTATTTAATTATTGTCGACGCATACTCGAAGTGGGTGGAAGTATACGACACATCCAATTCATGTACTACGAGTGTTGTAATTGAAAAGCTTTGCGAATTTATGTCTCGATTTGGGGTTCCCCACACTATAGTAAGTGACAATGGATTGGCTTTTACATCACAAGAATTCCAACAACAGTGTTTGCTCAATGGCATAACTCACATAACATCGCCGGCTTATCACCCCGCGAGTAATGGACAAGCAGAAAGCTATGTCAAAATAATTAAGAAAGGCATTCGAACTAGTTTACTGTCATCGGATAATCAAAAAAACAGTAAATTGAATTTGTTAATATACTTATTTCACTATCGTAATTCGGTACACTCTGTCACTGGCCTTTCACCGGCTCAAATAGTATACGGCGAAAATCTTAGGTCACGTTTAGATTTAATTAATCCTAACCCCGTACAACCGTCCTCTTCATCATTCACATGTCTTACTGACCGTGTAAAACAACAACAGTGCTCGCAGAATAAATACTATGGCGGTAAAAATAAAAAGTGTTACAGTGTTAATGACAAAGTCTTATACAAAAAACATTTGAATAGTAATAAGTTTGTTTGGTGCAAAGGAATTGTTGTAAAAAGACTTGGAAAAGTTTTATATTTAATTAAAGATTTAGTGCATTCAAAGTTAGTAAAAAAACACAAAAACCAAATTATTTTGTTTCAAGGCGATCAGGTTACACAAAATTATGACTATCTGGATGGTGATAACTACGATGACAGTGAGCAGTACGCCAGCGTCGCACCCAACTCGCCTCCAGCGGTCGGGGAAGAGGAAACGAGGCCCGACGGTCTGGACTCGCGGTCATTGTTGTCGTCACCCTCAATGGAGGTGCCTCCCTCAAGGAGTAATGTCAGATTATTGCGACCGATTACTAGAGTTAACTATAAGGAGTAAATTATTATTTTTAATAGTATAGTACAATTTTTCTATTGTAGTTTGCCCTCTAAAAGGGGGAGAAGTGTTATATATAGGTATAAGCATAGCGTGCTGCGTACACGCCCCTATCTATGCGCTAATAAATCAGTGCGTTACGAGCCAGCAGTTGTTTCACTTGTGTCCCGTATTGCATACTTAACATACAGGGCTTGGCAACCATTAAGATTTCAATTCTTTTGTCGGTGAAGTCGACCAGCACGCATATTCTTAATATTAGACTTGGCTTCCACATTTCACATTTATATTTTTGATGGGATTACTATATCAGGGACATATTTCAGACACTAGGCTAATAATTTCCAGAAATATCTTTCTAAACATCAGAAAATATACTGAGAGATGCTGAAAATTTCAAGCCGTAACTTTTCGGCCATAGCGAGGTACTGTTGAGGCGTTTGTACACTCCTCACGTACTACTATCGATCGGGAGCGACCGCCGACCGGGTGGGTAAGGGGGGGAGAGGGGCTTCACGATAAATATTCTAACGTGTTTTATATGTTTATTAACGGGGGCTAAAATGGAATATGTTTTAATGATTCTTAACTTCTTAAGAAGCTCTTTATAATCATTTCGAAGATATGTGAAGTCTACCAACCCGTACTAGACCAGCGTGGTAGACTAAAGCCAGCCTAGCAGTGGGACAGTATTTAATACAGGGCTGGTATTATTACACACACTACCCCGAAGGGGTTGGCAGAGGCGCAACTAGTGCACCCACCTTTCGCCGTTATTCCGTCCCATGATGTGATAGGGGGCGAGCCTATCGCCATATCGGGCACAAATTCCAGACTCCGAGCTGATATTGAATAGAAAAACTCAATATCACTTTGCCCGACCCGGGGATCGAACCCGAGACCTCAGCATTGCAGTCGTACCATAATACAACTACGCCACCGAGCTGGTATTATTAATGATTGGTAAATCATGGTATGTGATGATATGCGAAAGGTGGATAGAAACTAGATGCAACAGGCCAAAGATCGGGTGAAATGGCGCGTATTGGAAACCTATGCAGCAGTGAACATATAGGCTGATGATGATGATGAAAAGACTCACTCCAGGCCAGCCAAGGTTGTGTGTTTCGTCTATAGAATAGTCGTAATTTAGCTTCAGTGCAGCCTCAAAAATTTTACTATCGAAAATGTTTTTGGGCTTGGTTTTCATCGGCGGTATACTGACAAATATTGTTTTTTATAACCCAGTACAGCAAAAATACAAAAACATGGATGCCAGCTTAAGGCTGGCTGGCACATGCGTCATACTCGTGAACGGGTGCTGCTTGTGTAGACTGGTCTGCCCTTTTCGCTTACTACATCAAGTATCAGGGGTATATCTTGAACTTAGATTAATAACGACATCTTGTAGAATTTCACATCAAATTATTACTTGATTCCTGAGAGGGTTATGCACTCGTATAGGATTTTAAAAATGATTACCTTTTTTGCGAGTAGGTATATAAATGAACTGCTCTAAACAAAAATATCTATGTCATGTTATTTTTTTTCTATATTATGAATTGTATTTTATACCTTGAACTGATTTTGAAAAGAGCAACACTAGAGTTTCTTGCCCGTTCTTCTCTAGTGAGAACTGCTTTCCGAACTGGTGGTAGAGTTAATATTGACTGAATCTAAATAATGTACAACATTTTATGGGTTCGAATAAATGTATTTCATTCCATTTCAAAAAAGGGAAAACAAAAGAGATTACGAAAAGTAGGCTATGGATCTTCAGAAATCTAATTAACTTTAGGAAACATCAAGCTGTGAATCTGACGGTGATATGATTCTGGTAGAACCTATCGACTTAGTCTCTTTTGTCAAGTCTTAAGTGCTTCTATATATGACTACATGATGATTATTTTAAGCCGACCAATTTCAATATTTCCGCTTGGCTCTATAATGAAACGTTAAGCTTTAAACGTTGTACAATATTACTTGGTAGCTAAAATAGACATTGCGACGTCTTGGTACCAACTACATTTCTCAATTATTCGATAATTCAATTTATTGAGTGAAGCTGGGAATGGATCGGTCTGCCGAGATAATGTCCAGAGCTAAAAAGCCAAAGGCACACACCTCTGAATTTTCAAAGTTACGTGTGCATTGTTTATCAGTTATCGTTCGCTTTAACGGTGAAGGAAAACGTCGTGAGGAAACCTACATACCTGAGAATTATCCATAAGAATTTCGAGGGTATGTGAAGTCCGCCAACCTGCACTAGGCCACCGTGGTGAACTAAGGCCTAACCCCTCTCAGTAGTAGAGGAGACCCGGCTCAGCAGTGGGCGGTATATAATATAGGGCTGATTGCATAACATTGCATTGATTGCGTACTCAAATGCCCCATATGAACTAAGTTTAAGTCTGTATCACAAAATTTGGGCATCGGAAGTGCATCCACAATGCATCAGGTGTCACCAACATTAGAAGACGCCGGGTGGATGAATGACCGGCGTCTCTCGCCCTGTGTATGGGGGACGTTTGAAGAGTTTTATTTATTTTTGTCTTTATTTGTGGGGTCGTTTTGTATATAGAGTACTTTACTTTAAAATAGTACACACATACACACACACTCACGCCTTTAACCCCGTAGGGGTATGCAGAGGCGCAACTAGTGCACCCATTTTTCGCCGTGCGTATTCCGTCCCATGATGTAACAGGGGGGGGGGGGGGAGTTATAACGTTACACAAACTTAATAACAATTGACAGTGTTTAAATTAAGGTATTACAAACATTAATGTATTAAAAGCCCATTACAAGGGAGTTATTATTCATGTATTAAAATTTTCACTGACGGACGTTATTTCAAGTATTTTTTAAGGTCTACATCCGAACTCTATTTATCTCGTTAAAATATATGGTACTTTATTTCAGTTCTCTTAAAGGTCTATTCTCAAACATATTTTTGTTTCCAAACTCTATTTCGATTCCTTAGCCTTCTGGTGAACCTCCGAGCCCTCGCAGTACTTCGAACCTCTATCGATTTGTCAAGTACGCGTGTAGAATCCCAAATGCCCCGTCAAGTTATCATTGCGGTCGATCTTAAAGTACTTCCTTAAGGATGAGAGGAATGGAGAGTTTGAGAACGGTAGGTGTAACTTTGTTTCCTCTCGAAGGCCAGTCAAGGACAGCTGATGAGTGGTTATTGTATTGGAATTATTTAAGTGTACTAGTACGGAAAAGGGAGTTGGAAAAGTTCCCACTTTGATCTGTGGTTGGGCGTTTGAAGTTTGGATTACATAGAGATACAAAATAAAAAAAAAAAACCATTTATTTTTGGGTATTGGGGTATTGATTTAATTGTATATCACATGCAATGCAATACAATCAGCCCTGTAGTATATACTGCCCACTGCTGAGCACGGGCCTCCGCCACTACTGAGAGGGTTTAGGCCTAAGTCCACTACGCTGGCCTAGTGCGGGTTGGCGGACTTCACACACCCTCGAATTTCTTATGGAGAATTCTCAGGTATGTAGGTTTCCTCACGATGTTTTCCTTCACAAAGCGAATGATAATTGATTAACAATACACACGTAACTTCGAAAAGCCAGAGGTGTGTGCCTTGGGTTTTGAACCTCCGAGCATTGTCTCGACAGACCGTTCTATTCTAATCCGGCTATCGTATATCACATACTTAATTTAATATTTGTTTCAATTTTGTAAAGAATAAATACCTAGCTTTGTCGAAAAAAAGCCTAAGTACACTTCGATTTCAGAAAATAGAGCATATTGCTATTGAAATAAGGGAAACAATTTTTATAAACACTAAACAAAAACAAATTGGAACAGTTTCAATCTAACTTTTTATCAATATATTCCGTAGCTGATAAAGATACAGTGACTACGTCGTAGCATCGTAGCGCTACGTAAACTCATAAAGCAGGCATATTCTATAACCCGCAAAACTAATTTATTATTATCACTGACCCAGAATCTATGCTACTACGTCACCACGCCTACCCGCCAATGTAGCGCGGCGCACGCCTCTTGACGTGTTAAGCGGCCAATCAGAGACCGCTGCTCGAAATTTAAATCGCCGCTGTCGACGTATACCCGTTTCTGTCTCGCTTGAGAACACACGTTCCATGTCACATTCGAAATTTGTAAATGAAATGTAGATTTTAAAAATGGAATTTAGTTTGAAAAGTGAAGAGTTGGTTGTTTAGACTTTTGTTTTGTGTTTAATTTTTTTTATTATTATACAATACATAATACATTTTACTTTAAGTATTACCCATAGTAAAATATAATTAAAGTATGTTTGTAAAAATAAATTAATATTTTTCAGGCATATATTGATTGAAACATTATACTTTATGCAGTTTAATTCAATGTTTGTCAATTATTATTTTTTTCTAGTAATTAATACACAATAATGTACAACAAACAAAAACCTACTAAAACGCTTTTTATTATTATAATAAACTGAAGACCCTTGGTTATATTTATTAGAATTTAGAATACTTTGTTTCCATAAATTAAAAACACTCATTTATCTGTGTGTATATGTCTGCAATATTTTAATTTTTAGCATACACATAGTTTTAGGGTAATGTCTCATAGAAGCGTCTTAAGGCAGTAAATCAGACTTACAACCTCTTGAGAGCATCATTGCAATAATGTCACCAAATTTCATAGACCTTTTAACACAAAGTTCGTTGTAATATTGAGGTGTCACGTTATACTGGTTTATATCCCAACTTTAGCACATGAATATTTGCATGAAAGCCGGTTCATCGATGCATAGGCATGGACGAAAGGGGTTGAAAATTGATACTTAGGGTGTTTTTCTATATTTGTGTGCAGAAATTTCTTGAATATACATGTGAGAGCTTTTACACAAGACTTTTCTTTATTTTAATATAAATCAGTTAGATATCTAAGTAATTTAGTAAAAAGTTTTTCAATTTGTTTCTACTAATGTGTGATGGAAATAAGCACATAAAATTGCAAAACTTAGAAAGCCTAAGATATCTTCAGACGTCTTAAAAAAATGTAGAATAGTTAGTTCTGAACATAATAAATTTCAATTATGTCGAAACTTATACTAGAAATTTTAAGCTTTTGATGTCGTAACATTGTACTTAATTTAATTAAAAAAGGTTGCTCTTAAATCTGTGACTGTTTGGATAAATGATTGGTTGTCTGAGGGTGCTATCCTTATATTTTATGAACTCCAATATATCGATACTAACTTTATCTACGGCTTATAGTATTATTAGATGCGCAGAGTCAAAGAATAGATGAGGTATTAGCATTTGAGCGTCAAAACAGCGCATGGGACGACTAACTTGCAATCAATGCAATACTATCAGCCCTGTATTATATACTGCCAGCTGCTGAGCACGGGCCTCCTCTACTACTGAGAGGGGTTAGACCTGAATCCACTACGTTGGCCTAGTGCGGGTTGGCGGACTTCACATACCCTCGAAATTCTTAGAGAAAATTTTCAGGTATGTAGGTTTCCTCACAATGTTTTTCTTCAACGTTAAAGTGAACGATAATTGATAAACAATACACACTTAACTTCGAAAAGTCAGAGGTGTGTGCCTTGGGTTTTGAACCTCCGGACAATGTCTTGGCGGACCGTTCCATTCCCAACAAGGCTATCGCCCTACGTTACTAACTAACTTACCAACTATTCATTAAGAAGGAAAGTTACTTTTATTCCTCAGTAGGCCCCCAAGACTAATGATTTAAATTATAAGCACGTTTTTATAACATCCGACATCTTGTCTCATACCGCCATTTTTACGAAACAAATCTCATTTCTTAGTTACATAACAAAGTGTCAAACACCTCTAAACAAAGTATTCAAATGAACCGTTACACATTAGTCACACTGCCATTTCATTGTGCAATTATCTCTAACCACCAACAAGATCTGTACTCCAATACAGAGTCTACATTTCTAAAGATCAAGCTGTGTTGGTCGGTTACCGCGACAGTTAGACCCGTCGAACATTTTAAGGTTAGGTCACAGGTTAGAATGTATATCGTGAGAATATCTGTCGTTTTTCTTTTACTGTTAGCGAATAGGTTTTTTAATGACTTGTCTTGTGATTGCGAGGGTACCTACCGACAAAAAAATATTATAATTATGGCTGTACACGTACTTCCTTGTTCGTAGGTATGAGTATTACATCTACCACTAGGCGGTGGTGACTAATTACAAAGTTATTTAGTGTATACATTTTGGACATTATCAAATGTCAAAAGAAATACTCAGTAACGAACATAAATACTGGAGTTCTCAGTCAAATACTTAGACAGTTCGGTATAGTTTAAATTTAAAACTAACTCTACATTTACAAAATAACTTACATTAAATTTGCATTGTTAAAAAGTATTGTATTCAAATTTAGAATATCCCTGAATCGACCTACTACGATAAAGAAAAGTATTTCTAAAATATACTAAACAATTTGAACTGCCTGCTTCCTGATTCCCGATACTGGAACTGTCAATAATAGAACTGTCCTGTAATGATTGTAAAGCTACCCTGTACGGTGTAAAAACTTCACACATCTAATACAAATTTTAGCGGGCATAATTAGGGCACACCCCCACACTGGCGGTACGTGCTACGGTGCCGCGTCACGTAAACCTAACCCAATTACACGGTACGTGACGTTCAGATATTCGACAGCAAGCGCGCCCGGCCGCGGCGCACCATCGTACTCGCTTGTTTCGTATGCCTGGCGTATGGCCGGGCCGGTTCAACGCACACATCCACGCGGTATAGTTTTGATACCAGATCCTCTCAATGACCGCTGGACCGACAGACTCGGCACACGTGTTTTTAGCTCGCCATTTCGTCCCGAAATGCATGTAAATAGTGACACATGCAGTTTCGGAACGTGTCGCGCGGGAAAAGTTTGACGTTTACGGGCGCCCACCGCTATTTTTTTATTTATTTTTTTCTAAACGGCCAGTGACTTTGACTAAAAAAATATTTTATTGAAGTGACACAAAAAATAATCGACTTTTTTGTGTGTTTAATTAATTGAGTGTTTGGAAAAAGTTGTGAATGAAACTTGTGATATCGTGGTACGGATTTATGTTGCAGGTGAACTATGGATGTAAACAGATAGTTAAACTGACTCAAACATAAAATAGGCCTATTAAAACACACGTGAAAGGTGTTATATAAACCTAAACTGTTTATGATCAGACATTAGTATAATAATTGTTTAGTACGTACTTAAACTTAATTACAACTATCAGGAAGTTTATGAAGATCTTTTACTTTTATGTGCAGAGTAATATTGTTGCGTGAATTAAACTTTCTTTACTGTTTATACCAAAAATATATGCTTATAAATATGCACTAATTGAAATTAAGTCAAATTCTGCTTTATGAACAATAAATATTACCTAAAATACCTACTTCTTGCAGCTTCTTTAAAGAAAAATATCTCAGAAGGCACTTTTAGAAATTAATATTTACACAAAAAGGGCATTCTATAAACACATCTAACTTAAAACTGTTAAAAATTACTACCACTAAAACACCGTATGACCTCAAAGCTTAATGTGAAAAAATGTCGAACGAGCGCGGAGTTGCGCATCTCGGCCAAAACAAACACAAAATTATTACTTAACAAACATGAAACCTGTAGTCCCTTGAGGTTAACACAACATTAACGCAATAAATACTTTAGCGGTGTGCAAACAACATAACTAATAGGTGCCGATTTGACAGACGAAAACAATCGTGCGCACGCGTTTTGTGTCAATATATCAAATGTACGGGCGCGTAGTCGGAATGTCAATACCGCACGGCACAGCCCTATTAGAAAAAAAGTTTTGTTTGATATAGTTTTAAGTGCCAGCACTAAAAAACTGATTACAAAATTCCATACTTACATATTATAAAAGAAAAAAAAACGTTGTTCTAAAAATGCTAATGACATTCCTTTTTTGAATTTCGAATAAATTTAATTTGAAAACTTTACCTAGGGCACGCAGAATATTTTACAACTGATATTCGAATGTCAAAATAATAGACTTTATAAAGTTTTAACAGTCCCTAAGCAGTGTTATAAAAGTTAAATTTCATACTTGATATGAAACTAAAGTTTTAGAATAGGTTTTCAATGTTCTTTATAATAACGTAGTTTAGTTGTACTAAATATCGTTAGTAGTTTAGATATTAGATTATTCAAACTTTTTAGTTTATAGATACTGTTTTAAAGTATAGAGGTATAAAGCGGCTTGCAATATAAGGCATGCCACCTGCGGTTACATACATACATAGAAGGCATTAACACAACCCTTAACATGTGTATTATGAAAATGCCTTAGTGTATTTTATATAAAAAAATAAATTATTACATAAAATGCCATGTCATGGAAGTCTGCGGTAGAATATGGAAGATTGTAGATTGTTTTTCAAGAGTATGGATATGTTAACCTTAATAGGAACGCATGTATCATTTGTATGAATATGAATTATATGGTGACGATTTCTGTAAAATATTTGAAGTTTAAGCAAGCATTATAATTTATCATCAGGTAAAAAAAATATTTATAAAATTAAAAAAAGGGTTATAGTTATGACACTTTTGTTCGTTACATAAGTTAAGAGCATGCTTGGAAAAATAAGCTCTGTTGTAAGGCTTCTAGATTTGTATCTAGAAGCCTTACAACATTAGTATGCGTTAATAAATTAAGTATTGTGCAATATTAATATAACAATTTTATATTAATCAATAAAATTGTTTTACTGATTTTGTGGGTCGAACCCACTTCAATGTTTCGACTACACACCTGTTCTAAGACCTTCATCTGAGTACACATTTATAATAACCACGTCTAACTTTTAGGCGTATTAAACACTAGCTTTTGCCCGCGGCTCCGCCCGCGTTAAAAAGTTTTTCCGGGATAAAAGTCCCGCTTTATGTTTTCCCGGGATAAAAAGTAGCCTATGTGTTAATCCAGGATATGATGTACCCGTGTGCCAAATTTCATCGAAATCCGTTCAGTAGTTTTTGCGTGAAAGAGGAACAAACATCCATACATCCAAACACCCAAACATCCATACATTCTTACAAACTTTCGCCTTTACAATATTAGTAGGATTTCTAGTCGATTTATAAGATTCTTTGCAAATATAATTATGAATTGATTTAGCTTGAAAATTCCCTGCAATTATTAAGTAGGCCGCAGCAAATTACTGGCTGTTTGCAATTAGTGTATAAATTATTTTTAATTTTAGAATTATTTGCAATTATCTCTTAGGATTAGTTGGTAGCATAGCGGTTGGTAATTGTTTTAATTAGTTCTTTTATTGACTGAGTATAATTTTAGCTACCTATTAAAACTCTTTTACTGAGAAGGCCTAATACTGGCCATGTGATTTTTTCTTTGACCGAATCTTTTAGTATTAGGAAGATAATGAACCAAACACATTAAACAGTATAGTTATAGACCGGACATCAGGACCAAATTTTTCATCTAAATGTTATTACCAATTGGTAATAAGTCGCTGTCTTATCTGACACATCCGTGTGACAACACGTCTCAGCATGCTTAAATTTTGTAAATAAAACAACATTTTGAAAGGAAGTATGCCAATTTGCCCAATACAGTCATGTCAAAGTATGTTCTAATGCATTTTATATGGATGTATTGCTATTTCACAGTAGATTAAGTTACTGACAAACAAAATTTTTGTGTGAAAATTTTCCCAATGTCCGCTCTATATAATCTTAGAACTCTTTGTAATGAACAAATGTTGATAATAATTGCCCCTTTAGGCTATAACTACTTTACGTGAGTTCACGATCGCCTTACTAAAACTTGGTTAAAAATAGATCATTGTGTATCGCAATGCTTTACCGGCCATGGTAACTTTAGGGGTAAACTGTTCCTACTTAGGCTGGTTGATTCTCCTATGTGTCCATGCTCTACACCTGGTTGCGAATATGAACAGTTCGCTCATCATGTACTTTGGGAGTGTAGTCTTTGATGAGCTGCATGAGATGATGAGCTGAGATGCGTGATGAGAGCCACATAATGTTACATAGAATTTCCGTGCTTCCCGGCGTTTTTGCCATGCCTATTATTGGAATCAAATTTGACAGCTCAAATGAACCCTTTAATTTAATTTTTATCCGTGATGCTTTACAGCTGGCTTTTCTAGTTGTAAACTTCCCTATACTTGAAGTTAAAATGCCTCCTTAGTTCATTACTTTGTCGCCCGCTTTGCTACGGAGGGAAGTGGACAATTAATATTTCCAACTCCTCTCTATCTTTCTATTTGATTAATTTCGTTGCGGGATAAAGACAGACTAGTGTTCCCTGAGACTCGCCGAGCTTCACCGCTTGGTGTCATAAAGTGCGTACCATTACCGATCCTGGCTTACAGGAAGTAAACTTTATACATTTTATGACTGCCTCGGTGGCGTGGTTGTATTAAGGAACGACTGCAATGCTGAGGTCTCGGGTTCGATCCCCGGGTCGGGTAAAGTGATATTGATTTTCTCTATTCAGTATCAGCTCGGAGTCTGGAATTTGTGCCCGATATGGCGATAGGCTCGCCCCCTATCACATCATGTGACGGAATAATGGCGAAAAGTGGGTGCACTAGTTGCGCCTCTGCCTACACCTTCGGGGATAAAAGGCGTGAGTGTATATGTATATGTACATTTTTGCAACATTTGTAAGAAGATTGTTATCTGAGGAGCTTATATAAGTAACCGTCGGGAACGCGTAGTCTCCTCATACAAGAGTATTTTAACATTGTCTCGACTTTACGATCCGTGGCAGTAATCATTATAGTTTATATTTATTATAGATATCAAATATTACATAACTTTCTATGAGAGAAACATAATATATAAATAATCAAATTGTAGGTTCTCACTGTTTCTCACAATTATTACGTTTGTTTTTAGTGTAGATTTACCTTTAAGGACTGGACACTTTGAATAGTAGAAAATTTGCTTTATGAGTATTTTAAATAGAGCAAATTTAATGTAAAACAAATAATTCCATACAATTAAACAAATGGATTTAGTGAGACAATTGTCGTTAATATTAAACTAGCTTTTACTAGCGGCTTCACCGAAGTGAAAGAGTTTTCGGGGATAAAAACTCCATCTGGGGTTCCAAACTATCTCCATACCAAATTTCATCGTAATTTTTTCGCTGCTTTTTGGGTTTATCGCGTCCAGACACACAGACAGATAGACACGGCGCGGCGTGAGACTTTGTTTTATAATACGTACAAGGATTAACTATAAAAAATACGTATGGTATGAAATGTTAACATACAAATAAAAGTTTTACAAAAGTTTCATATCTCCGACTCTATCTAAAATTCAGATTAACCCCTGTTAATATTCTTTTTACACATGTAGTATCACACCTTTATCCCATGGGGGTAGGTGGAAACTATAAATTGCAACTGCTTGAGTCTAGCACTCTTCTTTCTTTCTTCTAGCATCAATCTTTTCAAGCATTCCCGCTCGATCAGAGTACTTTTAATCACTTTACCAGAAATCCGAAAATTTGGTGCGGGCTTCCCTTACTGGTTGTTCTATCCACTTTTGCCTTATATATCCTCTTTGTCAGTCTCCTATCATCCGTCTTCTCCAAATGCCCGAAGCACCTTAGCATACCCTTCTCAATTTTGTTCACTAGGTACATCCTGACGCTCCACACATATCCAATATTTTATTTATTAATTATTCACCAATATTTTACCCTTGATAATATGGGGTCAGCTTACTCTTCCAAGAATGTAGCAAAAAGGATTTGAGTGTAGCTTTTACGACTGGTTCATTGTAATAAATAATATTCAACAATAATTTTCAAAACTATTTATTATTCTCTCCAATATTTTATTGCAGGAAGCATTTTCAGTATTGTAATCCTAGCTAAGTTCTTAGACCATCTGCATACGCATAGAAATATTATAATAATATATAATAATAATACCAGCCCTGTATCAGCCTTTATTATATTCTGCCCACTGCTGAGCACGGGCCTCCTCTACTACTGAGAGGGTTTAGGCCTTAGTCTACCACGCTGACCTAGTGCGGCTTGGCAGACTTCACATACCCTCGAAATTCTTATGGAGAATTCTCAGGTATGTAGAGTTCCTCACGATGTTTTCCTTCACCGTTAAAGCGAACGATAATTGATAAACAATACACACATAATTTCGAAAAGTCAGAGATGTGTGCGTTGGGTTTTGAACCCCGGACATTGTCTCGGCAGACCGTTCCATTCCCAACTAGGCTATCGTTTACACATAGAAATATTTGGTTTCCTTTAATATAATGATGTCTAACGTTTACGCGAATATTAGACATTGAAATTAATCTACTGTTACGGATTTCATCGCGGTTCTTATTTTCGTCGGGAGAATAAACCGTGATAAAATCCGTAATAGTAGTTTAATTCTTTTAACATTTTCATTTCCTTATAATATAGGAAGTCACGGATTTCTGAGAACTGATTTCAATACCCCTTACAAATTCAGAGGTTATAGATTCGCTTGACCGTTTTTATTGCTTGCGTCACAAACTATCGCTGGTTCGTTTAATAACTTCAACAAAAAACCGCGTAGTTCCGGCAACTTTAGTTAATATTTAATCAGACTAAAATGACATATTTTTTATCGCGGCGGAGTAAATGTGACTTTAGAATATTATACCAAAAGGAGGTGTGGCATTTCTGGACAGTTGTTAGAATTATAATATTTAATAGTATTTTTTATTTTTTATATGTGCACGGCAAAATAACTGCACTTGATGGGAAGTGGAGTGGGGTAGATAGAGTGACAACTGACGAGAGATGATTATGCCTTGTCAGTCGATACAATTATGCCGGCCTGTTTGAACCGAGTATCAAGGTTGATCCCGGAACGCGATACACTTACGTGGGCCACTGTGGCGGATATTAAAACCTTGTGTACGATGGTCGCTATACAGACGGATACACAAGATATCCTACCATCAGCACCATTTACTGGTTGTACCATCAATTTGAAATGACATAAATACGTTAATATATCTTTATACTAGGAGGTACTTACTTTATTCTATTCAGTATCAGCTCGGAGTCTAGAATTTGTGCCCGATATGGCAATAGGCTCGCCCCCTATCACATCATGGGACGGAATAACGATGAAAAGTGGGTGCACTATAAAAGGCGTGAGTGTGTGTGTGTGTACTAAGAGATAATAAGATTATTTCACTAATTACTAAAAGCACGTTAGTAATTTGATATGGTTTTCTCATTTGTTTTTTCTTTGTGTTAATAAGATTATTTTCTAGAATACTTGAATCTCTGGAATGCAGGGTAAATAGGGGATACCTGACACAGTCATAATATGTAACTACCATCACGGGAAATTACTCCTCACAAAGCTTGACTTAAAATAATTTATAGTAGAACACCGTATATTTTTTGTGGACTAAACTTTTAAACATCTTAAAACTTCAGTCACATATAGCATAACGAATATAATAAGAATACAAAAGCCAATTCCTTTTGCAGTTCAAGTAAATAATTGAGGTGCAGGTTTAAAAAAACAAAAATAATACATTCCACATTATTATGTGTATGATACACATAGTTCAAACCCCACATTAGTATACAAGTCTTGTATTACAGTTATCAGAAACTACAAGGCACTTTCGGTGCCACAACATTAAAAAACCGAAACAAACATGAATATTTGAGTGTACAGGAACTGATACTACCAGGACTCTTATTTCATAACTGACTAAACATCTACTTCAACAGGCCGTGATTTCTTTATGTTTTAGAATCGTAAACAAAATAAGTGGTTCAAGCTGTCCCAAATCTCCCCTACGCGTCTACTATTTTGTTTGTCTTCAAACAATCTCCGGTAATTGACGTACATATTAATTGCATTTACTTTGCCGTGAGAAATGCATTGGAATTTGATAAATTGTGAAATTTTCCACAAATGTTTAAACACCAAAAGCCTAATTGGCTTTCGTAGAATTAATTTATTGGGCATAGTTGGTATGTTTTTCTTTGACACATGCGTTTAAAGTTTTCTTGGAAATGAAAATATCCATTGGTATGGTAAACAATACGGTTGAAGGTGGAGGAATGACTAAAAATATTAACGAGGAGGCTTGTTAGTTCTTATGAAGTTCTCAATAAAATATAATTTTAAGTCAAAAGCTATTTGAGAATTTGGTGAAATCTTTCGATGCCAAAGCTTGAATGTTGATTTAAGGAAACTAAACTTTACAATACTTCTTTTCAGCTTTAATTAAATATTAAAGTGAAATTTTTTAATAATCGACATATTTTCCAAAATGGAACACTACTGAATAATGATTCTAAATCAGTGACAATCATATTTCAAAAATGGAACGATAACCAACCAGTGACAATAAAAATGAAACAAAACCAGTGAGAATTCGAAATTCAAAATGAAACTCAAGGAGCAGTGAGATGGAGCACCCGGGCGGGTTCGCGTCGTCGCCGTGGGCGGCCGTGCTCGGGCACGGGGTGCATGGCGTGCACGGCATGATGCAGCACGAGTATACGCACGCGCATGCGCACGCGTCCATGCCGATGGACCTGCACGTGCCGCAGCCGTTCCCTTACTACCGGTGAGTGGTTTTTATAAGATTTGTATTAGATTAGAATTTGTAAATGAATAGGATAATATGATAGATATCTATCAAAGTGGTCTAATAGGACATGGTTAGTCTCTAAATATATTTCTATTTATGTTCTTCTGTCATTTGTTACACCTAAACACACCTACATAAATATTCTACGTGTTACAATTTTGATATTATCCTACTAATTTTATAAAGGCGAAAGTTTGTAAGAATGTATGGATGTTTAGATGTTTGGATGTATGGATATTTGTTCCTCTTTCACGCAAAAACTACTGAGCGGATTTCGATGAAATTTGGCATACGGGTACATCATGTCCTGGATTAACACATAGGCTACTTTTTATCCCGGGAAAACAAAAAGCGGGACTTTTATCCCGGAAAAACTGTTCAACGCGGGCGGAGCCGCGGGCAAAAGCTAGTTTCTTTATAAAACATGGCAAAATGATTCCTCGATATGTCTGACACAATAATGTTTATTATTTGCTACGAAAGCAAACGTTTGTCAAGTGCAAATCCAAAATGTAGTACCCTTAACGCAAGAGTTAGGTACTCTTGCAATCGATCTTGCAACGCGTGTAATGACTTATCATTCTTGTACATCTTTTTTGTTAAGTAGAAGATAGGCAATATTAATTAGATCCTAAGCTAGTACCTTTTGTTTTCTATGCATGCTTATAAGTGGTCACATGACACTGCATTTGTTATCTTAATAGAAGCTGAATAAAGATTAAATTATATCCTAGCCAACTGAATAAGAACTTATAAGTTCTATTTTCAAAAACCTAGCATACTGGCAGGATGACTCACACAATGCACCAACAAAAGATTTTCCCATTGGTTTGAAGGTAATTAAACCTTAATTAACAATTATAACACTAACCAATCGGCATAGTCGATTAGCATAGGCAATAGGGTCGTGTATCGCGTGCACGTGTGTTAAAAACTTGCACGGGTCGTATATGGTCAGTTATTAGAGCGAGATGCCGTCGGCGAGGCGCGGACGTTTTTGTTCGCGAGTGTGTTAGATGACATAACGCACAAATGTTCGTTTGTCTTGATGCAGAGATAACGGGTTGCATATGCTGTTATGGTTATGGAAGTCAGGGGGTGGTGGAGGGGAGGAAGGTGAAAGACAGTCTATGGTTCTGGTCTCTTATTAAGATAAAAATGTAGATGCACCTATATTGCTAGGCCGTAAAATGGGACAGGATTTGAATGTAGTCTTCAGAGAGAAAAAGACGAGGTTTGTCAGTGTTCCTATGCGAGATAGATCTGAATTGCTTTCTTCAATGCCTTCCCCTGGCTCTCTATCCAACGAACAATCACAACAAAATTAAGACTAACAATTGTACTAGTTACATGATACTATACCTTGTTAATTTAAAATTTATTATTCTATTCTTCGTTTAGACCTAAACTTTAGCTACAGTAAAAAACAGACGAAATCTCCACTAAAATCACGAGAACCCGGATATTGTTACAAAAAAAGATAATTTAAAAAAAGAACATCTTACGAGATTCGCATCTATTACAGCCAGTATCAAAATAAAACTCATTCAAAACAAAGTCCATCGTAGGCACAAATCTTAGCCACAAGGACATCACAATTTGATCAAATCAGCGGTTCGGCCGAATCCGAGAACTAAATCATAATCGATGCTGTCGCCATCGACTCTATAATCTGCGCACAATCACGGCACAAAATGGCGCGCATCGTGTCATTTGCGATGGACACCGCATGTGTTCCCGTAATGATATGTTGCGTTTCCGTCTGGGAACGGTGTTATTAACTTGGTCAGTTTTGACGTAGATTTGGTTTTGGTTTGTGTGTTGAATGACGTAAGCAATGATTGATAATATTGTAAATCGCAACTTTGCTTTTGTGATCATATTTTCAATCCTATATTATGATTTTTTATACAGGTTAAAGGCCATGTAGTGCCTGGACAATGTTCTTATTTTTATGGAAACATTGAAATAGAAACAGTCGAAAGCAGGACTTAAACCCGCGACCTCCAGCGTATCGTGCCGGTGCTGTCTCAACTGAGCTACCTCGACCTACTTTCCTCTGTTCAATTTCAAGTTCCCTATTTTATCTCGTTAAAGGGGATACCTAGTGAAAGCAGCTATTTTCAGCCACAAAAACATATTTCCAATGTTAAGTTAAATATTTTGTTTGGGCATGGCAATGTGATGCCTCTGCACCTGATGATAAACGGAAAGATCCAGAAAGATTGTTAATAAGTACATACTTAAGATGAGTACATTATTACCTATGGCGTATGATCGACTAAAAAGTCTACATGAGACATTGATGTATTAAAAACCCACATGAGAGACGATATAACTATAGGCAGATGGATATATCAAAAGTTTTAATTACTTCTTCTATGTTTATCTACGAATGTAGAGTCGATGCATCGTTTTTTTCACGCGTGTTGCAGTTTGACTTAGTTTTCTTCATATCTCCGTTTGTGGGAATTAAAGACATTTATATATCTCTCTAATATGATACGTGGAAGTCAAATAACAGTCATTAAAACACGGATTAAAATTTTAAATTACCAGATATTTTGGATGAGTTTCTGTCACTCACAAATACAACGTATTTGTGAATAATAAAACTGCGTAAAGATATATTTGAATCTAAAAAACACGTATCCACGTAAACAATACGCATCAATTAAACGAAATAACAATAAATTGCGCGCAGCAAAACCTCATTGTCGACTCCATTTTGTAATTAGGTTGGCAATCAATACGTTGAAATTAGCGCGGGAAAAAAACGCGCGCTCCTCTATCCACAGATAAAACCTCGTTTGGAAATAAAATCGGTCCATATGTTATTCTCAAGAAGCTTTTTTACTATAAATAAAGGTCTTTAGCTGACTAATTGTGCTTACTTTACGAGACGGTGTAGTTGAATTAAACTCAGTACTATGGCTTTTTTGAATCCGATCGATTTATGACGGCTGAAGGCCTTTTGATCGCCATTTAAGGATTAAATGCTGCGGTTACAGGAAATGGCGGAAAAAGCGAAATTATTGGTTAACGTTTATCGGTTTTGATGGGGTTATTGCCTTCGGTTTTGGTTTCGAAGTATTCATTTTATGTGATTTTCATTGACGTCGGCAGTATCTATTACGTGAACGACGAGTTTTGGGGTAATTGCATATGCACACACATGCCTTTCATCCTCGAAGGGGCGGGCATTGAGTTATTTAATTCTTAAAAAATATTTGCCACTACAGCATACATCTGCATCTGTAAACGTCTACCAAACAATGCCTAATTAATTAGTCCACCACTTCATATTTCTATTGCATGTACAAAACACTAATTACTCGATATGTCCTGTCTTATTTATAAGTGGTTTGAAAGGAATTCGGCTCAGACGTCCCGGCGTCATTAATATTGATGGAGGCAGACAAAACGCACTCCCTGGGACCAATCGACACCTAATGAAGCGGTCGCAAATGTTGCCAATATACAGATGTCACGGCGCAAAACATATGAAATTTTTTAAATTGGAATTGATAGATTTGGCTACATTTTTTGTTTAAATCAAGGTTCCGCTTTCATCGAAAAAAAAAAATTAAAAGAATAGTGAATGAGTTGCTGGCCTTAAAGGAAAGAAATAAAGATTAGTGAATATTCGGGATTTGTGAATATTTGAAAAAAAAAATGGGACTTCGGTTATCTCACCATACGAAACAGCACAGGCCTGAAGCCGAGATGCTTTTTTACAAGCGTTAACGCAAATAGAATAGATTATAATGTATCCAACTGACATCCTATCGACAAGTCTAGCACAAGGATACGTCATTCCTATACATTTGTTTCTATTTTACTGGCGTTAACGCTTATGGAAAAGCATTTTGGCTATAGGCCATTGATGTATTAAAGTTTTTTAATACATCAATGCTATAGGCGCAATTTTTATATCACGTTGGTATTCTGTGAAACTGTGTAGAAACATGTGTATGTAGCGTGTCTCTAATATTTTCTTTTCTTATTTTACTAGAAGACTATTTATACCCTCATTTAGTATTATAGTAAAGAGCGTACCTATTCAGGAAGTACAAATTCCTGCTTATCAAAAAACCTCTATAAGATATTTTAATGGAGGTCTGACGATTCGATTGAGTTGCTAGCGCCTTACATGGCGTTTGCAACAATGTTGCGATGGTGGCTTTGGAACAAATGCCTACAGAGGAAAATTAGTTTTATGACTTATTCGTAGACTTATGTTTATGAAACATAATTTGTTGGTAGGTGTTGCTAGCGGCTTTGCCCGCGTGAAATTCTTTTCCCGCTAAAAAAACCGTCTCTAAAACACAATACGTCATCAGCGCCATCTACCTAAGAAATAAGATCTAAAATATCCATTATTTACCATGGGAGCCAATTAACGGGATAAACAGTAACCTATGTGCTAATCCAAGACATGGTCTATCCGTATTTAAAATTTCATCCTAATCCGTTCTGTTGTTTCTGAATTCACTTCTAACAATCCAAACATTTTTACAAACTTTCGCATTTATGATAATTATGTTTGCAAGGGTGTTACATGAAACACAATTTGTTATAACAATAAACGTGTCAAAATGTTGGTTAGCATATTATTATATTCACGCAGTATCCTGCTATTATAAAATTACTATTACCTATGCAAAATTTAGACCAACGCAAAAACTACATAAACCGTTCACTACTCAGACGAGAAGTAAATGGTTATTGTAGTTTTTGCGTCGTTGGTCTGAATTTTGCATAGTTCTAGATTCGACTCTAAGTAGACCCATCAAAAATGATGCTGCAAAAAAACTTATGCTTTTTTGGAGTAGAATTTAATGTATCACATCATGAAATGAAACCTGAACCTAATTACTCACTGCTAATATTCTTAAATTAAATATACTTTTATCGTATAAAACGAAATTTTCCGCCACGTCTGCACGCGATATACTCAAAAACTTCTGGACGGATTTCCATGAAAGATTTTAGGTTACTTTTTATCCCGGAAAAATATATAGCGGGATTTTTATCCCGGAAAAACTCTTACATGTAGGCGAAGCCGCGAGCAAAAGCTAGTAGTCAATAAATATGAAAATATTCAAAGGTTCTATTCCATTTAAAACTATTATTAGACATACCAACGCAAGTAAACACCAAGTAGGAAGCGTTAAAAATACAATCATAAAATCTCAGCCTGGCTTTAATTGCCCCATAGAAATTAATTTCGCCAGGTTGGCTGTCCGGCGGTGGATTGCCACTGAATCGTGGGAACGATTACATCCAGATATTGATAATAAGGTACCATTCATAGGATAACGGGCGACCACATGCGAATGTCCAGGCGATTTATTGAATGTAAGGAAATATCGATTCGCTTGTGAGACGGTAAATCGATTTGATGCTATGAGTTAAAAATTTAATTTGAAATTAGAAAACGTGCCAGTACCGGTACTAGGTTTTTTTGCTTTTTGTGTAATTTTTTTAATTTTAATTTTTATAATCTGTTATGAGTGGTTAATGACTACGTGTCAACAAAAATAATGTTTCTATATTTTACAGTTAAATTTCTTCTATAACCTTCTTTTTAGAGTTCGTCAAGCATCTAAAACTAATACTTAAATTAATAGAACATTAGAGTACAATAAGGTTAATATAAAATAATTTTGCATACACCTTGGATAACATAATAACCAAGCTAATTATCAATAATAACATACAATTAAAATATAAAACAATCATATTTTCGTAAATAGAATTAAAGCATGTTATATTATTTGTGTAAGCGGACGATAGCCTAGTTGGGAATGGAACGGTCTGCCGAGACAATGTCCGGAGGTACGAAACCCAAGGCACACACTTCTGACTTTTCGAAGTTACGTGTGTATTGTTTATCAATTATCGTTCGCTTTAACGGTGAAGGAAAACATCGTGAGGAAACCTGCATACCTAAGAAGTTCCTTATAAGAATTTCGAAGGTATGTGAAGTCTGCCAACCCGCACTAGGCCAGCGTGGTGGACTACGGCCTAACCCCCTCAGTAGAGGAGGCCCGTGCTCAGTAGTGGGCAGTATAATAATACAGGGCTGGTATTATTATATTATACTAGCTTTTGCCCGCGGCTCCGCCCGCGTTAAAAAGTTTTTCCGGTATAAAATTCCTGGTTTATATTTTTCCGGGATAAAAAGTAGCCTATGTGTTAATCCAGGACATGATCTACCTGCGTGCCAAATTTCATCGAAATCCGATCAGTAGTTTTTGCGTGAAAGAGGAACAAACATCCATACATCCAAACATCCATACATTCTTACAAACTTTCGCCTTTATAATATTAGTAGGACAAACATCCATACATCCAAACATCCATACATTCTTACAAACTTTCGCCTTTATAATATTAGTAGGATTATTTGTATCCAGTTATGTACACCAAAATGCCAATTGAACTTCTATTTTGCATAACTACGTAAAACCGCACAATCATTTTGCAGTCTATGTACTGATTGTTAAAGATTTTCCTGTTTTCTATTATGTCTAATTACCTTGATTTCTTGTGTTCTCCGACTCGAAGGACCATTCCACTTTTGATATTGACTTCCAGTTTAGTGGATAGTTATTTTACTTGAATATTTGAGATTAGAATATATTGAAATAAAAAGCTTTATAACTTAGCATAACATTCGGAAAAGCGATTATGACAGGTTGAGAGAGAAAAAAAAGCAATTGTACATTATAAATTTAAATTTTTACTACTTTCTCATATGTAAGAGTTCATCTGGGTGGATACAACCGCAATGTCTATTTCTACCGCCAAGCTGCAGTGTGCATGCACTGTTGTGTTTCGGTTTGAAGGACATTGTAGCCAGAGTAACTACTGGCCATAATGAGACAATATCTTATGTCTCAGGATGACGAGTGCATTGGAATGCCACATAGTACATCGTAGCTCAAAGTGCTGGATCGTGTTTCTACTGTTTATGGGTGGTCGTATCGCTTACCATCAAGCGATCAGCATGCTCGTCTCGTCATTCAATGCAACAAAAAATTGGCAACCACTAGCCCATTTTGTCATGACAGAATACTGTTTGTTCTGTTCCCTATACTTAAAAATCATCATCTCTCTTTACCCGTTCTCTGTAGAGGGTGTAACATGTTTAAAAAATCTATTCCTCAATATTCTTACCAAATACTGATACCGTCTTATGAGTTTTAGTGACCAATTCAATTACAGACAATAAAATAATTAAATTGATGATAAAAATATCCATGATCAGCAAACAACGCCTTTGAGTTAAAAATGCGCCAAAATTTACACCCCCTTTTAAAAATAACTTGATAATTACGTCACGCCATAAGGCAGCTAATAGACGAGACATTCCTTAAAGGGGCTGAAAATAAAATGCGAAATAAAAGAAACGCGAAAAAGGGATGCAGGGCAATTGTGTACAAATGAAAGGGCAGCGGACGGAGCACCGAATTAGGAAAATATTTGGGTGGCGTGGAGCGGTTTGGGTTAATATTTTTTTGTTTTTATGGCGACTTCTGGTTCTAGCTGTATTTGTGGACTAGGAAAAGAAAGAAAGAAATATTACATTGATGAAACAAACAGATTACAACTTTAAACATAGAACAATAATATAAATATTGTACCAGCAATAGGAACCCTCATTCAGCTCTTTATTACAGTACGGTCTAACCAATACTGTAGCGCCGATTTTCGATGAGGGACCCAGGTGACATACGGATACCAAGTCGATCAGTACGGATCCATGCCGATTAAAACTAGGGAGTTGTTATAGCAGCAGTGTATATGAGGACTAGGTAATCATGGGTTTGAATCACAAGGTCGAAATATACATGGTTTGTGAAGAACTGGATTCCTTCAAACATTTACAGTCAACAAATAGTCAAGTTATTTCTATAGCATGTGTTGTACTAACTCCATTTTATCCATAAATATTTTATTTATATTTTTAAATAATATTTAAAATTTATCAAACGACCTCATTATTTGATGGCAGTTAACTCCATTCCTCTTTCTTAAAATTTCAAGGAATACAGTCGACTCTATAAATTTCCCTGTTCCTATTTGCAAAGACTGCAATGTCCTAGCAAATGGGGTGTAAGAATTAAAAGGTGCTCAGCTATGTCGGCGTACTGTGACGTCGACGCGCCGGCCCGTCTGCTGCCTTTATTAGCTCTCTGATTGTTATCTTTATGTTGGCACTTTTTAACACGTCGTTCCATTTTTAAAAGTATGTTTTGTTAAGATTTTTATGAATGTAATTATGGTATATAAAACTACGAACCTAGAATAACATAACGTCTTATGACGTGATATTTAGTCTAATTAGAGACGGTTAGTTGGGTTCCTTAATCGCGTCGTGGGATGGTGACTGAATGCTACTGTTAGTGTAATATTTACTATAGACTCCTATTTACGAAAGAGAGAGAGAGAGAGGGAAATAAGTTAAAATTACAAATGTCGAAGAAGATATCAAAATTATCACAATAACCGAATAACACTGACATTTCATTACTAATCTGAGTGCACTATTATTCTGCCTACCCCTTCAGGGATAAAGCTTATGTATAAAAGTATAGAGATTAAATTAATTCTAATAAACTATGAGAAATTAATGTTCAAAACTTCAGAGTACGAGTAAAACTTGGTATATTTATCTGGTCCATTACCCGGCCGAGGCAACGGCGACAAAAGTCACACGTTTATTAAACTCCATTTGTTTTATTCAATAAATAATTTTATTTACGTTTGAGAGGGACGGAATGAGTGGTAACTATGGGGGTTAAAATATTGGTAATGTTTGATCATAAACGGGCTTGAAAATAGAGAACAATTGTTATTAATAGAAAACTTACACGGAATACATTAACAATGCAAATGTTAATAATATTAATAAATGTTATATTTAAATAATTTCAAAAATCAAAGATTTTTAAAACATTTTTGTTTCTATTCTACTTTTAGCAATTATAAATCAAATATTTTGCTCATTTCATACAATATGTGTTTTCAAACTATTCGGAGGTCTTGACTCCCACTTTCTAGTTTTCGCTTACTTTAGTCCACCCCTGGCACGTGGCTATGGGGCCTTTATGATTTAGGGCCCGTACTCGGGTAAAGACAAATCGCTTAACTGTAGGGGGTTGAGTACTGCACTGGGCACAAATTCATTTTACTAGTTAATTTGTTTCATAAAGAAAGGGATATTTCAAGAAAATTTGTCTGGAATGTATTTAATGGTCAACTTTTTAAATTCGTTTGCTTGTCGTACCAAGTATGTAATGTAATTTTATGAGAACAACTAATAATTTATTGTCTACATTAAAAAAATAAATATAATAAATGGCTGGCTTAATAATTAAATTTGCGCCACACAATAGGGTACTACGTTAGATGTGGCAGATATTACTTTCTTAATACAACATCCATTAATTGATACTATTTTGTTATACTAAATCGAATATTAGTGCTACTAGAATCCGTCATGAAATTAGTTATCAGGAATTTAGATTCTAGAAAAAACAAAGGATGTATATCCAGAAGCCGAAATATCCTTCTGTAATTCTTATTCCTTTTCTTTAAGGCTAATAATTCATTCTTTTTAATATTGTGGATTACATTGAAATATCTATCTGCTCTGAGGGCTGGGTTTGAACCCGTGGTTTTTTCCACAACGGAGGTTGCGCACATTAATATCGAACTAATATCATAAATGGGAAAAATTATGGAGAAATTAATTAAACCACATAAACCAGCGAATGAGGTCATATATTAATGTATAGATACTCTGTTTATCCGAAAAAGTACGCAGTTCCTATAATACTTTTTTTTTGTTTACGCGGTGAAAGTGAATTATTACTACCGCCCAGTGTTCAAGGGGAACGACTGAGCGGTTATGTTGGGTTCACCGTGCCTTACGACCCGACGTTGAGCCGCCCGGAGAGATGGAAAACATCGGGCGACCGCCGGGCCGAGTCCCTAACCTATGTACACCGCACGGCATACCAACCGAAACTCCGCGGTGGCCTTCTTCGGCGCATTAGGGACGGCTGCGGGCTTCCTCCGACTCACGTCTAAGTTGTAGTCCGCAAATGCCCCTGCGCGTACCGCTATTGCGGTCCGTCTTCTGTTGTTGGGGGGGCTCAGAAGCCCCCGCACACCGAAGGACGCCCTCGGCGTCAACGGCAGCGTGAGGCCTAACCGCCACGCTGCCGTCCGTCACGGGGGTCACAAAAGTTGGCTAGACTAATAGGTGGACGGCCCCTTTCGCCCACCCGTGACCCCCGGTGGCCCCTATTAGTCACCTTTTACGACAGGCAGGGGATACCGTGGTGGAATTCTCCAAATGCCCCCAATCCACAGAGCGGGAGTTACTATAATACTAGGATCTCCTATGTGTTCATACCTCAAAGTTTAACGAACGGCCATTAAATATACCTTATGTGCTTCGTATTCATCAGAATTCACTGCACATATGTTATTGCAGCTTGTAAATGATTTTTTGATTCATAGCTTTCACTTGTTTGCCTAGACGTGTAATTAAAAAAATTGCAAACACTAATGTTCCCTAATATCTAGTTATTACAAGAAAGGTCCTGATTATCCCTCGCGTGTCACAGACGTATATAGACGTCTTTAGTTTTAATTGTGGTTTGTCTGGAGCAATTAAATTATCATTAGAGAATGAAATGCTAGGCCGTGACTTGCGTCGGGTTTTGTTGGTTCCGTACAATATTTAATTTTGGTGTCGCTGGTTACTAATGTGATTTTATTGAGCATTTTAGTTCTTTCTGGAGCTTTGTATCAATCTTAAATGTTGACGTAATTTAAATTATAACGTTTGTAGGTAAAATTTTAGTCCATATTCTTCTATGAAACAGTTTAGATAAGGAAGTGTCCTATGGAAATTAGAATATAAGTTTTATTAATCGTTAAAAGAACCTACATCCAAGTATAGTAAGTATACATCCAAATAATAGATGCAATAAGCGCCTATTCGTACATATTTACATTTATATTCACGTAAATTGTACGTTTCTTAAATACCACTCTGGCATGTTCCGATGAAATATTAAAAATTAAAGTCCAATTGAATTTTAATTTGAACCCTAATGGCCGGTTACAAAGCAGTTGCAGTCATTAATTAACAGAACACACACCTTAAATAAATAACCTTCGTCTTGTCTCGCCTGATAGCGCTCCCATTCACAAATTATTCAAAATTACTCGAAAAAACAAAACCGAATGCTTTGATTAATCGACGCCATTGCTCTTGCGGCTCCTTCGACCTACCCTTCATGTTTAAATATAACGTTCTCAAAACATATGCCAGTGCAATTTAAATTCTATATCATTGCGATAAAAATTAATAAAACATTTTTAAAATGCATTTAATATTGTCATAACGTGTGAAATATTGTTGGGAATTAAAATGTAGTAAGTTTTCTACGTATTTTATTGAACCATGATCCTTGGTATAGTGGGTTAAAGGTGCTATTTGGATTGAATAAAAATTTTGAGGTTATATGTCAAAAATATGACGTACGCGCGCGCATGCGCCGCCCGCCGGCAGAAAACGAGGGAAATACGTTACGTTCGGTTTCACGCTGCGTGCGCCTCGGTGGTTTTGTTTATTTGTTTGTCCCCGTGTCGTATAAAGAATTAACTCTGTAATGATTTTGATGTCTCACTTTGTGCTTGTACTCTTATTTGTATACGATTTATATTAACTGTGTCGATTAGTTATTTTGTGCGTCCGAGAACACGTGCTGGGGTAATCCAAAGCCAAGTAATAACTAAATTATTTATTAAATTACTAACTATTTTTATCTACCTAAATATAATGCTAGGAGACTTTACAAAAATGTTAACTGTAAGTTTGTATTTCATTCCATATCACAAATTCCTAAACCATCCAATGACCAATACCCATTACTAACAAAACATACAAACATAACATGATTTATAATAATTAATTTAATCTAATCTGGAAACAAATCGAAGAATATGCCACTTAAGTAGCGGCGTATCCCAAACGCCCCTAATTACCATAACAATCTATAAGGAATAAAGTTAAGATACGCGTCCGTGCGTCCGCGCGCCAGATACAAACACGATCTGATATGCTAAGTATGTTGTGATAATGGACGCTAGTATTAGTTGGATATAATAATAATATCAGCCTTTATTATATACTATCCCACTGCTGGGCACGGGCCTCCTCTACTACTGAGAGGGTTTAGACCTTAGTCCATCAAGCTGGCCTAGTGCGGGTGCGCAAACTTCACATACTTTTGAAACATTTTTTCCAGGAATTCTCTGGAATTTAGGTTTCATCATGATGTTTTCCTTCATCGTTAAAGCGAACGATAGTTGATACGATAGTTGGATAGTTTGGGACAAATTCAGGAGACATCATGCGTAGTCATAACGTTTTTGCCAATGGAAACTGTCAAAATATCGCCTAGACGTATCTCATTACCTTTATGGCACTTCAATGTTATATTGTATATGCTTAAGACTACCCTATCACTCAGCGAGCTATGGAAAGGGCAATGCTCGGTGTTTCTCTACGCGATCAAATCAGAAATGAGGAGATCTGTAGAAGAACAAAAGTCACCGACATAGACCAGCAGATTACCAAGTTAAATTGGCAGTGGGAAGGGCACATAGCTCGTAGAACTGACAACAGATGAGGTAGAAAAGTTTTCGAGTGGACACCACGTTCTGGAGCGCCTTCTGCACTCACCCAAAAGACCGGTGTTCTTGTATAAGCTGGCCCTCGTCAGGCTAACAAGAGATTAGTCCGTATAAAAAAAAAACATGTTCTGGCAAGCGCATCGTTGGACGTCCTCCTATAATGCAGGCCGTTTCTAACAGGTTGGTCTGAAAATCTTTGGGAAAGGCCTATGTTCAGCAGTGATCTTTCAAAGGCTGATGAAAAAAGATGTCAAAAATTACAGACAATGTGCGACAATAGTCAATAACAATTATTATTATTATTTTACGTTTTATTCGAAAATAGTCGAAATCAAAATACAATTTGTCATTATTTAAAAAAAATAATTAAAGTAAATAAATTTAAAAACCATTCAGTGAGCTCGGCAAGAAAGCTTTGTTCTAAGTTCATATTTGCTTTATGAATGCACGAAATATGTTTTAAATTATAATTATCATTACCTACAATATTGATTTTAACGTTTTGTACATTCATATTCGATCACTTAAAACCCTTTATTATAATCTCAAAAGCAATACGATTATCGATTTTTTCAATTTCGCGATTCGATTAAAGCAAAGTATCGAGTGTTGGACGAGTAATCTGTCATCGAAATGAATCGAATGATGGTCGCCGGACAATTTCGCCACCCGCCGCCAATCATTCGATGCCATCGCGTATGCGTGTGGTGCGAGGGAGAGGAATACGAGGTTTCTTAAAGATTTATTTTGTGAATCTTTTATGCTGAAAGTAATGATGACATCACGGGAGTTATTTTGTTGGGTTGGATGATTTTGGCTTTATTTAGTTAGGTTGTACTTGTAGAGTTAATTATTGCTTTTGTGTCACATTTTCATATTATTTTTTAAACTGTAATTTTAGATCGGCAATGTCTATTTATGCCAATGGTTGCATAAAGCATAGGCCAATAAGGAAGATGTAAAAAAGACCCAATAATAATGACCAAATACTTTGAACACAAGTAGCGGTCCGTGTTCAACAATGCGATATTTTCTTATACTATACATAATGTACAGCCACATTATATTCAGATATGCAATATGTCATCAAAAAAGCACACACCTGATAATCTCAAAAAA
The DNA here is from genome assembly GCA_949316025.1 of Lapara coniferarum. Lineage (NCBI taxonomy): Eukaryota > Metazoa > Arthropoda > Insecta > Lepidoptera > Sphingidae > Lapara > Lapara coniferarum. The sequence goes on from OX438932.1 coordinate 22,505,257, forward strand.
ATGTCGTCCAAGCAAAAACACATTAATTGCTATACTTTTATGACCCATAATTGCCTGAAACAATACAGTTCGCAAACGCCGTAAGTCGCGCCCCGCCGTCCCGTCTCGCCGCCCTGTAATTCCAATACGTGCATTACCTGTATGACGACTATTATAATGTATTAAGGCATATTATTTTATGGCTATTGAACGTTTAGATCCATCGCTCTAAAAATATCGCGTTCTTGGTGGTAGGGGTGTTATGGCAACCTACGTGCAAGTTTTTTTTTTATTTGGTAATAGAAAATATAATATGGTCAAAGTGTTGTAAGGTCTCGCAGTGATATCTAGCTTGCTGGATAATCTTGTGTGACTCTTTGCTTGCGACTTATCATGACTTTTTTTTATGATTTCACTAGTGACTTAAATTCAAGCGTTCACTTAATACCATCCTAAAAGATATCATTCCCGTACTATAGACTTTCCAACGGAAACGGTTCTCTACGACCCGCCATCATACTGGCCTAAAATATACCGTATAAAAAAACGTAAAACACCCAATCTTTAAAACTACTAAAGCAATTCGCGTGTGAAGCTCAGTGTACAGTTAGCGATTCGTACGATCTCGTGCGGTAATACTAGTCATTTCTGTTTGCGCCAGCCAGTGTCATTATTAAGGTAATTATGTTAGAAAATGGCGGCTATTTGAATTTCGAACTCGATTTATCGGCTCGTTGTCGTTATTAAGTAATTTGGATGTTTTTAATTTTGGTTTCGTTTTTTTTGTTATGTGTGAAATACGCGCGTGCTTTCACGCTATGACCGTTGGAGTGGTAGGTATAGACATATCTAGTGCACGGTACACCATTTTGCCAAGCGTATAACGGTAAGGAGTCGGGAGAGTAACTTAGAACTTCGTGTTCACAGCCCATATATGAAGTCAGCTATAGAACTATGATGCGCTCTAAAAGTGTAATTAACGTGTATTATTATTCTTCTTAAATTTAGGCAAACTAGCATGTTCGTCATCTGATGCTAAGTAATCACCACCACCATAAACACACAGACAGGAATTATGTATTATGTTGCCAGCCTTTAAACGAGGAAAACTAATTAGGCGAGATAATATGGGGTTTAAAGGGCCTTTTCAGACCTCCGAAAAATTCGCAAGAATTGCGACATTTAATATGCCACTTTGCGGATTTTCTGTAGAACACCGATTCACATCGGTCAATTCTGTGGGCAGAAATATCTACAGAAAGAGACTAAACTAATTTTCTAGTCGTAGTCATTTATAACTTGTAACTACAGTTACAGAACACATAGGATAACACTTGTGCGCTCATCTTACAGAAAACATGTTTAAAGCACTTTTGCGCCCATCTGTACTGATGTTGATAATGGCGAGTACAGTCGTGCACAGCGTTTGATTGCGCTAGGTGTGAAAGGTTATGTTGAATGCGCTCGCTACGGATTATGAGAATTATATCGTCGACTGTGATTTTACACCAGTATTGAGGAGCATTGTGTGGATACGTCTTTACAAAATTGGGCAAATGAATTTTGGATCATACAGCCTGGATTGCTATTGAGTTGGTCTAAAGCGCGTTGTGTTAATATCAGAGATTGTTAGTTGTTGTCAAATATTATATAATTACATTTAAATCATAAAATATGCCATTAGAACGAATTCGCACACATTTTGGTTACAGTTACAATATACAGGCAACACTAAGCAATAAATGAACTATATTCCTGTGTTCTATGGGCAGTCGTGTCTGAAATCTACAATTCTTTAGTCGTCGGAGATTGCAATTAAAAACAATCGAACAGTTTTAAAATAACGAAACAGTTGGTCACATCCACATTACGAGCATCATAGCATGTAATCTTTCGTACAGTCATTGTTTTTTCCGATACTAATAAGCGGTCGGCGTGGTCATTGATGGAAAATTATTGATTGTGCGCGGGCGCAGCGCGGGAGAGATGTGGGTAAAGGTGGTTGCACATTTAGATCCTATAACTTTTCACATGGGTATGCACATTAAGCTATTGCATCTGGACTTTGTAAGCCTACGCTAGGTGCATAAAAAATGTTTCTATGTAAATTTATGTTATCTATTTGTCAACATATCCATCTTCAGAAAATTACTTTAATCAAACTTAAATATTTATAATCGGCATCGTATCATATTCATATTATTGTTAGTGATGAAGTTCCCAAATAAATTAATATTGGAACGAAGTTCCTTATCGCGCGTTGTGAAAGGGGGCTAGACGGAAAAAAATCTTACGAAAAGTTGTCACGACACTTTTATAAAAATTATCACGACACTTTTATACTTGCCCTGTAAAACCAGCCAGTAACAATAAAGAACTGGTTCGAAATTTAAATAAAAAAAGACAATTTAAATCTTAGAGTAAGTATAACTACGTATACATACTCTAAGATTTAAATGCTTTTTAGAGTAGTTTTTTTTTTCGTTAGTTGTATGTAAATTTTAATGTCAATGCTTGCTTAGGTGATGATCGTGATTCGATGACATATCTATTGTGTAGGTAGAAGTAAATGTTTTCATCGATGTGGTAACGTTTTAATGAATATACCATTATTATTATAACTTAAAAGAAATAAAATTTTATTACAATATCTTCACTAATTAATCGAAAACAACTTCGTTCCATCCGGGTGTCCCTTGACACCTCTCAAGTTTTTTTTGCATCATATTTTTTCATGCTATGCGATGCATATCAGTGTGCGATGTGCCTAAGTCTCTACATTGTGTTACTATGCTATTATAGCTATCAACACGACGTTTCGCTTGGATGGTGGCTCAGAAAAGAAACTAAGTATTAGTTCCTTCATATGCGATCTGAATTAAATGAGAAACAATGTGAATTATTTTTCTTCAAGGAAAATTTTTTACTTTACAAGTAAATACGAAAGGTTGTGAAGATGTTTTGATAATTATAAGTAGGAAAGAAATTGCTGAACGGATTTCGATCAAATTTTGGCATATAGATAAACCACGTTACGGATTAACACATAAGCTACTCTTCATCCCGGAAAAGCAGATCAATTTTATAAGGGCACGGAAAGTGACTCTGCACCTTATGGTAGGTGGAGAGGGGTCCAGGTAGAGTGTCCATTGACGAGCGATGATTACCCCTCGTCTGTATGAGCCAGATAAATACAGGCTGGTCTCTGAATCCCGCCCTGTGGTTTGGGGGCGTTTGAAGAATTCCACCACGGTATCCCCTGCCTGTCGTAGGAGGCGACTAATAGGGACTAGGGGGGTCGGGTCGGTCGGCACGGGTACTGTCCGCCGCGAGATAGTTTGTGTGCCCCCCCCCCCCCATAAAGTTGTCGGGCTGCATTAAGCGGCACCGCGCAGGGGCGGTTGCGGACGACAACTTAGACACTTCAGTCAGAGGAAGCCCGCAGCCGTCCCTAATGCGCCGAAGAGGAAAAAAAAAAAAAAAAAAGGCTGGTCTCTGAATGCGACACACTAAAGCTGTGATTCCGCTGAACGCGGCAGACGGCAGACGGCAACAGCATGTGTCACGACGGCAGACGGCACTACTATACAGTATTAAATTGTATGAGACCGATTCCGCGCACGACGGCAAATGACGCCCGGCAGGACGTCACCTGCCGTTGCCGTCTGCCGTCTGCCGCGTCCTGCGGAATCACAGCTTTACATGGGCCACTATCGCGGGTCCTGCCACCAGCTGCGGGCAATATTAGTAAAGAATACAGGAAATCTTGTTACCCTCATTTCGAACATGAGAAGTCAAATTGTACACTCCCACCACCAGCTATTAGCAGCATTCAGTAAACAAAAAATTTGACCTCATTGTGGATAGGGCACGAAGAATAAGTTGGACAGCGTTATGCGAAGTTAAAATGTTGAAGCTTTTATCAACTATCTTTTTGCATTATACTATACCTCAATAATAAACACATAGTAGAGAAGGCCATGCCCAGCTATGGGACAGTCTACGATACTCACACACACTCACGCCTTTTATCCCCGAAAGGGTAGGCAGAAGCGCAACTAGTTCACTCACTTTTCGCTGTTATTCCGTCCCATGATGTGATAGGGGGCGAACCTATCGCCATATCGGGCACAAATTTCAGATTCCGAGCTGATACTGAAGAGAAACTCTCAATATACATTTGCCGGAACCGGGAATCGTACCCGAGACCTCAGTCGTACCATAATACAACTACGCCACATACTGAGATGCTATATATTTAGATTTGTAATATATTTTACGAAAATTCGATATTACCTGACTCAACTTTCTTTACTACCCGCTTTGATCCAATTTCAATAATTGACGAAACTATTGACTTAGTTTTTAGGACCAGCCGGCCTGACGTCAATCCCCTGGTAAATCCATTTTCAAAATTATTTGTAACACTAACTTTTCGGACCACCAACACCTCAGTCCACCCAGTGACCACGAAGTGCTGCGAAGCCTTCAAAACGTCGGGAAAAAAAGAATACGCGATAAAATCGGAAACAGTTAATTTCAATATCCAATTCCAATTCTATTCACACAAACCGATACTTGATCTGAAGATCGAACGCCGCAGACGAGGCACTTTGCTATTAGACCGAGATACAATATGTTAAAAAACCGATCATAAAATCACAAATTCGCTAATTAAAAAGCAATATTAATTAGTCCCAACTAATTAAGTAAAAATAATGAAGAGAGCGGTACCCTCTGGAGGTGTCAGGTATCATTTAGAATGTTTATCTTATCTTCGTCGCGTCCACAAAGGTAATTGGCGGCTAATTGGCTTTCCGTGTAATAATATACAGTAACACTTAGCTATTGTGAAGCCGAGAGGGAATGGTTGCGCTAATATTGTTTAATATTTGTGGGGGTTTTGTTTTTAGCTGGCAACATTGTTGTACAGATTTGAATTTGGAAGCGATTGTTTTGACGAATTTGAATTCGAATTTGGAATGGCAAGAATTAGATCAGATAATATACATTTAATATTATTTACTGTATTGTTCAAAAATAGATTATTTTCTGTACTAAAAATAGAGCATGGAGCTTAAAAAATTTAAGGACAAAAACGATTTATTCCTAAGATAGTAAACGCCGAGTTTTAACCTCGACCCGTGCAAATGTCATAACATTTGTTAAAATTACGCGAATTGCGATGATTCATACGGAATTAGTCACGAATTACATTATTCTTAAAATTATTAAACTTGTTTGTGAGATTGATACATGCTTCTTAAGCAAATCCTTTCCATAAGGCAATGCATCCATGATTGCTCTGGCATTTCCGTGGTGTGAACCTGCTTTTAGACGTCTAACTAGGCTTTCTAGCTTTCTTAGAACCTTGAATATAAGTATTTCTTTTTGTAGTCCCTTTAACTTCACAATATTTTTTGTGAAACTTGTTTCGATTTTAAAACTTCAAAAATACTGTCCAACTGGTACTGTTCAGCTGGTTTGGATGGTCAAACACTAAAATAGTAAGACATTCTGCCGGTAAGTTTGTCGGCTACGGTTGGCCGAGCGCAAACATTGTGTTTGTCAAGCGTGTTCTAAGCTAATGAACATGTGACGTCACAAATTCTTGACGCGCTTCTCGGCGTGCGGCTTGATTCAATATTTTACGATGGATTGCCGTCATAGAGGATTGAATGACGAATGAATTAAGTTTTTAACGGAATATGCATATTGAGTCATATTTTGGAGATACTATAAGGAGCCTCATTTTCTATGTATGTCCTCAGATTTGGGAATTTGTTTTAAATACAACAATAGTTAGTACTTATCCAACGAAGGCTTTGTTACTAACATTTTTTTTTCTGAACCATCACCTCTGCTACCATACTTAGCTTGATAATATTATTGCTCATCAACAATAATAACTTACATAAAATCCTCAATATAATTAAATCCACCATTAGTTTAATTAATTAAACAATATTATGCAGCCACACATGACATTGATAATGCCAGCGTCCCCTGTGAGGATGTGCGTTATTGTTATATTATGCAATCACTTGTGTTCGCTGAACGTGTGTCGAATGTTGGACTATTTGAATTTGGAATGTTCGTGGTGATGGCGGCTGTAAACTTTTTTTTTAGATTGGCTGACACGGCAGCCTATCTAAATGCTCGATATTTAAATATGGTTTTTATTATTGGTTTTTGTGAATTTGGAACGTCAATGGTAATAACGCATGTGAAAGGTTTCGTAAATTAATGTGTTCGATCTTTAAATACAGATTTAAATTTATTCAAATAAGTGAAGAAAAGTGTTAATATTTTATGTTGTTCCTTGCAGTCGTGAATATAGTAAGTCGGCAAAGGTATGAAGTTGCAATATCGATGCCAAGATATTGAATTGAATGAAATGGGATGGGTATGATGTTTCAGTCGTACAAGGCTCAAATCATCCTGTCGTTAAGACCATAATGGTAGAGTTTATTCGAATGCTTTCAGTAGTGATGTGGGTAAGTACACAGATAGGTCGATGGTATCTATGTGTTAAATATTAATACGGGATGAAAACTATGTATACCTTTTAAGCAGTTTGCACGCACAGGCGAGTGTGAGATGTGGCATAACTAAAGTTTATAATATACTTATATTATATATTTTATTACTGACTGCCTCGGTGGCGTAGTTGTATTACAGTATGACTGCAATGCTGAGGGCTCGGGTTCGATCCCCGGGTCGGGCAAAGTGATATTGGATTTTTCTATTCAGGATCAGCCCGGAGTCTGGATTTTGTGCTCGATATGGCGATAGGCTCGCCCCCTATCACATAATGGGACGTAATACGTATGGCGAAAATTGGGTTCATTAATTGCGCCTCTGCCTACATTTTCGAGAATAAATAGCTTTCTAAAAATTGTTGAAAAATCATGTCATTTCGGTAGGACATGCCCAATATCTGTATAAATACCGAAAAATCGATAAGGTTCGAGATCACTGTAATGCCTGTGGTCCGGGGGCATATAGAGACTTCCACCACGGCATCCCCTGCCTGTCATAAGAGGCGACTAAAGGGGGCTTCGAGAGAGTCACCGGGCGAGCAGCGAGTAGCTGCTCAGTTCTATTTAAGCGATTCTGAGGTGGTTGACAATGCGGGTGGTCGGTCTCCCGTTATCGTAGACGCCAAAGGCGTCCTTTAGAGTGTGGGGGCATCTTAGCCCCCTTGTATAGAGAGGGGCCGTAACGGCATCGCGCAGGGACGGTCCCGTGCAGCTATCTTAGTGCAACAAGATACCCCGGGGCCGTCTCGTATGCGCCGAAGAAGGCCACCGCGGGTTTTGGTTGGTATGCCGGTGTAGGGTGTACATAGTGCTAGGGACTCGGTCCAATGCTCGCTCGGATGATGCTATACTCCCGAGTGTCGACATTGGGCTGTAAGACTGTGCTAAACCAACGGTTATGTTGTAACCATTCCACTCACCCCCCCAGTGGTGGTAGCGATAATGCGCTTTTTCCCCGCGAAAAAAAAAGATTCGAGATCACTGTAATGCCAATTAACCAAAGAGCATCAGCCATTATAATACTACGCAGTGCTACCAACACCAAGAAATAAAAAAAAAGACGTGTGGCACTCGGAGACTGCCCCGGTAAAGCTATTGCATAGCATTTTTTATCAACTTATGTAATTATAATTATTTTTTTCTATTGTCCAAATTTCACTCGTGCCCTAACGCCGAAACTCTAAGCAGGCAATACTAACATTTCTAACGTCTTTAAACAGATATAAAATAAAAACTTTTTAAAAATTCAAACTAAGAATCACGTTTGCCATTTCGATACGTTTCACTGACTGGAACAATTATTAAATACACGGTAATTTCGACCTTTTATCGTTTAACATTCAGCTCATATCTTCTTACATATTGTATTCTTGCAAGACTGCGATATTAAATTTACTTATGGAATTTTACACTCTACATGGTTGTGATAGAGTTGAAACGGAGTGAGGGGTGTCAGGTTATTTTTTCGTTACGGAATTTCTGGATTCGGTCTCCACGCGCAAAGCTCGCGATAGAGAGAGTCATGTGCTGTTAGTTATTGACGAGTTCCATTGTGTATCTCCGAAGATCTTCATTAGATCTTCATAAATTATATTATACTAAAACCTTCCCTGAAAAATATACATTTGAATATCGAAAACCACATCCAAATCAGATCAGGAGTTTTTGAGAAACACGCGGCCATACAAATTTACATACATATATACAAACATACATACATACATACGGATCGAGTACAGAACCTCCTTTTTGAAGTCGGTTAAAAAGACGTGAGTGTGTGTGTATTATGTTTGTTACAAATATTTTAAATTCAACCATCGAATTTCAACCACTGGACAACCACCAATAAATTTTAATACTTAAGTTTCAAAGCATATTAAAACCAGAAAACCATTATTCCATAACATTGCGTTATCTGAAGTTATTTATAACAGAAACTTAATATACAAAATGTATACTGCTCACATCAAAACAACTAATAAACACATGACACATTGTTGAATTAGCATAAGTATAGAAACAGACGCAACTTTGCCGCCGCGTGTGCCGGATGGGTGTAAGTTTGTCGCTCCAGATCGGAGGTCAACTGTCATTACTGCTCAGTTTGGGCTGTTTCTGTAAACACAAGTGCACAGTCCTATTTAACAGCGATTAAAATTTTACTTCTGTAGTTAAATCAGGTAAAGATTTATTATGATTTGAATTCGAAAATATATATTTTTTAAAGAAGTACTCTGCCTCTTACATAGAATTTTTCAGTCCAGTGTCAGTATCAATTGATATCCTAAGAACCTAACGGATTGAACTTTCTTTTGAGAAGAATACATTGAATTCTTATTTAGGAAGTGACAAAATATGTAGGTGCCCTTAAAAATTATAGCCATCATTACCGTGTCAATGTACGTTCGGAATCGTTGTATAAAATGCAAAATGGCGGCGGCGGCTGTTGACAATTGCAGTGTTCGCTGCTCTAGAATGTTCCTGAACCGAATTCGATTACATTTTATGGCGCGTAAGTTGGCAACACGTTCGAAAATAGAACGTTCGAAGTGTGTTAGCTACTAAAGAGTTTTAAACACGTGTTAAGGATTTTTATGTTCCTGTATCTTGTAAGATGAATTAAAAAAATATATGTTATGTACGTCGTAATAAAAATATTTAGCGAAGAGATATTGAGCATAATTATTCTTTTCCGTTCGTTATAAGGTTATAAGATATAAGGTTTAAAATGGCATTGACAACCTGATTCGTATAACTAAAAATACTGGAAAATGCTGTAGGTACTCTATCAAACTTCCCGAACATTCTACGTCAATGAATAAGATATGAGAATATCTATACCTAAGCATAGACAATAATAGACAACATGAGCAAATGAGGCAAGATATTCACATCGAAATATTTTCATCAAGCGAATTTCCTTTATCCTTTCCATGGCGGGGGTGTAATAAGGAACTTTACGATTCGCATCAACGCTCATGAGGATTATTGTTCGACATATTTCATTCGACAAATTTACGAACGCGTTCGGCAAAGTTTGGTGTTTTATTAAAATTTTTGCCGCGGGTAGCACGTGCGTCGAATATTGGCATGCTTAGATACTTACATCGTGGGAAATATAAGGGATTTAGAAATTCGCAGGTTTACTAAAAATGAGAAAATAAATGAATGTGTGGATAAATTTTCATGATAATAATAGACTTCTAAGATAATGTTTGTGAATGAGTATTTGGCCACTTCTTGAGTGAATACAGGTCATATAATATACATCTAAATTGCGAAAAAAATTGTGCCGACCTTTATAGGAATAGGAATTGAGAATGAGGGGTTATTAATTCCCCGATCTCTTTATTAGCTATATTATGTTTTTTTTATTGAAATTAAATCTTACTTCCATCAAGAAACATTACTACTTATATTTTTACGCAGAATAAAAAAAAAAATAATAATTCACTGTAATCAGACAGCCAGGCAAATTTAGTTATTACTACGATAAGGTAGAATTCATTCATCACAGGATAACACTTACTCGACTCGACTGCCTCAGTGGCTTAGTCGGTTTACGGAAGACTGCAATACTGAGGTCTCGAGTTCGATCCCCGGGTCAGGCAAAGTTGTGCCGATGGCGATAGGCTCGCCCCCTATCACATCAAGGGACGGAATACGCACGGCGAAAAGTGGGTGCACTTAGATGTGCCTCTGCCTACCCCTTCGGGGATAAAAAGGCGTGAGTGTGTGTGTATCTAAATTAAACTTATGCCGGCCATTATGTATTTAAAATTGTAGCATTGAGGAACGTTACTTTCAAATTATATTTGCATTTCTTTCTGATTTAACTGCATTTTACGCTATATCTACTACTTAGTTTTTTAGCATTACACGACAAGTGACGCAACCAATAAAAATAGTGTTCCTATGGCTACGTAAAACGTAATGATGTCGACATGCGCAATCGTATTGCAGTACCCCGATTCCTCAAACCTTAACTAGTTGACAGAATTCATTTGTAGAAAAATACTGGGCAGTAGGCAAAGAGCATTGAAATGAAATCCTCCTAGCCAGTTTCGGCCACGGCGGCCAATCTCAACGGAGATCAGCCAGGTACGCAGGAGATATTATAGTGCACAAGTGTGTGCGCGATACACAGGTGCACTCGCTATTCCTTCACTCTCATAGTCCGGTGAGACGGCAATCCGACATGACCGGAGATAGATCAGGCGCAGGACCAACGGCTTTACGTGCTTTCCGAGGCACGGGGGTATCACACCGCCAACTTCCTGACTCAGGGCTGCGACTGAGTAATTTTTTTAAGATGGTAAAACCCAGTCACAATGTTTTTTTTGGCCCGACCCGGGATTTGAAAGAGCAAAGAGCATTATAATACTATGTAAAGCATTAGGTGTCTAGGGGCGATATGGTCGCTGGGTCAATGCTTTCCTATCTAGTTGTCACAATCATTGTCAAAAAAGTGCGACAGAGACGCCAACCAACTTCTAGAACTTCTGAAAATAGAATTTACATTCACAGAGATATGTACTCGCTCAATGATTTTCAAAAAGTATAGATACGCTATACCCTAACAAATTAAACGAAAAAAGTATTCCGCACTCACATTCTTGACATAATAATACCAGCCCTGTATTATATACTTGCCCACTACTGAGCACGGGCCTTCTCTTCTACGGGTTGGCAGACTTCACATACCCTTGAAATTCTTATGGAGAATTCTCAGGTATGTAGGTTTCCTCACGATGTTTTCCTTCACCGTTAAAGCAAACGATAATTGATAAACAATACCCACATAACTTCGAAAAGTCAGAGGTGTGTTCCGTGGGCTTCGAACCTCCGGACATTGTCTCGGCAGAGTGTTCCATTCCCAACTAGGCTATCGTCCACTTATATATATTCTTGACATAACGTATGTGAAAGGGTTAACACTTGACGTATTTAAACCAGCATGTACAATAAAGACAGCTAGTATAACAATTTAAATGTAGTGTGTATAACTATCCCAATTGGGTTACTTCCGAGTCTTCAGATCGCTATTGCTAATATCTAATTTATGTTTTTGAAATATCATTGTACACACACACTCTCTCACGCCTTTTATCCCTGAAGGGGTAAGCAGAAGCGCATCTAGTGCACCCACTTTTCGCCGTTATTCCGTCCCATGATGTGATAGGGGCGAGCCTATCGCCATATCGGGCACAAATTCCAGACTCCGAGCTGATACTGAATAGAAAAACTCAATACCACTTTGCCCGACCCGGGGATCAAACCCGAGACCTCAGCATTGCAGTCGTACCATAATACAACTACGCCACCGAGGCAGTCATTAAATATGAAATATCATTGTACTCGCCGAAAATTTTCTTTGTCATTTTCTACTCGAATAGATGGCATCTCCATGCAGAAAGAAAACGATTGTTCCTTCCGTTCTCTATGTCGGGAGAAACCATCCTCCTAAAATGGCATGTTAAAATAATGTAATTATTCTTCCTAGCTTTTTATTGACACATGTACCGTATATCGTTAATAGGGTTGACACGCGCTTCATATCCGTCCTGTTTTTTGAAGTCATTAAAATTTCCAACAAGTATAACATTTTTCTAAAAACTTTTACTATTTATAGTCCCATTAACGCATATTTTCATTATTTATTACAGTCAAGTGTGCGTTAATTCGTATATCTAATTTCCTTGGTGCATGTCTGCTTGCGACGGTTCCGCTCTAATATCGGTATGTGCGCGTCTCGCATACAAATGTTGTATTATTGAAGGGCGGGAATTCAGTGGCAGCGTTTTTGAATATGGAATGCGAGAAATATTGACAAAAGTGAACAGCATGGCATGGAACACAAAGTTCAACTTACTTTCATTTAGATGAAAACACCGTTTTGAATGATATTGATTACGAAATACATTTTGATATTGCAATTATAATTTTACATTGAGGTAATAAATAGCTGAACAAATTCTTTTAAAACGCCCATACACTTTTGCGACTTTACTTTTTTGTTCGTAAATTATTGTGACTGGCTGTTTTTAATCTGATTTTGAAAACATTTTAATTGTATAAATGAACACTACATGACTCTAGCAAACTATATTTCGCACCGAGAAACTCATCTTGCAAATTCTAACTTTCACGACCATTTTCCATAATTAACCCATTAGTATAAACACTATATTATTCCTAACTAAGCTAATTGCTATTCACAATACACTGCATGAAAATCACCAAGAAATTTCGACCTGTTTAGCTGTTTTCACCTATTGACTCAGTTAATTAAATGGTAATGAGAGAAAATAAGATCGGTGAGTGCATGTAGTTGTAGGTCAATGGAAAATATGAAGTAAACCCGTTTCAAATTAAATTTAGTTAGTTGTCAATTATTTTTAATAGTCACGGAAAGCATTGTGAGGAAACCTATATACTGGAATTTGAAATAAGAGTGCTCACCTCCAGGTAGGTAGCGGCTTGGTTGTCCCGCTGGCATCCTCGTTTGCCTACGTAGGTAATGAACAAAAGAATACAGGTATGTGACGTCACACTAGTTTAGCGTGATTAGGGTTACCATTTTTAAAAGCAGGAACACTTGTTTAGGGTGCTTAAAAGGCTTAATTTTTGATAAAATGTTTGCTTAAAGTATAAAGATGTATTTAAGAAGTAAAATACAATAGATAATAATGATGGCAAGTAATTATTAAGCAACATTCATTCAAGATAAAAACGAATATTTTCCATAGGACATAAATTTTTCAAAAACAAGTTTTTTATTTATTTTTCTCTTTCTCAGACTTATGCCGGTCGCACACCTATCCGAAGCTTAAAATGCCTAGTAAGTGCGAGAGACGCCTATCATAGTAACCATTACGTCAATATTTTTGTATCAAAAACTCAGAGTACCTACCAACCTTTGTCAAGTCGGTATAACATGTCAAGATCCGAACCCGTTACCCCCGGTAATGTGCAAAGTAGTTATTAATATAGTTAGACGGGCGTTTTGAATTATTCATTTATCGCTCGGGAGGTCGGCAGAATACGATCTAGATGTAAGATGGGTGGAAGGGACGCCTTTGGGTAGCAATTATCGAGAGTAGGTGGTACCGGGTAATTGTTTTTAATGTTGCGTTTTGAAAATAGAATGGTATTTCAAACTGGTAAGCCTATGATGCCAGTATTTTAAAAAGGTTTTTTTTATATGGGCGGATTTGAGATAATATCTCAATCATGTTTAAAGAAAAGGTGTACTTAGACGCGTTGTAAAGAGTGTGCAAGTGGCACGCTAAAACTGAGCTAATTAGCACTATCGGCTTTAGTTTCGTGTCCGAATCAAGTTTGTCGTCTAAAAAATGTTCGATAAAATATTCTATATGACAAAAATGAGAATTCTGATATGCCGCAATACTTCCACATGTTATATTATAATATTAAGTTAGCTATGTGTGCGATAATGCGCCGTTTTTGAAAGCTGAGCGTAGTAGGCATTGATGTTTTGGGTTTTTTTAATACATCAATGGTAGTAGGTATAAGTGCTGTATTAAAAATATTATTGCAAGATCTATAAACACATAAAGTGGCCTTCTTTTGGGCGTGTGTTCCATCTGTCGTCTCAATAAGTAGGTTAGGTGCAACAAACTTGCGTGCCTCATGTAGAATCACTCACTCGCGCCTGTTATCCCCGAAGGGGTAGGCAGAGGCGCAACTAGTGCACCCACTTTTCGTCATGTTTTTTGTCCCATGATATGATAGGGGCGAGCCTATTGCCAAATCGTGCACAAATTCCAGTTTATGAAGAACTTGCCAATTTTTTTTGGACTGCATTGTATTTAGTTCTTCCCATTAGGTCAAGTGAAATAATTTTATTGTACCAAGAAAAAAAACTTAAATTATTTTAAAAACCAGCGTAGAAAGACCCTTCCAGGTTCTCTACATCTTGGCTAATGTCAAAGTATTGTCCCGATCAATAAGCCAACCCGAGCTCACCATAAACTAATGTACTGAGTTTTTCTAGAATGTTCCACGATAGATGCGTCTGCTTTAGGTGTTCGACGTATGTTATGTTGATACAAACACATAAACATTAGGATGAGAACACACTTGGATATACAACATACTTTTCATAGAGCTTAGATGGTGATTTTTTAGTAATATAATATGGTTTGAATGTAAAACCGAGCGTAAAACATTTTTAGTTTTCGAAATGTTTTTAACACACTTTATTTTAAATGTTATTCTCTGTTATGACTTATGCGTGGTCGATACTTGTCGTGTAAAATAAAACAGATGATGAATTTGAACTGTTCTTACCATATTCCTAAGGCAAAACAATAAAATAACATAACGAGCCAGCCATTTGGATGCTAGTAAGCGAAAAAAATTTAAATTTCGAATGTCCTGTCACTCTTTTATGTCATTTAGGAGATCCGCTAATTAACATACACAACGTTCTTGTGATTGGTGTGTCCTCACCCTAAGTAAGGTTGTTAGTGCCTCTTGTACGCAGCCTTAAGGAGTATGGCATAAGGAAAACGATGTCTCATTACGCAGATGGGATCACTGTGTACTTCCTTTATATTCATGTTAAAAAGATAGTTTTCATTCGGATCTTATTTATCAATCTGATTTTCCTTTAGACATTTGTTCACGACTTTATACGGAAAAGTTTATGTAATGGGCAATTATGAAAAAAAAAAAGAAATCCTCCTAGCCAGTTTCGGCCACGGCGGCCAATCTCAACAGAGATCAGCCAGGTACGCAGAAGATATTATAGTGCACAAGTGTGTGCGCAATACACAGGTGCACTCGCTATTCCTTCACTCTCATAGTCCGATGAGACGGCAATCCGACATGACCGGAGAGAGATCAGGCGCAGGACCAACGGCTTTATGTGCTTTCCGAGGCACGGGGGTATCACACCGCCAACTTCCTGACTCCGAGCTGTGACTGAGTAATTTTTTTAAAATGGAAAAACCCAGTCACAAAGTTTTTTGGCCCGACCTGGGATTCGAACGCAGGACCTTAGCGCGCAATCGTACTCGTAACGCGTACGCAATACAACTACGCCACCGAGGCAGTGGGCAACTATATATAGAAGCTAAGATTCCTCGATGTTATATCTTTCTCAATATGACAACTCTTTCATCACATTGTTCTAAGATATTTTCCCTGAGTAATTTTATTTCGATTTAAAAAAATACTGAAATTTTGAAGCCCTGTGTAGCCCAAACATCACTAGGTAGATATAGCATATTTTTAAAGTTTTACACAACTTTTAATATATGTATGTAAGTTTAACTCATTTTCATTTCTCGTTTTTCAGATATCGTGAAGACGCTCTATGCTGGTCTGACAGGTAACAAATTTTTTACTATTTTTTTTTATTATTATCTCAGAATTTGTATCCATAGAAAAAATCATGGTCTCTGCCTCAGTGGCGTAGTTGTTTTACGGAACAACTGTAATGATGTTCTCAGGATCGATTCCCGAGTCGGGCAAAGTGACATTGGATTTTTTCTATTCAGTATCAGCCCGTAGTCTGGAAATATGCCCGGTAAATCGCAATAGAAATATGAAATATACAGTTATGTTGTAATGTAAACAATATAATCTTATTATAGTTAATATTAAAGTAAAGGATGGTTAAATTAATGCAAACACTGACCAACATAATATTTTAATCTCGCTGTGGAAATACAAATATTTGCGGAGGGACCGCCATTAATCCGATGTAGACATTTTGACCACAGCCTTATAGTTTTAGGCATGGTTTATGAAATATATGAATAGGTTATAAGTATTAAAGGAAATAAAATTGTTGACTGATAATTTTATCTCTAAAAACAATGATTTTTAAGAACAAATTCAGATTGTGACAATTTGAAGAGTATTTTCTATTATCATTAAACTAAGGGATGTAGTTACCGCAATTTTTGATTTTATGCCTTTAGTTTATGGGCATAGAAGTTAAAGTTTAATCAAATAATAAATTTGTTGGAAGCTAGCGAGATATAGTCGTAAAAATATTATGTCCCTGTAATTCTCATACACTACGTCCACTTAAGTCGTTTTAAACGATCTTGCTGTACAACTGTCATAGGTCAAGTTAAAATGGTTATACCACAAAATCCAGTATCGCAAAGGCAATTACGTTCGAAATTTAAAAGAAATGCAGGAGTGGGGTTTGCGATTCAATCGAGCGGCGATATTCGGCACCCGGTCAGCGGTCAGCGGTCGGCTTATTTTGTGGCTTAGATAACAATGGGCAAATGCAAGCAGGGTTGTCTGGGATTGGAAAATTTGAATTTAGAATATTATGGTTTATAGTAATTATAATATTGCAGTATAGCGTAGAATGTAACGCGCCTTTACAAATCCTACTAATATTATAAAGGCGAAAGTTTGTAATAATTTATGGATGTATGGATGTTTGTTCCTCTTTCACGCAAAAACTACTGAACGGATTTCGATGAAATTTAGCACACGGGTAGATTATGTCCTGGATTAACACATAGGCTACTTTTTATCCCGGGGACACATAAACCGGTACTTTTGTCCAGGAAAAACTACTTTTTGACGCGGGCTGAGCCGCGGGCAAAAGCCAGTGTAGATATACCACTACTACCTATCCTAATTCACATTTTAAGGCCTACTGAAAAAAATGGTACAGATCATTCGGTGGACTGTGGACTAAAAAAACAAAGAGGTGTAACGTGATTTACTGTATTACAGCGTCTAGCTCACCAATCCCTTAAAACCATATACATTTTTACTATTCGTCACAATATTTTCAAAAACAGAACAAGTGACAACCCTACAAGTCCGGGTCGAAACGGCCATGTCAAACTTACCACAACGAGTTATGTGTATCGGATATCGCGCGGTTAACCCGCAATTACTGTGGACTCGGCCACTTTGGGCCACTCTGCCTCTCTGATTGTTGTTTAATTGTTTTTATGGGTTCTATGGCGTTTATTAAACACGTTGTGTGAGTAATGGGATGTGTTGTTGTGGTGAGTTCAGTGTGATTTTTAGATCACATTTTGATACTCAATTATCAGACATTGATATAGGATTTGTGTTATGTTTTTTTTTCTTATTAACGCATAACAATTTATACATTTATAATTACTTCAAAGTTCATAGAAGGTGATGTAATAAAAAATTATGAGCAAATATATATTGAATCTATTATCAACCAAGAATTGAATTCACAAGACCTAAAACAATTAGACATTAATGTACTGCACGCTTATAAATAGTTTGTTTTGTCCACAAGTTCCGTTGAAAAATATTTAAGCACAAAAAGGCACGTAACCTGTAATTATATTATAGCTGCGTTCAAAATGCTTAAACAATACAAGAGGTATAAAATCAACATTTGTAATACAACAATTTAGCAGCAATGCAGAACTGACCACCTGCCCGTGGCACATGTCAGGAGATATTGCGAAGTATTACAATTTAACGACTTACATTCCATAAATACACCTAGGTCACAGCTGATGTCCTGTCAGAGTTTGAGGGCATCAGGGCGGATCCAGAGCGGTCATTGTGGCTACGTCTAGGTGACTAATTTTTTTTTTGTTAATGGCCCTACTGCCAGTAGCCTGACGCGAGTCGGTTTTTCTGGCCACACCGGTCTTTAGGATGAACGCAGAAGGCGCTCGCAACCCTGTGAATTAAGTGACCATGCTGAGGGAAACCCACTAACGGGTTACGAACCTCGGCTCAGGACGGCCACTGAGAGAGGATGAGACATCAACGATTAGGGAAAGATTGGTTTTCAGGCCTAACCCTATTAGATTGTGTTGTCATCGGCACGCGGGCCGGAACTGCTAGGGGGGTCGGGGGGCGACGGGGAACGCGGCGAGGTCCTCGACGGCGTGGACGGAGCTGCGGTCTTGTGGAGTGTTGGAGTTTCAAGAACTCGTTCTTACGGCGGATGGCCAGAGTGATTTCGTCCTCTGGATCGGTTAATACGGAACGCGGCCGTCTCCATTTGGCGCGGTCGAATGGAGTATATATTGACGCTTTACGGACTAACGTGTTTGGATGATTTACCGCCCGATCGAAGTAGCGAAGGTAACTACTGATAATTAATTTTCTTTCTTTGTTCTCTGCACCACACTAAGGTTGACTGGTAGAGGATGCCTACGGTATTAAGCCCGCCTGTGTACATTGATTGTATATGAAGTTCATAAAATAAAATGTATTAAACTAGTAAACTATTCGTATGAGTTTGAGGGATCATACCCACCAAGATCTTGCAAAAATCTAGCTCCATGCGGGAATCGATTACACGTTGCAAAGTGTACGTAATCGATAACGATTTTACATTAAATTAAGTTATAACTTATACCTTAATCATCGGTCACTTATTGCATGAGGTCATGAAATACTGTATTATTTCATTTAAAAAATGTATGATTCTGTAAACTGCATTTACTGCAACAATGTTAGTGCCTGAAGGCGCTTTGCGCACACCATTTGATAATTTAGGAAATGAGAAGTTACGCGTTTTGGGTTTTTGGAATTTTACTTAAGGGAGAGAAAAGGAAAAGTCATGTTACTTACTACTTTAATGTCATTGAATGTCATGGTATTTATTGATTAGATCATTAAAAAACAAAACCAATAAAATATCGCGGAATGTTTCCTAGAATTATGTATTTTATTTCAGTCCTAATATGACTTGAGTCGTAATGTAGGAAACTTACACAATGAGAAGAGTTAACTACGATTTCGTACGTTATTTTTTTCAGACTTGTGTGGAAATATAGTCTTAGTTATGGCAAGTTATATTATTATGCAATCGTTTTGGTTCAACTTCAGAGGACAGCAGAAAAAACAATAATTTGGCCCTCAAATGCAGATATTGGTGCGAATTAATCGTCACAAAAATAATACTTGCGACCCAATTCTGATTTCAAATTGCACAAACAGTTTTTTCATTCACATTCACATTCCAAATTCAAAAATCACCCGCATTGAAATCCAAATAAAAAAAATAATTAATGCGTTGGATTCGTGAAGTACACACTTATTTGCATTGCGAGTATATGTTTAAGAAATTACTATGAAAATATCGCTTGTAAGATGTTTCGCGCGAGATTTTCGGTCGCATTGCTGTTTTTTTAATGCGCACACGCAGCCGGTACTTAAGTTAAACGTCCCAAACTGGCGGCAATTTGCGGAGGTCTGAGTAAGCTATAAATCATGTTAAATTATTTTTTCATTACGCTTTCGTTGAGACGATGCTAGTGTTTATAATGTGTCAGAGTTGTCTTTTCATGTAAATTGCAGGATTTTTTTTTGTCTTCGTAACTCCTTGTGAGGTTTTATTGTGTCCTGCGTTCTTTTGCATAGTAATTACAGATGTAAACTTGGTATTTTTTTAAGAAAAAAAAGGATATATAAAATACCTATTACTACACTATGTAAGGTATTTTTCTCAGTAGTATTAAAATATGACATTTATGTCTATTTTAAAAAAATACCGCCTTAATTATCCATTATTACGAGAAAATAACGGACACATTTTCATGTAGTAAATTATTAATATAATACCATGTCTAGATCCTACGTATGTCTACCACAGTGTTCTTATTACGTCGAGATCCTGGGATGTTATCAGATGGGTAAGAAATTAGCCGTCGGTCGGCGATTACCGCGCCGTCCACCACGCTGCCTTGCTCGCAATTTTTATTATTAACCAAATTAAACATTTAGATAACAGCATCGAGCCACTTAATGAATATTTCATTACATGCATTATCGGGTTTATGTACGTTACATGAACGAGTTTTTGAACGTTCCAAATTCGAAATGCTTGGAATTAATTGTTCATTTATGATTAAATTAATCCCTAATTGTAAAATAACAATTGGTAATTGAATTAATGATTAAATAAAAATTATATGTATATTAAAAATTAATCTATACTAATATTATAAAGCTGAAGAGTTTGTTTGTTTGAACGCGCTAATCTCAGGAACTACTGGTTCGAATTTAAAAATTATTTTTGTGTTGAATAGACCATTTATCGAGGAAGGCTTTAGGCTATATAACATCACAAATAATGGAAAATGTCAAAAAAACGGGGAAAATTATTCATCCTTGAGGGTTTCCATTGCGTGCGCTGCGAAAACGGTTCAAGATACCAAAAATATATGTATGAAAGAATTATTCCTCTTGAAATGATCTAAAAAAATGTCTGGAATAGTATATGGCTATCTTTTAAGATTAACTCACTAGAACCGTTTTTTATGGTAATCAAATTTGGTCGAAATTAATGCATTATTTGTTAAGAGTTGTATCAACGTCATAATATTAATCTTCATCCAAATAAATGTGTTGGATAGAGTGATTCGACGGGAAGGTTTTTATGTACTCTTAGCCCGGAAAAACTTATTAACGCCGGCGAAGCCGTGGGTAAAAGCTAGTAATTAAATAAACAGATTTTACAGCTTGTGTAAAATGGAAATAGATAATTTTAATTAAGCACGTATTACTTACTTAATTTAACATTTTTATACAATATTTGAGATATAATCTTAGTTTTGCTTGGTACGACAACTAGAAATTTATCGCTAGTAGAGATCTTGGGAGCATTAAACTATGAAGTTTGGATTCGACAACGATTTTATCTGTCTTTATGTTAGCTATGTTATTTATATTTTCAAAATATGTACTGCGATGTCGATATTATGATTTGCTTTGATATGATGTCGAAATTGTGGCAAGTCAAAGTGAGTAGCTACGTAAATTCTGCTCTGTTTTCGCTCTATGGTATGTTATTTAAGCATGAAGTTTTTTCTGAAATTTTCTTGAAACCAGCAAAATCGTTTTATATATTCGATTTCCTGAATTAAGTTTCATTTTATAAGAATTAGTTTAGTTAAGTTTAAGCGGAATATGTTTCTTCTGTGTTTATGATAAAACTAGTAGTGCTCGCGGCGCCGCCCGCGTGAAACGTTTTTCCGGGATAAAAATATTTTCCCGGAATAAAAAGTAGCCTATAGCACTCAGGAGTAAAGTAGCTTCCTATTAGTGAAATAATTTTCAAAATCGGTTCAGTAGTTCCTGAGATTAGCGCGTTCAAACAAACAAACTCTTCAGCTTTATAATATTAGTATAGATTATTTGCTTTGTTAGAATATTACTAGGTTGTCTAAATTAAGCTTTGACATAGTGAAACACCAACCAGCCAACTCCAATCAATAAGATTTCGATGTTACTGACTGCTTCGGTGACGTAATTGTATTACTATTACAGTGCGACTAAAGTGCCGAGGTCACGGGTTCGATTCCCGGGTTGGGTAAAGTGATATTAGGTTCTACTCAGTATCAGCCTGGGGTCTGGAACTGTACACAGTACATGGAAATAGGCCCATCCCCTATGACATGAGACCTAACATATCTGGTGAAAAGTGGGTGTGATATACTAACCCTGAAAAGGAAAAAAGGCGAGATGCTATGTATGTATGTTATTGTATGTATTATTTACTGGTGGTAGGTCTTGCATTTATGTAAGAGTCCGTCTGGGTGGGTACAACCGCAATGTGTATTTCTACCGCCAAGCAGCAGTGTGCATCCACTGTTGTGTTTCGGTTTGAAGGACATTGTAATTTGTAGTAGTGTAACTGGACATAATGAGACTTAACATCTTATGTCTCAGGATGACGAGCGCAGTGGAATGCCACACAGCACTTTGTGCACAACTCAAGGTGCTGAATGGTGTTGCTACTGTTTATGGGTGGTCGTATCGCTTACCATCAGGCGAACGGTATGGTCGTCTCGTCATTCAATGCTATAAAAAATAATGCACAACTCATAAGTATGTCGCTTGTGTTATTACATTAGAATATCGAATCTATGTCAATACTACCAAAACACTTTTTAAAACGCATCTGATGGAAGACAGTTATTAAATATCAATGGACATAATAACACCCATTTTACCCTGTTAAGAGTACCTTAGTGTAGCGATTATAGCCTAGTTGGGAATGGAACGGTCTGCCGAGACAGATGTCCGCAGGTTCAAAACCAAGGCACACACTTGTGATTATTCGAAGTTTTGTGTCTATTGTTTACCAATTATCGTTCGCTTTAGCGGAAAGGGAACACGAAGAAACCTACATACCTGAGATTCATCAAAAATAATTTCGAAGGTATGTGAAGTCTGCCAACCCGCGCTTACCCAGCGCGGCGTGGTGAACCAAGGTCTAACCCCTCTCAGTAGTAAAGGAGGCCCGTGCTCAGCAGTGGGCAGTATAGAATACAGGGCTGGTATGGTAAGTGTACCTTAAGGTCTTTTCAATAAGTTTCAAGTAATCGTATTAAACAGCTCATGTTTATTTTAAAGCATAGAGAGTGTGACTATTGTATTTAGTTAGCTTATACATTTATGTGACGAATAGCATTACCTAGAAATTTAAAACAAGCTCTTAGTCTCTTATCATAAGAACTTAATTGTTTGGAAAGAATTCGTGCCATCGCTGCAACTGCAAACAAAAAATGTGATATTTGAAGTGTTATTTCATTACATGTTGTGCATTTTTAACGTCTCACGACAAAATATGAGTGTACCTACATTAAATGTCAAGTGTTCATGAATCTTCCGCTATTTGTCATCGCAAAGTTTATTCTTTTAAATAGCTTGTTGCAATTGAGATTAATCTGTTTTACTTTTTAAAATTGTCGGTTACGGCAACGGGACAAACTGCCGTTTAATAGAGACAGTAAAATATTGTCACAGCAAAAATTCGAAATTTAAAAATTACCTTTAATTATTCGTAAAGTGTGTAACCATACATCAAACCGGACATTAATTATGATTGATACATAATTTCGCAATTAATATCATTAATGTATACATTTTTTGTATTTTAACCTTTTACATCGATTAATCTATTCATGTATCGATGTCTTGCGATCAACTTTTAGAATTTTCGCTTTTTTGATCGACACTGTAAATTGTATCACCAGTGTTATCAGACTTGTTTTATTTAAAACAATGTTGTGTTTAATAGGTCTTTATAGACTGGGCTGTGGGACAGGTGCTTGTCACCACGGTGATGGACTTTTTTCTAAAAATATTCAACCTTCAATTGTTGAGCGTTAATTGCGAAGGTAATCTGATGATTATGAAATTTTTGAATAGTGTAGTAACATTAGAATTTCTAATGGGTTTGGATAATAAGGGATGTGACAGGGTTGGCAGGCCAGTTGATTAGTCGAATAGAGACGTGTCTTGTTAGAACGGTCGATTATTTTACTTGTTTACAGTAACACAACTCTAGCATGCGTCTCCACCCGCTTGAATGAGCTTTTCCGGCAGGTCAGTCAAATTAAAAATTAATAATAAAAATTTGGCTATCTAAGTCGCTGATAATGTAGCTTCATGTTGGCAAAAGAACTTTCTTAAGTCGGTCTAGTACTTTTTGAGTTTATTCGTTACAAACATACAAATCTTTCCTCTTTATAATATTAAGTATAGAAGTATAGATGATAATATCAGAAGTGGCATTTTTCAAGTTTACGCTGTTAATTTTGATTTTTTCTCAACTTTGAGTTTTTTTTTCTGGAAAGGAACATTTGTCACACATCTGCGGGAATTCAATTTAAGACTAGTATGCTTTTAATAACAGCAAAAGGAGACATAATTTGTGCTCTACATGTTAAAGTAATTGACTGCTGGTCAATATTAAAAGAGCATAACTTAATTTACATAAAAATAAATTTACTAATAATAATCGTATCCATCAAATCGATACATCTGTATCGATTAACACATTCTACCAACGCACAGCTCTATTAACCACACAAAAACATTTCATCCTCAAGCGTTTGTAGTACGACGTAATAAAAACAAAACCTACCACACACGCTTGCGATTAAAATGCAAGAATTTATAAATTAATCATAATTAAACAGATATAGAAATGGTGTATGTAATCGAACAGGGCAATCACATTGAATAAAGATTTGCGAGTGCGAAAGGAGATGCCGGGTACCTTATCCTACCAATAGGGTCTTGATTGATTTGATAAGTTATAACTTGGCATAAAGTTTAAGTGACTACCTCGGTGGCGTAGTTGTATTACAGTACGACTGCAATGCTGAGCTCTCGGGTTCGATCCCCAGTTCGGGCAGTGATATTGGGTTTTCTACTCAGTATCAGCGCGAAGTCTGGAATTTGTGCCCGATATGGCGATAGGCTCGCCCCCTATCGCATCATGGAACGGAATACGCACGGCGTAAGTGGGTGCACTAGTTGCGCCTCTGCCTACCACTTCGGGGATAAACGGTGTGAGTGTGTAAGTCTAAGTGAGTATTGATACAAGGAGTTCTTAAGTCTTAACAAAGTCTATTCCTTAGAGGTTGGTAGTATGTCGGTGCTACTGCAAGTGTTTATAGACAGTATTATAATTTGATCAGGAAATTAAAAGACCACGCCATGGAACTAATTTCTTGTACTGACGGTAAACGCAACAGTGGCGCCCCCAAAGAAGTTTCGCATTTTCCTGGAGAGGCTATAACTAAGGAATTTACTACAATGCACTTTCTTATATGGACCCTCTTCTGTAAAAAATAAACTTAAGGCTAGGATATCTGAGCGCTGTTGGCATTTACAGCTGTCTAATGTACCGGCGCGTCAGGTACCGCGATATTGAATTTCAAATGAACTCGCTTGACACCAATCAGCCGCGACTACGTCACAATAAACAATTAAACAATAGTGAAGCAGTTTATTTTACGACAAAAGATGTCCGCTTTTTTATGGGTGCTGGGCCTCAAAATCTAACACGGCTCAAACTTTACGAATATTAAAAGGACAAAAATATGGATCTTGAATCCATAAAAAAAAAATTAGACCCCTCCATCGATAGCTAATATATTTTAAACTAGACTTCTGCTCGCGGCTTCGTCCGCGTGAATGAATTTTTCTGGGATAAAAGTCCCGCTTTATAATCCCTGGGATAATGGACCTTTATATTGATGAAAGAGTTTTTCAAATCGGTCCAGCAGTTTCGGAGCCTATTCAATGCAAACAAACATACAATTGAATCTTTACTCTTTATAATATTAGTATAGATAAGTGTAGATGTAGTTTGTAAGCAAAATAAAATTACATACATCTCAAAATTGGAGGACTTTAAAATTATACGATTTATTGCGAAGGTCTAACTTTTGGGAGTACTATCCAAACATATGTATGTCGCAGACAGCGGCAGCTGAAATAGGTATACGTAGGCATACATAATAAAAGTTACCTATGAATTATGTCTTGATATCACGATTTATTGTTCGTTGATCAATGATTACGTAATCAAATGTTCACAGAGTACAATACCACGTCAAGATTCATTATTATCTTTAGTTATTGTGACATAATATTGGTGATTGAGACAATTACTTAACCAATATTAACTATAATAATCGACTAGTCTAGTAACCTGAATATGACCTCAAGTTTAAACCCGAAACCCTTTCAGTATTCCGAGTTTGACAGGTGTCATTTCAGATTTTTTAATTAGAACCCTATGGGTAAGCGCGTAAAGACGATTTCCACTGAATGAAAAGTGACGTCTTGTTCGCCGGGGAAGACGCGAATATGGAATGGTTAACATAGTAACCGCTCAACTAAGCACTGACCGATATGAAAACCGTAATAGTTACTACTTAGTATTGAACTGCATCGGAGTAGTTGCTTCATATGATTTGGCAGCCTTATTATATACCCAACTCTTGCGACTACTACTAGTCTGACAACTCAAATGGATGTTTCACGGTTATTATTTTATCTTACGCGACGTTATATATTCAGACACCCTCAATGAGATCAATAAAAAGGAATTACCCGACATACAAAAAAACTTGGTAAGACATTGAAATAAAACCATTTTTTTAAATTTATCGCGATTTTTTAAATGATATTTTCGTATTTGTTTACTACCTACTTTAAAGTTTGAACTGTGGTTCATAATAGAAAATATTGACTTTGCTGTCCCATCTGAAAAAAATACTCTATATACCTATAAATATGTCGGACAGTATTTTTTCAAATCATAATATGATTTGAAAAAATACTGTCCGATAAATTATAATGATGTTATAAGCATTTTAAAAACGGCTGCAATACGATCGTGCAGTAAGCGAGATGTAGGTAGAAAGCATTTAAAACAAATAGTTGGATGGAACCACCACATTCGTGAGGTACACACGTATGCTAAAATCTGTTTTCAAGTTTGGGTTACGGCGGGTAGTCCTACTACGGGTGAAATTTATGAGAGAATGAAGACTAGTAGAAAAATGTTTAAAAACAAGCTTCGTTGGTGTCAAAACAATGAAGAAAGGATAAAATTAGATATGTTGGCTTTACATAGGCAGAGCAAAAACTTTTCTAAATTTTGGTCGACGACGAAAAGCTTTAATTATAAAACTGCTATGCCGGTAAAAGTAGAAGACTGTCACAATACCAAAGATATTGCTGAATTATTTGCAAGGCATTTCAAAATTAAACCTATAATAAACGATAATGCAAACAATATTAGTGAAGTCGGATTTTCAGAGAATGTGGCTAGTGCTCCAGGCAGACTATCTGTCACTGCAGGGAATGTGCAGGAAATTATTACTCACATGGCTGGAGGTAAGTCACCAGGCATTGATGGTCTGAGTATCGATCATATTCGCCATGCTGGTGCGCACATTTTCGAAGTTTTAGCATACCTTTTTAATCTTTGCATACGTAACTCATATTTACCAAGAGAACTCATGCGTACTGTGGTGGTTCCTATTCCAAAGAATAAAACAAGTGACTTGTCTAGTCTTAGTAATTATAGGCCCATCTCACTGGGCACTATAATAGGAAAAATTTTTGAACGTCTCTTGCAACCTGTACTGGCAAAGACGATGAAAATTGATGATGCACAGTTTGGCTTTCGTCCTGGTCTCTCAACGGATTCAGCGATATTTTGCCTCAAACACACGGTAAGGTATTATACGACTCGTAATACCTCCGTATATGCATGCTTCCTTGACTTGAGTCGGGCTTTTGATTTAGTAAATTATAATTTACTTTGGTCGAAACTTCGGCAGTCAGGAACGCATGTTGATTTGGTGAATCTCTTGAGATTCTGGTATGAAAATCAGATTAACAATGTGAGATGGGGTGACTCCCTTTCTGATGATTACAAGTTAGAATGTGGTGTTCGCCAAGGAGGACTTACATCTCCGGATCTTTTCAACATTTTTGTAAACGACCTTATTGTTGAGCTGAGGAGCACAAATATCGGTTGCCACTTGGGTAGCTTATGCGTCAATAACATAAGCTATGCAGATGATATGGTGTTACTCAGCCCTTCAATTAAAGGCTTAAGACGTCTCTTGGCGATATGCGAGCGCTATGCTAAATCACATGGGCTCAAGTATAATGCTAAGAAGACTGAGGTGCTTGTATTTAGATCTGGAAAGGGTCCGGAGTGTATACCCCCTGTAGCTTTAGGTGGTGTGCCAGTTCAGGTTGTGAGTGAGTTCAAATATTTAGGTCATGTAGTAGATGAGAACCTACATGACGACAGTGATATCGAGAGAGAAAGAAGAGCTCTCGCTGTACGTTCAAATATGATTGCACGACGTTTTGCGCGTTGCTCAAACGAAGTAAAAGTAACACTATTTCGTTCGTACTGTCAGAGTTTTTATACTTGTCAATTATGGCTGCAATATACTAGGCGCTCGTACAATATCTTAAGGGTACAGTATAATGATGCATTTCGCATACTATTAAAGCTTCCTCGATTTTGCAGTGCGTCAAATATGTTCGCAAAAGCTGGTGTAGCGGACTTTTATGCGATTATCAGAGCTCGTGTTGCGTCTTTTTGGGCACGGATCAGAAAGAGTGAGAACGTAATTTTAACTACCATTGCCGACGACCTATCAGGACCATATTATAATTTCTGGTTGAAAATACACCAAAAACCAAATGTAAAATAGGTCGAAATTATTGAATTTTAATTATAAAACTAACTTAGTGTAAGCCCTATTGTAACTAACATTATGAGTCTTAGTACTTGAAATAAAATTATATTATTATTATTATTATTATAATAGTATGGTCTTCATATAAATTGTAGTCAAATCCAAATTGCCGTAAAATCCTGAAAATAACTTATTATTTTGTATTAGTATGTACTATTGTCACTCATACTATTTTATTGTTGTTTCCTGGCAGCGTCACCCGCATAAAAGATTTTTTATAGGTTAAAAAGTATACCTATGCTCTACCCAGAGACTCAAGCTATCTCCATACTATTTCATAGATATCCGTTTAGTAGTGTCGGAGATGTGCGCTAACAAATAAACAGAAAAACAGATACGCAGACAAACAACGAGAAAAGAATGTAATAAAAAAACGGTGATTTGTGTTCTATTACTCTTATTTAGTCGTCCCTTTATTTTTTTTTCTTTCTATGTACAGACACACCAGGTTCTAGTACTGCTTTATAGATGTTACACAAAGAAGCCTATACCGATACCTCTAGGGTCTGTAGAGCTCGTATGCATATTTATAAGCAGATACTTAATTTAGGGGACCCAAACCGGGATTTTTTCAAGAAAATGTGGGCTACTGGACCAAATGAAGAACTTAAAAATACCGATATTGATATCGCAATAATTGGGATTTACTTGTATCAATAATAAGGTAGCTGGCTTTGTGTTATTCTGTACTATGATATTCTATCCATAATATTAAATAGCAAATAAAAAAACAAAAAAACAAGCCTTATAGAAAATCCAACTAAAAAATAGAAAATAAATTTAAATTTAGCTATGTAACGTACATTTAAATGTATCTATGTAACGGAAACTTTGAACATGATTTTGACCGCCTTCAAAACGTCGGATGAAAATTTGGCATATTTATCAAGAACCGAAGACAATTCATTATTTTAACAAAAAACACTATTTTATAGAAAATCCAACTAATAATGAATAAATATTCAAAATGAATGAGTAAATGATAGCTCATTTTTTTTGACATCTGTTGGACCATAGTAGAGTTATAACTAAACTGGCTACTCTTATGTATAAAAAAAATCTTACTTGTTTTTAGTGACATCTGTTGGACAATAGTAGAACAAGCTTAAAAAATGAAAAATAAATAACAGTTAGACAAAAAACTAAAAAACATGCTTTATAGGAAATGCAACTAAAAATAGAAAATAAATTTGAATTAAGAATAGTGCAAATAAGAAAAAGATGTACTTATTTTATTGTAAAAAAAGCGTGGGTGCTTTTTAAGGTAGTATCAAAATGATAATCCTTTTACTCATATTATCTCTCAATAAAATATTTATACTGCCTCGGTGGCGTAGTTGTATTACAGTACGACTGCAAAGCTGGGGTCTCGGGTTCGATCCCCGGGTCGGGCAAAGTGATATTGAGTTTTTCTATTCAGTATCAGCCCGGAGTCTGGAATTTGTGCCCGATATGGCGATAGGCTCGCCCCCTATCACATCATGGGACGGAATAACGGCGAAAAGTGGGTGCACTAGTTGTGCCTCTGCCTACCCCTTCGGGGATAACAGGCGTGAGTGTGTGTGTGTGTGTATAAAATATTTATATCTATTGACACCATGAACCCCACGCTTTTTTTCCAATAAAGTAAATTTTTTTAATTACATTATTTTCCATTGGAGGTATTATGCCAAAATATTATCCACAAATTATGCAAATATATTATTTTACAATTTTACACGCAATAAATTCAAATGTGATCCTTTACTATTCAGCAAAAACAAACAACAGTTGAAACAAGTATGACAACGTGTTTAAAGAAGAAAGAAAAAGAATAGGAAAGATTCATAGAAAAATCCATCTATTACAAATAAGAATCCATAATTGATGTTCAAAAGTAGTTGGTTCCTTTTCTACATAACGCGGTCCAACTATAAACAAAAGCTGTCAAATACTTCGATAAATTAGTGGCAGCAAGCGCGAAAAATTGACGTAGGTCCGACCACCACGGCGCCTCGGGCGCGTCTGAAACGAGACGCGTTGTGCGGAATGGTTAAAAAATTCGTGTTTTTTTGAATTTTGAAAAGTGCGAATTACTTTTATGAAAATTTTTTTGCATAGCAATCTGCTAAATGTTATTACCCTTTTATTGACTTATATTTTTAAAGTAATTGTTTAATATACTATAATTAATTTTTAAAAATAAAATCCGAATTTTCTCTGTTTTCGTGATTTTTTATGATCGAGCGAAGTTGTAAGTATCGTGTTTTGGAATCCACACCAATGTAGAATGATTATTTAACTATAACATATATTTTTCTCGGACCGAAATGTTGATTATTTCTTGGTTTAAAATTGAATAGAAAAGAAGGTGTTTTGGGATATGGCAGCCTTAATTATAATATTACTAAGATTCATAACTGAGATGTAGCTCATGTGACGAAAATATCTAGATCAAAACAAAAGATTTTTGGGTTTTTACATTTAGACATGAAATGAAGAGAATTACTATCTGGTTGTGGGAATCTGCCTCAATTTTCAACTGGCTTGATCTAGAAGCTGGTGAAAACCGAGTACAATGCAATTTAAATAAGAACAGGATCGACTTTGCGCCATTTTGTGACGTCTAAATAATAAATATTTAATCTATATTTATATTTAGCTAATTTAGCAATAATATTTTTATTTAAATTTGATGTACCTAAGAGTCAATTAGACAAAATAAATTATAGCGTTATTGATATAATAATAGGTTTTCTTTGCAAATTGTGTACATTTCAAGTGACATTTATCACATAAAGGTCATTGACGTTCCTATTCTTATTTGAATCGCATTGTAGATCATTATATGATAAATGCTTATCGCTACTCATCGACTCTCGTATAAAATAGGAATTACTATAGGTACATTGCTGTTTTAGGCTTCGAGAGTTCTATTCTGCGTGCGAGGTACGACCACCGCTCGGAGGTAATGGGCTCGGATCTGGGTAGTTGGACCTCTGCAGTGGTCAGTGTTATCTTGTCACAGAGATGCATATAAAATTATTGTTGGGGGCCTTCCAACACCAGATTTATACTTTTCCTTAAGCGCAGGCCACTTAGTTTGAGCCACCCCGCATTCCCCCGTCCGGAGGCCTATTGTGTGTATGGACGAAAAGGGGGACCCGTATCATTGTACCAATACTACCTTGCCAATGCCTATTCTTGAGGATAAAAGGCGTAAAGTGTGTGTACTGTTTTAGGAAGTTAGGAGATTTTAAAGGGAGGAGGGCTAAACTAACTAATAGGTGGATAGCCCCTTCCGCCCACCCGCGGTCCCCGGTGGCCCCTATTAGTCGCCGTTTACGTCAGGCAGGGGATACCGTGGTGGAATTCTCCAAACGCCCCCAATCCACAGGGTGGCGGTTTTGTTCCCTGGAAATGAAATATTTCAAAAATAATATTTAATGCAAACTCAAACTCAAATCATTTATTATGTAATTAGGCCCCTAGGGGCACTTTTACACGTCATTTTTAACAATGCTTTTTTTTTAAACTATATGATTCTACCAGTGCTTCGGAAAAGCCCACTGACCTGAGAAGAAGCACCAAGAAACTTAGCGTGGTTATTTTTTTCATCTTGTTTTTTTTTTAACACATATTTAAATACAAACGTCATTTAACAATATAAATTCATATTATGGAACATGTGTGAATGCGAGCAACCTAATCCCAAGCATTTGTATCTTCCAAATAATCTCCTATAGTGTAATAGCCTTTTTTGTAAAGTCGTTCTTTGACAGTTGTTTTAAATTTTTTTATTGGAAGATTAACAATATGCATTGGAAGTTTATTGAAGAAGCGTACGCATTGACCAACAAAAGAATTGCTTATTTTATGGAGACGAGTAGCATGTACAAGTTTATTTTTATTCCTAGTATTTTTATTGTGAATATCGCATATTCGGTCAAAATTTGCAATATTTTTTCGAACATACATAAGATTTGCAAATATGTATTGCGATGATACGGTAAGAATGTTTATCTCTTTGAATTTTTCTCTAAGAGAAACACGAGGTCCGAGACAATAGATAGCTCTAATAGCTCTCTCTTGCAAGACGAATACTGTATTAATATCCGCAGCATTACCCCAAAGAAGAATACCGTACGACAGTATACTATGAAAGTAACTGAAATAAACAATTCTTGCCGTGTCTATATCAGTCAGACGTCTTATTTTTCTGACTGCATAAGCCGCTGAACTTAGTCTACCTGCCAATTTTGCTATATGCGGTCCCCACTAGAGTCTCGCGTCTAGTGTGATGCCCAGAAAAGTAGTTGACGCATCAGGATTCAACAATAACATGTAGCAAAATGCTTAAATAAACATATCTGTTGAAGATATCGAAATAACATAGACAGCACCAATGACGACTAATATAGCGCTCGCATTGAACGATCTTTCGCTCCGAAGAAAAATTGCCAGTCTAAATTACTGTATCCATCGGTAACATAAATATAAATCAAATCGTATTAATGCGGGTAGCAGTCATAATTTCCGATCAGTTCAGCGTATAAACAATCGTAAGACAAAGATGAGTATACACAAAACACATAAGAGTTACAAGGACAGAGCGACCGCCATTTTGATTTACTGTTTTGATCGTACAGGTGACGCCATCTGTCTTCCCGCGGCGGCAATTTTTGACGCGCGGGCGCATATATTTCTTTTTTTGAATACTATTTTTCTTGCTTCGGACTTGGAATAAGGTTTTATATAAACGGGAGCACTTTATTAATGATTTTTGTTTTTTATAGTATTTAATATCAAAAGTGACGTGAGGCTGTATGCAATGATGGATGATAAAATTATTCATTCCATCAAGATTAATTGACAACAAAGGTTATAAGTTACGAGCTTGACTGTCAACTTTTCTAGGAAAGGACAAACGAATAACAGGGTCACCTGATAATGATAACCAATCAGCAATAATTTATTGACCATGCTTTAAGAAATATGCGTTGCCGTTTACAAGCTCTGCCACTACTTTACTGCTTCCAACTTCTAGGTTTCTATGCATGCTCGTGGAATTGGATTAACAAAATAGTGGCAGTATTCTATCGGTACTTTATTGCCTTTTTAGTAGTAGCTTATTGAAGATTGGTCGTAGGCTCGATTATCAATTCAGAAAATGCAAAAGACAAGTCATAGACTAAGCCAGATGGTTTTTAGAACAAGCGCGAATTTTTTTATTACAGCGACCTCATATTGGATGGTGATTACGGTAGGTATAAAAGTAACAGTGCTCTATCACATAAAGATCTTGTTGTTATAGTACATACATATACATACATATACACTCACGCCTGTTATCCCCGAAGGGGTAGGCAGAGGCGCAACTAGTGCATCCACTTTTCGCCATTATTCCGTCCCATGATGTGATAGGGGGCGAGCCTATCGCCATATCGGGCACAAATTCCAGACTTTGAGCTGATACTGAATAGAAAAACTCAATATCACTTTGCCCGACCCGGGGATCGAACCCGAGACCTCAGCTTTGCAGTCGTACTGTAATACAACTACGCCACCGAGGCAGTCAGTTGTTGTTATAGTGTAAAATAATATTATAATCAAAGAATTAGCTCAACTGCAAGTCGACGACTTTAGTTGTTTTTATTTCTTCTCCGCAAATATTAAAACAAAGGGACCGACGAAAAATAAAAAGTCTGCATTATAATTTCATGTCGTGTGTTACTGTAGGTCAACATCGTTAATTTTTTATTACATTTTTTGATACAACCATAGAAACTGGGATAAACATGAAACATAATAATGTAATTGACATTTTGCTGAGCCTATCTATCATTTTAATGTCATTAGGTTTAATCACCTCGTTATATTTTACTGCACATAATCATCATAACGACGATTTAATTTCATTAATTAAATTATTTTAATTGAAAAACGTTGAAAAATATAATAATTGCGAAATATATGAAGCAGATGTAAAGCGCCAAGATGTTTTTTTCATAAACGGATCAATTTGCTCGAAATAATAACATGTTAATGCTGTCTCTATCACTCTTGGGGAATATTCTTTCTGTTCCTTTCACACATACTGTAGCCTGTCTGTTCGGGACCAGAGGACGAATAATTATATAAATTTTTCACAATGTACTTATTATGAGTTGATTGTGTATAATAATTTGTACGATATTTTTATAATACGCTTTATTTTGCACGATCGCAATAGGCGGTCATGGATATGGGTTGCAATTACTTTTTAAGAAAAGGAAGTAGAAATAGACTGCCTAACATAAAGTTGTAAGCAATGACAAGAAAAAAAATTGACATACACTCACGCCTTTTATCCTGGAAGAGGTAGGCAGAGGTGCAGGTGCTATAGCACCCACTTTTCGCTATTATTCCGTCCCATGATGATAATATATTATCTAATAAAAATGGTGAATAAATGTATACAAATAATGCAACTAGGTAAGACAGAAGTTTATTTTTAAACTACTCATTTTTAATGATGGCAACACTAATTATAAAGCCTGCTGTACTTGAATGATGAGTCATGGCAAAGGTGGATCATTATGAAATGAGGTTGTGATATGAAAATGTTGATAGCGCAATTTATGTTTTTTGTTGCTGTCTGAGTAAATTAATTTAAAAAATAATGCGTAGAGGCGACATAGCCTTAATAAACTGTCGTTCGTTTTGTGATGGGAGAGGCAATAACTTGGACGAATTTGTCTCATTTATGTTGTTAAAAGTTAAAATCGCAACGCGTGGCTTTATCTCATAGAGTCTGCGATCCGATATTATGATTTTTATACATGTTAGGGTCATGTAGTGCCTGGACAATGATTTCATTTATAATAGCAACATTGAAGAAAAAAAAACAGTCGAAAGCAGGATTTGAACCCGCGACCTGCAGCGTACCGTGCCGGTGCTCTGCCAACTTATCTCGACCTTACCTACGTCTGTTCAATTTTAAGTTCCCTATTTCTATCTCTTTAAAGGAGATGCCTAGTGATATCTGTTTAACAATTATTACAATTGTCAAACTCAGCGTTACTCCTTTACAGGCGTAAATGCACTGTAACGATAACACCAAATTTTTTTCTAATCCGATATTATGATTTTTATACGTATTAAGGGCCACGTAGTGCCTGCACAATACAGTACAATCTGGGATGGTAAATGAAGTCCTGGCAACTCTTAGACAGGGATCTATAAAAGAAATTAAAGTCTTATGACTCAATCGACAAGATCGATCAAGACTATTAAATATTAGAGAAATTAAGTTAATATGTTGTAGTTGTTAAGTTATAAATGTTAAGTTTGTTTTTGTGTTTCATCACGATTTTGAAAATTTCCCTTGTATGAAGGTTAATCACTAGTATTGTAAACCGCGAACCTGGAACGGGAATTAACAAAGACGGAGCGTCGAGTAAAACATAGATAATAACTACGATTTTATTAAAAGAATCACATGAGTCTGATAATTCACTTTTATATGACACGGACTATATATAGGTATATACAGGGTCATTTTTACATTGTGTTACTAAATGAAACCACATATTCGTCTATACCTCTGCTAACACCTTGCTAAAAACTATCAATGAATAACGAATAGTTTCACCAAAAATCCTGGTTGTAGTATTCCAATTTTTTTATCATTTTGTAGTTTAGTGCGAATATGGTGTGTGCGTAAGTGTATTTCTGACAGAAAGTGTGATGTTGCTACTGCGACTAATTCTCCTAGAGCAGTCATAGTGGCATTAGGGCGTGTAAATATAAAGTTACATATGATTTTGTTCGAAACTTACACTTTTTTATTTTACATCTATAGGTAAAATGACTTAATGAAAAGTGTTATTTTCAACGAGACAAGTATGTGGTTTCAATTATTAACGCAATGTCAAAATGACCTCGTATAAATCTCAACCGTAACTCAGAAGCTTAAAGTCTTTTATCCTTCAAGAATATCCAGGACATCTATGTTTTAGACTATGCAGTCAATGTCGGTGCGTCCCAAAGGCTTAGTACCAATCGATTTGCAGATAGCCTTATGCACTCCCGCGACATGGTTTATCTTTAGACCTACACTCGATATTTTAACAATCTTTTCAATAAATTACATCGAAGCGCTACGGTCGCTTTGTCTATATTTATATGGAGTTAGGTGTGTTCGGTATCAGTTCGGTGTGATTACTTTAAAAATTTATGTTGTATATTTTTATTGAGTATTCATTTATATTTTGTATTTCATTTTTTGTAAAAATCTTCAAGGACTCTAAATAACTATATTGCATTAAATAAGACTGCCTCGGTGGCGTAGTTGTATTGCGTACACGTTACGAGTACGATTTGCTCGCTGAGGTCCTGGGTTCGAATCCCAGGTCGGGCCAAAAAACTTGGTGACTGGGTTTTTCCATCTTAAAATATTACTCAGTCGCAGCTCGGAGTCAGGAAGTTGGCGGTGTGATACCCCCGTGCCTCGGAAAGCACGTAAAGCCGTTGGTCCTGCGCCTGATCTCTCTCCGGTTATGTCGGATTGCCGTCTCACCGGACTATGAGAGTGAAGGAATAGCGAGTGCACCTGTGTATTGCGCACACACTTGTGCACTATAATATCCCCTGCGTACCTGGCTGATCTCCGTTGAGATTGGCCACCGTGTCCGAAACTGTCTAGGAGGATTTTTTCATTCATTGCATTAAATATAATATCTACCAATGTTGGACGTTGCGTCGCTCGACGAGAGAATTATCTAACAATTACACCTGGCGAATGTCTACTTAAGACATGATTCAGTCCACATAATATCAGTAAATAAAGCTGCAGTAATCGTTATACGCTCAGTGACAAATTATAGAGAACGAGTTAGGCGGGATAGACGAATCATGCCATAAGGAATTTTCATATCAACCTTTAATGATTTTTAACGATTTTTTTAAATAAGCATGATGACACTCAAACTCATTTTTTTTATTCAAATTGTTTTTTATAAGCTCTTTTGATTGTCATGAATTTACTACCGCTTCGGAACGTGCTATCGCTGTGAAGAAGGAGCTGAAAATTGGGATATCGAACGGATATGAAGATTCTCATGATTGTACGGTTATATCTGTTAAAAATATTAAAACTTAACAAAAAACCCGACTGAGCCAAAATCTGCCTGCCATCTTTATAAAATTTATTGAAGAACTGAAAAGATAGACACAAGGTTTTCATTTGATTATTTTATTTTGGTTTTGAACAATCTTAGTTGACAATGTTCACAAACGCTGTCGGAGGCACACGCCTCATAACACGCTCATGTCTCATAATTTGGTTGGTGACATAGGTAGAGCAACAAAATCTCGAAGTAAGCAGATGCCTCCGACTGCTTATGAACACTGTCAACTAAGATTATTCAAAACCAAAATAAAACATTCAAATGAAAACCATGCTTCCATAGAGGGCGTGCCAAATAAATTTACATACATACATACATTCGAAAAACATAACCCTCCTTCTTTCGCAGTCGGGTAAAAAGATATTTAACACAACATCTGAATTATATATATTTATATTATGATTACACATAGTTTTACACATAAACTAGTAATCCCTAACAAATTTCAAAAAGCTCCACATATCTTCAAGGAGGAACCACTAAAAAAAATCGTAACCCAATAAGAGGAGTTGGTATCCTCATCTCCATATAGATCCATCTGTCGGTTGGTCAATCGGTACTGGATGCAAATGCCCATTGTTCGTCCGCTAACGACGATGTCCGCTGCGGTCATTACCAACTGACATCGCGCGTCACCATGCCGTGAGAAGCCTGATGAAATGTCGTATGTGTTTGAAGGTATTTCACTTTTCAATGGTGTCATTTAAATTTTATAAATGTCTTTTTCCTTGGTATTAAACATAAAAAACAACACCCAGAAAGCAAGGATACATTTCTGCCTATCTTTCTGTCAGCTAGTTATTGTGTTTTTTTTTAATTTATTTTTTATGGCGAGACGAGCATGCCGTTCCCGGGATGGTAAGCGATACGACCACCCATAAACAGTAACAACACCATCCAGCACCTTGAGTTACAAGTACTGTTTGACATTCCACTGCATTCGTCACCCTGAGACATAAGATGTTAGTCTCATTATATCCAGTAGTTTCACTGGCTACAATGTCCTTCAAACCGAAACACAACAGTGCATGTACACTGCTGTTTGGCGGTAGAAATAGACATTGCGGTAGTACCCACCCAGACGGACTCTTACATATGATAAACCTACCACGAGTAAAGAATTGCATAAAAATTTTACAACTAGGAAATACATATTTCTTGCCAAGTAGTATTATGTATGTGTTCCGGTTTGAAGGAAAATGTAGCCAGTCTAATTAGGGGCATTGCGAGACTTAATTATTTCTGGACATCTTTAAAGGAGGTCTCTGTCCAGCAGTGCACTTCATGTGGCAGATGAGAGTCTTAATAGCGTCTTAAGTTGACGAGCGCGTATGTACTACTAGTATGTATGACTCAGCTCTATAATTCGAAGTATCAATAATGCTAAGCAACTTAAAAATACCCACTCAGTACTACCGAGAAATTATAGAATACTAGAATCAGCATGTATAAATATGGTTCCAAGCAGCCCCTTTATTCTCTACTAGCTTTTGCCCACGGCTTCGCCCGCGTTAATAAGTTTTTCCGGGCTAAAAGTACATAAAAACCTTCCCGTTGAATCACTCTATCTAACACATTTATTTGGATAAAGATTAATATTATGACGTTGATACAACTCTTAACAAATAATGCATTAATTTCGACCAAATTTGATTACCATAAAAACGGTTCTAGTGAGTTAATCTTAAAAGATAGACATATACTGTCCCGGACATTTTTTTAGATCATTTCAAAAGGAATAATTCTTTCATACATATATTTTTGGTATCTTGAACCGTTTTCGCAGCGCACGCAATGGAAGCCCTCAAGGATGAATAATTTTCCCCGTTTTTTCACATTTTCCATTATTTCTTCGCTCTTAATAGTTGCATCGTGATGTTATATAGCCTAAAGCCTTCCTCGATAAATGGTCTATTCAACACAAAAATATTTTTTCAATTCGAACCAGTAGTTCCTGAGATTAGCGCGTTCAAACAAACAAACAAACAAACTCTTCAGCTTTATAATATTAGTATAGATGACATTATTTGCATCGCTCGCAACAAGCGCGTAACGTAACTTATCGCGTTTATCACTATGGATGTTGGCATACTATTAACTATACCATTTAACGCTAATTACACGAAGTTAACGTAACGCGGCGGCATTAAGACTGTCATAGAGTATAAGCGGGCTGACCAGCAGTTGACTGATGAGGGTATCCCTCGTTGACCTTGAGCTGGAATCTATTTCACTTACCATCAGGTCAATAGGGTAAAAATAAAAAAAATCACAGCTGATATTATTATTATACTGTTTTTTGGCTGAAGCATATTCGATTTAGTTTAGTGGTTAAGTTTGAGCTGGTAACAAAGGATTATCGATACAATTATTGCGAAACAAAAGTCAAAATGTGACCAGTTCATGGCGGCAGCAAAAACCATTACATAAACTCAGGGTTTGTGAACATCAGGTCTAGCGTAATATATTATGGCATAAAATTGTATTTTTAACTATTGTGATGTCTTTTTTGTAATGTACACAAACTTTGTTATGATTATTTAGAAATAATTATGAGAGAAATATTATTTACGATTTTAACGGTGAAGAATGCCGACCTTTTTTGGCATCGTTCAATCGTATTACTAACGTAACTTGTAGAGAAGTTGAAATGGTATAGAAATTACTCGCTACAAATAAGGAGACCAAAGAATTGTAATCAATAACTGGTCAATATAAGGCATATTTGTTTTCACTTTTCATACTGGTTGCACTAAAAGTTTGGTAAAGTTTTTAAGGCGCATTTAAATAAATTATAGCCTGGAATTGTTCTGCAGTATAAAAACAATAAGAATACCAGTAATCATACACCATATTTTTAATAGATTTATTTATTCAACAATAAAGCCCTCAATACCCTGTTAGGGTGTCAGCATTAATTCTAGTAACTAAGTGCAAAAAATACGAATTAATTGCTATCTATAACATTAAGATAAATAAAACTATAAATTTATTACTGTTAATAAAGAACTAAAATTACCTAACTTTAAAATTATTTGGGTAAGTGTAATTTCGTCGTCGTTTCGTCGTATTGAACCAAATGTTCCCAACACCGTCTCAAACTAAAGAGCGCAAGTATCGCAAGCGCGCGGGGAATCCGTCCGCATCACAAAACACAGAATGCAACAATGGACGGATAGTATCGAACCAAATTTCGGCGCAGGCCGGTGTTAGTGACGCTCAGAGATCGTTAATTGTTCATTTGCAATTTTATTGATAAGAACTCAATGCGGCGAAGAAGTCATCTACGGGTCATGTTAGGACATCTTGATGTAATCAATCTCTGTAAATTAGTCTCTTTTTTGCAGAATTAGCAGAATACTCTCTATTAATTGTAAATAATACTCACGCCTTTCATCCCCAAAGGGGTAGGCAGAGACCCCCACAAATTCCAGCCTCCGGGCTGATACTGAATAGAAAAGTCCAATATCACTTTGCCCGACCAGGGGATCGAACCCGAGACCGGTTGCAGTCGTACCGTAATACAAATACGCCACCGAGGCAGTCCAGACACAATAATATCCTCATAAATATCCGTCAACTCTTATGACCATACGTTATATCTTTATTTATCGCTAAAGAAAAATAGCGATACAAAAGTGACCGTCAACATTTTTCCAAGTATAATTGTGGTATAATAGTAAAAAATTGATACGTAGAAACGTATCGATTCGATATTTTTTTTTCTTTTAGAATAGGTGCCGTCTTGAAGAGTTACAAGTTTATCCACGCATTTATTATAGACTCTATTCTTTGTTGTTAGAGACTGTTATTCCGAATTTAGTGGTTGTAGTAAAATTGTAGTGTTGTATTAAAGCATCTTATCCGGTAATTATTGTGAGGGGATAATTCCAACTACGGTGACAATTTTGTACGATCGGCGATCATCGGTAATCAACGACTGTATTATTTGACGTTATTAATAGAGTATGCGAGTTAAAATAGTTAATATTAATGTAACAAATTGAATAACCGTTAATTTTCACCTGGTCATGTATTATTAACCATGGTGGTAACACCGTGACGTCATTATGCATGTTTAGCAATTACAAGTACTTTGAGTACATAGTAGTATTTTTTCATTTAATACTAGTAAAAAAAGTGATACGGATGAGATCAAATGTTTTAATTTGTGTCCTATTATGTTCAGAAATTTAGAACGATACGCATTTGCAAGGTAAAGTGCTTTGAGATTTTTAATGCAAATAGTAATTTACCGTAACTCTATGTATCTATTTTTTTGGAATAACGAACGGATGGTTGCGAACTTAATTTCGTTGGAACTATATTCCATATAAAAAATAGCTCAGTCGCAGCTCGGAGTCAGGAAGTTGCCGGTTTGATACCCCCGTGCCTCGGAAAGCACGTAAGTCCTGCGCCTGATCTCTCTCCGGTCATGTCGGATTGCCGTCTCACCGGACTATGAGAGTGGAGGAATAGCGAGTGCACCTGTGTATTGCGCACACACTTGTGCACTATAATATCTCCTGCGTACCTGGCTGATCTCCTGTGGGTCGCCCTCAGCGTGGTCGCTTAAATTTAAGGGTTGCGAGCGCCTTCTGCGCTCACCCACAAGACCGGTGTTCTTGTATAAGCCGACCCTCGTCAGGCTAACAAGAGTTTAGTCAGGGACAAAAAAAAAATAAAAAATGGCTGATCTCCGTTGAGATTGGCCGCCTTGGCCGAAAACTGGCTAGGATTACGTAATAACGTGTTTAATGGTTATTTTCCTTTAAATATAAGTAGGTCACAGAGAGTATTTATAATATTCTAATATCATGTTATAGAATTGTTAATAATTATGATTTGGTAACACCGTAGGGCTCGTGGTAAATAAATTTAAAAGGGGGCTTACATTAGGAGGGGTCCTGACAAAAAATCTGTACCTTTTTAGTTCGATTTTTTATTTTACAAAACACAAAAAAAATGAAAGTTTTGGAGTTTCCTAAAGCAAGGGCTATGGGATTTCGCCGTCATGCTACCTTATTGTTACGCTACTGGCTTAAGCTTACCTCTATGGGATACAGGCGTGATAATACGTTTTTAAATAACCCTCCTTCTTTCGCAGTCGGGTAAAAAAAGACTAAGGAAACTTTTTACTTTTCTGAATTTTACTCGAATGCATCACACATAAATTCCTTTTACATATAAATATTACAAAAATCATAAAAACTCCAAACAAAATCTAGCGCACGAGACCAAAGGCGAGGCTCAAGATTTCATGTTTTAGTGCAAATGGAGGTCGTTATCTTAAATATACTCATTTCTAATTCCAAGAAAACAGTTTAACGTATACACTCAAGCCGAAACGGTCGCGCAATATTTGTCATTGTGTTGTAAGTGGCGTCCGTCTGTCATTAAGGTGTAAGAGAAAGATACGTTTTAGTTCCGCGCCTGGTCAGTCGCAGTGAGGTTTCGAGTTTAGATACACTTAAAAGGCTCTTTAAAAATTGACCTCTGAAAGCACGATTTTTTTTTATCATTTATGTATTTTTTTTTGTTTTGTATGTAAAACATATGCAAATAATATCGTTATAGAGTTCAGTGTTGCTGAATAAACAAGCTTTGTTTGATGCTCAGTATACTATATATAATGTTCTTCAAATTATAGCAGTGTGGTCAAACTGTTGATGGGTAAAGAAGTATACCTACACAACAGTATCTATTCAGATTTCAGACATATGTTTCCATATGAGATCTTCAAGTATTATTTAAATTGAGTTTCTATTTCACATATTCGATATACTTTGTTGTTGTAGTTTTTAGAAAGGCGTAACAACGTAAATACTTGGTCCTGGCGTCTATTAACTATTTTCACCTGTCGCCTGCTCTATTTTCTGCCATAGGATGGCAAAATTGTAAATTTCGGCTGGTATATAATTCGAATTATACGTTACTATTACACAAATAAAACAACCCCATACGAATATAACTTAAGTTTTAAATATATTATTATGTGTGAAGTACTTAGGTACATGTTAGTTGCTATATGATAACTATTAATAAATTCTACTAATATTGTAAACGCGAAAGTTTGTAAGTATGTATGGATGTATGGATGTTTGTTACTCTTTCACGCAAAAACTACTGAACGGATTCCAAGAAATTTGGCGCACGAGTAGATCATGTCCTGGATTAACACATAGGCTACATTTTATACCGGGAAAATAACAAGCGGGACTTTTATCCCGGGAAAACTTTTTAACGCAGGCGGAGCCGCGGGCAAAATGTAGTGTATAATAAAGCAGTGCTAGTACATTGATAAATAAATATAATCTTAAAAATAAGGGTCAAATACACCGTCCGTACCGAGAAACATCTTTGTTTAGGCCGTCGACCGAGGTTTTCAGCCTGACTCAGCTGCCGGACAAAGGGGTTTTTGTACAAATGTAAATTTCCTTTATGTATCAGTTTACATGCAGATTGGGATACTAACCGATTGGTACTTTCTGTCTGACAATGTTCAAAAGTGTTATTAATGCGGTGTTTTTGACGAGTGACAGGTTTTGATGTTTTTTTCTTAGTTGATTTGTTGTGTTGTCCTGGTAAGGATTATTATGATGTATGTTGGATATTATAGTAGAAATCTATGTAGAAAGCAATTGACGATGTTATTAGTATACAGACTTAAATGATAGTGATATGTAGGTATTGTCCATAAATAACAATTCTAAAAGAACCATGGTTTCGTTGCAGGTATCAAGGAATGTATTAGGGAAGAGAATTAGCTGTGTTGGCTCTCAAAAAAACTAATTCATAGTATGAAATGCAAGGTGTCACTTCACGTCCATTTTCTCGAAGACATAGTAACCCCCATTCTAACCAGATCGTTCAAGCTACACACAAATAAGTCTGCAGCTGGTTCATAAGTTTGATTCCTCATTTGGTAGAAGAGACAATATTGCAGTAGTACCAACTCAGCTCGACTGGCATTCGAGACCTAAAGATGTTTGAATGAGGTACGCATACAAGAGACCTATAACTGGAACTCTTAAGTATTCTAAGGCCACAAGATACATATAAAAAAAATGGCCCATTTTCTATCAGGAAACTAGTTAATACAACGATTACTTAAGTGCTTTTCAGATCGCAGCTTCTAACCATTTTCTCAATTAGGAAC
Organism: Lapara coniferarum; assembly: GCA_949316025.1. Classification (NCBI taxonomy): domain Eukaryota; kingdom Metazoa; phylum Arthropoda; class Insecta; order Lepidoptera; family Sphingidae; genus Lapara; species Lapara coniferarum. Next base: position 22,550,129 of record OX438932.1, read on the forward strand.
GTAGTGCGTTGCATACAAATCTAGATAGAATACCTCGTGCGATAATTGATTTTATTTATATTTAGACCACAACGCCCGTATTATGGTTCGATCCACGCAAAATTTTATACTATGTAGCAATCTACGTAGTGTAAGATATAATGGCGACGGTGAGTGACGGCCCGCGTCGGCCGCGTGCGCCCGACCTTTGCATTTCAAATGCAGCCATTGTATGCACATTTTTACCGACTTATTACTTTCTAGCCGGTATGGTGTGCAGATTGGGTGAGGTTGACGAATGTGTTACTTGGCACTTGGTTATCTTTACGTTCATCTCAAAAGCGTGTCAATTTGTAAAATATTCAATTTTGCCTCAAATTATTATTCGTTACCACAATTTATGATTGTGAAACTTTGCATGAATTTTATAAATAACTACCTCACCTAGTAATTGAATCCTGCGTGCTTTTCGATTTTTAGTTTTAATGGCAGCATGTATGGCAGTTTAGCCGGTATTGACTTCAAATCTAGGTCGGGCAATACTATGTTATTTGTATGGATTTCTAACATAATTTGGCCGGATTCTCCAGATGGAGTGAGTGGCTCGTGATCGAAATTAAGTCAAATCCTTTCTGTAACATACTTGAAGAGTATATTGCACCGACTCTACATTGGGCTGTGTTGAGGGCCTACATACCTGAAAAGTTATTTAAATTTCGAAGGTATGTGAAGTCTGCCAACCCGCACTAGGAAAGCGGGGTGGACTGAGGTCTTAACCCTCTCAGTTGTAGAGGAGGCCCGTGCTCAGCAGTGGGTATTATTAATACAGGGCTGGTATGGTATGGTATAGGCCGATAAAACCGTGATAACATCCTGTGATCAATTGATCCGGACACTTCTAAAATTAAACCCTGAATTGATATAAATTTAAACCTTTCGACAAACACCCGACCGTACCGGATACATCGAAGGAGAAAATATATAATTAAGTGCTCAAAGTACGAACGTATTCAAAAATTAACCCTTCAAGCCCAGCTTATATATATATATATATATATATATATATATAGATGTATGGGAAAACCCTATATATATGGACACCGGTGTCCGTCGCGGGGCTTGACGAGTCAAATAATACATTGGCATAAAATCTTTTGGCAAACAAAGACGTACTTATCTGCAAACCGTACTCAAGTAACGAAGCGTGTACTCGGAATCAAATCGTCGTGATGCGTATTTTTGTTTAAATTGTGACTGATACACCCCGTTAGCTCTAAGGGTCTTATAATAAAGCCTTTATGTTTATCTTTGCCTATACTAGACTTATATTTGCATTGTGGCCAACTAGGGATTTGGTTATGTAATGTGGTTTTTGTGGTCAAAAAACTGAGTTTCTTGGTGGTATTTTGTGATTGCCCTTAATACAAGTGTAATACTAATATAATATTGACTTATTCCTAGTTTCTTGTAATAACTTTAAGAAATCAATTATATCATTATTGAAATCTGGCTCTTAAGCTGAACACTCTCTGGCATGAGGTTTCTTAACGATGTAATATTATTGATTCATGTCGTTCTTTTCTTCTCTTTTTTTTATTAATGTTTTAATAACCGCGTTTGTTCACTCTTTTGGCTCAAGATGTGCTACTTTACTGTGGGAACTTTGCTGGATTATAATATATTTTAATGTAAATCTAGTTTAAGGAAATATTGTTCTGTTTGTTCCCCGAATATTAATAAATAAATAAATAAATACCATTAGTATTTAATGTGAAAAAAAAAAATACATTTAAAGAATTGTAATTAATGTAATAAAATTTACCCTGCCCCTACCACTAAAATCTCTTGTTAAACCCACATGTTAGTAAAAAAAATCAAGTCCATTACAAAATCGTTACCATTCATAATGCGAATTATTTCAGAATACGCGCATCCATAACTTAATATAGCGACATCTATTAACAGACGTTTGAACTACTTCTCATGATCAATATACCTAATATCTGATTGCGAACTACAGTCTCTTTTTTTTTAATATAATCGCGATTGTTTTAACACCAACAAACGACGGAAACCATATTTGCGTAACAATGGCTATTAATATTCTTATAACGCCGGCCCAGTCGTGTTCGCGATGTGTTAGCTTGTAATGCGAACGTGACTTTATATTTAACTACGTCACGTATTTCACATTAGTACTTATAATTATTTGACTAGCATTTTTATGACGTCTGCCTTATCGGACTTTTTACTGAGAGATATATTAATTAAATAGCATAATAATTGTAGTTTTTTTGGGATTTAAGTTATTGCTGCCTCGGTGGCGTAGTTGTATTGTGGTACGACTGCAATGCTGAGGTCTTGGGTTCGATTCCCGAGTCGGGCAAAGTGATATTGAGTTTTCCTATACAATATCAGCTTGGAGTCTGGAATTTGTGCCCGACATGGCGATAGACTCGCCCCCTATCAAATCATGGGACGGAATAACGGCGAAAAGTGGGTGCACTAGTTGCCCCTCTGCCTACCCCTTCGGGGATAATAGGCGTGAGTGAGTGTGTGTTAGGTTATTGCTGCCTATCATATCCTCATTACCATCCACTAAATGTAGACCTCCCCAAATTATTGTCAACTAAACCGAACGTCCTCAATGTATTATACTTAATATGCTGCTGCCAAATAAGACTTATTTTGCGATAGACTAAATTATTGGTCAGGTCTTCTTAACTTGACCTATACTTGCTATAACAATCGTGAGGAATCTTGTATATCTGAGAAGTTCTCCTAAAGAATTTCGAAGATTCCTCGATTCGATTCTTAAAATTCTCTCAACGGTCTATTACTGAGAGGGTTTAGGCCTTAGTCTCTCTCTTCCTTTAAGAGGTTTGTGCCCAGGAGTGGAACAGTATTAATACAAATCTAGTCTAGTATCCCGTATTAAAATTAGCCCTACAGTATCTGGCATTAACTTAATTCTAAAGATACTTTAAAATGCAAGATGCTGAGGTTTTAACATATAAAAGTGTATAAACAAATCCGTCGGATTTAACTTACCGACATCCGAGTTCTAAGTTACCCAGTTATTTAAGTTGTAAAGTTTTTAACGCGCTCTGCCGCTTGGGGATTTAACTTGCCACTTAAGTTACCTTGCTAGTTGCTTAAGTTAGCATTATGTTATGCATTTCTTGGAGCGTTGTTTTAGGAATATTTTTTTAATTATGGTATTACTGCAAAGTTAGGAAACACGCAAACGAAAATCTTCACCACGGACGCCGACAACTTCCGAGAATTACGTGGTAATTAAAAAGAAAATAAAAGGAGTTACGTGTATCAACGTTACGAATCTGAATTTATTAAAGACGGCAATATGGCAATTGGCAACAGTCGCCTGCAAACGAGCGAGTGGCTTACCTGACAAGTGATAATGTTAAAGTAATCTCTACCGTTCATACTTCATAATCAAAAGCGTAGAAGCACTTCCGGCTTTAAGAAAAGGGAAAAAATCAGAATTTTGTCTCAACTGAGGCGCCTTAGCAAACCAGCCAATATCACTGAAAACGTTACCATTTTTCCATCTTTCATCTTCGCGATAAAGATGTCCACGCTGTTAGGAGAGCGCTACTAAAAAGTACCTACTTACTATAAGTGCAATGTTACCTTTTGTGAATTAAATAACAAAAAAAAAAAAACTAATAATTTACTACAAACGGCCCGACAAAACTCTCAAATATCTCTCGCGTTATTAAAACAAAAATATTACATATTACACGCAAATCTTTATATTGCTCTTAATATTATGGGACTTACACGGTAGAGTGCTTTTTATAGTTTATGGACGGTGTATGGTTTATTTCTTTGATGTGAAGCGGGCATATATTTTTTAAAAATAAAGATATTTTGTTAATATTACAAATACGACAGTTTACCCACTTGTTTGGATGTTTGTTAAAAGTAGAAGATGCATGATATGAATTTTGGCATTCAGGTTGACTGTGTCCTAGATTATCTTTACAAACTTTCACATGACATACATATGTACATACATACGGACTTACACCTGTTACCCCGGAAGGGGTAGGCTGATATGCAACTAGTACACGCACTTTTCGACATGCATCTTCTGACCCATGATATGATAGGGTGTGAGTCTGTGTCGGGTACAAATTCCAGACTTCATACTGATATCGAGTAGAAATATCTAATGTCACTTTACCTGAACCGGAGACCGAACCGGAGACCCCAGTACAGTAATACAACTACACCCTCGAAGCAGTTAGTATAATATTAGTAAGACAAGATATGGCTACAGCAGTCCATTGCAACACAGTTATTTGCTATATACCTTTTGGTAGAGCTGCTACTGATTCGATTGCTTACAATCAAGAAAGCTTGCTAGTGTAAAAAAAAAACAAAAGACATCTCAATACATTACCAAAACCTAAATATTTCATTGTCATGTCTCGAAATACCTTTGTTTACAATACTGCATGCATCAACCCCGAACAATAAAGCGCGAAGGTAAAAAATAAAACAAACTGGGGTCGAATGTCACCGTCATCCGAAGGTATTGTACTTAGTGACATTAGTCAGGGGTTGGCAACCAGTTTTAAGGTTTTGTATCTTAAAAGGAATGTCTTTGAAAGAGATTTTTAAGTCTGGTAGTCTACAGTATGAATTACAAAGAGTTATTTTTTTGTTAATTTACGTGTCTCTTTGCAAGTAACCAAAAAGATGAACATTCACTTAACATAATGTTCTTCAAAATAAAAGACTATTGAAACAGTTTTAATAGACCCTATACTGCAAGAAAACGTAATTCATTAAGAAATAATTCCCAACAAATAAACATACATAAATTACCACTATAAAAAAGTAGTTTAAATTTAATCGCGAGAGACAACATTATTAAGCGTGGCAAGAATACGTTGGTTACCCCTGACGGGGCATACTCGCGTAAATCCTCATTAGCCCCCCAGGTTTACGAGTGCGGCTCCCACGGCGCCAGTAAACCGCCCGCTACTATTGCATTACCCACCACTGTCTGAACAAAGTTTTTCATCATCGAAAAGTATTTATTAAAATTTAAAAATGGTTGGCTGTATGGATGTAACAAATACCTTTGCTCGTTAATTTTGTTTCAATATCGGAGGATTTTGGTGGGAATTCACATTAAATCCATAGACTAAGAATGGTCTTAGGAATTACATCGTAAAATTTAGCATTATCTTATCAAAAACAAACAAAATTTGAGACCAATATTTTTTCTTTTTGTAGGTCTGTAATCTGGAAATTTTCACTGGTGGTAGGTCTCTCATATGTAAGAGTCCGGCTAGATGGGTACCACCACAATGTCTATTTCTAGCGCCAAGCAGCAGTGTGCATGCACTATTGTGTATTACTGGACATAAAATCACGATGACGAGCGCAGTGGAATGCCACATAGTATTTTGTTACTCAAGGTGATGGATGATATTGCTACTGTTTATGGGTGGTCATATCACTTAACATCAGGTGAACAGCATGCTCGTCACGTCATTCAATGCAATAAAAAAAATGAGTCTGTGAACCGCATGATTGCTTCGCCTCTCTCATATTTTTTGCACTTATTTCCTTGCTAAATAGGAATGCTCAAACCATTATGTGTGTCTATGGTAACAATTTTATTTTATTTAAATTAAGAATTATGTTTGTTGCAAATTAAAATAATTTAGATTCATCAACATGGTTGGCGAAAATTACTTTTAACTTAAAAACTTGTTACTGTTATAAATAATTGGTGTGTATGCTAATATTTATTATTATATCAAATAATTTAACTTTCATAAAAATAATATACAGCAATTTTATGAATAAGAAAAAAAGGAATTTAGGTACAAGGTATGTGAAGTCAAACTGCATTAGCCAGGGTGGTGGACTAAGGCCCGTGCTCAACAGTATGAAATACATGGGCTGGTGTTATTTATTATAATTATTATATTTTCGATGACCAACCTATTCAATTTACAGGCGAAATAAGTATCAAAACAAGTAATACATCCCTCCTAAAATTAAGAACTTGTGTAGTTTCACATCACAACGACCGTGCAACATGTTTATCAGAGTTATTAAATGTTAAAAATAAACTCTTGTTAAATCTCGATGTTTCCAGTAACCATACGTCGCTATCTAGCATCGAAATGTTCGCATTATAACGATGCAGACGTAAGAGGCTTATTATGAGGTAGCACCGCTTATATTTTTTATTATGTCTCTTTGATAAGAGTTTTAAGGATTAGAAATAAATAAATCATGCACTAGAAATCGAAAAAGTACACCCAGTGGTCCTGGTTTTATACCATTTACCTATCCTCTATCCTATATATTACTCATTAATTTGTTGGTTTCTGATTATAAGAATAAACCAACTTTCATTCTACACCGTAATACTTCAGAAAATTAAATTACATTTTATTCTGGTATGGTAGTACCCATTAGATGGTACGTAGCATGCAAGGGTCTATCAGCTTAATAACCACATCAGTGTCTATTCTTCTCGCTTAGCAGCAATCTATGGTAAAACGTAATGCTTTGTAATTTGAAGTTCTGTGGTGTAATTGCTGACGGCCGTCATTATACATCAGTTTTTTATGAAACATGGGAAGTACCCCGGTCGTGACAGCAACAATGAGGTTCTATTTTTAAATTTGAAAAATATTATCCTTGTTTCATTAAACTCCTACGTCATTGTATCTGATACGAATCGCGAGCTTGCGGCGCGGTAGATGTTTATTCGGATAATGTTGCTCGCAGGAAAAAAATCATAATTTCATTGGCCGTGCGGTGATTTGCGTACATATGCTGAGGATGTGATTAGCATTAGTACAGTACTTTACTGGTGGTAGGTCTCTCATATGTAAGAGGCCGTCGGGGTGAGTACCACCGCAATGTCTATTTCTACCGCCTAGCAGCAGTGTGCATGCGCTGTTGTGTTTCGGTTCAAGGACATTGTAGCCAGTGTAACTACTGGACATAAAATCAGGATGACGAGCGCAGTGGAATGCCACACAGTAATTTGTAACCCAAGGTGCTGGATGGTGTTGCTACTGTTATGGATGGTCGTATCGCTTACCATCAGGCGAACGGCATGCTCGTCTCGTCATTCATTGCAATATAAACAAAAGTACTCAGCAGTAAATAAAAACGAGCTTTAGAAAAACAATTAGTATGTTAGCGTCTAGCGAAACGTCACATAGGTTAGTGACAGACGATGCTCTACAAAGGCTAAACTAATGTTATATCTTTCTACAGGCAATGTATGTTATTCATTGCCAAATACTGTAGGTATGTTTTATAGCTCGATGTTTTAAGTATATATTTCCAGTATGGTACCAATATTTTGAAACTAAACAGAATGGTTTATTAAAATTTAGATCTTGTTACAACAAATATATATGTTGCGAGTAGGTACAGCATTATTTAAATAATTTAACATCAAGCAATTGTGTATCTTCAGAATTTTGCCGGCCTTATTTACAATATACACAAGGGCTGACCCCGGAACTAACTCGCTTGAACAACTATGACATAGTTTCTGAGCAATGTGTACAATCAGTTACCGTATTACCGACATCATTAAAAAGTTTCCTTTGGATGACCAATTAACACCACCAATCACCCAACTTCGTGGTAAAAGAAGGAACTAAGGTAAAAGAAAACACCGTAACACATTCCCATTTTCCCTCTCAATACAAAACTACAGAATACTTACATAATTTGCTTGTAAATAATTGAGGGTACGTTTGCGTGTCCCCAACAACATTATATTTATTATTCAAGCGATGTTGCCAGACTTGCGTCATATTATCCCTCGTATCGGGGAAATATTGGACGTCTGTGACGTGAATGCTTGTGCCTTTTGTTCTAAACTGATATATTTTGGTTATAGGTTTTAGGAGAGGTTTTGTTATGGGTTGAAAATATTGTATAAGTACACTTTCTTAAATATTTTTTTTTAGATCAAGGGATGTTTTTTTTATTAATCTTTCCTGTTAAATGACAGCACATTTTTTATTTAGTCGAGATGATAATGTTTTGTTTTGTTCATTTATTTCTCGTTAAAAATAGAGAAAATGTACCAAAAACACGCGGAATTCAATCGAGTACCAAATCATTTTACGTCAATGGAAAACCTATGAAACTATCGAATCTCCCAATAATGAATCAATATCATTTCAAACACGTTAGACTCAAACTGTTCCAAATTCAAAATTAGTCAAAAGTCAACGGTTCTCGATGCGCTATTAATGAGTCATTAGGCATCCGCGAACACTGATTGTTATCCGATTAAATCCACACACACAGACATGCGTAAATAGAACATTGCAAGGGGGAAGTTGCGAATTTTCCGGACGCAGTTGGGACCAGTGCAATATTACCGCACTGACACGTGACGCGTCGTGTGGAGCGCAGGCTTACACGTTCCAAATTCAAAAAGTTGTTTCGTAAAAAGTTTGTTGTGTATTGTTTATAAATTTAAATAATTAATTTAAATTTTTTAGTGGTTGTGAGGTGGCCAGTATTAAGTTTAAGCGCGGACTTTTGGACAAATTAACATTTCGTGAGAAGTTTTTCCGTTTGATATTATGGTCTTAGTTACTTTGTATTTTAATGTGGAACATTTTTTTATTGGTTAATGTTAGCATATAACTACATGAAACATAACATGCTTCGCTAGTGATTATGTAAACGTCAGCTCTGCAAAACTGCGGGTATAAAAACAACGGCTTTTTAGGCGGGAAATATTAACGATACTTTTTAAACTGCGGAAAAATATTTAAGATAAAAACAAGCTCCAAAATGCATTTTCATTTGTTTATGAGTTTGAAGCTTTTACTTCGTGTGAACGAGTATATATCTGTAAAAGACAGGTTAATCAACATTATTTGTTCAAAATCGAGTTTTAAATACTCAAGTTTTTCCGATTGTAAACATTCGCTTAAAAGGTAACGATTGCTTATTCTCATCGAATTGATTGTAAATCTCGCATCGATTAGTCATGGAATTTGTCGTTTCTGTACAGTTTTCTCGGAAACGCGATGTGGGGGATCTGTTAGTTTTTGCTGCCGGCATTCGGTTAATGAAGACATTTGTATTGACATGTTGAATGTGTTAATATTTTTTGCATTTCGCGTATTTTCATTTTGTACTCATAATTTTCCATAGTGTTTTGAGCGTTACGGTTTTGAAATTTTGTTTATTCCATTTTCAAATTTGCTTGACAGTTGATTTCTTCTTTTTTTTTATTCCATAGAGTATATTGTACAATTAAAAATAAATTTTAACATTTGAACAGTAATCCGGCTCGTTTGGCATGACGAATGTCGTCTCTGATGTGGCCGAACAATCGTTGCCGGTCGCACGCCGCGATCGAAACCAATCGTAACTTACCAATGATCTGTAATTGATCTGCGCTTGACGTGGCGGCAAGGGGTTTGATTCTGTGTCGGATGCGGATGTGGTATTTGAACTTTTACCGCTTTATTGATTGAAGGGTGTTTAATAATAGGAAACTTAAACTTATTACTTTTGATTTTTTTTTGCTTGATGTTGAGCTTTAAAATATACAAAGTAGTTTTATTTAACGAAGTTTTCGTACCTAAATGATTTATTGCTTCTTTAAAATTATTGTTTGGGGTTTTTAAACATGTTTTCATTAAAATTAGTGTAGTTTAAAATAACTTTAATTATCACAGCTAGACGCTTATTATTAATTCAGTGTATCAAACAAAAATAAAAACACTACAATTGTTAAAATTTTGCCTAAGGCTACGTAAAATAAAATAGGCATTTAATTAGACTTTGTTTAATTCGTTTATAAAACAAAAATAAAATCACTACAATTGTTAAAATTTTGCCCAAGGCTACGTAAAATAAAATAGGCATATAATTAGACTTAACAAATGATTCTGTTTTAATAAAAAATACATAATAACGTGCTTAAGTTTACGTGCGCTCAAAAAGAAGTCCATTCACCTCCTCACAAAATAATCATTCGCAAAAAACTCACAAAAAACATGAGTCGTTAGTCCTAATCAAAAACTGTTCCAATTTGGAATCTCTGCATGTCGCGCGGCGCAAGCGCAGCGGGCGCTAACGACATCTGTGCGCCGCTAAGTGGAACCATTGTGCGATTCGATTCGGTTGAAATCGGGTCCTTTCGGCTATTCGATTCGGTAGAGATCGGGAGCCTTCGGCCTTTCTCGCAACTAGTCTGTATTTAGTGACGGTCGCGGCTTATTTCAAATTTGGAATGCGAACGTTTTTGTCGGCAGGCTGGTTAAGTTGGTTCGGATTGTGTTTGTTAGTTTGTTGGTTTGTTAATAGGATGTCTTTAGATGTTGCCGCTTTCAGTCATAATAGGAGATTCAAATTAGGAACGAATAGAACGTTTTTTTGAAATTTATGTTTTATGGCGGCTCTAATGGTTGTTCCTTGGCTTCATAATGTGCCACTGAGTTACACTTGATTTGAGATGACTTTAAATTTATCGAGCTGTTAGAATTTACTATAGGCCACTTTGTTTATTTTGCCTTAAGCACGTTTTTAGAACTAGAGTCCAGCAGTCCAGAATTTGTCTCTTAAAGAACTTCCATTGAGATATCTCGATCATGCTCTATGTAACAGCTAGAAAAACACATTTACTAATAATTAAAAATTTCAGCATACTTATCAAAATTTATAATATACAGCGAAGTCTTGATACATTGTATACCATTATGTCGTAAACCACAATAAATGTTAACTTATATATTACTGTACTAGGGGCGACCTGCCCATAAAGGAAATAAAATCCTAGAACCCGAGTATAGCGCCACCTACCGGATCCAATTGTTAATCTAAACCATTCTCGAATCCACCTGAAGATACACAAAAAAAACATTAAAATCGGTCCAGCCGTTTAGAAGGAGTTCAGTGACATACACACGTATAGAAGGATACAGATATATTTATGTAATAATTAGTGTCATAATGTACACAATGTCGATGGTGAATTACAACCCGTACCATTTGAGTGCGGGGCGATACGCACAAACGGGTCTACCAGACCCCTACTGGATGTAAGTATATCTTAATAATATAAATGCGAAAGTTTGGGATTTTTTTTCGTTGTTAGAGGTAAACGCAGAAACTACTGAAGGGATTTGGGTGAAATTAAGCTCACGGGTAGACTATGTCCTGGATTAACACATAGGCTACTTTATATCCCGGCAATTTGCTCCAGTGGAAAATTATGGAACTTTTAAATCAGATTTTTAGTAGATGGAACGCCATCTACTTTGGGGATAAAAGGCGTCAGCGTATGTGTGATATAAATATATATCTTAAAGACCTCGTATCATAATACAGTAGTTTTACAATTTTTGTATCAGCTGAACTAACCCTTTCTAAGTATGAAATAGGAATTTATATTAAAAGTACCTAACATAGAGACAAGAAATCTACATTAAAATAAATCAAATAATTCATTGTTCCAGAAAGCCGTCAGTGGACGGCATCGGAAACGCGGCATCCGTCAACAGCCGGTAAGTTATACTAAAGTATAAAACATAGTATAAGTTATAAACGCCCAAAACGTGTTATTCTAAAACCAATCTCCATACCCGCTCCCGAATAACGCCGATCGAGTTTTTAAAATAACCACAAAATCCGATAATCCAATCACTAAAAATGGTAATTTCCGATCAGTCGTTCTCACGGACGAAACAAAGGGTTTTAGAATGAAAAAAGAAGGGCAAATGATGAAAAAGTAAAAAGACAATATCCAATCACAATTACGGTTGCAAACGTATAATTTGCCTTCGTGTTTGATTCGTTTCGAATTACAGAATAAGTCGTACAGAACATTCATTGATAGATTTTGTATAGGCTACTCGATTATCGACGATAATCGATGTTTTTGTGTAAATCGATTTGGATAATATGTGAATTACTTTTGGTAAAGATTTGGTATCTGAATGACAATTGTAAATCTCTTTTGGGTGTCATTGCAATTAAAAAGTTTACAGTAGAGATGTGAAGTTACTTTTTGATATAAAATTCTTGTTTTTTTTTTTATTTATTGCATTGAATGATGAGACGAGCATGCCGTTCGCCTAATGGTAAGCGATACGACCACCCATAAACAGTAGCAACATCATCCAGCACCCTGAGTTACAAAGTACTGTGTAGCATACCACTGCGCTCGTCATCCTGAGACATAAGATGTTAAGTCTCATTATCTGGGCGGTTGCGGACGACAACTTAGACGTGAGTCGGAGGAAGCCCGCAGCCGTCCCTAATGCGCCGAAGATGGCCGTATAAAAAAAAAGTCTCATTATCTCCAGTAGTTACACTGGCTACAATTTCCTTTAAACCGAAAAACAACAGTGCATGCATACTGCTGCTTGGCTGTAGAAATAGACATTGCGGTGGTACCCACCCAGAAGGACTCTTACAGTGAGAGACTTACCACCAGTATTAAATATTATATTATGTACTAAATATTATCGGTTGGAAATGCGGACACGTGTCCGAAGATAGATGCAGCATTGTGAACGCATAATTAAATGAAGCCAGGATCCAATTAATCCTCGCCGATTATTCTTCCTTTTAATGTAGAGTCTTACTAATCAAACACTCTATCATATTGGGTAACTTCTCGAAATAATTCTCGAAGTAAACAGGCTTGGATATTGACGATATATCTCGTCAATTGAAATTATTCCGACTGCACTATACATACCAACATGCCCAGTATATTATTGTCGCGTAAGAAAAAACAAGAAAAACATTTTAATAACCGTTGTCGCTATTTTCAGAATATTAAAATTATTTTTATAAAGGAAAGTCCACGTGGATTCTGAAACACGATTTTTTCTAATACTCCTCGCGTTTATTATTCACATCGTGTTCGGTGAGCCGGGGCTTATAAGTCACTCGAGGAAAATGAAAAAATTCGCCGCTCACTCTGGACAAATTATGTTCTGTAAAATCTATACTTTATATTATAAAGCTGAAGAGTTTGTTTCTTTGAACGCGCTATTCTCAGGAACCACTGAACTACTGCACTGATTTTAAAATTCTTTCACTAATAGAAAGCTACATTATTTCTGAGTGCTATAAGCTACTTTTGTCCTGGGAAAATATTTTTGTCCTGGAAAAACTTTTTCACGCGGGCGGAACCGCGGGCGGAACCGCGGGCATTACCTAGTACTGATATAAATACAATAGTAACATCATCTGTTTGCACCACAGAACAGAGAAAGAGATCACTAGGAAACCTTTTCCAACTCAACAAATGTAAATCACCGTAGTCCGAATCGTCAAGACATCAGATTATTATGTCAAAATTTTGAATACAAACTTTATTTTAAAGTTATAATCATTGATATACAGGGTCATTTTGACATTGCGTTAATAAATGAAACCACATACTTATCTCGTTGAAAATAACGTTTTCCATTAAGTTATTTTAAACGCAGATATAAAATAAAAAAAAGTAAGTTTCAAACAAAATAAATATCAATAAAATGTAACTTCAAGTTTACACGCCCTAATGCCACTATGACTGCTCTAGGAGAATTCATCGCAGCAGCAACATTATACTTTCAGTCAAAAATACACTTACGCACACACCATATTCCCACTAAACTACAAAATGTGAAAAATATTGGAATACTACAAACGCGAGTTTTGGCGAAAGTATTCGTTATTCATTGATGATTTTTAGCACAATGTTGGCTGAGGCTTAAACGAATATGTGGTTTCATTTAGTAACGCAATGTAAAAATGACCCTGTATTAAAACCCGTTATAATGAACTACGCCAACGCATTATCTCCGATCCCGCGCCGTCTCCACAATCTTGCATCAACAGCCAACACAATTAGTAAGGAGCAACCTTTATTAATCCACCGCCAATTTATATTCATTCACAAAACAAACTAATATCGATTATAAATCTCTTCAATACAATAGTATCTGTGTAATTACGTTTTACCTAGTAAGGGACAATAATCGATTGTGGACATCTCGATTGTAGCGTCGATGTATCGATTCCTTATTCGTTTTTGTTTTATCTTAATAAGCATATGAGCCAAGAAGTTTATAATATTATCTAAATATGAGCTTGCGAACGTAATGCGGTATTGAGCAGTTGATGTTTCTGCACTTTGTTGTTTGTACGGTACTTGAAAATACTGGTTTATGTAAGTAAATCTTTCGATCAGTAGTTTAATCCGTTGGTAACTTCCAAGTCTTGTCCTAAATAGTAGTCAACTTTTTTTTTTTTTTTTTGTCCCTGACATTACTCTTTCTAGCCTGACGAGGGTCGGCTTATGAAAGAACACCGGTCTTTTGGGTGAGTGCAGAAGGCGCTCGCAACCCTTAGATAGTAGTTAACATTTCACAAATTTCTATTGCAGAGTTACCGCTGTTAGATTATTATAGAAATAAAGATATATTTCTTCTTAATTTCTTTCATGAAGAATGTAGATATTCTTTTAAATCGTAATAGCCCTTGCTAACAGATGTTTAGTGACAGAATAGACAAAATTGTAGCATCTATCTAGACACGACTCTCGGCTATTCAATTCTATGGTTTACGATATAATTGTTAGAAAATTCAAAGAAAAAGAGTCAAATTTTAAAAGTATGTTTTGATAGGTTTTACTGCCTCGGTGGCGTAGTTGTATTACGGTACGACTGCAATGTTGAGGTCTCGGGTTCGATCCCGGGCAAACTGATATTGGGTTTTTCTAATCAGTGTGAGCTCGGAGTCTGGAATTTGTGCCCGATATGGCGATAGGATCGCCCCCTATCACATCATGGGACGGAATACGCACGGCGAAAAGTGGGTGCACTAGTTGCGCCTGTGCCTACGCCTTCGGGGATAAAAAAGGCGTGAAATGCGTATGCGTTTTCAATCCAAATACATGTCTGAAGTAAATAAATGAAATTCCATTTATCCATAGAACAAAACTTTAGGCTCCATAACTCATATTTGAAACTCATTTGGCGCTTGGTATCTGACCAGGTAATTTTTCACGGGATATTGCCATAAACCAGGGAAAACTTACGTCACTAGTACGCGAGTCACGTGCTCCCGAGTGCGAGCGAGAGGTGTAACACTGTACGAGGAAATGCGCGGGTGCGAAAGAGAGGGCTATAACGATATTTCTTCCCTGGGTTAAGATGGATAACCTTTATATTTATTATGTGTATCGTTGATTTTAGTTTGGGAACTGGTCAGTCGGAAGGGAAATTAAATAGGTAGGTTAGATATAGTACTATGAGTTACGTATCATTCATCACTACATAGTATAAAACAAAGTCGCTTCCCGCTATCTGTCCCTATGTATGCTTAGATCTTTAAAACTACACAACGGATTTTGATGCTGTTGTTTTTAATAGATAGAGTGATTCAAGGGGAAGGTTTATATGTATAGTTTATCCCGGAAAAACTCATTCACACAGGTGAAGCCGCGAGCAGAAGTCTAGTTAAAAATATATTTCAATTTCGATCTTGATTATTATATGATAAGGATAAGATTAGCGACACGCTGGATACAGGTGTCTTTTGACAAGTCCGTCTGGAACCTTTAGGGGAGGCCTATGTTCAATGGAGTTCATGTGGCCGATGGTGATGATGATGATGAATCTTGGTTATTAGTTGGTTAATAGTTAGTATAAGTTATGAGACGAGCTGCAGATCCCTTATATAATAAAGACCAGCGGCCTTATTGATTAACAGTGTAAAAACTTATTTACTGGTGGTAGGACTCTCATATGTAAGAGTCCGTCTGGGTGGGTACCACCGCAATGTTTATTTCTACCGCCAAGCAGCAGTGTGCTTGCTCTGTTGTGTTTCGGTTTGAAGGGCATTGTAGCCAGTGTAACTACAGGACATAATGAGACTTAACATCTTACGTCTCTTGATGACGAGCGCAGTGGAATGCCATATAGTACTTTGTAACTCAAGGTGCTGTATGGTGTTTCTACTGTTTATGGGTGGTCGTATCGCTTACCATCAAGTGAACGGCATGCTCGTCTCGACATTCGACGCAATAAAAAAAAAAAAAGAAACTTTTTTACTATCGAATGTTTGGTCATCTTCAAACGAATTTTGGATTGAGTTTGAAGGAAGAAGATATAGTATACAACATTCGATAGGTAAAATAGGTTTAAAAATTGTTTATGAATGAGATCGGAAATCTATTGCTACTAAACGGCAGCGATGACATATACAGCTTACAAAAATAAAGTACGTGTCACAGTTCTTTAAATTGAGTTATTACACTCATAATGCAGTAAATAAAGAGCTAAAAGCTATTATAAATCCTATAATAATAATACCTGCCCTGTATATACCGTCCCACTGTTGGGTACGGGCCTCCTCTACTACTGAGAGGGTTTAGGCCTTAGTCCACCACGCTGGCCTAGTGTGGATTGGTAGACTTCAATAACCTTCGAAATTCTTATAAAGAACTTCTTAGGTATGCAGGTTTCCTCACGATGTTTTCCTTCACCATTAAAGCGAACGACAATTGATAAACAATACATGTATTGATAAAAGCTACTATACCGTTTCAAATCAAATACACGTGACTTAACACTGCTGTTTGGTGGCTGAAAGGTATAATGCATTGCCTACTTAGACGGTGCATATGAGATACTTAGCATTTTTTTTTATTGCCTCGAAGGCAGACGAGCTAACGGCCCACCTGATGGTAAGTGGTTACCGTCGCCCATGGACGTCAGCAATGCCAAGGGCACAGCTAAGCCGCTGCCTACCGTAAAATACTATTTTAAACCTCTGTCAGCCAAATCTGAAGCCAGTGTCAAATTTTGACATCTTAACTCAACGATCGCACCATTACACACCTAGATATATGCACTATTCAATAAAATGCCGTTTCTAAACGAAATGCCGGCTTGACAAATGCCCGACCCCCAATTGTAAGGGCATTTGAATAAGAATGACTTTGTGCCTAACAATACGTTTTTCACTTTCGTTTCTTTTAAATGCATCTTTTCGAAATGTTTGGTGTGCCGCTTCCTATGGTTATTTTTTGGACTGTTATTAAAGGATATTTTTATTTTTAGGTATTATCTTCTATTTTTGTTTGAAAATATCTTGTGAGTATCTAGCAATGCAAAGGAGATGAGATGACCAGGCGAACCCTTCTTGGTCACATATGCGCAGCTGGTCATTATAACCTATGTGACTTGCGATCGCTGTCATTACATTCTACGATAGTGACATTAAGCGGTGCTCCACAGAAATTGTGATTTTTGTTGTGTTATAGTGTAAAAAGCGCCCTTGGTTAAATGATCTAAGGAAAATATCTATGGAACTCAGATTTATGCAAAATTAAATTTGGTAAAACTCCATAGATAGCACACACACACACACACACACATTCTTACGCCTTTTGTCTCCTAAGGGGTAGGCAGAGGCGCAACTAGAGCACCCCTTTTTCGCCGTGCTTTTTCCGTCCCGTGATGTGATGGAGGTGAGCCTATCGCCATATCGGGCACAAACTCCAGACTCCGTACCGATACTGATTACTGAGTAGAAAAACCCAATATCACTTTGTCCGACTCGGGGATCGAACCCTAGACCTCATCACTGCAGCCATACTGTAATACAACTACGCCACCGTACGGTACTGTCAACTGGGAGAAGCGAATATGTTCGTCATTTTAGCATTAGGCAGCAGTAACCACTGACATCGTATTAGCTCTTGTATCCGTTCTCTCGCTGGATGCAGGTCGCTATTGACAAGTCCAACTGGAAATATTTAAGGGGAGCCCTATGTTCAGCAGTTCACATCTTAGGGCTGATGATAATGATGATTGTTCTCTCAATACATATACACTCACGCCTGTTATCCCCGAAGAGGTAGGCAGAGGCGCAACTAGTGCACTCACTTTTCGCCATTATTCCGTCCCATGATGTGATAGGGGGCGAGCCTATCGCCATATCGGGCACGAATTCCAGACTCCGAGCTGATACTGAATAGAAAAACTCAATATCACTTTGCCCGACCCGGGGATCGAACCCGAGACCTCAGCTTTGCAGTCGTACTGTAATACAACTACGCCACCGAGGCAGTCTCTCAATTGTTCTCTCAATATCTCCAATTATACATAAAAAGGTAATGTAAAATAGTGACATAATTATCATAGACTTTTAATTTTAAATTCTTCTTATTTAAAGAAATGTGTGGACATACCCCGCAGTTAAATCAATTTTAATAAGGAGTAATAATATTATGCTGAAATCTGATATCTGTTCTGTAATGTGTCTCTCTATTTTCAGAATACAGTATCATACAGCCATATAACAAGGTTCTTTCTCTGTCAGAGGTACATATTGCAAAACTGTTAGTAAATATTTTTTTTACATAGTACCATCATAAATAATTATATTTGGTATTAGCCCCATATTGATTGTGAGAAATCTTCTATTCTAAACCCAGGTACATAATATTTTTACTACCAGTAACATGGAATCAACATAACACACTCCACATGGTATAGGACGATTATGATTGATTCGAAAATGGACGATAGCTAAGTTGGCAATGGACGGTCTGCCGAGACAATGTCCGGAGGTTCAAAACCCAAGGCACACCTTTGACTTTTTGAAGTTACGTGTGTGTTGTTTATAAATTATCGTTCGCTTTACGGTGAAGCAAAACATTGTAAAGAAACCTACATATCTGAAAATTCTCCATAAGAATCTCGAGGGTATGTGAAGTCTGCCAACCCGCACTAGGCCAGCGTGGTGGACTAAGGCCTAACCCTTCTTATTAGTAGAGGAGGCCCATGCCAGTATATAATACAGGGCTGATTGCATTGTATAATTGATCTAAAATGTTTCATGTCACAGTGCCTTTAGAAACTAGGTATGTCCTCACATTTCTTCCCTTGTCCACATAATTAAAACCGATTGCTATTGGGTGCATTAATTTATATCTTAACATTAGTACTTTTAATTTGTCGGCGTCGAGTGTTTTGCATAAATTCTTTTGTTTCTTTACAAAGAAGGCGAAGGAAAAAAGATTAAACAGTCCAATTAGGGTGGTAGTAATTTATTAACTCGTAATAAAGGGAGATTGGATTTCTGAGGGAGTTCTTTGAGAGTTCTGTAGTTTTGATGATGACAACTTTTGGAAAAGTTATTTTTATTATAATTAATTATGGTTATACACAGTTGTCTTCGTCAATTTGCAGGTGGAAAAGCGAATGAACTGATCCAGCGGGGTCGGTATCATTGTCTTAAATAAATCAATGTAGTATTTAATAAACGGTAGTTGTATAAATTTGTTGATTTGGAACCCATGGGAAGTGTAGAGATTATTGAGCGAGATCTGTGCAGCCTCTATCCCGTCGTAGATGGAAAACACCTAAAGTTGTGTTAGCTGTGAGCACTCATTCTACTTCTACTTTAATATAGGATGAAGGGCAAGCATTACATTTGTTTATTTTATTTAATTAAGACGCAAAACTAAGTACAATTATAATATACATGTGTACAATAAGCTATAAAAAAAATTGATAGGTGGATTACACATTCGAAAGACCCACCCAGCCTTTTGTCCCATAAAATGCTATACAGTTATCGTTATGAAGTGATTTTTTTAATAAATCGCACAAAACTATAAAATATAGAATGTCCGAGAGAGCCATAACTAAAACTTACAGCAATACGCCTAATATCATAATCCTACACAGAAATGCTTTCACATTTCAACGGGAACGTATTCTGTCACCCCAAAAAATATTTTGGTGTACAACATCACTGCCAACCAAATTTCAACTTTATTTCCATGGATTACAGTTGAAATTGGTTTGACATTAGAATTTCCCGGAAAATTAAGTGAGCGCGCCCCTCCTGGCTATTAGTCCCGGGATTAGCGAATTGATCCCAGGATCGGATGACCAACGTCATATTAAAACAGGATTTGGTCATTTGGACTAATTCATATTTCTATTGTTTGTGGAGCGTTTTGGTTTATTTTCTAAACAGGAAGGAAAGTTAGAATAGATTAGATTTTAATGTTGGTAGGTCTCTCATATGGGAGAGTCCGTCTGGGTGTGTACCACCGCAATGTCTATTTCTACCGCCAAGCTGTGTGCATGCATAGTTGTGTTTCGGTTTGAAGGACATTGTAGCCAGTGTAACTACTGGACATAATGAGACTTAACATATTATGTCTCAGTATGACGAGCGCAGTGGAATGCCAGACAATACTTGTAACTCAAGGTGCTGGATGGTGTTGCTATTGTTTATGGGTGGTCGAATCGCTTACTATCAGGCGAACGGCATGCTCGTCTCGTCATTCAATGCTATAAAAAAATGATTCTAATTTCATCCCTTGGGCGATATTTGAGACGATAAAGGCAATGTTTTCAGATTAATCACGACCGAATACGCGAAGCACGATATTGATTATGATGTTTCTGTAAGTTAAATTCAACATGATGCCTCTTTGGAAATGTTGCGCTTTTGTTGTGCATCACGTGTTGCGCATCAAATTCTAGCCCATATTGCAAGGTTAAAACAACTTTCTTACCATAAAAATTATAAAATAGAGGTTTATTTTTTTAAATACTTAAGTAAGTGATGTATTTTCAGAATCGGGGAGTCCGTATACTATATTTTGGTTTTGGATGAATTCGATGTTAATAAAATAGCTCAACATCCGTACCAATCACACCCTTATCACAAGCTGGGATAATATTAGGATGAAATCATAAGGAATCGTCTTTCAAAAAAACATTTTTACCGTGTCACAAACAGTCACGGCAAATTGAATTCTGCAAACATTGATGTATTAAAAAACCCTTTTTAATATATCCATGGCTGCAAATTTTAATGGTTGCAGGACTTGCGGTGAGTCTCAAATGTATAGAATTATTCAAAGGTTGCCGCTATTGTAAACGCATCCGGAAGTTTTGTCGCAATATATTGCTGCAAGAATTTGCTACTTTCAAAAAACCCTATGAAATTATATAGAAGTGTAACTTCATTTCAATGGTTTTGGGCGGAAAAGATTTAGGTACCATCATCTAATCCTCTCACTAGTTTGCCTTAAAAAAAATGCATTCTACCCCCGTTTGTTTCAAACACCTTAACTAAAAACTTTACAAAACGTTAGACAAGTCGACAATCAAAAGACGACCGCCGCTAACTCATAAATATTCATGTAAACACGCGGCATATTGTGATGCTTTGATTAAGTGTCTCCAACCCTTCTGATAAATTGACTTGGCCTCCAAAACTTGTGTATGCTACTGTAATATTTTTTTAGAGGTTTTTATGTAAAGAACTTGGATGTGTGTTAAAGCTTCCTTAGAAAAAGAAGTTTGTATTATTTTTTTAATTTTGAAGTGCCAGTATGTATTAATTTTGTTCTCAGTTTGAATTTAGAATCATGATTATCTGAATTACAATTATTTTAATTATTGAATAGCATTCGTCCTGTAATCTGTTCCCTGGTATATATAGTTTAAAACTAGTCTAAATTCTAGTCCTAAAGTCTCTATTTTATGAAAATTAATTTTCTATACAACATATAAACAAGTACGTTAAAACTATTTCCGTCATTAAAGCACGTTGAAAATATTCTACAACAAAACTAAATAAATAATGAATTGCGTAGTCACGCTCATACAAGTTTGCATAATTAAAAGGTGTACAAACAAATTATATTCCGACACCTAATTAGCCAGGCTCATTTAAAGTTAATAGCATTAATCAACACAATAAAAGCGATCAACTCACCCTCATAAAATCTTTTAAGCGCTCTACATGAGAGAAGCGATGCGATGCGACCTATTACAAAAATATGCTCGGTAGAGCGGATGCATTATACAACTTATTCGCCAAACGGCGACGTCTATTACGTATATATTAATTACTATTGCGTACTAATTATGTTTACTTCATTGTTATTAAAGAAAAAAACATTTGTCGTTATGTTACAACTACCAAGTACAGAAATATTTACGTTGATTTATATATGATGAAAACCGTAATTTATGATTTAGTTAAGCGAGGCATCGGGGTGTTATTGTTCCTAGTCTTTTGTTAAAATACCTGGGCTGACATATCAATTGCCGGATAAATCTTGGACTTTGGATAAAATGTAAGGTAAATAAATTAAGAATGTCAATGATATCAATAAAATACTTCAGTTGTTTAATTTTATATTTAATCATGTTATAGCTTATTTGTTCAATAAATTTTGTATTAAATGAAAAATCAGCACTTGGCGTTACTTTTAACCCTTAAACCCAAATATTTGTTCGAATTAATTCAGGATATAAAATATAAACCTTAAAAATACTTGCCCAAAATTTCCTCGCATCGCATCGCATCACCCTGGTGTAACAACTCACAGTGTTTGATTTTAATTAACCCGATACGGCTGATATTAATCGCCGGCTGTCATGTCGCGCGTCGTCGCTAATCGCCATCGTTTTGTCTTCCACTCTGACGACCCTTGTTCACACCTCGTAAATTATGTTTATATATTCTATTGCAATATTGTTTATTAGATATTGTTATGATTATATTTTTGTTTTGACTGTCTCGGTGGCGTGGTCGTATTATGGTACGACTGCAATGCTGAGGTCTCGGGTTCGATCCCCGGGTCGGGCAAAGTGATATTGAGTTTTTCTGCTCAGTATTAGCTTTGAGTTAAATTTGTGCTTGATAATATGGCAACATGCTCGCCCTTTATCGCATCATGGGAGAGAATACGTATGGCGAAAAGTGGGTGCACTAGTTGCGCCTCTGAGAAATAGCGTCTGTGTGTCTGTGTTTGTGTGTCAACTATTCAGATGTGTTGATAGATTCAGTGATTATGGTAGAGTTCTCTAAATAAAACATGCATAAAATTTCAATAAAATATCACATCTGTTTTACTTTGTTAGCAAACTCTATTAAAAAAACATACATATTGTGCAAACCAAACGCGTCAATACATCCACTCAATCTCGTGATTCAAATGTAACCGCAAATTGGAAAATGCAAATTCTGACTGCGAATTTGTATAAAGACATCAAACTTCGATAATCAAAGAGAAACTCCCAATAGTATTCATAGTCGACGCGTCTCAGGAAATATTTATACGTATTAGGACGGCACAGATTCGAAACTTGGGTAGAGTCGACTTAAAAAAGCACATTCCTATGATTTACATTATATTGTTGTATAAGAATTTATGAGGGATTTTTGATAATATAAATTCCAAAACTGATACCAATATTTTACAAACCCGGCGCGGGAATCGAACCTGTTACTCATCAACACAATATCGTCTATATTAATATTATAAAGAGGAAAGATATAATTTATTGGTGGTTTATAAAATCAAAAATTACTATACCAATTTTGACAAAATTGTTTCACTAATATAAAGCATTATCTGCAAGTCACAAGGCTACTTTTATCTCATTGAAATAGAGCGGAAATTTAATCACGGAAAAAGTTATTCACGCGGGCGGAGCCGCGGGCAATAGCTAGTCCTTTGATAAATACTCATAATCTCATCCCGAAAATTTCAATTTCCAGACAGATCAAATGATTTTTTCGAACTAAAAGATATTTATAGCACGAAATAAGGACCTAGGACTTTGTTTTAAATGCCACATGAGAATTCTATACCCTGTTTTGAACCATAAGCAATTCAAGTCTACACCAATGAGTCAATTCGTTTATGATAAATCGACAACAGTTAATAAAGTTGCCTCTCTACACGCTAATCTATGAGAAATCTTACATCCGAGCGGATTTCGTTTAACATATGTACTGTAGGGGTCGGCAGAGGCTATAAATAATAATTCTAGCCCCGACCCGCGAGATAAATCGACATATGCTAATACGTTGCCAAATTATTTATTGAGGGGTAAACCTTATCGACATGGCTGTGGAGTAGAAGGATGTGAGTGTCTTTTGTTGTTCTTATGTTTTAAAATCGTTGTTGCTATAACCTACTTTACAAAAGGAGAGTCTGTATTTGACCCGCATCCATGTATGTTCTTATTTTTTTCAAAATCTACTGAACTAATTTGGATTGGGTTTTAGTTATTATAGCAAACGTTCTTAAATTGCTATCTGTAGAAATTTGAACAAGTAGGTATGTCGAAATTTCACTGACTAATTACCTAAAAGATCTTACTCATATCATAAAAGCGAATGTTTGTGACGTTGTTTCCACGTTTAGAACACAAATAGGAATAATTTATGTGGCAATGAGTGTCACTAGCCACCGGTAACATCAGATGACAGAATAATAACGCTTATCGCTTTCCTGCTAACAACAAAGAGGTTTTTTTGCCGATCTTCTGCTAAAAACTACTGGTGGTAGGATTCTTATATGTAAGAGTCCGTCTGGGTGGGTACCACCGCAATGTCTATTTCTACCGCCAAGCAGCCAGTGCAACTACAGGACATAATGAGACTTAAAATCTTATGTCTCAGGATGATGAGCGCAGTGAAATGCCACACAGTACTTTGTAACTCAAGGTGTTGGATGGTGTTTCTACTGTTTATGGGTGGTGGTATAGCTTAACATCAGGCGAACGGTATGCTCGTCTCGTCATTCGATGCAATAGGAAAAAAAACGAAAATGAGCAAATTATTTGCCAGTTTTCTTCTATAAATGCCAGTCGCGTATTTTTCCGCGTGGAATATGAGTAATACACGCAGTCCCGCTGTCGGTTGATAAACTGTCTTCCTAAGCTAAGACACTTGTTTTATTGAACTTATTTGTCTTGGAGTTTTCTAATATTGTTTTTTGTGTGACGTTAATTTTGTTACAATACATGATGTATAAGGATTTGTAAGTTATTGGTTATGATATTTATTACCAAGAGGTCTAAGTTAATGTTAGAAATTAGGTATATAAACGAAAACGGATTATAAAATGGTTGAAACTTATAATATTAATCCTATACGGAGTTTGATAAAATAAAATATGCTTTTAATAACTAAAATGTATATGATTCAAGTAGATACTCACTCACGCATTTTATCCCCAAAGGGGTAGGCAGAGGCGCAAGTAATGCACCTACTTTTCGCCGTGCGTAGTCTATCCCATAATGTGACAGGGGGCGAGCCTATCGCCATATCGGGCTCAAATGTCAGACTCCGGGCTGATACTGAATAGAAAAATCCAGTATCACTTTGCGCAATCCGGAATCGAACCCGAGACCTTCATAGCAGTTGTACCGTAACACAAGTAGCTAACGTCTTAAATATCATTTTGAACCCTAATTTACCACGACAAACACACTCTTTTTCCCCACTTAGGCTTAGAAAAGTCTGACGAAACAGTAAGCATTTATCAACAAGTTATGACTCAAATTTTAAAACAAACCCATTTCGAGGATTGTGTTCATAATCCCGCCTAACCGTTGTTTAACGGCGCGTGTGACGTCACCGGGAGGGGGGGGGGGGTGAGACCCGCTCGAGATGTTTAATCAAAACGTTAAGAATAACTGCCACATTTGCATGATCGTACATTATTCCGTCACATTTAACTAGTGCGTTTATGCTAAATGGCTCCATGTTTTATGTTCTTTATGGGTTTGTCTGAGTTACTTTTTATAATAGCTAAAGAGATATACAGTTGCCTCCTAATAGCTCTGTAAAGTATGAAGTTACCTTTTTGGTATTGTGGCAGTGTAGGTTGAGTGTGATACTGGGTTTGAATCTTACAGAGAAGATTGACGTCAGATAAGCCAGCATTAGAATTTGCTTAATTTTTTTAACAAATTCCTTTACTACATGGGCTCGAAATAATTTTAGCTACACCAGTTATGCCTCTGCTTACTTTTTGAGTTAACTAATCTTTCGATCGCAAGACCAAAAGATTAATTCAAATATTGCGTTATTACATCCATAAAGCTAAATAAACCAACATTATAATTCCATTATAATATCCAATTATAGTGCATAAATAACCGAATAACATTTCAATACAGAACAACGGGCAATATTGAGAAAATGATTCGCCATTGCGATTCTTACGTATGCGAAATGTTTGCAAGTTATAATAACCGAACGCAAAGGTCATGCATTCGTACAGCCACGAAGGATGAAGGTTTGATTCATGGGATTATATTAAGGGCATGTCTTTATCTATTTTAAAAGTTACAATATCTTTTGATACAATTTCCTTGTTTGTATGTATTTTTATTTGACTTAATTACAAACGCAAAGTATGCACGCTAGAATTTCAGTAAGTACTATTGTTTCATTTATATCTGCCGGTAATGTATTATACTATTATAGCAGTTTGAAGGTTATCGCAAAGAGTGTAATTATTGGTAAAAGATTATTTAAAAAATTCATCAGAGTATAGCGTCGATAAGCCCGTGTGATTTCATGCATAGTCAAGTAAAGTCAACGATTCTATTACTCTGGACGAGCAGCGCCTTCGCCTTGTGAAATCGCTTGCAATGCGCTAGTGTGATAAGAGCCTTGTTTTTACCTGACTACGGATAACTCACTGCCTCGGTCGCGTAGTTGTTTTACGGTACGACTGTAATGCTGAGGTCCCCGATTCGATCCCCAGGTCGGGCAAAGTGATATTGGATTTTTCTATTCAGTATCATCCCAGAGTCTTTGTGACCGATATGGCGATAGGGTCGCCTCCCGTATCATGGGACCGGAATACGCTCGGAAAAGTCTGTGCATTCGTTGCGCCTCTGCCTACCCCTTCGGGGATAAAAGGCGTGAGTGTATGTGTACTACGGATAAAACAACCCCTAACTCCTATAGTTCAATAATTTTTCAATGTAGCACGTAAAGCCGTTGGTCCTGCGCCTGATCTCTCTCCGGTCATGTCGGATTGCCGTCTCACCGGACTATGAGAGTGAAGGAATAGCGAGTGCACCTGTGTATTGCGCACACACTTGTGCACTATAATATCTCCTGCGTACCTGGCTGATCTCCGTTGAGATTGGCCGCCGTGGCCGAAACTGGCTAGGAGGAGAAAAAAATATGTATTAATTTTTAAATGAATCGCGTTCCTAGGTCAGCAGACAAGTGTCACCAGCGTGATGTGTGTGTAATTATAAACCATGTTCTAGCTACACATGATTAAATTTTATAGAACATAAACATTTATAGCAGATAATTTAAAATGATCATCAAAGAGTGTAAATTGAGGATAAAATTCTGTTTCATAGGCAATTAAATGTGTATTTTAGTTATTGAGCGCTTTCTGGTCGTAATTTTAATGTGCATTAAGTTTCATTAGAATCTTACTTCGTAAATAATGTTTGCTAATCCTTAGAAAAATAATTATGTTTTGGAGGGAAAAAGGTTTCAACAATTTTTTTCTACCGCCAAGCAGCAGTGTACATGCACTATTGTGTTTCGGTTTGAAGGACATTGTAGGCAGAGTAGCTACTGGACATAATGAAACTTAACACCTTATGTCTAAGGATGACGAGCGCAGTGGAATGCCGTACAGTACTTTGTAAGTCAAAGTGCTGAATGGTGTTGCTACTGTTTATGGGTGGTCGTATCGCTTACCATCAGGCGAACGGCATGCTTGTCACGTCATTCGATGCAACAAAAAAAAAAAATAAGTATAGGTAGGTACTAACTTTCTCACGTCAACTTATTTTGGACTCCATTAATTTTTAAAGCTGTGTATAGAAATTCTGAAGATACTTTTTCACGACGATAAGAAACAGTCATAAATCTAGTCCTTGTCCTATTTTGCAAAGTTTTATGGTGTGAATATCTGATGTACGCGGTAAATCTAATGTAAAACTCAGACGCGAGAAATATTTTCAGTTTGAAAAATGATTGTTGGAGTAAGTTTACTGATCTCACAGGTTCTTCATTATTAATATTAAACTATAGGTACTACTTGTACAAAAAATGAAAACATTTTATAATCTCTATCTTCCCCTTAAAATAGCGGAAGGCTTGCATGTGAGCGTGCAATGCGCATTGAACATCAAATATATGCAATTTGTGTCAGAGTTCACCCGTTAACTATCGTATAGGTGCCTGGTAGATCTGTGATTTGGCGATAATTACGAAAAAGTACACGCATTTGCGGATAGATGTCGCTATTTTAGCATGTATGATGGAGTCGTTTGATTTTAGAAGAATTAGGTATCTGTATTATCTCCCTTTTATATTTTATTTCTTTCCCCTTTTTAATCTCCCAAACTGTTAATATTTTTACTTTTGGTATCCAGACTCTATGTATTTTTAAATGTTACCAATATTGAGAACTTAATAAAACGTATGACGCCTTACCGTTCACAACATATAACTATTAAGCGATCAACAAAACTATTAGCTCCATAGCTGACTTCAAAAATTATCCACACATAATTTCCAGAAGCCAGTTAGATCTATCCATTTCTAGAAACGTCGACGTCACCACTATTAACATAAGGCCCTCCGCCCTCCGACACGTAATAAAACAATAATTAAATCCACCCATTGGAGGGTCCCGGAAAAAATCCAATTTGCCTTTACTGCTGTCCCTTGAAGAGTCCCTTAATACGCACTTTATAAAGCGTGGTGTGCGACAATTTTAGTTCACCTGGTATTGAGTGAGATTTAAATTATTCCGGAGGATTTTTCTCATTGTCTTCGTGGTTTATATTGTTAAAACCATAGAGAATGCAATATACTGGTCGTAGGTCTCTAATATGCGAAGAGCTGTCTGGGTAGGTACTACTGCAATGTATATTTCTACTGCTGAGTAGCAGTATGCATGCACTATTGTATTCCGGTTTGAAGATCATCGTAGCCAGCGTAATTGCTGGGCATTATAAGATTTGACGTCCTATGTCTCAGGATGACGTGCGTAGTGGAGTGCTACGCAGTACTTTGTAGTTAAAAGTTCTGTGTTGTTTCTATTAATGGTCGTATCGCTTACCAACAGGCGAGTGGCATGCTCGTCTCGGCATTTAGTAGCAATAAAAAAATACTACGTAAGATGTTCGCGGCATGACTGTCGTAAGGTATCGGCTTCGGTCCTCGAGTCGGGTAATATGACAGAACAAAAAAATTCTATCCGGAGCCTGGACATGTGCTCGCTAAATGGCCCCTACAAGGACTTATTATTGCTGTTTGGTTGTGAGAAACCTTTCTTTATTCTTGAAAATTCAAAAGAGTTCAGAAGTTTTACTAGCTAGAGTTCTCTTGGGCAAGATTCCATATGGTTAGCTACCGATGAATTATCTATTGAAGCTACCTATAGTCACGAACTACTAGTGCATTATATTTAGCAAGACATCCATAACCAATGTAGTTAATATCAAATTCTAGATGGCGTTGCTATTCGAATTCAATTTTGATGGTATATGAAATCTGCTAATCTAGGCCAGCGTGGTGGACTAAGGCCTAAACCCTCATTAGTAAAGGAGATCCGTGACCAGCAGTGGGCAGTATATAATACAGGGCTGGTATTATTAATATTTTTACTATTTGCTTCTTCTTAAGCACCTGCTGTAATCTGCATCCAATTCTATAAAAAAAAATAATCTAACTTCGAATCCTGACCACAACACCGAAAACCAAATTCGATAAACAAAGACAAGACGCAGCTCTTCTTAAACTGGTCACCAAGCTAAAAGTGGAAAGTTGTTAAGGAAAGCGCCGGGACTCGTTAGAGCCATTAAATGTCATTAAAACTGAGCTGGAACGTCGTTAAGGACGCCATAAACTGGTGTTGGAGTTACGGACCCGCGTGGGATTTTTGCTTTCTTGATGAACTCTGTGGGATTATATTCGTATTTGTTTTGATGTGAAATGTATCTTTTTATTCTGAATGCTTTTGTTTGAAATTGTGTATGAGTGGGATAGTTGTGGGTTTTGATGATTGTATTGGTAAACGAGATGACGACGTGCTTCGTTTCAGAAATCGGTAAAGTAATCGCAATATATATTAATACGAGACGCTGTAAAATTAAGGGCAGCATCTTAAGATAGTATCTATTTAATAAACCCATATTACCATCAGCTCAAGTGACATTTTAAGTTACAATATGAGACGGATTTAGTCAGCTAATTTTGTTTATATAACAGCGCTTACTGAGCTGAGACAACCTCTTAAATGGCCGCTTAAGTTTGATCAATTTAATAGTTAAATAAGTTAAATGTCTATTTGAGATTTTACTCAAACGTGAGATTGATTTATTAATACCAATCTTATTAATTTTAATTTTTAAATCTACAAACATTTATATCTATGCGGGAATCGAACCCGCACCCCAGTTTAACATTTAACTCATCGCCCATTGGCTATATAGGCTTATAAGTATTTTAAAATACGGAAAAAGTTAATATCGATCTTGAAAGATACTTTAATCTAAAGACCTAATAGTTCGTGTAATAAAATAGTCAGTCACAAACAGCAATCTAACATTCTCATATAAATGGAACATCCGAAGATATTCAAAGGACAATAAATGCATCACAAAGACACACAAAATAATGGAATCGCGCCTTTTTCCTAAAAGGTATTCCTGATAACAGCACCCAATATCGACTCATGACAATGCAACAGAACCATTATGAGGAACTGATTTCTCATTGTACCGAATAGCTCGCATTTTCGAGAATTTCACTTGATACCCAAAGGCAAAAATATATTCGACACTCAACTCTATAACAGTTGTGTAGAGTTCAGAATCTAACTGAGAAGTAATCCACACACACCATCAAGAATGCTTTTTAACACCGAAGTAAGGGCGTATTTACTAAAGGAATTCTGTGTTTAGTAAAGTGTGCATTCGCATAGAAAAAGTCAAAAAGAAAATCCGATATTATACCGGGCGTCGATTGTTCGCGCGATTTCTTACGAAAAAATTGTCGCTTTCGGACATAGAATGGATCGATTTAATTGATCGATTACAGTGGAATCGATTATTCGATTTCCGAACGAAACGAGTTAGGATGTTTCCGAACGATTTTTGCATCGGGGAATGCTTTTCGTTCATTAGTTGTTCATTTAATAGCCTATTTATACAGTGTCGACGATAAAGAGACGATATTTCACACAAAAACATTATAATAAAAATTCTTATGAATTAAACAAGCATTAAACTCGATGCGTCTTGTCAATGTCGCATGGGAAAATCAATATGGAGACGCAAATGATATTTGAACTGAATGTATTAAGAGTTCGTGACAGCATTTTCTTTTACATTCGTATGTAATTTATGCGCACGCAGATATTTATTTTTCTTTCACGATATTAATTAGGAAACCATTATGAAGATTTTGGTGTTATGTTTTATTAAAAATGCTTTAAAATGTTTTAGTTAAATTATGTGCTTGTTCGCCAAAATAAAAATTATTCATAATTCATATTCCTTCACACAAATTAACTCCTATTAAAGAAAATGCATTACCCATAAAATTGTAAGCTGAAAGAAAATGCTTCCGTATTTCAAGACCACGAGAACCCACCCCTAGAACATAAAATAAACCCACACGGCATGAGTGCATCATAAAAGGCATAAGAATAAAACATACGCGTCCATCCCTATTTATTATTTATCAATTGTATAAATTATTGAATGGTAAGCGTTGACCCCTGAATGTGGGGTCAGTTTTACGACCGTAAGTCTCCATTTATCGAATGCTGTAAGATGAAGTAAGGCATATGAAAGCCTAGTATGTCCTCAATGGTTTCCTCGCGTAGAAGTTCTCGAGATTACCGTTAACTCAGCTGTAATTAGCACATGATTTTTTTAGATTTGGCGGAGTTTCGAAGATTATCAATATCAGAAATGATAGAGATCCTTTAGTTTAGAAGCTAGGCAGGAAAAATTGAAAATCAATGTGCAGGCGTCTTTTGAAATTAAAGTAATTTAGAAGGCCGTCCAGTCTCTCCAGTCGTCCGAAGACTGGGTAGTAGTCTAGATAAATTTCTACACGAAACAAAAAAAAAATACTACACTTGTCATCTTGTTTGATGCGCCGGCTTGGCACAACGGTGTTTAGAGTATCTGCTATAATTATTTGCAAAGGCGGGTCCAGCTTTCAAGTCAGGGCAGGGGGTCATAGTGGCGTAGCGTAGGTTCTTGCTGCCCTAAAGGAGGCCATTTCAACAGATAAGAGTCACGGGTGCACTCCTCCCTCCCGTCACCAAAAATTATACTCTCGAGGTCTAGTCAGGATAGACTCCACATCTATTACAATAATGAATTTAAAAACAAAATTAATAATAGCCAAGGAGGGGGGTTATGACCTCAATGATCCCCCTCTGGATCCACCCTTGAAATTACTTGACATTGGCGAAATCACGATAGATAATCGATAAGAAGTAAGAATGATGCCTAGTTATTACACTGGCTATTTCGTCATATGTGAATGTAACGTCGTTTAGGTTCTAGTTTTTGTTTTATTTTGATTATAACATTGTTGTTTGCTGGCAGGAATTCACAATTCTGATAGTGTATTTATTGGAAATGGACCAGTTCAATTTCCGCAAAGAATTGAATACAAGCCGCCGCCGATCGACCCCGCGACCGAATTCATTCATCGTTATCCTTAAAATAGTGAATTTCTAGTCAATGGCTTCTAGGACTGTGGCACAAGATAAAAACTTTAGCGGAGTATTGATTTCTTATATGACAACATCAAAACGTAGCATAAACTGTTGCAATTGTTACGTGTGTAATGTACATACTACAAAGAAGTAAGCAGTGAATTTAAAGTTATTGCAAAGTTCCATAATGGACATTATGTCAATTGCACATTGTAGACAATGTAATAAATTATTGGATATTAGTAAATTTTACATATTACTATGTCTCGTGGTGTAAAGCATGGTGCATTGCCATATACAGTTATAATACATTTTGCAAACTTTTATAAAAATCATGGCGCATATCATCGCACCAAAATCGCTTCAACTCAATACCCACACCACACACCATCTATTGTCTTAAACCACAATCGAAACGTAAAAATGCATCAGATAGTCCGAACGAGGGTTATGTCTCATAAACTGCGCTCAAACTGTTCGGATGACCATTCCACGGCCTTTACTATTAGATGGACATTTCGATTGTGCGATGGACTTTACGCGGTGTTTTGATGGTTTGGGCTTTACTTGATGGCAGTGTTTGTTTTCGAATTGTTTTGGCCGATTTTTTTCGTTCAAGTTGGGTTAATTATTGTGAGATGATGTAAGAATATTATTTCCATTTTCTATCGTCTCAGTGTTTTAATTACATAATGCAATATTTATTGAGAGCTGAATAAAAACACATTTTACTATTACACACTTGTTGGTCGCACGTGGAGAAATGTGTTAAATTCAAAGATATTTAACTATGGGTTATATGCACGAGACATCACGACCAAATTCATTACCAAAAACTTTGACTAATTGTTAACCAATGGTTTTGTTTGAAATATCCGTTTGACAACTCGTCTCAGCGTGTTTAAATTTCGAAAAGAAATGTCTAGAAAAATAATGATTCCAAAGAAAATATGCCTATTTTTGCGTTAATTAATTTTTGTCAGTAGTTTTTATATTTAGTCATTATTAAATAGAATATAAATATAAATTTCATTTTTGAGATAGATACCGCTACTGGCATATGACTTCAGAATCTCAAAACTTTCATTGAATTAGACATCATTACAGCGAATTTAAACCATGTACAAAGTAAAGTGTCTCTTTAGAATTCTCACACTTTCTGGAACGTAAAAGTTGCGAGGAAAAAGCGAAAAATTTCTAACGTTAACAAAAACTATTTTCCTTAATTGGACGTCACCTTTTTCTATTGATTTTCAGATACCGCCAACTGACAGTTTTCCAACGATTGACAGTTAATTCTAGCTGATAAAAAATAAACAAGATTCTAGTTGCCAATTTGTAGTGGCAGTTGTTTTGTCTATAGCATCAGTGGGCTTGATTCGGGTGTCATCACTGTTCAAAACCGAGGTCAAGTTGTAGTTTAAGAAAGAATGCAAAACTGGGGTGAAGTTGTAATTTAAGTAAAAAGACTACAAAACCGGGGTCAAATTACAGCAAAATTTAAGTAGACAGGCAAAATAAAGAAATATTGGTAGTATAATTTTCAAAATGAATTATTGTGAACTCTTTCATGGTAAATTGGATGACATAATATCGACAATCGTCGTCGGGATACACCAGTCTCTAACTACCTAACATAGATAAATTTGAAGTATACATTCCAAATATAAATTATACTCATGGTATATTATTACTGGTAATATTGACTGCCTCGGCAGCGTAGTTGTATTACAGTACGACTGCAAAGCTGAAGTCTCGGGTTCGATCCCTGGGTCGGGCAAAGTTATATTGAGTTTTTCTATTCAGTATCAGCTCGGAGTCTGGAATTTGTGCCCGATATGGCGATAGGCTCACCCCCTATCACATCATGGGACGGAATAATGGCGAAAAGTGGGTGCACTAGTTGCGCCTCTGCCTATCCCTTGGGGGATAACAGGCGTGAGTGTACATATGTATGCAATATTGTTTTCTATGGCCGAAGTAGGTTTGATCTATTGAAGTGGGACCACTGTTCACGAAAGAACGGAGGAAGCAGCAGTTTGCATTAGCGCTTCGTACCGTCAAGGGGATTGTCAGTCTCAATAATCCTTTCGTACCTTTCCAAACTCCATTCCTCACTTAAATTAGCAAGATAGCTATCATTGTCCTTACAGTAGTTCTCTATGCGTTGTCATGACTACTTCCTTATGTCACACACTAGCGCAGGGTAATGCAGTGCTTTTAATTCAAAGTTTAGACTGCCACTGTGTACGGGAAGTCTGATCCTCAGGCGAGTAGCTTGCTCGTCTCATTTCGACGGGTGCAAAGTAAAAAGTGTCATCTACAAAACAGCTACTTTTCAGGAGAGCGCATAATAGGAAAAATTGCTCCCATTTTGTAAATTTTAAACCAAATTTATTGAAATTTTTAGCATTGCTTCATAATTTAATAACATATCCACATATATATTTCGTTTCTTCTAATTATGTTTAATTTCCGATATATTGTAGTTGTCTGCATCTACATTGCGCTTAAAAATATGACAACTGTGTTAACTACCACTTGGTCGTTTCTACGTGGTAATTCAAACATTTTGATTTAGTAAAGTATGATTAGTATATTTCAGTAAATACGTAAAGTGTAACACTTGCTATTATTAAAATTAGTTAATGACCGTTTTACATCTTACATACACCAAGTTCAGAACATAACTGCGCAGATATATTTTTCTACGTCGTCGATCCGGTGCAAGGTACACGATATAGAAGGAGGTTAAATGAA
This sequence comes from Lapara coniferarum, assembly GCA_949316025.1. Lineage (NCBI taxonomy): Eukaryota > Metazoa > Arthropoda > Insecta > Lepidoptera > Sphingidae > Lapara > Lapara coniferarum. The sequence continues at coordinate 22,585,434 of OX438932.1, forward strand.
ATATTTATTTCGCAATCATTCATTTATTGTCGTAAAAACGTAACTTCTCATAATAAAATAAAAAAAAAATTTAAACAAAAAAACAATTAAAATTAAATCTATAAAGTATGATGATGAGTACGTAAGTATGTAAGTACTGATGTTATCTTTTTATATTTTATAAAAAAATAACATCAGTCACAATATTAAATTTGGTCGTTTCGATGACCTGGTATAATAAAAATAAAAGTCGTTTAAAGAAAGTTCTATTCGTATTTTTTTTTTTATAAAAATGTGTAAGTAGAAAATTAAATTTTAAATAATAAGGAAACTCTGTATTAATACTTTAAAATACGATTTTTTTTTTATTATTTTAAAACCAATTTAAAAATTATTCAGTCTCATTACAGGAATTATGTCTCAAATTTTTATAATAGTTATGATACCTAATAGGTATCAAATTTTGCTGGCAGAGGCTTATCAAGTCTTTGTACTTCGCACTTGTAATCTCGATGGGTTGATTATAACATTTTTTGGGATCATTAAAGCCACGGTGGGAACGAGTAGTTACTTTTCGCACCAAGTCAATTCGCATGTGTTCTTCATCATTTAGATTATATTTATAAAATATTGTGTAAGGATTATCTGCTTTAACAACTATTTCTCGCACTTGATTCCACTTAACATTCTCATTGTCGGTATTTTTTGTTAATTTAAAGTCATTTACACACATTTTGAAGTCCAAAATTTGGTCTTGTGTTATTTCTATAACCTCATAAGCATCGCCAGTTGTTTTACACCACCGAACGAGTGTATACCATTCTTCAGGACAATAAATGAATTTTCTCTTCGACGATTTCTCAATTAATGCGTGGACACTATCGCCTTCCTGCTGGGTGGGACCCTTCTCCAAAAATCTGTGATAAATATCAATGCTATACTTTTGAAAGCAGTATACATACATCAGAAATACAATACGGTTCCTGTTCTGACCGCCACAGTTATCGGACCACAGGCGGATATCTTTGATGCCTCTATCAGTTGACTGTTGAATAAAATTATAAAGGCAACTAGCCACTTCATTCGAACCCCGCTTAGCTATAGTTTCAGGCCACATATAACATATTCCTTTTTTAAGTCCCATGTCAAAAATAGTAAAATTAAAGACAGAAAGTTTACGCTTATAATAAAATGAACTGGTTTCTCCGTGTGGTGTCGACAAAATTTTTTGAAAATCAAAGGTAGCCGAAGTCACAGTTTCAGGATTAGAAGTAGCTTCATTTTTGTCTTGTTTCTTCAAAGATCGCGCTATATTTTTATCTTGTATATGTTTATTGTACTGATCTTGTGCTCTGGTTTGTGAAAGAAGGCAATTTTTAAATGCTATACAGACGTCGCACTGATCTTTTTTAGGAATATAAAAGGCTATGTTCATTTCCTTATTAACTATGTCTCGGTACTGGCGCGCTGTCTGTACTCTCTCCACAATATTATTTTCCTCTGCCCAAGTCTGGTACAACTTAAACATCGTGGAGAAATTTAAATCAGCCAAGTAAACTTTGTTTGTGTCTTTTCTTGTGTAATGTGACTCCACTGGTTGAAACGAGTTTACATGATCACACACACCTTTTATTATGGTGGCTGTACAAACCTTGTTTTTATTGTTATGACGACCTCTGAAGTCTTTTTCACAGTTACCAGTAGATTTATCATATTTATCAAGAGCACTTTGTATAAACTGATTACTTACCGACAGCGTATTCTTAAACATTGTTTTGCATACTTTTACAGTTCTAGGGCTGGTTTCTTTTAAATTCGTGGAAGTGTATAGTTTACACTGTGTTGGCGTTTAGAATTATTTTCTGTAGTAATTCTTCGTTTCATAGAACGTTTTGTATATTTACCTATAAAAACCCATTGTTTTTCGTGATCACAGAGATCCCAAAAACGATCAAAGATAAGTTTTCTATCTTCGTGAGATATTTTTGCGCTACAGTTAAACTTGCAAATACCACATGCCGGCTTAAGATGTTTCGCAGATTGCAATTTCCCATTCCTGGACTGATGTTCTTTACCTGAATTTAATAGTAATTTACGTCTCGTATCAATCCACTTGTCTTTATTCCTCAATCGCCTTTTCTTTGATCTATCAATACAAAACTGACGTCTTTTTCTACCGTTTAACGAGGAAGGCGTAGAACATTCACTCGATGCCTCCACTGCCGAAGAAGCGTCACTAGTGTTGTTTATAGAAGATTGACAGTTTGAAAGTGACAAATCGATGGCGTGCCTGAGTTTATTGAATAGATATTTTGATCTAATACTGAAAATGGACGCGGCGGACTTGAAATAAATGAATTGTATTCTGAGGGCGTTGGTGTATCCGATAATTTGCTTGGAGAATCTGTATTATCAACATCAAAATTTTCAGAACTAATTTGTATTTCAGATTGAGAGTGAACTGGTGTGACCGACCCAGGGTATATAGAACATGGGGACTTATCTTGCGAAGTTAACTGATACTCATTTGTCTTCATAGCTGACACATCAAAGTCTTCTATAAGGTGTTCAATAACTTCATCGGCCAACACAGAATTTTTCTCAAAAAATCCATCGCTTATATTTTGTAAGCTTTCATCTTCTTTAAAAAGTCATTTCGGACTTTCTGAACATAAACAATAGTAAAAAATAACAGTAAGAAAAATACTTTAATTAAAAGTCAATTAATATAGTTAACAATAAGAATTAACATAGATAGGTACTCATGAACATAACGAACAATACTAATTTACAAAAGTAAATTGAGACACCTACATCACAATCGCGACGTAGAAAAAGCTATATGGCAGATAGCCGTTTATGCGTCGTTTCGTAACATAAAATATCAATGATAACCATTTTCATGATTACAACTACTCAATATGATTTAACTTCAAAATAACAATAACATTAAACTTGTATTATAAAAAATACGTACCAGAACTAGTTTCACGGTTGTTATCGATAAGTTGTAATAGATCTTCTCGGTTCATAATTGCGCATTGTCGTCTCGTTTTGCCCAAATTCACCAATAATTTACGTCTTTCCATGGCTATTGTGTTGTACTCAAACTGTTTACTAATATGATAACACTTTCAGACACACTTTATTACCTGACAAACCAAAACAAACAAATATTCTTGCCGGCCGGCGAAGCACATGCCATCTGACTGATGACGAAATATAACTGACCGCTGGCCCCCCGCGCGTCCCGCGTATAGACGGTCAGCGGTAGCTATCCGCATCTACATCGTGCAATTTCACAAAACAGGCGTAGTTATCTTCTATTACGTTAGAAAAGTACCAAAAATAAGGTGATATCTGAATTTTTGTTTTTGCTATGTTGTAGAACATGATATTTTAAGTTAGTTTTTACAAAAAAACAAAAATCACAAAATTGCAAGTGACTTTCTTTACTTTGCACCCGTCGATTTGTATAAAAATATGTGATCAGATGAATTGGCAGTTTGCACTTTACTAAGTACTTATCTGCTCGACTTTATTCAGAAATACAAAATAGCTTATTTTCAGAAACGAATTCCGTAAAAAGTATATTAAGATCTTTAAGCAATTAAGACACCAAATTTATTGCGAATTTATAAGTTGAGTCGATGGCTGTTTGATAATTATATATTTAAGGTTAGTTTATACTGTTGAGTGCAGCGTTGTCGGAAGCAGAAGCGATTATGAATATTTGGAGTATAGTGTTGTCTTTAATAAAAAAATGCTATGAATTTGGGCAACATTTCCTATCATGGCGTTTATAAAATTTAACTGTGGAGGACTAATATTGAATTATAGTAGTGCTCGCGGCTCCGCCCGCGTGAAAAAGTTTTTCCGGGACAAAAATATTTTCCCGGGATAAAAAGTAGCCTATAGCATGTAAGAGGAGTCAGGAGTTATGTAGCTTCCTATTAATGAAAGAATTTTCTAAATCGGTTCAGAAGTTCCTGAGATTAGCGCGTTCAAACAAACAAACTCTTCAGCTTTATTATAATATTAGTATAGATATCTAAAACGAATTTGTACCTTCATAATGTCCAGATACAGAACTATTTTTACATATCACAAACGTAATAAAAGACATATCATTAGTCGTCTCTGATCCTAGAATCGCCACGTGTCATAGACTGTTGTTTGTTTATGACTAAAGATTTAATGTTTGAAAATTAATTACCATCTGGTGGTAGGTCTCTTGTATGTGGGGGCCCATCTGGGCAGGTACTACAGCGATGTCTATTTCTACCACCAAGCAGCAGTGTCAATGTGCGCAGTATTCCTGTTTGAAGGACATTATAGCCAGCGTAATTACTGGGAATTACAAAACTTATCATCTAATGTCTCAGGATGACGAGCGCAGTGGAATGCCACGCAGTACTTTGTACTTAAAACTTCTGTATGGTGTTGCTACTGTTTATGGGCGGTCGTATTACTTACAATCAGGCGAGTGCATGTTCGTCTCGTCATTCAGTAGCAATAAAAAACAACTCCCACGAATAAAGATTTAAACTTTTTTCCAGGCAGCGCTGCATTTATCTGTCTAGTATTCGCTCAGCCCACCACTATGCCCCCAACCGTCTGCGCGTACGCACAAAAAGCACTATTTCAATATATATCGAGTGGACGTTGATTGACAGGTCCCGCTGTGTGTCGGGACGTCGTAACGCGCTGGTTTTTACCTATTCCGCGTACTTTTTAGCATAACATGAATACTGTACGCATCCCTATATTCACGATACGCATCTGTTAGGGAGATTTAGTTGCAAATTAAAATTGGAACTGGTTCGTATGAGTTTTTAATTGCAATATTGTGATAAAAATATTATTATGTAGGTAGATGAAGAATATACGTTCTTTTGTTGCCGTAGGGGATTTTTAATGATAAATGAGTCACTTGTTTGCATTGGAGTGATAATATTGACCATCCAGGGTTTTGTCATGTTGGCACTGCACTCAATATCCTGAAACATGCATGGTAACTTGCCTGTACCCCATGGAGTAGGAAGATATGGATTGCTACTGTGCTCAATGCTGGTAAACTTTTTTCACTTCCTCCACTTGCAATAATCTTCTTATGAAGCTAGTAGTTTTGACCTGACCTTTACCAAGAATGTCAGATATTTGACAGTGCATGCATCTGACGACTCTTTCATAAACACTCGCACTATACATACTTACCTTATACACTACTTGTTTTAATTACCATAAATTAAAAACACATATTTGAAAAAACCTAAGAACAATGACACGGTGTCAATTATCTCTAAAAGAAGGTAATTTTACCCAAAAGTTACATTGATTCATAATTCTGGTTTTCTAGCATTCGTTAGTCAATTCATACGACTTGATAGTTTTTCTGTCTTATGTATTGTCATCATCATCGTGAAATATTCAATGTACGAAACCAATATTTTACCAAAACAATGAAAGTATTTTATAAATTCCATTCGGTGCCCTATGGTGTTTATCTATCTACCCCCGGCAATATCGGTACCGGATCGGCCGGTCACATCCCGCGGTCCGGCCGGGTCAGTCGATCGGCAAATTATGTAAAGTGTCCGGTCATTACGGTACATCTGCAGTGACGGCTCTATCTTTTAGTGTTGTAGGATGGAGGTGTTTTGATACTTGACAATGTTTGAATAAATATCTGTAAATCTAGAAAAGAGTCTGGATACCATTTTTATTACTTGTCAATTAGGGACGATAAGTTTTTATACATTGATAATATTTAACATGTTGAAGTTTATGTTTTCCTTTAGATAATTTATTTGTCACTGTGATTGCATCTAATATTCACTGAAATTTATTCCTATGCTTTTTCTTGTTTTGTGAACGCATACATAAAGGTACAAAAGTTAATGAAAAAGAAGTATTTAATGAATTTCTAAAACTTCTGAAATTGTGTTCACAATTACAATATCTTCTAATTCAAATGCTCTAATAAATCTTTTTTGAATACAAAGCTAGAAGTGCTACACTTGGAGGAATATCTGAAACTACCATTTCTCTTGTTATTGCTTTCACTTGTTCTGTTCACTTTATTGTACTTACAGATTTTTTCAGCCATTTATTTATTTATTTGTTTGGACAACAAAACAGATAACAGTCAAATACATTGTGAAATACATGAACATAAGGTATTATTCTAGATTGCAATTTTCACTACGTTGACACATCGTTGTTGCTATTAAGATTTAAACAGCTAATCACTTAGCAGCAGGTGCGTGAATATAAAAAATAAAAAAAATAAAAAGAAATTATAAAATTTACATTGGTAAAAAGTTACATTCGTAAAAATGTTAAAGTATCAAGACGTCGCTCTCGATGTACGATAGTGCACGCCACGTGCGCGAAACAGCTACCGGCCATCTCAGGGGCAGTTTTATTAAGAATTACAATTATTTATTTACACCCCGCATCCTTCAGACCACAAACATCTCTATGGTAATGTTACTGTTTGTTTTTTTACTTACAACTATATTAGTTACTAGCTGTTGCCCGCGGCTCCGCCCGCGTTAAAAAGTTTTTCCAGGATAAAAGTCCCGCTTTATATTTTCCCGGGATAAAACATAGCCTAAGTTACTCCTTATTGCATCAGCTACCTGCCAATAAAAGTCCCGTCAAAATCGGTCCAGCCGTTTCAGAGATTAGCCGGAACAAACAGACAGACAGAAAGACAGACAGACAGACAAAAATTGTAAAAAAAGTTTTTTTGGTGCATGTATCGTATATGTACTCACATACATGTAGTAATAACAGTTTTTTCAATATTACAAACAGACACTCCAATTTTATTTATATGTATAGATTGGTTATACACGGCTACAGACAATATGGTTTTATTAAAGAAATTTCTATGTTACATAGAACGGATTTTTTAGATATGGCAGCTAGAGCAGCTATCTTAATCGCTGTAGCTACAAGAACATTTTCCAAGAACACTATTTATCATTTTTGAAGACATTTATATGCATTCACAGATTTTGAAAAAACATAACAGTCGGTAAGAAAATGAGCATTTTATCCAAAATCTTTTTTGATGTCAATCGAGCCTGTTGCTTATAAGGATCAAAAGACTCTATGGGACCATTAGAGGATTAAGTTGTTTTAAGGTCAGAAAATCCAAAAATCTTTCCTGATACATTTTGTAGGAAATGCATCTCCAGTGCGCTTTGAAACATGACAATGTAGTCTATATTAATATTACTTATAAAGAGGAAAGATTTGATTGTTTGTTTGCATTGAATAGACTCCGAAACTACTGGACCGATTTGAAAATTCTTTCACCAATATAAAGCTACATTATCAGCGAGTGGCATAGGCTACTTTTTATCCCGGGGAAATATAAAGCGGGACTTTTATATTAAACTAGTCTTTTGCCCGCGGCTTCGCTCGCGTTAATAAGTTTTTCCGGGCTAAAAGTACATAAAAACCTTCCCGTTGAATCACTCTATCTATTAAAAAAAACCGCATCAAAATCCGTTGCGTAGTTTTAAAGATCTAAGCATACATAGGGACATAGGGACAGACAGTGGGAAGCGACTTTGTTTTATACTATGTAGTGATATAGGTACCTACCTGTATAAGATAACTTATTGTAGGTTTTTCATTGTTGCAAACATCAGATTATATTTTTTATTTTGATATTAGATACCTACCTACTCTATAGTTGCGGTCGAGTTGAATGAAGTATTAAAGTAAGACTATTTTCTAACACGCGACGAAAAGTGACTATTGTGCTTCTGTTTTGCGGTCGGTGATGATTGTATACAATGCAATGTGATGCAATACTGCCCTCTGCTGAGCACGGGCCTCCTCTACTACTGAGAGGGGTTAGGTCTTAGTCCACTACGCTGGCCTAGTGCGGGTTGGCGGACTTTATATACCCTCGAGATTCTTATGGAGAATTCTCAGGTATATAGGTTTCCTCACGATGTTTTCCTTGACCGTTAATGCGAACGATAATTGATTAACAATACACTGATGATTGAATGGCGCTAAAAATCCTGGATAATATCTAGACCTTTACTAAAATAGTTATATTGTCGCCTCACAAACACTCAATTTTCATATTTCATGGTATTGATTTTTTATTTTTAAAAACTGTACCTATCATAACCATAAACATAAATTCTTACATCACTAGTTTTCAACCAAATTTCTTACAAGCCACTACTCAGCGACTCATCAAAGTAAACAACCTTGTTAGAAGCTCCCGATATTATGCAAATCACATTATTATTCATACTGTTTTTGTAAAGGGCGTGGATCTCCATCGAACCCCTAATCTTACCCCGATGTTACAAAGTTACACTTACACTCTTGGAATAACAAGTCATTCTACTTTAAACCGTATCACAATGCAGTAAGGGAGTCAAAACACCATTATCGATTTCCGATACAAAGCGTACTTATGTTTCTTGCTACTCGCTCATAGATGGCGCTAGAGGCAATGCAAATCGCGCTAATGTAATTTCGCGCGATGAAAAATTGGGGATCGCGCGATTCTGATTGGCAAAACATTTGTAAGTTATTCCAAGTTATTATAACGTAATAAGATTAAGGTGTCGCATTATTATTTCTTAATGTTTGTTTGATGCGGGGTTAGAGAGTGTTTTTTGTGAGGATATTGCGAAATGATGCGTTCTGATTTGATTTGGCTTTGGTGGGTGGTTTTTAAATGAAAGAAAAATGAGAGTACCACCATTATAATAATTCAGTATTCAGTCGTTTTTTATTTATCAGTTAGAATCTGGCTCGTCTTTAAGCGTCTTATAAAAATTGTTTACTTACTTAGATTCTTAAAAGGTGCTTTTATATCAGTTTTCTTTCCTGTGTGAAGTTTTTTTTGGTTATGCCATTGAATGACGAGACGAGCATGCCGTTTGCCTGATGGTAAGCGATACGACCACCCATAAAAATAGAAACTGTGTGACATGCCACTGCGCTCGCTATCCTGAGACATAAGATGTTAAGTCTCATTATCTCCTGTAGTTACATTGGCTGTAATGCCCTTCAAACCGAAACACAACAGTGCATGCACACTGCTGCTTGGCGGTAGAAATAGACATTGCGGTGGTACCCACCCAGACGAACTCTTACATATGAGAGACCTACCACCAGTAAAAAAAAACAAGAACTACAATACCCGGGGTATTGTAATTCTTGTTGCTTAATTTTCCTCTCTTCAGTACAACGTTGATATGTAGACACAACAGTAGTTTAGGATCTGTATGAATTTATTTTTCTTTGTTTTAAAAATTTAAGGAATGAATGAAGAAATGCCTTAATATAAAAGGTTGGTTGATAAAAATATGATGTCCTGTAAGGTTCAAATTCTTGAATCAACAATAGCTTAGTAATTGTGAAACAGATTATTGAGACGGAGATCTTACGTTCAATTTCAGGGCACGTATCAGACTTCCGAGGCTATGATTGCAGTTTTTGTTTGCTATCGGAATTGTAAAACGAAATAAAACGTTGCGAGCATTGATGTATTGGGTTTTTAATACATCAATGGTTGCGAGAGAGCTATATCAAGAATTCACAAAAAAATTTGTTAAGTTTCATTTTCTACAAAAATATATGTAAGTTGTTTATATTATAACACCGATCATAATAATAAATTTATGGCTCACTTAGATCCATGAAGTTCAATATCATTTTAATCCATAACCAGCATTCCTAAGATTCCTTTACTGTCTGTTAGGTCTTCATTTCTAGTTACCCAACAAATGTGTAAAGTAATACAGACTTTAGTCTCTTGCACTAAAGTTGAATGTGTATTTCAAATGGATTATGAATTGTGGGGTCATCGCGTCGCATATTGTCGGATATAAATCAATTGTTAGTGAACCGTAGACCGTATTATGCTATACTGGAGTTCGTATTATGCAATATAGGTATTAGAGGATTAAAGCCTTCATTGAAATAAGAAATAAGTATTGGGGATCATGCTCGATGCAACTTTATGAATAGATTGGGACAGAATGCTTTAATAATGAATATTGGAAAGTGTTTTTGAAACATTATTTAATTAAACTTTAGTCGTACCAAGCAAATAAGAAACCTCCCCATGTTGAGGTAAACTATGGAACTAATTATGGATTTATTCTAATCAGCACTTTTATGAAGTGCTGATTAGAATAAATGTAAAAAAAAAATAAACAAATCCTTTGCATCTCAGCAGACGACCAATAAATGGTAAATTTAGAAGTAAATGAAATTCAAATTAAAGTCGGAGCGACCATTTAAATAGTTCGAAGCTTATCCGTATTAAAATTATGTGCAAGGAAACGCACTCACCCAAGTCCATTGTTTAATGTGCATTGCATTGCGAATGCCATGTGTTTTTGTCTTATTTTATATGGAATTGATTTATTTTATCACGATTTTACTATAGACTACTTAGAATATTTATTTTGTTGAACAAAGTATCTATTTGTGGTTACCCATAGTGTGTAGTGTTGTTATATAATAAAAATATCGTCTATTTAATTATTATTAGGGTATAATTTAGCTAAAAATAATGAGAAACACGTTAGTAAAAGATGTGAATAATATTCCTTGCTAACATTTAACAAGCTAACGCCATCTAATGGCAAGATTTTGAACTCTACATAGCATGCAAGTAGTTTGTCCTCTTACTCCAAGATGGCGCTGTAACAAATGAATTCTTCTGAGCAGTTTTTCTTGTTTAGTATTATTTATTGTATTTAACTTTAAAATGTAATGATATTTAAGTACGTATATTAATAAATGTAATAAATTGTTTCAGATACTATGCACAAGAGAACTGGTTAAGTAAATTTTATTATATTTCTCGCTTTTTATTATTTAATTATATTTTTATATGAAATATTATGCCACCATTTTTAAAAGAAGAATAAAATGTTGCAAGATATTCAGAATTTAAATTTTCGTATTTCGAACAAGCTTCGACTTAAGCATAGAGTAAACTTAATTTCTTTTATTGTCTTTAAGACAAATAAGTTTTATTTCAGGCTCCGTTTGGCGGCTACCCTTCCGTTGCTAATTAGAGCCACTCTTGAGGAATTAAAAGTGTAATTCGTAGGTATCAGAGGGTTAAACACTTTATGTTACTGCCGGGTGCAAATTGACCGTGTAATATTTTTCATTGTTGGTTAATTTCGTTTGAGATAGCTTGTTGTCTCTGAATACTAACGCAAGGGTCGGATTTTGTTTATATTTTGCTTATTTTATATATTATAATGCGAAATGCTTTAAGCTGCTTTTGGTGTACATTTTTTATATGTTGATTGCTTTGTAAGTTGTTTAATTTGTATTTATGACCTGTTATAATTCACTATAATAAATTCAATGACGGGAGTAAAATAAAAGAAAATGCCTCACACAAATCTTTGCAGGAATCCAATATGCAATCCATTAAAGCAAAGACAAAATTATACTTTAAATTTAGAAGAGTGATTTAGAATGTTTTTACAGAAGTTTTCTAGTAAATTCTTGACTAATAAATCCGCGCCCCGTTCGCCCCTCACTTGTAGGTCATACTTAGATTTAACAATTTTTATTTAGAAATATTATTTATGTGCAATAAAATTCTTATTTTATTTTTTTTTAACAAAGTTTGTTCTCAATGACCGCGATCCCCAGAGTAAAAGATTGCTTCAAAGTTCAAATCTTGTTATCACATACCACGTCTTTGAAACGTCTTAGTATACATAAAATAATTCAATATTAGGTAGTGTTGGTATGGAGCCCGTCGCGCGTATTTGCATATAAATTGTATCTTACGGCGTCTCCAGATGGTTCTTTGCGAAATTCGGCGCGTAGCGACAAATATATCAAGTCATGAGTAAACCCTTGACGTTAGCTACAATATATATCAAATAAATACGCACACACTCACGCCTTTTATCTCCGAAGGGGTAGGCAGAGGCGCAACTAGTGCACCCATTTTTCGCCGTGCGTATTCCGCTCCATGATGTGATGGGAGCGAGTCTATCGCCATATCGGGCACAAATTCCAAACTCCGGGGTGATACTGAGTAGATAAACCCAATTTCACTTTGCCCGACCCGGGGATCGAACCCAAGACCTCAGCATTGCAATCGTACCGTATACAACTATGCCACCGAGGCAGTCAGTACATATATACAAATCTATATATACGGCCGCGGCAAAGTGAACCCTCTGCACGGGCGCGGCCGCAGCCTAAAATTTTGGAGGGGGTCACTAATAATAAAATCACGGCTGACAGATTTTTTTTTGTAAATTTTTAGACGGAACTGTCAGCTTTTGACAGGTCCGTCTGCAAATTTTTGGGAAAGGCCGATGTTCAACTGTGGACGTCATGTGGCTGATGATGATGATGAAATTTTTAGAGTGTCCCTGTGATCCCCCCTTTCGGGCCGCGTGTGCCTCTGCACCTCATGGTATAATAATAATACCAGCCCTGTATTATATACTGCCCACTGCTGAGCACGGGCCTCCTCTACTACTGAGAGGGGTTAGGCCTTAGGCCACCACGCTGGCCTAGTGCGGGTTGGCAGACTTCACACACCTTCGAAATTCTTATGGAGAATTCTCAGGCATGTAAGTTACGATGTTTTCCTTCAACGTTAAAGCGAACCATAATTGATAAACAATACACACATAACTTCGAAAAGACAGAGGTGTGTGCCTTGGATTTGAATTTTGAACCACCGGACATTGTCTCGGTAGACCGTTCTATTTCCAACTAGGCTATCGTCCATTAGCTCATGGTAAGCGGGTCCAAATAGAGTGTCGAGAGATGATTTTCGCGAGTCACTCTTATGTCTGTTTGAAACAATACACAGGCTGATCCCTGTATGCGACATACGTGGGCTACTATGGTGAGCTTTACCTTGTGTATGATGGTCGCTATCTGGCCGGTGACATATATCTTACCACCGACATACTTCTACTACAGCATCTATTTACATTTAGGTACAGGCTATTATACCTTGCTTTCATTTCTCATATTAGATCCTATAGTAAGAGGCGAGAAGACAATTCCGTAAGCAATACGACCATCCATAAACAGTAGCAACATCATCCAGCACCTTGAGCTACAGAGTACCGTGTGGCATTACACTGCGCTCGTCATCCTGAAACATAAGATGTTAAGTCTCATTATGTCCAGTAGTTACACTGGCTACAATGCCCTTCAAACCGAAACACAACAGTGCATGCACGCTGCTGCTTGGCGGTAGAATATAGACATTGCGGTGGTATCCACCCAGACGGACTCTTACATATGAGAGTCCTACCACCAGTAAATAAATGTATACCTTATGGTACAATTTTGGTAGATTTTTTTTTTGTAATGGTCCTACTGCCAGTAGCCTGACACGAGTCGGCTTTTCTGGCCACACCGGTCTTTAGGGTGAACGCAGAAGGCGCTCACAACCCTTTGAATTAAGTGACCATGCTGAGGGCAACCCATTAACGGGTTACGAACCTCGGCTCAGGACGGCCACTGAGAGAGGATGAGAAATCAACGATTAGGGAAAGATTGGTTTTTAGGCCTAATCCTATTAGATTGTGTTGTCATCGGCACGCGGGAATTTTGGTAGAGCCATGTTATATTTGTTACTGTAAACGGACTGATACGACTGGCTGACCGACCGACCGACTACGCTGTGCTTGTATCGTAGATATCCTTTTTGATTTCTTAAATTTTTTAATACCTATATCCTCAATAAAAATAATTATTATTCTGAAGTACAGGCGTGTGTAATGTTATGTAATTATTATAAAATTATACATGTATTTTTAAGAATCTCGCAACGTCTTCATGTCATATGTGCACTCTATTTCTGTTTAATAGACAATAACTAGTAGCGCTGTCCTTGAAGCCGGAATACAACAGACCTTGGCAGAAAACCATTTTCTAGCATCATTATACTCTCATAGAGACGCGAAATACCACTAAACACAAACTTGTCACATTTTAGAATATTTTAATACAAGATTGTGATAAGATGTTACTTTATAATTCACACGGCGGCTTTCGTCTTTGATATTTCGCCGACGAGATTATCCGAGGGGCGTGGCGAAGCGGTGACCTTAGATGCTGCGTTTAAAATAGGTTAGATTTTAGGAAAATAAATTCTCACGAGTTACATTTAGAAATACTCGTACGCTAAAGTGTTCGTGAAGTTTGTGGAGTATGTAGTACTAAGAGATAATATGGATTTTTAGTAGTGAAAGTATTAGAATTAATCACAGCATTCAAATGAAAAAAAAAACAATCTATTTAACGTTATTATTACGTATTTAGCTACTATCAACAGATTTTACGCTAAAAAAATTATATTAATTTGTGTACATTATGGTTACACTAGCTTTTGCCCGCGGCTCCACCCGCCTGAATGAGCTTTTCCTGGATAAAAGTCCCGCTTTATATTTTCCCGGGATAAAAAGTAGCCTATGTGTTAATCCAGGACATGATCTACCCGTGTGCCAAATTTCATCGCAATCCGTTCCGTAGTTTTTGCGTGAAAGAGGAACAAACATCCATACATCCATACATTCTTACAAACTTTCGCCTTTATAATATTAGAAGGATTATCATTGTATCTCTGACAACAGATGGACACAATATCAGTGCTATACAATAATATTTCACTAAGGCGTTAAAAGTGAAATAAAATTACTAAGCGTGACAAAGTTTAAAATAAAAAAATATAATCTGAATAATTAAACAACAAAATAACAGACACCATAGTTTATATTATAAAAGATATTACATCATGGTTTCAATATTTTTAACTTCTAGAGCAGTCACTGAAAAGACTGTACCAAAGTGTATACTTTTAGTACGTAAACATTACGAGCCTTAAAGGATTTTATAAAAGAACCGTAACAAATAGCAAGTTAATAAGTTCATTTTTGTCGTATATTTATCAGATTTTTACAAGAGGGTCTGTCGGCGCCCCCAGAACCATTATTTTTAATTTCGTAATGACAGCTTCGTAAGAATATTCGGGTACACAAAATAAAGAATCAGAAAGAGATTTGGGCTGGAAGGGGTGAATAAAAATGAATAAAAAATATAGCATCTAGTAGTTATATAGTGCAGAACTTACATCATAATTGTAATTTTGGAATAACTAAGAACTTTGATTTTTTTAAAGAATATTATAGCAACTGGCCGCTAAGTAAGTAATTTGACATATTGTAATGTCTCAGGGTACAAAATACACAGTATATTGTCATGCAGAGTTTTGTATTAGTGTAAACTGAACTGAATAATGAACTTTGTAAGTGTTGTTGACGGTTATAATGTTTACAGACAGTCACAGCGCGTTCCAGCAGTCGATTGACTAGCCTCGTCATTGGACTAGACAAGTGGAAAAGAGACTCTGCAAGCTTCACCGCTCGGTGTCATAAAATGCGTGCCACTGTCGATCCTGGCTTACAGGAGTTGCAGTGGTGGGTGTGAAGGCGGGATAGTCTCGTAGTCTGGTCATTCTTTTCTCTTTAGAAAGTAGCATATTTATTACTAGTATATTTCTACATGGCTTAATTCCATTAGTACGTTCTCTATTACTTCATTAAATTCTTTTATATAGTTTTTTTGAGAACACAAATGTGCCTTTTAAACTTTAAATTGACAATCTGCTCATTGATCCGTTTGAACGATGTCTATAAATAAGTAGGAGGCAGGTGATTGGCGCAGGCCCGGGGGACGCCGCGCCGCCCTTACAAGCATAAACGAAAAGGATTGTATTCTTTATTATTTTTATTAGCGCACTGAATCTTTCTAGTGGCACTCTTAATGCTGGTGTATAGGATGTTTGAAATGACGTTGACTTTGCATTTTGGTGGTATTTAAACTCTATTTTTTAGTGAACAAAGATGTTGCAATTCTCTGCCTACCACTTTAGGGATAAAAGGCGTGAGTGAGTGTGTGTGTGTGTGTGTGTGTGTGTGTGTGTGTGTGTGTAAGATGTTGCAATTCTCAACAGTGGCTAGAATTACGACGGCCGAAAATATGAGGAAAGGGCCAGCGCAAGGCAATTCTTGTAAACTTATTCGCATCTGGGGACTGAAAACAAGACAGGGTTTTATAAGCAATTCTATAAGAAAATATTATGAAGTGTGACTGCCTCGGTGGCGTAGTTGTGTGTACGACTACAGTGGTGAAGTCTCGGATTCGATCCCCGGGTCGGGTTTTTCTATTCAATATCAGCTCGGAGTCTGGAAATATACCTGATAAATGGGACCTAGCATAGCTGGCGAATGTGGATGGGTTACACCTTTGCCTACCCTTGAAAAAAAAAGGGTAATGCTATGTATGTATGTAACATATTTTTATACATGTTTGCTAAATCATAGTGTTTTTTACTGCTTTATTACAAACCATACTTCTGCTCGCGGTGTCGCCCACGTGAATGAGTTTTGCCGGGATAAAAATCCCGCTTTATATTTCCCCGGTATAAAATGTAGCCTATCTTGTTTGCTGATAATGTAGCTTTATATTGATGAAAGATTTTTTCAAATCGGTCCAGTAGTTTTGGAGCCTATTCGATACAAACAAACAATCAAGTCTTTCCTGTTTATAATATTAGTATAGATTAATAATAATATTTTATTAAATTATGTACTTACTATTGTACAAACGAAAGCGGCGATAGCCTAGTTGGGAGTGGAACGGACAGCCAAGACGAATGTCCGCAGGTTCAAAACCGAAGGGCACACACCCCCGACTTTTCTGAAGTTTTTATGTGAAGTCTGCCAACCCGCACTAGGACAGCGTGGTGGACTAAGGCCTTAACCCTCTCAGTAGTAGAGGAGGCCCGTGCTCAGCAGTGGGCAGTATATAATACAGGGCTGGTATAGTATGGTATGGTATTTACTATATAAGTGCAAACAATAAAATGTGCGCGCGAAGTAAATCTCACCAGATTTACGGCATGTCAAGTAAGTATTTATAGAGAATATGTATTGTGACATTGTTAAAACTTAATAGTTGTTTAAAAGCAGCGGGAAAACCGTCTAATTTGTGTTTTGTTATGCAGCTGCAAAATTATTTTTAAAATGGCGAAGTAAATAATAAACAGTGTTATTTTTATGTAATAGTTCCAAAACGAGCCACGACATTAATTGATCACAAAGATCACTGTCATCTTGTATGAACATCCAATCCCATCCGTCGGCCTGTCTTCAGCCTAGCTTCAACTTCACTACACAGTACAAAAGAAATTCGCTTCCCGTCTGTCAATCCCAATGTATGCTTAGATCTTTAAAACTACGCAACGGATTTTGATGCGGTTTTTTTTATAGATAGAGTGATTCAAGAGGAAGGTTTATATGTAATTTTTTCCCGGAAAAACTTATTAACGCAGGCAGAGCCGCGGGCAAAAGCTAGTAATAAATATACAGAAAAGTAGTCACCCTGTAGGTGTCTTACAATCCCTCCGTAAACGCAGAAATATGTTAAACTAAGCACTTTACTCGCGAAATATAAAAACCCCGTAACCCGTGTAATGACAATTTAAAACTCAAAAACTTCCCCGTTTTGGACCATTTGGTTCCGGCCGTATTGTCTGCCTGCCGTCCAATTTACGTGGACCCCGGAATTAGGAAACTACGCATCTATATTTTTTTTATCGCGGCTCAAGTTACGTTGGTCCTCTTTTTACGATTGTCTCTTATTGTCTAAGGCATAGACAAGCGTTTTTATTATCTGTGGGGCGTTTTAAAGTGACGACCCTTAAGTGCTGTAGAGATGCGCCTCCAGATGGGGTTGTAATTTTTGGGGATATATTTTGTCTGTAACAGGTGTAATAATTTGTTACGGTTTTTATACGAATGTAGAATATTTTCTTCAAGATTTGCCTTTGCACAATTCCGAATGTATTTTTTTGATAGTTAATTTTAGTGACTAGGATAAGATTATGTGAATCTTTTCTCAATATTGTGTTTTTGTCTAGTCATTCGTTTTGCTGTGTCTCTCTTCTTAAAGACACGTAGTAAGATCGAAGAAGTTAGCCGTAGATTTTCGTGTCTATTACAATTTACTTGCATGTTTTAGAGTATAAAAGTTTACTGGTGGTAGGTCTCTCATATGTAAGAGTCCGTCTGGGTGGGTACCACCGCAATGTCTATTTCTACCGTCAAGCAGCAGTGTGCATGCACTGCGGTGTTTCGGTTTGAAGGACATTGTAGCAAGTGTCACTACTGGACGTAATGAGACTTAACATCTCATGCCTCAGGATGACGAGCGCAGTGGAATGCCACACAGTGCTTTGTACCTCAATGTGCTGGATGGTGTTTCTACAGTTTATGGGTGGTCGTATCGCTTACCATCAGGCGAACAGCATACTCGTCTCGTCGTTCAAAGCAATAAAAAATAAGTAGAAATAGTATTTACTTAATGCAGCGAAGAGTTTCTAGAAAGTACTTAAATGCTGACACGGTCACAGGTAATCTTAAGACAGATACCTGTTACTTTTAGAACCTATACGTATTCATAAGTTCCAGCCTTATTAAATATATAAAAAAACATCGAGAGCAAAATTTCTCGTAGATAAATCTAAGAAAAACCTTCAATAGTAGAGAAAGAGCCCAATAATGGAGAAATTGAATGTGACAATCACTCACTGTGAAATATCTGTCACATATAATAATCAAACGAAACAAGTATTCGACTATGTAACTCACAGATAATATTATAAACTTCTTGAACTCACATAGTGGGACATGTATTTTAGACTTGCAAGATTTGCATAACTGACATGTTGCTGATATTGTCCGTGAATCCTAATTAATTAAATTAATTCCATCAATTAATTCAGAGAAAGAAGGATGTTGATAATGTTTAATTATTAATATAGTTGGGATTTACGCAGGAAAACGTCATTTCGGATGTGATATAAATGGTAATATCTTTGACGGTCAAAGATGAAGAAAGAAACGAGGTTTTATTGGTTTTAAATTGTAATCAAAATAATATTATTTCGTTTATGGCGGGCACATGATGGTTCTGGAATATTAAAGGCTTTAAATTACTTTCTATTTATATTCTTCATGTATCGACAATAATACACCTAAGTTAGTGATATTATAGCAGTAGTGAAGGGTGATTTTTTTCAAAAAGGAAGCCGTCAGTCATTTTGATAATGTATAGTAATTCGTAGTCATAGTCGATCGCCTCTTTAGTCTAGGGGTAACTGGAAGTCCAGAAGGTCCTGTATTCGAATAACAGAGGTCAGGAAACATTTTGTGTGTTTATAACATGATTTGCTCGAGACTCGATCACGCAAAGGTAGAGGTTAAGCAGTTTTTTTATGGCATTAAATGACGAGGCGAGCTTGCCTCATGATGATGAGCATTGATGACGATGAAATCCTTTTTGCAATATCCTAGAAGAAGTGCTGCGTAGACACCACATCGTAGTAGCATGAGGGCAAGAAAAAATATTTATTTGATAAGAAATGAAGCCGGTAGGAATCATATTAGCCTTCACGATACAATGTTTGTAAACAGATCGCAGATATCTCGCATGCTATTTGGATATATACCGCTTTGTCTATTCCTACGAATAGTGTTAAATTACTGTTGTATTACAATTTAAGAGATATTGTAGAATGTAGACTTAACATCCGATGTCCCAGGGCGACTAGCGTAGTAAATCCCGCACAGTAAATAATATAAATGTATGTATGGTGACTGCCTCGGTGGCGTAGTTGTATTAAAGTACGACTGCAAAGCTGAGGTCCCGGGTTCGATCCCCGGGTCGGGCAAAGTGATATTGAGTTTTTCTATTCAGTATCAGCTCGGAGTCTGGAATTTGTGCCCGATATGGCGATAGGCTCGCCCCCTATCACATCATGGGACGGAATAACGGTGAAAAGTGGGTGCACTAGTTACGCCTCTGCCTACCCCTTCGGGGATAACAGGCGTGAGTGTATATGTATGTATGTAATATCATATTTTATGTCAGTCTGTAAATGGTGTGTGTCTTCTCTGAAAATTCTCTATAAATTTAATAAAAAATGACAGTTAATTCTAAAAACTGTTCAGAGTAAGAGATGGAAAAATGCAGATAGCATACAACAGGGGTATAAAAATAGGATCAAAGGTTTTCTTGTGAAATTGCTGATACTTAAATTCATTTTAATTTGAATTAAATAGAGTCAGTTTGTCATCCCAGCTTTACTTTCAATCATACCGGCATAATTATGTCGATTAGCGAGAGATAATCGTCGCTCATCAGTCAACAATATCCGAACTTCACCACGCTTACCATAAGGAGAGGGGACCACTTGGCAATGCCCTTATAAAAAAACCTCTTGACAGTCTTCTTTGCACATCTACTCTAGGTCCCAAAGTAATCCTAAAATAAACTGATTTATTCGTTCTCAGAACATTTACATCTGTGATGGGAATATGTGTTTATTAACAATTCCATACAAAATCCTATAGTAATGTACGACGACGGCCATGACATCAATCACATTGATTATTCCGCTCAGGATTCGAACCCACTACCGCTTCCTGCCAAGCCGTCGGTTGGGCAATAGTACTCTGTTACTAGGCACCATATAAATGAAAATAAGATAATAAATCAACTATCTATATATGGTTATGTTTTGTTATAGCTGTCAGAGCTTTCAAGGGCATGGAAGCTTTGAAAGCGCTGTTGAATTGTAAGTTCTTCAGTCTGTGGGAAAAGTTCGTTATTGTTGTCTCTGTGCGTCTAAATATTATTAACGTTTTAGAATCAATAAGAAATAAAGCTGTTTCAGTAAAAAGTGTGAAATGTCGCTTCGAATGTTGGTCCTGAAAATTCTCGATATAGTCAATTAAAATATTTTTTAATTAAAAATAAAGTAAGCAGCAGCGAACTTCTACTAATTTTTTCAGCATATTGTTCTGTTTAATTTCATGCAAACTTACATGTAGGGATGTAGAGCTCTATAGATCTTAATGCCTTAGACTTTGTCTACCAATATACCTTCTTTAGTGACTAATGATCACCACAGTGACTCATTGTAGTTATTCGCGTTTCTAGGCCAGCAAATATATCCGGTTGCTATAAAGGGACGCATGGTCAGTTTGGCTGATGACTCCTTTTGATATATTAGTTGTTTTTTTTTTATAGAAAGAAATGTTGGTTACATATATTTAGTTTTTGTTGAAGTACATAAATAATTTGATAAATACATTTTTAATGTTTTAATTTCTATACTCGAGTTGCTCGAGATTAAAATTTGTGCTTGAAGTGACGATAGACTTGCTTACCATTACATCATAGGATGGAATAAGCTTTGGAGCTTTGTAAACACAAAGCATTGTGGATAATGCCGTCCACGATGACGCACTCTACAAATTTTCCTAATCACTTATAGTTCAAGTGGGCAATATTCCGCTTGAGTTTTAGTTCTATACATACACACTAAATATATATAAGTGCACACGCACACTACGATGAATAATCAAAGTCCTATAAACCCGCGAAATTAATGCTCGAAAATTGATAGCGCGCGTCATCGTGGATGTAAATATGTAGGTATAGTATGGAATATTGCTGGTCTAGCAAATTTCCCTTCCAATTCCAATTCTCCAAGGCAACGCACCATTAATTCCTTTACTAATATTGCCGTGCTAAGCGCAAAAGCGACATGTCAAGGGACGCTAGTTACGATAAAATTGAAGTCTGAAACTTGAAGACTCAAATTTCAAAACTGAGGTAGGGACCTTTTTTGAGGTTTATTGCATGTTTCAAAAAATATAATATATTTTCTATTCAGTATCAGCTTGGAGTCTGGAATTTGTGCCCGATATGGCGATAGGCTCACCTCCTATTACATCATGGGACGGAATAATGGCGAAAAGTGGGTGCACTAGTTGCGCCTCTGCCTACCCCTTCAGGGATAAAAGGCGTGAGTGAATGTGTGTGTGTGGTAAAAAATATATCATATTATTATATATCATAATATCCACTGGTCGTAGGTCTTTCATATGTAAGAGTCCGTCTGAGTGGGTGCCACCGCAATGTCTGTTTCTACCGCCAAGCAGCAGTGTGCACGCACCGTTGTGTTTCGGTTTGAAGGACATTGGAGCCAGTGTAACTACTGTACATAATGAGACTTGACATCTTAAGTCTCAGGCTGACGAGCGCAGTGGAATGCCACACAGTATTTTGTAAGTCAAGGTGCTGTATGGTGTTGCTGCTGTTTATGGGCGGTCGTATCGCTTACCATCAGGCGAACGGCATGCTCGTCTCGTCATTCAATGCAATAAAAAAAATATATCGCCATTTGTCTATATTTTTCATTGAATGTGCATTATCTAAGGTATTTGATGCCATGAAAATCATGTTTACGATATATCTATTTGTGATACGGCTTTTGAGCTTAGCACAGCAGAAACCAGTATTTCCTATGTATGATCTCGTAACAATAAAGTATCGGGTCAAATTATTTATCTAAGTCATAAAAATATAAATAATTCGTACCACAATTACCAACCGATTTATAAAAAAATCAACCCTCCAACATTAATATTAGACTACACCATAAATAAACATAAAAAACCTCAAAGATGTTGTTAAAATATTCATCTGTTATGGGATACGGTTCACACCTCAAGTTACTTAGTCGTTTTTTCCGCGGAGATTTTCTTTTTCCTTTCGAATAATATTAACATATTTCATTTGTGTATGAGATTATTCTGTTGATGCCTTTGGGAGTTAGGAAGCCATGTTGTTTTTAGATTTTTTTAAAGTTATATTTTTAAATAGAAGCTATATATTGTTATATGACTAATCAATATTTCAGTAAAAAGTTGGCAACATCCTCTTATAATACAATAAAATTAAGTAGTTATGTAATAAATAGATAGTTGTTTAGATATTTTATAGTATCTTCAGCTACTTTGTTACTGGATGAAAATAATATTATGAGAAATAAATGATCCTAATAAAAGTGCTTGCCTAGCAATTGATTATAGTTTAGTAATTATTATATTAAAAATTATAGGATTTTCCATTCAGTATCAGCCCGGCGTCTGAAATTTGTACCCCATATGGCGATAGGCTTGCCCCCTATCACGTCATGGGACGGAATATGCACGGCGAAAAGTGGGTGCACTAGTTGCGCCTCTGCCTTCCGGAATAAAAGGCGTGAGTGTGTGTGCAAATTATTTATTTATTTAACTTTATATACAAAAATGTACATAGGCGGACTTAATGCCTTAGGCATTATCTACCAGTCTACCTTTGGGTGATGTAGAGATGAGATGAAGCAGGTGTATATAAAAAAAGACGTAGAAATATATCGCACCTTTAGGACGAAAACGACACAATCCAAAAAATAGAAAATTGGGTTGACATTTTTAAATGACTAAAAACTAGTCCCTTATTTATAAAAATATAATAAAAAAGGGACTGATAAAACAGTTTTGTCTTTTTCTTGTTTGAATATGGCTGTGTTTGAACTATTGTTATATTGAGTACTTCGTTATAAGTAATTTTATGAAGATAACCCAATTTTCTATTTTTATGGCATTGAATGACGAGACGAGCATGCCGTTTGCCTGATGGTAAGCAATACGACCACCCATAAACAGTAGCAACACCATCCAGCACCTTGAGTTACAAAGTACTGTGTGGCATTACACTGCGCTCGTCTTAAGATGTTAAGCCTCATTATGTCAAGTAGTTACACTGGCTACAATGCCCTTCAAACCGAAACACAACAGTGCATGCACACTGCTGCTTGGCGGTAGAATATAGATATTGCGGTGGTACCCACCCAGACGGACTCTTACATAGGAGAGACCTACCACCAGTGAATCTATATTTTTGAATTGTGTCGTTTTCATCTTAAAGGTGCGATATATTTAAGACGTAACAAAAAATCTGATTTTTAAGTATGACATAACATTGAATACATAAATTATTTTACTTTTTTATAGTACGAAGACTGAAAACCGGTTCGACCAGTGTGGCGCCAATATGAGTGGCAATGTGAATGCTGACGGCTCATAAAATGTCACACCTCGCAGAATGAACGCCATTTTTAGACTAGATAAAATATATTAGTTTAATAAGGTCCGGAGACGAATGTTTGCAACACGATTTAAATTCATATATATATATATATATATGTCGGAGACAGTGACGGCCGATATCGATACACATAGGTTCACATAATAAAAGTCACAAATGAATTCTCTTTAACTCGCTATTTATTGTTCGTTGGTCAATTATTGCGTAATAAACTGTTCACAGAGTACAATACCACGTCAGGATTCATTATTAACTTTGGTTATTATAACACATTGCATATTGAGACAATTACTTCACTAAACTTCGCAACTCTAAACGACTCACCTAGTAACAACCCGAATTAACATAGTAACCGCTTTACTAAGCACTGACCGATATGAAAACCACCATAGTTACCACTTAGTAGTGATCTGCACCGTACTAGTTGCTTCAAATGATTCGGCACTCGTTTTTATACACCCAAATGTCGCTCCCACTACGAGTTCGACATACCGACTGGTTTATCGCACGATTATTATTTCATCTTACCCGACGTAATATAATCAGACACCCTCAATGAAATTAATAAAAAGGAATCTGCCGACACGGCCATTCTGACCAGACACACGTCCTCGTGTGTTGCTCTGAATGATACAAAATACGATCATGTACACTTAACACTCTTCAAAACAATATAGTTGAAAATTACAAAAACGGTTGAAGGTTCCATCTCGTTAACCAAACTCAAACCAAATAATCCAACCAATTAAGCCCTGCATGTGACCTCTGCCAGTAACCTCTAGTTACTCTCATATGCGAACCCCCATGGGAACGCCGAGTCTCTCCCGGACTCTATGGCTTCCTTTGAAACCCGACCTCCGCCAGAGCCTCCCGCGCACCGCGCATCCACGGATTGCTTACACAGCAAATACCGACTTCCAACGGACTACGGCTACGAAACGACTACTGGTACGGTCCACTCCAGATCATCATGCAAACTTAATTACTCTCAAGTGTCACTACCACTTGCCTCTGCTTCAATTTAATCGATTATCTCAAAACTTAACCTTCAAGCATTTTTCGATAACGCGCCTTTCATAAAATCATGAAAATTTAACACTTCGAGTAATTAAATGACAATTTAAAAGTCCAATTAAAGTGCAAGAATCCAACCGAAATTTTATAACTTAGGAATTAGTACCGTCTTGAATTTAAAATTATTGCTGTAATCATACTTGTGACCGTAATCGATAGGCAAAGAAAGTTATCGCTGTGACCATTTGCACAAGTTACTACAGTCAGTCGCTCGCATTGTTATGACGTCAAGGAAAAGCTCGCAATGTGTGTCCCTTTAGTGCAAGGGATTTAAGAAACAAATCTAATTTTAAAATTCAGTTAAATCACGTATAGTGACATGGAACTCCTGACATGTGATCGTTCTCTTACGTACGTTACAAAATAGACAGCACCCCCAAATCGCCCTTCCGCCATCACTTCCTAGTACCTCCTTACAAGAGAGAAGTAGTGACGGTAACAAACTCTCAAGGATACAGCTGTCCAATAGTTATTAGAACTGTATACAATGCAAACAATTCTTATCTAAATGGAGATCAGTGTCATTGACAATCAGCAGCAGTTTCCCCTGGGAAGTGGCTCAGTAGCTGCACTGCACTGCACACCGTCCTCGAACCGGAACAGACACGTCACACGCGGCACCAGCAGCAATTTCCAATTCCTGCAAACAGAAAATAAACGCAGCAGCATCACATCGCTCGGCTTGTTCTGACTTTACATTAAGACTCCTTATGCTTCTACAATGACTATTTTGGTTATTTTAGATTACCATCAGTATCAAATTTGCTACAGTGATTTAGACCCAGTAGGTAATCACGCTATAGACTCCCAATACACAGGCTACACATAGTGAGCTGATTGTAATGTATTCACTATTCTCACAATATAAGAATCTGGTCGAAGTCACGTCATTAACCCATCACGCTCTGAATAGTAAATCACACGAAAATCGCAGTTGAAAAATTTACAAAAATGGCTGAAGGTACTGCAACACAAATCTTGATTTATTACCGGTTACACGAATTCTAGATACACTAAACGCTCAGACATCGTACCTCCATGCACGACCTTCCCGGGACATCTCCATCGTACGTTCCAGTACCTACTTGTGCCACCATGCACCAAGCTTTCCAGGACAACCTCCATCGTGCGTTCCAGTGCCTACTTATGCTACTACGCACAAGGGTTCTGGGATATCCCTCCATCGTGCGTTCCCCTCTTAGGCACGCAAACATCGAGTTTCCCATTCGTGTGCTTCCTCCGAGCACGATCCGCACTAGGATACGCATACATCGAGCTTCCCGTACTTGTGACTCCTCTGAGCACAAACCGTACTAGGATACGTATACATCGAGCTTCCCGTACTTCTCTCCCGCGAGCACTAAGCAATGTGTTGACTATTACTTTAATCAACAGCCGCATCTACTTTATTCTACCGTTGCACGTTTTAATCACTACTTGACCTTCAGACATTTTTACAAAAAATCACAGGAAAAATCTCAACACACAACAAAATGAAAACTTCTCACCCAAGTGCGCATCGCTAGGAGCGCGCAGTTCAACAACGCTAGAATCGCGCAGTTCAGCAGCGCACCGTATCGCCAAGAGCACGCAGTTCTGCGCCTTTCCGCATCTGCGCAGAATCGAGTGCGCTTATCTGCACGGCATGGACCGCGCGTCTCCGCACAGCCTGAAGTACATTGCTCTGCACTGGGAGCACACTACACAGACCTCTTGTTCCTGCAAGCAAAGAAAAACCAAAACAGAAACACACACTATGCGAATTACACATGACAATGGCTATCCTTTTTTTTTTTTTTTACACTATTTACGGTACTTTACTTACACTCACAAATTGATTGTTACGTCCAAGAACTAAGTACATGACTAGTAAACGAAATCCCAATATTTTTAGAGATTACCAAAAAAATAATAAAAGAAACCATAACCTTCAAATAAGGATTACGGGTCATACGATACCAAACTTCCTCTACCGCTGCAGTAAGCATCATATTTGTCGTCTCAGACAGCCACACGTGATACGCGATGCAGCAGTTAGCATCAACCGGTACTAGACAACCATGCAGTCACGTTGTCCGGGACACCAACTACGACACACCATACGCAGCACATCTACCGGAACGCTTGAGCACCAACAGGAACGCTCCAGTACCAACAGGAACGTTTGAACACCAACAGTTCAATCGGTACACACGCAGATTCTCGTTCATTCGAAGTCGTATGCACATGACGTCACAATCGAACATGCGATGGTTATGTTTCACACGTGGTCACTTTTATTCACGTTGTAGTCTAGTTCTTATTCCGATATTACTCAGTGCAATTTCTTTTTCTTCACATGAGTTGCGGGTAGTTAATTAATATCTCCAAGACCCCATAGTAACAGTAATTGCATTCTACGTATTTGCGGGAACAGGCTCATGCCACTTCTGATGTCGGAGACAGTGACGGCCGATATCGATACACATAGGTTCACATAATAAAAGTCACAAATGAATTCTCTTTAACTCGCTATTTATTGTTCGTTGGTCAATTATTGCGTAATAAACTGTTCACAGAGTACAATACCACGTCAGGATTCATTATTAACTTTGGTTATTATAACACATTGCATATTGAGACAATTACTTCACTAAACTTCGCAACTCTAAACGACTCACCTAGTAACAACCCGAATTAACATAGTAACCGCTTTACTAAGCACTGACCGATATGAAAACCACCATAGTTACCACTTAGTAGTGATCTGCACCGTACTAGTTGCTTCAAATGATTCGGCACTCGTTTTTATACACCCAAATGTCGCTCCCACTACGAGTTCGACAGACCGACTGGTTTATCGCACGATTATTATTTCATCTTACCCGACGTAATATAATCAGACACCCTCAATGAAATTAATAAAAAGGAATCTGCCGACATATATATATATATATATATAAATCGACGGTCCCATAGAACAAAGTCGAGTGTGCAAAATGATAGCTTTTCAGTAGAGCGCTTTGAAAGTCGTAAGTTTGTATTCATGTGCGAATTAGTGTTATTTTCACACGTTAGGTTCGAAGTTGTTACTGAACCCTAATAGATAATGTTTCCTTCATGTATAACTTGTGATTTTCACAATTAATTTAGACTTTCAAAGCGCTCTACTGAAAAGCTAACATTTTGCATATACGACTTTGTTCTATGGGACCATCGAAATGATTTTTCGGTTTGTGGTAGAGATTGCTATGTTGATTTTCTTATTATATGCATAAAATAAAGTGGACATTGTGATTTATATCGCTATAAACAAGAAAACATATTCATGACGAGTCAAATCTGTCCACCAGGCCGTGTGACGTCATATCGCCAAAATCTGACATGACAAATGATCGTTTTTTATCACAACCACTTTATTTTGGCACACCCCACCCCCCTCTGCCTCTTAAGTCGAGAACAAAAAAGGGATAAATTATCACCGCGCGGGGATCAAGATAAACTGGTCTCGTAATATCCGGCTAAAACAAGGGAGTTTTTGATAAACGTCCGCGCCAAGAGAGTTTGCACCCTTTCAAAATGTGAAAGATTATTATATTCGTGATAAGAGGAAAATATATTTACGCTTAATGGTTACTAGTGGAGGGTGGACAGGGCTTAAACAGCCACTCCATTACGGCTTTGGCTTTTTTTTTGGGCTATGTAACGAGGTTGCTGAGTGCGGACCACACTATTTATTGTATTATTCTTATCAATTTCAAGACCTTAGTTTCTTTTTAATAATTTCTAAATAGTTACTATGATACCGTGTCAACTACTCAAATATATTTCCGTTTAGGAAAATACTAAGTGTGAACAATTGTAACTAATTTATATGTACGAAGGCACCTCATCATTGTAGGCTTTGGCAGAAAAATTCAAATCAACATACGACATAACTCACTTTTATATTTGGAAATTTTCGTCAACCGTTTCCAACGTGCTGAATATACAATGCTTTATTTTTGACGCTTTCTAAGAATACCCGCATTATAATGTTGAATTGCAGCATTAGTTTTTATCGTCATTTTAGTGAGGAATGCGCGCGTACTCGGCGCGCACTCTGAATATCTTATATGCAATATAAAATGAATAGACTGATTAATAAACGTCTCATGAAACGCTACCGTCAACTGTACTGTCCACCTACTCAGTATGGCCGGTGTGTTCTATTTTTGAAATGTGCAAGTAACGGTCCGTCTGTGCGTGATCGTGTTACGATTCGAATTTTGACGTTCGGTGAAATTCGGCCGCGGATCCCCGGCCAATCGCGGGGCGCCATTACAAAATTTGCATCGTTTCTCTTTTTGAATATTTAAATCGAAATGCCTTTATGCAACTCCGTGTGTCACCCCAGTTTGTGTTACTTTGTGTGATGTTTAACAAAATCGTCAATAGATGGCGCCATCGTACAACTGAATCGCGCTATAGAGTGGTGCACTCCGAAATAGCACTTGTTTCGGCCACGCTGAGATTGATAACTTTGCGCAGAGGCAATATCGTAACCAATGAGGTTAATCCGAGGTGCGATTATTGCTAGTTGAAAACTTTACCAATACCCCGCCGTGTGGACGTGAAATACCGTCCGCTATGGCAATTTTTGGAAGGCCGTTAAGGCCTCATATACTCATGAACTTTCTCTTGTAAGTCTTTGTATTGGACACACATCAAAGTAATATCTCATATACAATTATTATGTGCTAGATCTCACAATCCGATATCGTAGCCTCATGTAACAACGCAGCTTGCTGCTTACTCCACAAGATTCTATACCGCGCCGGTTATCCAAAGGAGTTTCAATCGAGATAAAACTATAGAATAGCCGTGGAAGAGCACTTATCTTGAACCTGCTGGTAATGTAGAGCAATAAATTACACATTTATTACAATAAGTACTAATGCATAGTATTAGAATCTCTACATTAAAATAAAAGGAATGAAGATAAAATGGAACCTAATTTAGTTAAATTAACTACATTTGCTCGCAACGCCCTAGCGCCCCATGCAGTGTGCTGCATTTGTAAAAAAAGACGAGAAAATGCGTAGAGTCGATTTGAAATGTTATTGTGCATGCATACTTTTAAATAATATTTGTTTTTTTTTATTGATAATATTAATTTAATTTATTTTAGAAAAATAAACAGTTTATATAATATATGAGCTACATTTAATTATTTATTCTGGACTCTTACATGTGATTTAAAGGTAACAAATTACATATTTGTTTTTTTATTTTATTGAATGACGAGACGAGCATGCCGTTCGCCTGATGGTAAGCGATACGACCACCCATGAACAGTACTAACACCATCCAGCACCTTGACTTACAAAGTACTGTGTAGCATTAAACTGCGCTCGTCATCCTGAGACATAAGATGTTAAGCCTCATTATGTCCAGTACCTAGTTACACTGGCTACAATGTCCTTCAAACAGAAACACAACAGTACGCACACTGTTGCTTGGCGGTAGAAATAGACATTTCGGTGGTACCCACCCAGACGGACGCGGCTGACCCAGATGGGTGGACGGACGTTGTTGTGATGACGCGGCGACATGTCTGAAAAACTATTGTTTCTGCTCACACACCTATTCCTTTGGTCTCATAAATAAATCATTACGCTTTTAGGTCGAACACTCTACTTCTCATTACCCAATACTTTATTAATCTCTAGTATTTTACTGTAATACTAAGTCGACTCCACACCTTTCGTAATTTTTCCATGGCAAAAAGCCAGTGGTACAATATTTTCGATGGTAATGAGGGGTCACGTTTCAGTGAATGGTGTGTAATGATCGCTAATCGATAATTTGTCGCGCTATTGGGCAAAACGTACGCAATATTATACTTTACAAATTGGTATTAAAGTATGAAATGATTGAGCAATTTTTTTTGGTACGGCAATGTTATATTAGACCAATGACTAATTAACATGAAGTAGACATGCATGCACGACATATTTATTATATCTATACTAATATTATAAAGCTGAAGAGTTTTTTTGTTTGTTTGAACGCGCTAATCTCAGGAACCGATTTTGAAATTCTTTCACTAATAGGAAGCTACATAACTCCTGAGTGCTATAGGCTACCTTTTTATCCCGGGAAAATATTTTTGTCCCGGAAAAACTTTTTCACGCGGGCGGAGCCGCGAGCACTACTAGTTATTAATATATACCAAAATACTTAAAATGGATATAGTTTAATTTTAGTAAAACTCCTAATATATTGCTTTTCTCATAGAGTTAAAGAATAAGGGACCAGACATTGTTTAAGGGTAAAAAAGTCCCCAAACAAATTGTTTCTTCTGCGATTCTAAGCACGGACAACGCGGGACCTTTCATTTCACCCCGCGAGTGAAATAGTGTAACCGAAAAAATCGCATTTCTGTGTTACACTTTTTAAAAAGTTATAAAGTATATTAGCAATTCGATATCGAGACAAGACAGTTTTCAAAGAATTGTTAAACCAAATCATGAGCTTAGGATTTTTTTTATTTCATAACGTCAGAAAAAACCTAAATTGTGATTATTTCGAGATTAAATTGGAAAGTTTAAGCGTATGATAAAAAGGAATTGATATTTTGATTCATAGCATACCTTCTGCACAATATGCAAAGATTTTATTCCTCATTTTTCACTAAAAACTCCACTTAAAACTATTTCTCTAAATTATTTACCTACCCATCTCTGCTCCCCGGATCCAAGGCTAGGGTTGGATGAAAAACGACCGTGCAGAAATTAACT
Source organism: Lapara coniferarum (assembly GCA_949316025.1). Taxonomy (NCBI): domain Eukaryota; kingdom Metazoa; phylum Arthropoda; class Insecta; order Lepidoptera; family Sphingidae; genus Lapara; species Lapara coniferarum. The sequence goes on from OX438932.1 coordinate 22,617,317, forward strand.
CTAGCGAATGAAAAATGGTTTTCCTCGCGGACAACGGAGACTGTATACCAAACATGTCGGCTATAACTCCGGACAAATTTACTTAACGTATGGTGAGGATATCGCTTTTGAAAAACTATCGATCAACAGTCAAGACTACAAGACGATGAAATATCTGAAGTTTCGTTCAAAAAAGAACTGTGGGGCTAGGACGTGAAACGAAAAACACGATCCGTCTCCGCTCCGTTTTATTATGATTGGTTGAGTGACTGACGTATCGGTCTCTTGATCAATCATAAACATCAAAATACCGATAAGTCAGTCACTCAACCAATCACAATAAAACGAAGCGGAGACGCATCGTGTTTTTTTTTCACGTCCTAGTCCCACTGCCCCTTAGAAAAACGCAACTCGTAAGTTGATGTCGTTGAATTTTGATGTTTGTGATTGATGGAGAGACCAATACGTTAGTCATTTGTTAATCTCTCAACTAATCCCAATAAAAAGGTGGATAAATAAACAATTCTAAGTCATATATTTTGTTTACTGACAATATTTTGTTGTAGGCAAAAGACACCTTTAAGTAACTTGAAGATGTTTTCTGCCTACAACATATGAATTACGACAAGCTTTTTTCTCTTTCCGTTCCTTTGCTCTTAGAGCCCATGGCTGGGGTTGAACTATTGGATTTTTTTATTTATTTATAACATTTGTGTTCACTATCACTGCGTAGTAAGAATGAATTAATAACAATGTGAATAATTGTTTGTGGGTACCAGCTTCCGAAATTAGTCTGAATAGGTACTGGTAAATTGATCATACTTAGTACATACATACATACATAGCCTCACGCCTTTTATCCACGAAGGGGTCGGCAGAGGTGCAACTAATGCACCCACTATTCGCCGTTGTTCCGTCCCATGATGTGATAGAGGGCGAGCCTATCGCCAAATCGGGCACGAATTCCAAACTCCGCGCTGATACTGAGTAGATAAACCCAATATCACTTTGCCCGACCCGGGGATCGAACCCGAAATAGCAGCATAGCAGTCGTACCGTAATACACCTACGCCACCGAGGCAGTCATTTTTTACGATTTCATCCCTAAGAAAAGGTTTTTAAAAAAAAATCCGCATGGGATGATACATCTTTATTTTTTACTAGCTTTTGCCCGCAGCTACGCCCGCATTAAAAAGTTTTTCCGGGATAAAAGTCCCACTTTATATTTTCCCGAAATAAAATGTACCCGTGTGCCAAATTTCATCGAAATCGGTTCAGTAGTTTTTGCGTGACAGAGTAACAAACATCCATACGAGACGTCCATACGTACTTACAAACTTTCGCGTTTATAATATTAGTAGGATTATATTTATTAGTAACTTCGTAAAACTATGTTACTAATATTATTAAATAAATGTGAAAGAAAGTACATACAAGAATCATACATGACATACATTTATAAATTAACGAATAGTTTTATAATTCAAAATTTCTAAGGTTATAATCCAAAGTTAGTCCGATAAAACATTTTTAACATTTTGAACCCGAGCTCGCGCCCTAAAGGTCTAAAACAAATGTCTTCAAAAAGCAATAAAAGTAATTAATCACACAAACAAATTGCTTACAAGAACCAACAGCGATATATATGATTTATACATTTTTTATTGGTATAATGTTCCTTGCGTTTCGCTCGGATTAAGTCATATATTACTACAAACAGCAATAGATAGAATCAGAGGTGTTCCTTAACAAAAGGTGTGTTTTTGTGCGAATGATTTAATTTATTGTCGATTAGGTATTGTTTGGTTTCAAAATTAAAAGTTGGGATTGTTGTTAGGGCAATATTGATGCTCGGTGAATATTTTTTTCTATTAATTATCGAATATGCTGGAGGCTTTTTGTATGGAGCATTTATTGTTTTCGGGAGATTTTATGTCAAACTTACCTTTTTTTGGTGTTTTCGCACGTACCTTCTAATAATTTGTTCTACGAAAAAAAAAATTGTCACTTTCCTACAATCCCACTATCATTTATGATTATATAAAAAAAACTAGCTTTTGCCCGCGGCTCCGCCCGCGTGAATGAGTTTTTCCGGGATAAAAGTCCCGCATTATATTTTCCCAGAATAAAAAGTAGAGTATTTGTTAATCCAGGACATGATCTACCCGTGTGCCAAATTTCATCGAAATCCGTTCAGTAGTTTTTGCGTGAAAGAGTAACAAACATCCATACATCCAAACATCCACACATTCTTACAAACTTTCGCCTTTATAATATTAGTAGGATATCTTAAAAATATGCAACAAAAATTTTAATATCTTAAATAGCGAGAAAGTTTTATTTATTTATTTTATTTTATTTATTAATATTCGGGGAACAAACAGAAAAATATTTCCTTAAACTAGATTAACACTAAAATATATCATAATCCAGCAAAGTTCCCACAGTAAAGTAGCACATCTTGAGCCAAACAAACAATCATAATTCTAAGGTTCAAAAATATCTAATTTGCCACAAATCACAAAAATCTCTACGACACATCAAAAATATCTAATCAAAATTATCACTGACATTTATTGCAACAAGCAAAAAATCTAATGTAAATAAATAAAAACAAAACAAACCCGATTAAGCCATAAAAATGCTACTGTTTTTTGACACCGTCCCCATTCCCGGAACACGTATAAAACTACAACGATTTGTTTATATCGCATTAACAGGAATAGAGGGCCTTTAATAAAGTAATAAAAACCCAAAAGAACGGCCACGAGTATAATTTCGCTATTAATATTCAATTTTATACACAAAACTTCAAAGAAAAATCTTAGATGTGCATCTCACGTTTCCGAGTACGCGCGAAGGGTTAGCGGAATGTTGTGAGCGTGTGCGTGAGTTTTGTGTGCGTGTGCGGTGTAATTATAGAGTGTTAACACTTTCGAAGCGCACGTGATGAGATTGAGTTACATGTTTTGGCTTCTGAAGTAAGAAGGAATTTTTTTTTTCAAAGAATCTTTATTGTGTTAACGTTCGTGTTTATGTATTATAACTTTTTTTGGACTAAATATTTTTTGAGGCAACTACTATTTATTGTATAATTGAGGCTTATGATGAAAAATCCGTAATTATTTTACAAAATACGGGAACTGTTGCATTTAGAAAAAAAAATATTTGAAAGTCTACAAAAACATGTTGATCTTACTCTTACAAATCCTGCCTACGTAATGGTCAAATGTGTAGGTTTCAATGCGTCCAGATCTAGGGCTGATTAGTGCCCAGCTTATCTGCGTAGTGTAGGTGTTTTCATTACGACAATGCGTAGGTACATTGTTTTGATGGTCTTTTATCATTCTAGATCTAAGTTGTAATTTTTTATGAAGCATTTTATTATTGTGATATTATAATTTGTAAGATAATTTACTTATCATTTAAATTTTATTTTACACCAATTGAAGTCAAACAAACGTTGCTTTTATAGACAAGGAGTCGACGACATATTTTTATTGCATCAAATCTATATGCCAAAGGAATGAAGGCAGTAGAAAAATCAATCAGCCAATCGTCCACTGAACGTGGGCCTCCCCAAATGAGCACCAACTATCCCGGTCTTGAACAAGTCGTCGCCTTTTCCAAGTTGTCGATCCATCGTGCAGCAGAGCGTCCTACACTACGTCTACGTAATCCCGGCTTAAACTCGAGCACCTGTCTGTTCCACCATCACCCCAGACAGTAGTACGGCTGAGCTTCACTAATGGTATCTGAACTGAAACCACTGATCTATGTATATCACACTAAACAAAACATTTTAATGGCCATGTTTCTTTTTAATTTCACAGAAAGCTCAACCCCGCGAGGGTACGCAGGTACACCTGAGAGTTTTGACAGTTGATTATCGAGAGATCATAATGGCATGAGATTTACGACGTCGTAAACTATAGCGCCCGCGCACCTCAATGAGTTGTTGACAAAGCGGGCGCCTACGCAGCTAACATAGGGGCGATACGTTGCTTTGGAGTTGAATAATAGTAATTATGAAAACGAATTATTTTTCAGTTATTAATTCGGTTGGCCTTGTGGAAATTTTAACACAAAGTTTTTTATGAGTATATTTTTATGATTATAGTGAACAAAACCTTGAAAGATTCGAGTATTTTTATAGAAACACTAGACTATTGCTCGCGGCTTTGCCCGCGTGAATGAGTTTTTCCGGGATAAAATTCCCGCTTTATATTTTCCCCGGATAAAAAGTAGCTTGTGTTAGTTGCTGATAATGTACCTTTATATTGGTGAAAGAATTTATAAAATCAATCCTGTAGTTTTTGAGTTTGTTCGTTACAAACATATAAAAATACAAATCCGTCCTATTTATAATCTTCATATATTATATAATTCTTCTGTGCGTGTGTATGTCACTGAACTCCTCCTAAACAGCTGGACTGATTTTAATGAAATTTGTGTGTGAAAGGTGGATTCGAGAATGGTTTAGATTAACAATTGGATCCGGTAGATGGCGCTGCACTCAGGTTCTAGGATTTTATTTCTTTTTAGGGCAGAACAACGTCTATCCGGGCCGCTAGTAATAATATAGATATGGAATATCCACAACATCCTTACGTTTTATAAATCGTATCAGCCATACAAGTTTGACCATAATTTCATAGCTGAGACCACAAAAACCGCCATATCGAAGGCCTCCCATATTTTTAGCACTTTACGAGACACCACACTGGGTCCGGTAGCTAGATACTATAAATATTGACAAACCTCAAGGATTTTACATTAGTATGATAGTTTTGTATTTGATTGATAAGATTTGATGATGTGATTGGATATAATATTTTTTGTATTACAATTTTCAGTCTTAATTTTAGCATTGGAGACATAATTTAATGCCTAAACTCTTGATTGTTTTTGTTTTGATTTTTGTGCAGGACGCATATTCTTGAAGAGAGAACAACGTAAAGTGCATACCGCGCATGCGCGATTACGTAATAGAACTCGGACCTCTTAGTGACGTCATAGACTTTAGTGAATGAACTTAGTGAAAAAATCGTGTTATCGCTAGGGTCATTGAACGCTTATAACTCACCCGGTATGGACTGTTTAGTGTTTCATTCGGTGTCATAGTGTAGGTTAGAACTTAGCCTACCCCGCTGCGGTATTTTTAGAAATGTTGCTTGTGTACATCGTTTGTGTTAAACTTAGAGTAAGTAAATCACGATAACTTTTTTTGTAATGCACATGAGGTTGTTTTATAATGTTTAGTATATAGAGTCACTTAGTGTCTATGTACCAAGACACTTATAGTTTAGGCATATAGACTTAACTTAGGCGCGAATTGAAAATAAGTGTAATCTCGAAAGTGAAAAAGAGGTCCTAGAAAGAGGGAAAGCCCTCTTAGAGCTCCGTACGGTATAGCCGCGCAGTACTTAAGTAAATTTGTTTTTTTGTAATATTGAGTTAAAACGTGTTAGGAGTTTTTTGTTCAATAGAAATAGTTCGGTACATCAAGAAAGAAAACAGCAAGTAGTCGGCAAGAAAGAAGAAGTCTGCAAGTTTGAAGAGGAAAAAAGGCGCTTATGCAGAGTGGACCATCCTTCCTCATCAGCTGTGGCACGGTGCTACGAGGACGACTTCCAGCTACGTCGCATAGCTACGGCGTAGCAACGAGAGACTACGCGCCGAATATTAACGCCGGGAGAATTTGGATACCGTTGTGGCTGAACATTATAACTTTCGATTCAGTGTGTGAAATAAACGCTATTTCTCGATTTTTCGCATTTGTTACTTTGTCACTGGTATCGCCATATTCCCACTCACGCAATCCAGCACACACACAACACATTGCGGGGTGTTGGCCCAGTCTGAGCCCCGCACAAAAAGTCTTAGTAATAACATAGTTTTTGCACACACACACTCTCTCACGCCTTTTATCCCCGAAGGGGTAGGCAGAGGCGCAACTAGTGCACACATTGTTCGTCGTGCGAATTCCGTTCCATGATGTGATAGGGGGCGAGCCTATCGCCATATCAGGCACAAAGTCTAAACTCCGGGATAGGTAGTACTGAAACCCAATAGTTTTTCCGCTTGGACTAAAATTCTAAGAAAAAAGACGGTTTTTGAAGTCAGAAAAGCTTTAAAAAACACAAATTCTCATATAATATAAAAACAGTACAGTATACTTGAAGTTAACCCTCAAAGGAGAAGCTAAATTAAAAAGTACCCGCGCGTGCCTATGATTAATGTACAACGAAATTAAAATAACTCGCGATAATGTTATTTTTATCTCTCTCGCTTTATTTACGACTCAGTGTCGCGCTCACTTCCTTTTAGATTTTGCGAAACTTATTCGGTTATATTTTTTCCATTAAAATTAGCTTTTTGTAATACGTGCGGTTTCGTTGTCGCTTTAATGTTATTTTAATGGCGGTGAAAAATTAAATTAGCCAATTTTTTGCGTGTTATGATGAACTATATTACCACAAAATTTTGTCCATCTTTTTTGTGAAATATAAAACGAAGTGAATCATTCAAATTTTATATTATTGCGAAAAATGCTTAACGTAGCTACGTTTTAAGTATAAAAATAACATGTTTTTTTTTAAATCCCTAAATTAAATCATTATAAACTTGTCATTTCTTCATATTTCGTCCAATTATAAATTACAAATTTTTCATACGAATAAATTGGAAGAAATCTACGCCATTTCATATTCAAGCCAATACCGTAAGTGGTATAAAATCATAAATATAAATACGGAATAAATTCAAATACAAAATTGAGAGCCTCTAAAAACATCGTAAAAAATGTAACTTCTTAAAACATCTTCGGGCTTTTCATTAGCATTTTCATTAATGCGGCGACGAAAAAATGTGACCTCCTCGGTGCAGTTCAAAGAAACGCGAAACGACACCCGCGGGTCTCTTATACCCCGCTTGTAGTGAAAATTCGCGAGATTTATTTGAATAAATTACTTTACCCACCTGCAGTGAAGGGTTGTTAAGATTATTTATGGTTTTATACCGCCTAAGATTTTACATTTTTGTATTTATTAATATTTTTGGGTTTTCCATAGAAATTATTGTGACTGCGAATACATTCATTGATGAATATAATAGTTCATTTTGATTGATAAAAGTTCTTGGTTTAACTATTTTGATGTTTTTTTTTATTATTGCATCGAATGACGAGGCGAGCATGCCGGTCGCCTGATGGTAAGCGATACGACCACCCATAAACAGTAGAAACACCATCCAGCACCTTGAGTTACAAAATACTGTGTGGCATTCCACTGCGCTCGTCATCCTAAGACATAAGATGTTAAGTCTCACTACGTCCAGTAGTTACACTGGCTGTACTTCAAACCGAAACTCAACAGTGCATGCACACTGCTGCTTGGCGGTAGAAATAGACATTGCGGTGGTACCCACCCAGACGGACTCTTACATATGAGAGACCTACCACCAGTATGTAATTGGGTTATACAATTATGTATTACAAAGTATTGATAGTTAGTAGGTATCTATAGTGAAATTTTATAGAATTAAACAGCACTCATGAAGTGTGAGGTTCGTTGTTTGATTCCTAGTTAGAGTACCGCTAATCTTTTAATTAAATTTACATACATACATATACATATACACTCACGCCTGTTATCCGCGAAGGGGTAGGCAGAGGCGCAACTAGTGCACCCACTTTTCGCCGACATTCCGTCCCATGATGTGATAGGGGGCGAGCCTATCGCCATATCGGGTACAAATTCCAGACTCCGGGCTGATACTGAATAGGAAAACTCAATATCACTTTGCCCGACCCGGGGATCGAACCCGAGACCTCACCTTTGCAGTTGTACTGTAATACCACTACGCCACCGAGGCAGTTTAATTTAATTTAGATAATATTTATCTATATATTTACTGTTTACCTACATATAATTTTAATAGAGGTATTTATAGCAGAAATTCGGTTGTACATAAGTAAATCATTAGACCGTAGATTATTAGAGCTAGTAGGTCTTAAAATATTTTCAGTATACTACCAATGACAAGGAGTAACATTCGACCCAGAACCCTCTTTAGTCACAAACTTCAACAAATTAGGAATACAATTCGCGTTCACAAATTACCCTTTAAACAACAATTTAATAGCGTCTTTGACTTCCGCGATGACTCAAAAACAACTATGTACCTACATAAAATAATGTACTTATATAAAACTTATATATTTACGATTCCCTTGAAAGCCGCGGTGACATCATCGCCGGTTCAGAGATACCAAACACAATGGGCGAAAGAGACCTTTAACAGGAAATAGTTTATATTCTTAAAACAATTGCAATAAACGGTTGATGTCTTCTGACAATACAGATCCATCAAAAACCAACTCTAACACACCAAAAATAAATCACAAATTCGAACTCGTATCAATAACTGTAAAATTGTATTAGAAAACACGAATAACATCCGTAAAATTGAAGTGATTGGTTTGAAAATTGATATGGCGATGTGTTGCTTTAAGACCGTTCGTAATGGAGGCGGGTGATTGGTGATTTTGAATTTGGAATTCAGCGCGCGAACGCTGCTGATAGATCGGTGATGGGTACACGCAGGACGGCCGGCGGTGCATTTGACCAGAAAAATTGGCGAGCGTGGCCTCTCTCACATGAACGGCGCCGGTGGAGGGTTACTGCCTTATACTCAAAGTTTAGATCAAATTGATTGAATATCTGGGGTTACTTTTTCGTCACGTAAAAAATATTTTTGTTATTTCCAATTAAGCTTTCAAACTATAAGATTTTGATACTGATTTTTGAGTTATGATGTTTTATATAAAATTATAATAATACTGTCAATTATAACTCATAGTACGAATAGTAACTAGTAGAAGCTAGACAGGCTACATGAGCCGCGTATCAGAACCTTCTGTGGCTAGCCTGTCCCATAATTTACCACTAGTCTTAGCTCAGAGCTCCGTCCACGAGAATATTTTCCCTAACAAGTTGCATTAGCAAGAGCCTTATATCGATTAGGTCAGTCAATCAAAATTGGTATAAATTTTAGACACAGAACAAGGTATTGCGATTATGGCAATGGAGACTATAAGACCATATCAGAGAGACACCAGTACATTAGTTGCAACTTGCAACTTTCCATTATTCGATACAAACACATTTTCTTTAAGTCCTCACGCCGCATCTTAGCATATTCCATACAAAATTTTTAGCATCATTTTTTAATATAACCATCTCTTTCGCCCTTTCACATTTCTATATGCTAGAAGAGGACAGATATACTCATGATACTGTCTCCCAAAGCCCAGGAGTCAGTCGTGCGTGCCGCCAACAGAATTGAATCGCGGATCGATGTAAGAAAAACGTCGCTTTGTGACACGTCGAATCGAGAATTGAAATGGCGGATTTTTGGAATTGTCAAGTGAATCGGCTGGGATGGTGGAATATTTTAATACTGTCTTGAACAGATACTACTCTTTATCGGTCGCTTACTATCAGGCGAGAGGCTTGCTCGTCTCGTCATTCAGAAAAAAATTGGGACAAGTTAAGGTGAATTGAATTGTTATGGTGCATTCATCTGGAGATATAAGACTAATGTCTTAATAATGCTCGGAGAGGCTAGTTACTCAGACACTCTTTTACAAGGAACTTTGTTGTAATGGTTGCATAAATAGTATCTTTTATGTATTTAAACTTAATTTTGGCCTTGAGTGTCTAAATATCTTATTATTTGAAAGGTTATTTGAAAACATGCGTTTTGTACCGAATGTTATACAGATAAACAGTGACTGAATTCACATTAATTAGGATATTTTTTATCCCCAAAAAGGATATATGGAACTTCTATTACAGGAAAGGTCACGAGGCCAGACCAACACCTAGTTTAAGAAATAATTTCTAATTTCGATCTCATATCCAACGCTATAAATACCTACTTATCAAATGACATCCATACGAATAAGAAACCTGATTCTCATCACGTTCTTAGTACTCCGAAATAAACACGAAATTTTCCTCCCAGGTCGACCGATGTCCCACAGTGGGCTCAAAGAAAATCCATCAACGCCTTATAGAGTGATGTCAAAGCACCTAATTCTGCCTTCCACTATTCAGATTTCCCGACGGATCGTTGCGTGTGAGAAGGATGGGGAGATGCCGGGTTGTGTACGAGTGAAAGGGATGGACGTATGGTCACGGACACGCTTCAGATGATTGGTGTACGTGCGCCGAGGACCGCGCCTCTACGTGACTTTTGAGAACATCCGACTTTACGGCGATTGATTCATTTTGATACTTGTGAGGTTTTAGAATGATGTAATTTATTGAGTGATTATTGGTTTTTATTTTCCGGGGCTTGGTTGTCGTTTCTTAGTAAAAAATAATTAATTAATTGATTTAGTGTAACTACGTTAAGTATAGTTTTAATTGATAATGTTACTAAGGAGATTTGCCGCAATTGTCTTGTATTTTAGATTGTGTATACGTAAAAAAATTTGAACACAAGTATCATTAAAGCGACATTTATAAAAAGGGTTCGAGGTCGAAAATCTAATTTAAATACGTAAATTACTCATGTCTGTTATAATAATGGTTGTTATCCTTATCTTATTACATTTTTGGTCAACATTATGAAGTATTTTTTCAACAAAACTTTATTCAAGTATGATAGTGTCTTTAATTAAAAATACTCATTTTCGGCTATCATCCACAATAAATAAAAAAATCCCTTGAGTGTGTTTCTTATAATGATAATATAATAAGGAGCTTATCGCCATATCGGAACTCACAATTATAAATGTAGTTCAAATAGAGACATCTCACGGCGCAAATTCGTACTACATTCCATATTCAAAATTCGTACTACATTCTATATTCAAATCAATTCAAGTATCTTATCGCATCACTGTACTGTAGGCGTTGAATCTACGAACTATCGCATACCAAGGCTACCGACCGGCTGTCCCGTTCATTCATTGTTTTGTCTATAAAAACAACAGCTTACTAATTGTAAACTATTATTACAAAAAATAGAGACTATGAATGGTTGGGAAGTATCGCATTCTGAACATTCTAAAAGTTCGAATTGATGTTATACTGTGTAACAGTATTTTGGGGAGATTATCTGATGTTATTTCTTTAATTTAAGCCAGATATGAACAAATGGATGATAGCCATTGATTAGTACCACCTGATAAGTGATATCCACCGTTCGCAAACACCCAAAAGAATAAGACACCAGAAGAATCAGCCCTAATGATATAGTTAATCAGAATCATTGATAATTAAAATTTTAAAATTGTAGAATTGACTTCATGATTTTCCATCAAGCTAATTTTATATTAAGTGGGAATTGCATTAAAATCCCCTTAAATTATTTTTATTAGAAAATATTGGCCACCATAGTCTAGTTGTAAGTGGAACGGTCTGACGAGACGTATGTCCGCGGAATCAAAATTCTAAGCACACCCTTGACTTTCGTAGTTACATGTGTATTGTTGATCAATTAACGTTCGCTAATATTGTAATTTCTACATACTTGAGAATTCTCCATAAAAATTTCGAAGTCGCCAACCCGCACTAGGCCAGCGTGGTGGACTAAGGCCTAACCCCTCTCAGTAGTAGAGGAGGGCCGTGCTCAGCAGTGGGCAGTATATAATACAGGGCTGATATATGTATACTACCAAGATACTGTAAATTGGTAACAACTATGTAGGGCGTTTAATTCTCTATTAATGCAAGAGTCATGTTTTAAAGAGGGACAGTTTTTTTTACAACTTTTTTTCTATTTAATTTTCCGCTCACCCACAAGATTGCCCTTCTTATTTTTAACTCTGGGGTGGATTGTAGAATTACTATTATACTAGACAGATTTAAAACATATTTTTTGTAATCTTTTTACCATTTTTAATCTCTGTGGTAGAGTCAAAGTAACATAACATCATGTAATGCTAACATTGTATCTCGAGTAAAGTTTCTTTTTCATATTTAGTTATTTTATACACTTTTTGTGCCATATGAAGGATGATTTAATGCCAGAAGTATTTTTAAAAAAGTTTTATTTCTTAATGAGTTTATCATCATCATTAATTTGAATTTGAAATTTGAGAGCAAAAATACCGTTATTTTTTGCTAAAATAACTGTGCACCTTTTATATCTTAATTTTGTCATTCGTTGCTACGTATAGAATTGAAGTAAAGGAAAAATAAGGTAATTACAGTCATGTCTATGTGTATTTATTTTTTATGTTCCTGTCTACATGTTCTCCGCTCTACCGTGAGCGCCAGGGTATACAATCGTGGGTGGGTAACTTTTTTGCCGGCTGTCAACACGTCACTGACATGCACTTTTTGACTTTTGCAGTCTACAAGCAATTGTAAGTGCACTTAGCACATTTATACTGTTAAAAAATAAATGAAAAATACAAATGAAAAGACAAGAATGCTTCTTTAGTAAAAAAAAATGTCTTATAAAGCACCTTAATATACACACGCCAAGGTTAACAGAAGGCTAGGAATGATTTTAAACCAACATATTTTAGTAGGTTATAAAAAACATGATTTAATCTGTATTTTAAGTATGACAAACAATCGTTTTAGTGAAATGAACTTGTGTCTAAGTGAACATAAAAAAAACACCCTTAAAAAAAATACTTAAAAAATAAAAAACAACCTTACAATAAAAAAAATATTTTTAAGCATTCTCTATAGTATTAAAAACAGTATTTTCTATGTATGTTCTTTATCATATTTTCCTTCTACTTGAACATCACAGGAGTGTAATGATGACAGATGCAAGATTTCACGAGTTGTTAAAGCGAACACTGCTTGTCTAACAAAAGGAACAATATTAGGAGAAAGAAAAATCGTATGCAAATTGCTTGGATGGGTTTATGCGATATGGAACATTTTGTCAACGCTCAAAATATTAAGGACTATGAAAATTGGTTTGTTGCAACTGTATTTTTCCTAAAATATGGAGCCATATGTATAACTAGGTGATGCCCGCGGCTCCGCCCGCGTGAAAAAGTTTTTTCGGGATAAAAATATTTTTCTGGGATGAAAAGTAACCTATAGCACTCAGGAAGTAATTGTAGCTTTCTATTAGTGAAAGAATTAGCGCTTTCAACCGTACAAATAAACAAACTCTTCAGCTTTATAATATTGAAAATATTTTACCGTTAATACACTATAGAAATAAGTGGATGCAAAGAAAAAACTTGGAAACTGCCTACTACGCATGTGAACAGATATTTTTAAATAAAAACAATATGTTCTCTTTTGTCTTCTTTTTCTTTCGATTCCCACTTCGCAGATTCATAGGTGATTTTGTCAATTTCAATAGTATGTCATATCTCCAGTCAAAAAGTCAATCAATTTAAAGATTCTTGAATTACAAACTTTCAGCTCCAAATTACATACCTCTAATCTTTCGTACCCTAAAGTCCTCTACATTATTGTATTAACCGAATCTTGTTATCTTGTCCTAGTGTAAAAAAAGTATACCAAAGTACATTTCGTACACCATGCATGAACCCGTCCAAAGAAAAAAAAAAGCCAACACGACCAATTGAAAAATTATCCCGCGTTATTAGGTTCTGTAGCACCTTAAAATTCACGCCCTTAAAAAAATGCAAGGACAGGGGGAGCTAACGTAATCGCTCTTTAAACGAACGTGGCAATTTGTACGAATTACAGTTTTTTGTACTCTTTGGGCGGCGCGTAGACGATGCCAACTTTTTAAGAAACAATGTTGAAACTGACTGTTGCCTTCCTCGTCGTTTTTTTATTGCATTGAATGACGAGACGAGCATACCGTTCGCCCGATAAGCGATACGACCACCCATAAACAGTAGTAACACCATTCAGCACCTTGAGTTACAAAGTACTGTGTGGCATTCCACTGCGCTCGTCATCATGAGACATAAGATGTTAAGTCTGATCATGTCCAGTAGTTATACTGGCTACAATGTCCTTTAAAGCGAAACACAACAGTACATGCACACTGCTGCTTGGCGGTAGAAATATACATTGCGGTGGTAACCACCCAGACGAACTCTTACATCTTCGTATACGTATGAATAAAAAAAGTATTATAATTTCAGTCTTCGATGTTCTCTGGCTTATGAAGACTTCGGGATTTCACATTTTATCCTTATTGAACATCAGCATAATTGTTATACTTAACGCTGCAGGAAGAAATGGTTACCTTAGGCCTTCTGGAAGTAATTTTAATCATACAAGGTTGTTCTGACATAATGATAAGAATTACAAATGGTTTAAAGGACTTATAAATTCATAGATAGTTAGATACCTACACTTTAAACACAGCTTCCTTGGTGTCGCGGTTATTATTCGATAATTTTAAAGTACGTTGATATACCAAAGTGAGATATTGTCATATTTACCCGCCGCGCCGTCCATACCATACCAATCCTGTATTATATACTGCCCACTGCTGAGCACGCACCTCCTCTTTTTTTTGGTTCCTAGCTAAACTCTTTCTAGCCTGACTAGGGTCGGCTTATGAAAGAACACCGGTCTTTTGGGTGAGTGCAGAAGGCGCTCGCAACGCTTTAAATTTAAGCGACCACGCTGAGGGCGACCCAATAACGGGTTACAAACCTCGGCTCAGGGCGGCCACTGAGAGAGGATGAGACATCATTCATTTGGGGACCTCCTCTACAACTGAGAGGGTTAAGGCCTTAGTCCACCACGCTGGCCTTGTGGCAGACTTCACCTTTGAAATTCTTATAGAGAACTTCTCAGTATGCAGGTTTCCTCATGATGTTTTTCCTTCACCGTTAAAGCGAGCGATAATTCACATAGAATACACACATAACTTTTTAGAAAAATAGAGGTGCGTGGTTTTGAACCTGTCTACATTCGTCTCGGCAGTCCGTTCCACTCCCAACTAGGCTATCGTCGCTTTCATTTACAAATATTTACCCACACTCGATGTTTTATACATCTTTTCAGATATTCCAAAACATTACCGAGTGTATTTCCAGTCACAAAGTAATATCGTCCTTCATTCCAAACGGCTCCGCACATAAAACTATAAGCGTCGTCATAATGAACCTATTCAAATGTTAATCAAAATACGCAAAAGGTAAATTCCATTTGTAATACTGCGTGTTTGTATTGCTTTACGACTTGTGTACGATTATGTACTACGAAGGTTCTGCAGATATACAACGTGATTCGATAAAAACAGATAGTAAGAAACTCAATTAACTATAATGTTATTAAAATACACACACATACTCACGGCTTTTATCCCCGAAGGCGTAGCCAGAGGCGCAATTAATGCACACACTTATTTCCGTGCGTATTCCGTCCCATGATGTGATATGGGGCGAGTCTATCGCTATATCAGGCACAAATTCCAGACTCCAAGCTGATACTGTATCACCTTAATCCAATAATGAATAGGAAAATCCAATATCACTTCGCCCGACCCGGGGATCGAACCCGATACCTCAGCATTGCAATCGTATCGTAATACGACTACGTCAGCAAGGCAATATTCTTTCTAGTACTGTAACTAAACATCGATATGACTAATAAGAAAACATCATAGTTGGAAAGCGCCATGAGATTGTGAAGAATCCTCCAACACCCTCACCGAGTCGGCGCGCCGTGACCAGAATACCGATCGGCAACTCCCAAACTCATATCCGGCTAGGTATTATTTTTACTTGCGCTGTCAAGATGCTTTTAATATCTTTGTTTATAGTCTCTGGTGCGGGATTAATGAATGGCATTTTGAAATTAGAGGTTATTTGAGAAATAAAATCTCTAGAGTTGCCATACGAAAGATGTGTTGATTGTAAGTGATTAACACAGCTTGTAATACCATAATATGAAAATGACTGATGCATTTTTTTTATTACATCGAATGACGAGACGAGCATGCCGTTCGCCTGCTGGTAAGCGATTCGACCACCCATAAACAGTAGAAACACCATCCAGCACCTTGAGTTACAAAGTACTGTGTGGCACTCCACTGCGCTCGTCATCCTGAGACATAAGATGTTAAGTCTCATTATGTCCAGTAGTTGCACTGGTCACAATGCCCTTTAAATCGAAACACAACAGTGCATGCACACTGCTGCTTGGCGGTAGAAATAGAGTTTTTAACTTGTAACGGATCAAGTACCTAAACAGGCGGGTTAGATTATAAAATACATAAAATTTTGCTAAATTTAATTACAATTGCTATTCTGGTTCAATTATTAAATTATTGAATCCGGGTGAGAAAAACTCGTTAAAATTGTTAATTTTTTAATTCATTTGCTCAAAAACGCTTTTGATTAGATTTAGGTTCGTGCGGTGATCTGAAGATTCTTTTGTTTTGAATCGCAAGCCGTTGCATTTCTACGTTTATAAAAACATTAAAGAACAGATAAAATTTCATCTATTTTTTGTATCTTAAGAAAAATAATAAAATTTAAAAACTCTTTGTTCAACAGCAATGAAAAACTACTATTGAAAAGTTAATTATTGTGTTATTTTTGTATAAAAAAAGTTGCTGCATTGTCTGATACATGATGTAGTTTATATTTACCACAGTAGTCAATATCAAGAACAATTCCTCTTTTAAAGTTAAGCTGCGGTTCTTTCACCGGCATGAACTATCTGACCACTTGTCTCAAAAGTGCGCAGATATGTTTCAAAAGTGATATCCTTCTACGAATGAATATAAAATGTCTGGATGTATAGATGTTTGTTCCTCTTTCACTCAAAAACTACTGAACGGATTTCAATGAAATTTGGCACACGGGTAGATTATGTCCTGGATTAACACATAGGCTACTTATCCCGGGAAAACATAAAGCGGGACTTTTATCCCGGAAAAACTTTTTAACGCGGGCGGAGCCGCTGGCAAAAGCTAGTTCTAAAATAAAATAATTTAGTCACCACGCAAGCAAACATTACACTTATGATAAGTATAAGATATATAAAATTAATAAACATTATTAGCCTTACTAATAAAAAAATATTACTCACACGTTTAACATGTGAATAGTTACACAGTGTACAACGTCTGTATAAGAGTTACACAGGGTTAACACAACATCGCTACTAATAAACGCAAAGACAAGCTTGTGTAACTACTCACGCTGTATACGGCAAATACGCTGGCAACCTTTTACGAAGTACGTTCAAAAACTTCTGCTCGTAACTTTGTGTTACTAATTTAATTGAAATTCATAGTTTATTTAGTAACTTTAATAAATATGAAATATACATTTTTTGTAAAATATCTATATATATTAATGAAATGTACAAAAACTTGACTAATGGTTGTAATTTTAATGAAATCCAGACAACGGAGATCAGCCAGGTACGCAGGAGATATTATAGTGCACAAGTGTGTGCGCAATACACAGGTGCACTCGCTATTCCTTCACTCTCATAGTCCGGTGAGACGGCAATCCGACATGACCGGAGAGAGATCAGGCGCAGGACCAACGGCTTTACGTGCTTTCCGAGGCACGGGGGTATCACGCCGCCAACTTCCTGACTCCGAGCTGCGACTGAGTAATTTTTAAGATGGAAAAACCCAGTCACAATATTTTTTGGCTCGACCCGGGAATCGAACCCAGGACCTCAGCGCGCAAATCGTACTCGTAAACCGTACGCAATACGACTACGCCACCGAGGCAGTTGTAATTTTAAATATAAGTTATGATTCGTACTCAGTTTTCGAACGCTTCCTCACCGGCAATAACATAAGCTTAATTTAATTTTTTAATGAGTGACGTGTGAAAGTATTTCGTTTCGGCAATTTATTTGCGATTGATTAAATAATTAACTTATTAAGGTTTAAAACATGGAGTGCACTGAATGTGCATCGATAGTGATGCCGCCTAATCCTAAAAGAAAACGTTCTCCTTTAAGAAAGAAAACTTATCATCCAGATTAAATCTATTTTTGTAGCATTTTATTTTTCTTGGATTTCCTTGTCTGTCCTCATTATCTAGCTCATCAAATATATTAACGAAATTTAAATAATTCATTGCCAAATAAAAATTAATCTCGCACAACTCCACCTACATAATCTACAAGTGACAAACTCTCAATCAGCTGAAGCTAATATAGTCGCCATTTTGAATTTACGCAGCCTTAATACAAGGGTACAAGCGTGTGTAGAGCTTGTGTAAGTGTACATAGTAATTTCAATCTCTTACTACACCTGTATACAGGCCTTCTGTCAAAAAAAGTTTTATTAGTTGCGTTTTTGTTACACAGTGCTTATAGTACTTGTATACACTGTGTCGATTTTTTTATTAGTAAGACTATATGAATTTAAACATTACTTATATAACTACAGACATTTTTATTAGGAGTAAAATCAATCTCTGTCTCTCTTTTTATCAAAATTATAAATCGGTGTTTTGGACGTACTACGAATATTAATCATTCTGAAATGAACCTATCTAATGACGAGATAATATTACAAAATGTTAGTTTCAATTGTATTTATTTCGTTCTAATTATTTTTTTAATATTATTATAATTTTTAACCTAGTTGAGATTCCTCTCTTTGGCACGATCTGCTTCGTTAATTGTTTTAATACTGATTTATCCGTGTAATAAACAAATAACAATAAGAATTTAAGTAAATAAGTCCATAATAATAGATTAATTGAAAAATATTTACCACACAATATTAAAATAACCCAGTCAAAAATATTTACAAACACGTAACTCTAAACTTGAAACATTAAACGGAAGGGTTGAAAGATCATATCGTTTCGTTTAAATCTTAACCCTTCCCAGAGGGTTGTTTTATTAATTTATTTACGCGTATCTCGAGTTTATGGTACAAATACGACCATAATTGGGCCCATATGCAAAGTTTTGTGTTGTACAGATTTTATCAAAGGTTAATACGTTTCCTTGTATTTGTAGGTTTTTGCATTGAATCTGTTAAAACTCGGACGGACTTAAGTCGGATGGTGTTTGTTACGTAGTATCAGAAGTAGCTTTTTTTAATTTTATATACACTTATGTCATCTATTTCTGTACGTGTGTATTTACTACTTACTGCCATCTGGTGAGACAATTGTCTAATAAATAATTTTTCTTTTCTTTCATTTCTAGTGTTAGTACTTTAACTGTATTTAGAGTGACAGTCTTATTTTCAATATGGGTAGTTAGAATATTGTGTTAAGTTGTTGATACTATTTGTTATATTCCAAAATGACTGTCTATTAACAACTCAATTAAGTGTACGTAGAAATAAAAAATATCGAAACGTAAACTAGCAACGAAGTATAATATTACCATAAATAAAAATATACTGAAACAACAAAGTACTTATCTAAATATTAATCAATAAAAGCTAGTTCAATTAGCAAGGAATTAACATGGAGAATTCTAAATAGAAGCTCTAACATAACTTCCCATCT
Organism: Lapara coniferarum; assembly: GCA_949316025.1. Classification (NCBI taxonomy): domain Eukaryota; kingdom Metazoa; phylum Arthropoda; class Insecta; order Lepidoptera; family Sphingidae; genus Lapara; species Lapara coniferarum. The sequence goes on from OX438932.1 coordinate 22,636,722, forward strand.
TCACACCAACGTGTCTGACCAAAGTTATTACAAAGACCCGTTCACAACAAGTTTACCCTAAAACAAAGGAAATTCCCTTAGCAAGCAATACAGAGACATCTAGCAATTAAAATTAGAATATCTTAATTCATATCGAAGTATCTGGGTTGCCATCTTAATGCGTGCTACCCTAATTCTGGCTTAATTTGGGGATAACCGTGTGCATGTAAGTGAATGTTATGTATGCGTTTAGGAGATTGTTATCTGGATTTTTGGGGAATTTGTGGACTGTGTTGGATATTTTTGTTTTAATTAAATGTGTGACACAGTTCATGCCAGCATTGTTTTTAATATTAACAAATAATTTTATTTATTATTTAATAAAACGTTTAAAAAGGAATATTTCTACAAATTCATTTAGTAACACCAAGCTACAGTTATGCGAATGTTTTTATTTTTATTCTAATCTTCTTCTAAGCCACTCTAGAGACCCGTTTGAAAAATTGTAGTCAAATAAAACCTTTTAGGAAGAATATCATCAATGAAATATCGATCTTTATAGTAGATCGGCTTTTACATCAATTTTAAAATATTTATGGTATAGTATTCTTGCACGCGACTTCGCCCGCGTGAACAAATTTTCCCGGTATAAAAAGTAGTCTCTATCCTTCCCAGAGTCGTCATCTATCTCCACACCGAATTTCATCGAGATCCGTTCTACGTGATCAACTCAAAAACAAACGAATTTCGATGAAATTTTACACGGAGATACTTTGAGACCCTAAGAAGTATATACTATGACAACTTTTTATTTCGGGAAAATTTTAGAGGCATTTATCTCGGAAAAGTCTTTCAGTCGGACGAAGCTATTGCTTCTTAAATCAGAGTTCTTAGTAATATTGCTACTTTTTATTAAAAAAAATATTTATTGTTTACTTATATAAAAATAATGAAGTTGATAGATCAAAGGTCATGTACTGAGTTGAACTACCTACAAATGACCCCTATCAAAAGTCATAGTCTAGAGATTTATAGGCACCAATAAAGCGGTCAGGTCGATGTACGTGAACGAATGTGGGGCAGAAGCGATCGATTCTGCTTAAAATTCCGCATCGTTACTGAGGGAGATGATGAGTATATGAAGTGCGCGGGTTTGCTTGCTAATTCTCACTAGTTTTACTTGTTACTAATTATTCTTTTTTTTATTGCTTTGAATGACGAGTCGGGCCGTTCACCTGATGGTGAGCGATACCACCACCCATAAACAGTAGTAACACCAGCCAGCAACTTGAGTAACAAAGTACTGTGGGGCATTCTACTGCGCTCGTATTTTATTTTTTTAATTTTTTTATTCGGGCCCGAGAAAGTGACTGCACCTCACCTGATGGTAAGTGCGAAGCCGTCCAGATAGAGTATCGAATGGCAGCAGATGGTTATCCTGAGACATAGCTATTAATTTGCCGGTGCCAACTCTCTTATGCCACGGTTATGTAAAATTTTAAATGATTGTAGTGACCTTGTCGATATATATTATTCTATTATACATTTGACATTTTTAACATTATTTTAACTTTATATTATTTTAACTGTATATTAATGGCTAATTGATTGTTGAGATGATATATTGTTTATCTTCATTTTAAGATTTTATTCTCTGTTTAGTTTTAAAAATATTTAAGATTGTTAATTGTTTATGTTAATTAATTCTCCATTATTTGACAATTTAATTTTAATACTTATTAGTTATATACAATTACTACTCGCATGCTGTCTTCACCTTTAATTACAATGGCATTAAGCAAGTTTGTAAATAATCTATATTTCATTCATGTATTGGTGTACATTGGTTTGGTGTTCAATAAAAAAAAAATATTCATTTTGACAAAAAAGGCTCGTACTACAAAAACATTTACTTCCATTTTGCTAATAAAGTATAGTCTTAGCTAGAATATAATTAAGTAAGACCTTTCTTATTAGTAGAATATTAGTTTTCCTTTTAATTAAATAGTACATAAACTTTTGTTTTGTATTAACTAAAACAGAATATATTTCCACGTCCTGCTACATGCTGTGATTACCTTAGTGTGGTTGTGCATTTAGTTATGATTTATATTTGTAAAAACTTATTGTAATTGTTTTAATGTGACAATTGTTGGTAATAAAAAAAAAGTCTCATTATGTCCAGTTGTCCAGACGTTGTAGCTAGTGTAACTCACTAGCTACAACGTCCTTCAAACCGAAACCCAACAGTGCACACTGCTGCTTGGCGGTAGAAATAGACATTGCGTTACCCACCCAGACAGACTCTTACATATGAGAGACCTACCACCAGTATAATCATAATATTACCAGCCTGTATTATATATACCATCCCACTGCTGGGCATGGGCCTCCTAACGAACCACTAATCATACTTCATACTACTTTACTTCTTAATAATACTATAAATGCTAAAGTTTGTGAAAATTATTGGATGTTTGTTAGAAGTAACCGCGGAAACTACTGAACGGATTTGGATGAAATTTGGTGGAAGGTTAGACCATGTCCCGAATTAACACATAGGCTTTTTATCCCGGTAATTAGCTTCCATTAGGAATTATGGAAAGTTTTGAACAGTGCTCAAATTAGTTTTAGCATTGCATTCGCATATGAATATTTTAGAATAAAAGAAAACATCTGTCTAGATTGAGAAATACTCTACGACACGACTGTTACTCGGAATACTCAATTTATCACAATGTCAACACAATCAACGTGTTTGAAAAAAGAAACTACTTACTGAATTCCGAGAAAATTATTTCTAAAAATCTCGTTTAAAAATCAAATAAAATGATTGGTACAAAAAAGTAATGTGTATCACGATTGCCAATATGATCATCGAATTCCAAATCTATAACGAGGATAACGAAAATGGAAAAATAAAACCAATTCGTGAAACAATTTAATAGAAATCATGGGACATAAAATCGCTCAAATTACGCATAATCGTATCGGCAGCGATTATTCGCGTCGTAATCGATTACGTGTAACTGTACAATCGATTTGTCAATAACCGAGTTCACTGACACCCCTCGCCATTGGTGTGTTCTGAAATCTAAACAACAATGTCAAGATCGTGGACGGCAGGTCTTCAACACCTGTCGCAATGGAGTGCGCGGGAGAAAAAATGAATATCACGAATAATTATCCAATAAGAAGCCAGTTTTCTGGCAGTTACGGGCGGCTAGATTGTGGTCTTAGTGGTAGACGATAATTTGAGACTTATACTAGTATCTATTAGGTATACTTATTACGGTTATGGTGGTTCTATACATCTACAGATTCAGGAACTCTTTGAAATTTTTATTTTATTTAGTAGACTAATTCCTCATAGTCGTAGTTACGTAAAGCTTTTTACCTTTTACCTTTTAACCCAGTCCTTATGATTGACTTTTCTTGTCTCCCATTTTAGGGATGTAACCAATATTATGTTATAGTTCACATTGCAGCGTTAATTTAGCTCAATCCCACATCGGGGGTGTAACTCAGTGGTAGAGTGTCTGCTTCGCATGCTGAAAGTCCTGGGTTCAAATCCCAGCACTTCCAAATCACTTAATTTTTTTTACGCTCCGGCTACCGCTATCACTCGCCACTAAGTTACAACCCGGCGTACCATCGCGTCCGCACTTGAGAACGTACCCCGCGTGACCGTGTCCACTAGAACGATCTCTTTATTGATTATAGCCAGAGGATTCCCGGGTTTTCGAACGCTCTTTAACGTAATAGAGCGACCAAACATAACATTAAACATCTTAAATATTTTGATTTATATTTAGAGCAGCCAGTATTCGTTCTAATTTTAAAATCGGAAATTTTAAAAATGTTATTGTCTATGAAAATTGTTCGAAATTTAAAAAAACAAATGTATTTTTTTACATATTGTTCATAATTTCGTTTAATTCGTCTTGTTATTGGCAGTTGCTTCACGCAGAACGGTATCTTAGCGAGATAATTTACGCTACGTTCGTAGATTAAAGTATAAATAGAATTCGCGGATGTAATTTGTGTTGAGTTCTATCACGTTGGACTTAATTTAAGTCTTTGAAAGTAAATTCAGATTCTCACACCCGGTTAGTAACGTTTTTTAACATACTTGTACTCTTTTAATTTGACGCAAATTTAGAAAAAATGAACATGGCGAATTATCGACGCCATTCATTATATATTTAAATATGTTTTGTAAACTTAGAGATATATTCAAAATAGGTACACAATTTTTTCCTGTACGCCTCGTTACTACTATTGAAGACAAATAACATTATTTTCCATGGTATAATGTCTTATTTTTTGAATGATCATATTTTTTGTCGCGATTCAAGATATTTTGGTTAACGCTCCAGTAATTGTCGATGGAACTAATCGATGCTTCACAGAGGCGTTACATAATTTTATTCTGGCTTAATTCTAGGAATGCTGAAATTGTTACTTAGGTATTTAGTCTGGCACGAGCGTTATTGGGTAGACGGTGCTCAAAATAAATTTATTTAGATAACTTGATAAACTATTTTATTGTTAGTTAACATATTTTGGATTCTTATTTGGTTTGTGTCACCTTATTATAATAATTTTAACAAGCTAATTTCGGGTTATTTCAAATAGCCTGTTATCGTAATAAACGTAGGTTAAATAATGTAGTATGTTTAACAACTCAGATACAGCCGGTTGTTTCATCCCTTTAAAAACTCATTGCCAATGCTTTAACACACCTTTAAATCATTATTTATAAGAAAAAATTGTCTTAAGTATTGATCAGGTGGTTTAAGTATCAAATTCGCTTGTACCTATTTAAAATATACGAACAACATAGTCTCTACATAAAAATAAGTGTTTCTAGCTTTACTTATACTGTGCGTAATATTTGAGAAGTAAGTATTTTCTAGAATGTAAATTTCCGGTCATAAAGCAAAGCGGTGAATAGAAAATAGTTTCTAACACAATGTGATTAGTTTAGCACATAAATCGGCGCATAGAGCCAACCGGAAGCCGCAACAGCGGCAGTTCCGGCGCGCGGTCATCTAACTGGACCGGACCATAGACATCGCGTGTTTAGATCATCGACAATCATCATTTACATTGGATAAATTGAGTGGAAAATCAAACGGATTTGCGGCGTGGAATAAATTCGTCTATTGTTTATTGAAATTGCCGTTTCATTGCGGTAATCGATGAGGATGAATTTGGCGTAGACAATTCGAATTTGGAATTATTTGTTAAAAAAATGTTACGGGTGGATTGGGAATATTAGATATCCAGTTTGTAGAGCTCAATTATCAAATTTGATTGTAATATAAATTTAAATCCTCATAATGTGAAGGTTTGGTAAATTAAAATTTATTTAAAAAACAGTATTAAAGAAAACGTTTTGCAGGCGAATTGATTAAAATTATGGTATGGCATCGACTTTTGGGTACTGGCCGCTAGAGTTTAATATTCTAATTTCAAAATTTTGTTAGACAATATATAAAATATTCAACGGGCAAATAAAAGGTAGCTTCCATTTAATTTTCAACTTGATATACATTGTTATAGGACACAAAATACTTGTTAAAAGCCATTAATATTATAATATCAATCGAAATAGCCTCAACGGAGATGCCTCCGCGATGGCGCTACGTGACCGAACTTGAACCCCAGTATTGATCTGAACAATAACAAGACTATAGACCTTGAGGTACATTCGGGACGTGGGTTCTATTCCCGGAAAGGAAAATTTATAGTTTTGTGCGTTAATATTTGGTATGAGATTATAAATATCTGTTAAATAATACTTACTTATTTATTATCGTAAATATTATAATGGTTTCGATACACTACAAATCTCTACATTAGTATCGCTACGCGTCATTCCGTCTGTAGTCATGTAAACAATGCATTTTAACTAATGCCGGTATAAATCAGCTGAAGACACGCCCGCGTCCATTCAACCGCCCTGTTAGCATTATATAAACACAGCTTACCCATTAACGGCTGAACATAATTAAAAAGCATTACACGCTATCCAGGAACTCAACCGCAACAAGCCACATCTCGGCCTGGCGTGAACCCAACCTGCCGCGGGAATCAGAACGGCCTATGTCCAAATTTCATTAAAATACAATCGAAATAAGTTAGTGGAATTATATCATTTGCATAATTGAGAAATTTATCTTTGTTTTAATTCTCGGTCCGTTCTTTTTTCAAAATGCTTGGAGAGATGTGTGCATGTATAAAACGGGTTTTCCGATGGAGATGAGTCCACTAACTCATTCCTGAATAAAATGTTGGTTAGGCCGTTCTACGCTCGCGGGCTCACTCACTTATTATATTCTATGAGCGGAGGCTATAAGCGTATTCCTGAACATATCACGTAGTCGACTACTAGCAATTTCAACCAATCAGGGCGCGACAATTCAACTTAATAGGTCGGGCCACGCCCAATCACGTAACCGCCTATTACGGGCCGTGTAACGACGCAGGCTTTTAACTCGCCGACGGCGGCCGATCGATGCGCCTACACTCTTCTTGTATAGCGCGCTGTCCTCTTCTAATCGCCGAGCGGCAGGCATCCACCGTTGTCTAGGCCGAGTGTGATAGAGTCGCGTTTGGCGCGCGTGCTTGGTTTCAGTTGCACGTCCGAGATCGCAGGAGGGGGACGCATGCAACTGTTTTCGATAATCGGCCGCGCGTTCCGTACGTGAAAATCGGACAGTATCGCGCCAGTCACGTCCGCGTAAAAACGGATATATGCCTAGAATATTTATTAAGTGGGTGGCTGTGCGTGACTTTTCCCCTGTGAATAGCTGGCCGCGTAAATGATCGGTCCTACGAAAACGCGTTTGTTTGATAACTGAAAAGTTCTGTGGCGCGCCGAGCCGACGTTGCGTGGACAGTGAATGCTGTGACATTAACATTGTTTGGACTGTGTTTGTGTTTACTAAGGAACTGCAGAGGTGTTCGAAATTCAAAATATAAATATGGAACATTTTTGAAAAAGGAATTTTACCCTGGACACAATGATGTCATGCACGAAAACGCGGGAACTGGACAGAACTGTGCAGTCGGACTAATCAGTTGCAATAGTAGTGTTTAGTGACGATGTTACCGTACCAAGCGGTAGCTATGGACTACGCGGTGGCTTCAGCTGGTTTCCACCACCACCAGCGGCCCGGCGGGTTGCCCGGAGTGATGGGCCTCCCAGGGCCGGGGTCCGGGCTGAACCCGGGCCTCAACCCGGCCTTCACCCATTCCTGGTTCGTACAGACAAGCCCGGATATCTGTCGGCAGCAACAAGCATCCAACCAATCGCATCTCGAACCTGGGCACGTTTCATTTTTCTTTATATTTTTTATTTATTAGTTAGTGTTTTATCTGGTGTTTATAGTAATTTGTTGAAATTAATTTTGTTTTGTTAGATAATAATAATTAATTATCTATCAATAAATTTGGATTATCCCTGTAAATTATAATGTCCTAAATTTTAGATTCATTAAAAGACAAAAAAGTCAACAAGTTACTAAACCTAAAATAAGTAGAATCATAAGTTGCATTATTTTACGTTGCAGTCCCCTTATTTGTGTGCTTATTGTTAACGCTTTTAGGACTATTATAAATATTTAAAATTTTCTCTGTTTGACGTTTCACGACACTTTTGAACGTCAAAGTGACAGCTCATGTTATTACGTCAAATGCCCTACAGAGTAAGAGATAATAAAATTTTAAATGACCACGCGTAAGAAATTACCGTCTAAAAATACTTCCTGATTTTTATCTTCACGACATTGTCATACGGGTTTTCTAACATTAGGATTTAGACTGTGCTGTCATGTTACCTTAAAAGCGGAGAGAATATGTGACAGGAAGTAATTTTTTTATTGCCACACAAGTGAAATAATTGTGCTAACCTACTTATTTAGAAAGCTATAAAAATCTTGACAATTGTGTCATAAATACGTAAGGATTACATGAAGATTTTTTCCTATTAGTATTTAAATAAAGCGTCACACACACACACGTCAATTTTCTTACGAAGCCTAAGACTCTACAATTGTAGAGACAAACTTCTATACCACTTTACCCAACACTAATATGATATCCATCGTAACTATACATTTTTTGATAAATAATTACAATTTATTATTTACTCTCTCACTCTGTCTTAAGATATTGCATCGCACTATGCATTCTTTTTTTAAACTAGTCCATTTTGCGGAATTAGTGCGTCCCCTTTTTTACACGCGTACTGGCTGACATATACAATGGAAATAGTGAGACGTTCACAATTTGAAAATAGAATAAAAAATATTTAAGTTTCTTTCGACACTAAAAAGTTAGTGGCCGTTAGCTGCTAGCGCCTATTTTTTTGCTAGGAGACATATTCAGTGTCACTACATAGTTAAAAGCTTATAGATTTTGCTTTATTCGCTATCTTCTCTAAATAACTATATTCTACCAACAAACAGGAGTAGTCTTATAAGACCAACTAGACACCTGTAACCCCGATAGTAATTAACGGAAGAGCCTGCGCTAAAATTAAACTTCTTCCTAATGATACTCCAAAACAAAAAAATATGAATAAAAACAAAAAACCCGACTGCGTCAATATCTGCCATGTTTATTAAATTAATTGAAGAACTGAAAAGATAGAAACAAGATTTTAATTTGAATATTTTATTTTGATTTTGAATAATCGTAGTTGACAGTGTTCACAAACGCTGTCGGAGGCATAACACGATCACTTCTCTTAATTTGGTTGGTGACATAGATAGAGCAACAAAATCTCGGAGTGAGCAGAAATTAGTTATATTAGTGCACGTTCAATCCGTAAATATTTTTATATTTATTACTGGTGAGCCATTAATAAGTCCAGTTAGAAAAGCCACTCCAATTGAATTGCATTTTTAAACAATTTGAAGGTGAACATCTGAAGCGGGTACGCTTAAAATGCTCAACCTCGAAGGAAAACGATCTTTTAAGTCAAGACAATATCTGTGTGCGCGGAACGAGTTACACACAAATTAAGATGTTTATCACCACATGACGGTTGTCGAGCCATGCTGTCTTACGAAAATAAAACGTTTATTGTAAAAACATTTTGTAAAAGGTATTTGAACACACCCAAGTTTCTCATGTTGTTCGCTTGACACAAGTCTTATGCCGTATCAGTAGAAACCAGTAGCATTAAAATCAAATAAATAATAAAAACGACCTGCAATAAATATTTTTATATTATATTTACGCTATTATCATTATCGTTTTGAGTAGGTTACTAAACGTAAAAAGATTTAGAGAAGTTCAAACTTTAAAAAGATGTCTTCTACTACGTGGAGTTACGTCTTGGGTTTTACAATATTTTTCATTCATGATTTATTTATTGCACTATGGTTCTTGTAATTATTGCATTTATATAACCTGTATGATATGTTTATCCTGAGCATCAAAACGTCCCGTCGCCACCTCAATTTGGCTATGATTGATCAAAGGTTAATTCTGGTATATTTTCTTACTTCGAGCTATTACATTAAGGTTGTTAATAGCTTAACGATACTTTTGATTACACCCTCATTTTCTTAGTGTGTGAATGGATGGTTGGTATTTGATAAATGTGTTACTATAGACAATTGTTGACTCAATCTAGAATCTAATGAGGCCTCAAGCTTTCCTATTCAATGCAAAATAAACAAAATCAAATCCTAATTAATTTTAATTAAATCAAAACAAACTGAATTAAACTTTATGGAGTAACAATAAAACTTTTTATAAAACAAAATTCTAATTACGTCAACTAATGTAAACACAGAAATGCTGAGTCACGCAAATATTTCGGCGTTGCAAAGTCACCTCGCTGGAGAGTGTCACGATTCGTGGACAAGTCATGATGAAGCTATAAATTCATTGTGCATGTACTGTTAGTTTCAAGTAGTGGATTGAATGTGAAACTCAGTGATTTGCTAGGAGGAAGCAGATTGAATCTGACGGGATAGCGAATACTGTTTACTTGGTATAAAATAATGACTTTTGCTCTTAGACTATTCAACCAATGGACACGATATGGCAATAATGCGCAAATATTTTTTTCTGCCAATCCTGCCGGGGGGCGAAATAGACACGGACAGCACACATTTAACAAAAACAAACCACACGTGCAGGGCTGAATATTAGGTCGCTTTTTACACAATAACAAAACAAATATCACAATTTCTGTGGAGCACTGCTTAATGTCATCATCGTAGAATGTAATGACAGCGATCGCAAGTCACACAGGTTTTAATAAAAGTTTATGACCAGCTGCGCATGTATGACCAACGAAGGGTTCGCCTGGTCATCCCATCTCCTTTGCATTGCTAGATACTCAAAGCTTTTGCTAGATCAATTAAATGTTATGTGTGTACTAGATTGGGTAGGCCTGTAGCAAGATGAAAAACTCAGAGATTTGCAAGATGCATGGTGTTTGCAAACCAATCCAATACAATACGAAAACTTTAACTTATCGCACACACATACACTCACGCCTTTTATCCCTGAAAGGGTAGACAGAGTCGCAACTTATTCACCCATTTTTCGACGTGCGTATTCCGTCCCATGATGTGATAGGAGTCGAGTCGCCATATCGGGCACAAATGCCAGACTCCAGGCTGATACTGAATAAAGAATCAAATATCACTTTCCCCGACCCGGGGATCGAACACGATACCTCAGCATTGCAGTATACCGTAATACATGTCTTTAACTTATCGAGCTCCAATAACGGATTGGATGGCTAATGGCATCTTGCAGAAATTTGATTTGGTTTTATGATCGGTGCCTTCACCGGACAGGACTATTCCTCCACCAAGAAAATCGGGTTAGAAGCACAAAAACTGTTGCCTAGCCTGGCCTTTGAACTCAAGATCTCATTTTCTAGCGTATTCAGTGACGCTACAATTACACCAAAGCCTTACTCTTCAGTATATGCCTACTTATGCTGAAAACCCATTAATTCACTTACAATATCATACAATTACTTGATCATGGGCTAACTATCTTACATTATTTCAAATGAAAGGTATTACCTAACAAGTTCAAAGACAAAAATAAGATAACAAAAAAAAGGCCAAAAGAGAAACGGTTCAATTATATGATTTTTTAAAGATTTAAATCTCGGTTAACTGCTTAACATACGGCGATATTACGAGAGGTTCACCTTCATAATTTGGCGTTTTCCCAGAAAACGTAATGAGTTTTATGTATGTACTATGGTATGTACCAAATGGGGTGAATAGGGACGCAATTGTCAAAAAGTGCCGGCGTTGAGCCTGATATGGCGATAGGCTCGACCCCTATCACATCATGGGACGGAATATGCACAGCGAAAAGTGGGTGTATTCGTTGCGCCTCTGCCTACTCTTTCAGGGATAAAAGGCGTGAGTGTTTAGAAAAAAAAGTTTCTCAGAACACAAAATTGTATGGGCGCTTTGATGTTTTCAATTTGTTCATTTACTTATATGGTTGAATGTACCTATACTTTGCGAGAGATATAGATACTTAAATGTCAGAGGGAACGCTTGTAACATTTTTGCCGCTAAAACAAAATCTAATTTTAACCAACAACGTGTAAACTAGTTAATGTGAGCGGCACATCAAAGCAAAGTTAACGCCACTAACCGTAAACTTGAATTGCGAACCTTGACGGGTGATTGTACGAATATTGCATTACTTTCATTTGTCACGAAATAGGTTTGAATCTCGTTAAATATATTGTTCAACGAATTCGTGTTCCGGAAAATACACCTTATTAATACTGTTTTGTTTCTTCCATTTATCTAAACACTAGCTATTGTGCGCGTCTTCGACCGCCTGAAAGAGTTTTTCCTGGATAAACGTCCCGCTGTAATAAGTAAACGTAGTGTAGGACGCCCTCCAGCCAGGTGGGATGACGATCTGCGGAAGACCGCAGGTAGATGCTGGATGCGGCAAGCTGAAGACAGGGCGCTATGGCGCTCATTATGGGAGGCCTATGTCCAGCAGTGGACTGATAAAGGCTGATGATGATGATGATGATGATGATGATGAAACGTCCCGCTGTACATTTTCCCGGAGCAAAAAGTAGCTTAAACCTGCCCAGGGTCTCTAATTATCACCATGCCAAATTTCATCGAAATCGGTTCGGTTTTAGTTTTTGAGTTTATCATGTACAAGCTTTGCCTCCCCTTTTTACTACCTTAGGGGTCGAATTTCACAAAATCCCCTCTGAGTGAGCACCTACATTCTAAAAGGAACCCTCATGTTTTTTTTTATTTTTTTTGTATGGCCATCTTCTGCGCATTATGGACGGCTGTGGGCTTCCTCCGACTCACGTCTAAGTTGTCGTCCGCAACCGCCCCTGCGCGTACCGCTGTTGCGGTCCTTCTCAAAAGGAACCCTCATGCAAAATTTGAGACTCTCGGCACTTGCAGTTTCTGACATTTCGTGATGAGTGTGTGACTGACCTTTCGATGAAGTCAAACATATCATGAATGACGAATACACTTCAGTTATACATCATTAGCCTCAAGAAGCCAATTACTGAAAACAGCCCCCTCCCCCAAAGATTTCCAGACCAACCTCTTAGAGGCGACCGACCAGCCGGTGCCTACCACTTGTATCAGGTTCTTTATCTACCTTGTTCTTTAATTAATCATCATCTTCCTGCCCTGGTCCCAAATTACTTGGGGTCGGTGCAACATGTTTTTCTCTTCCATTCTCCTCTATCTTTCGTCATCAAGTCATTCACGTCCTTTTCTTTCATATCATCTCTTACACAATCCATCCACCTCTTCCTTGGTCGTCCTCGTCCTCACCATCCTTGTTCTTTAATTGTATGGAGATTTATGATATTCTAGAATCTAGATGGTGTTGCTATTGTGTATGAGGAGCTCAAGTGAGTTACTTGTCTCTTCATTTTGTTGTAAAAAGATGGTAGATGCATTAAAAGAGATACGTAGCAATAATTCCTAAATGTAAGTACCATAAATAAAGACCATACAAATGTTAAGTACTGACCAAGCGCTAAGGCGTATTTCAAATATTTGTAAAGCATTTTACACTTTTTTCGAACAAAAGTAACTAAATGAAAATTACAATAATAATAGGGTATAAAACAGGTTGTTTCAGTTTTTTACTCTGACACCGAATCCTTTGACTCAATCAGAAACAAGAAATCCTTTCACACTTCATCAAAATAACTGAAGCACACACAAAAACACGATAGTTCAAAAAACCATATCCGTTTACGAAAATATTTTGATTTGAAAATAAAGGGCGTGACTAAATCATGTGAAAAGGCTTTTGTGTGTGAGAGATATTACATTTTACATTTTTTATTGTGAAAAAAGCCAGTTGTTGGATGTCCAGATAACATTAAAAGCAAAAAGATTTTCAAGAGAACAGAATAACTAATTTGGATACAAGTAAATAACGGGACTCTTTTCGTTTAAGTTTACAAAAAATATATACAAAATGAGAACATAAAAAAGAAAGCATATTTTTTGTTGAAATAATAGAATAAAACAATGTCTGTATATTGTAAAATCATCAAATTTTACAATCATAAAACCTGACACAAAGAAATCAACCGCACTTGTGAATAATTCGTAAAAAAAACGCTTATTGCGAGTATGCGATTTGAGCGAAAACCGCAGTAACTGCCTGTAATCACAACACGTTATTTTTGTGCTATTGCTATAGCAACGTATTATTTTTTGCAATAAAACAATAAATAAAATCGAACCGTTATTCAAAACATTAACGGTTTCGGCAAAGGAACTGGCTGGTAAATTAATGTTTTTTAAAATGGAATTATGATATACATTTGAAAATAGAACAAGTTATGCCGCTTTGTATAAATACCAGTTTTGTGATACCTAAAAGGATGTACTATTTTCCTCAAAGTGTAATAAGAATGATTGATGGAAGTCTACGTATATTTTTAGTAGAGGATGCATTATACAAGTACATATTTTTAGTAACCTTTGTTATTATTTAATCTGTAATTCATAGTCGCCATTTAATAAAATTTGCACAAATATTAAAATGCATTTAGCTTGGCGCCTCTAGAATAGGGTAGTTGACTACTTTTTTAAAATACAATTATGAAAAATGTATGCTATCCAAAATTTTATGGAAAAAGAATTTTCAAAATTGGCGAAATAGTAAGCAAGTTATAAAGCTTTGAAATTTGGTGGAAGGAGTAGCTGTCAAATAACAGCAATAGTAGGCTGTGACGTCACGAAGCGCCGTCGGCCATAACGCTGCCTGCGTGCCAAAGAGATAGCGCGATATCCCGCCACGCCCCCTTTTGTTCACACGAATATTTCAAAATTGAATAACTGGTTTATTTTTCAATCGATTTTGATGCTTATTTCACAAAAGAATTTCTTATATACATAAAATTTTCTGTTACATCTAAAATCTAATCTCTAATGACTGCCTCGGTGGCGTTCTATATTTATATAATTAGAAATATTAATAATTAGAAATATTAATTATAATATTCCAGCGTGATGGTAGCCCAACCAAAAGGATAATAGGTTAAGCTAACCGAATTTCACTGCCTCGGTGGCGTAGTTGTATTATGGTACGACTCCAATGCTGAGGTCTCGGATTCGATTCCCGGCTCATATCAGCTCGGAGTCTGGAATTTGTGCCCGACATGGCGATAGGCTCGCCCCCTATCACAGCATGGGACGGAATAACGGCGAAAAGTGGGTGCACTAGTTGCGCCTCTGCCTACCCCTTCGGGGATAATAGGCGTGAGTAAGTGTGTGCGTGTGTATCTAAATTAATGTACAAAATCAAATATAGGTAACTATCCTATTGATTGCTATTTGAAATTTGTAAATGTACCCACGAACAACATGCTAGAAGATTATCGAATAGGACAGTAATTTTGTAGTAGATACTTTATTAAATACAGTTGCGTCTATATTCATTCTGAATGTCTATTTATAGTCAGTCAATTGTAAGTTAATGAGACAATGACACGCCTATTTTCGTATAACCCAACCAATTTAAAAACATATAGAGTATCGTATGTCACGATTCTGACCTACTTTTCCAAACGCATTAATAAAAAATCAACGAACATTATTCTACAAAAAGAAAATATTCGACACTTACTCACGTTGCGTAAACTGATACAGCGAGTGTGTTTTTTGCGATTAAAAAAGCATAAAACGTGAACAAAAAAGTTAATATCAAATATCCGGGTTAAATATTGTGTATTATCTGTCTATAATACGTCTGAGATTGGTCCACTACTGTTGAGATGAATGGTTTTGTTGTAAAATTGTTTATCGTACAAATTTCAACTTTAACTCGTTGCAATAATGATTTATGATGAGTGAACAATCGGCAAACTGTGATTGGCCGCGATACGCCGTCCCTTGAATGTATGGATCTATTACAAATTGTCTTGTTGTTGTTTTTTGTTTTGATAATTCACAGGTTGTTATAATTTTTGCATGAACTTATATTTTTAATGAGAGATGTATTTTAAGAATGTGAGAATAATTTAGCATGGATTTCATGAGCTACAGCGATTTGAAATACAAATAATTGTCCTTAAAACTTTTGTTTAACTATTAAGTGAATACTTCTATGTAAGATTTCAATATCATAATTTTGCTGATTAAATAATAAATTCTGCTGAGTTCAAAATTTTTCACAATTTGCGAGACTAAGTTTTGCTTTACAATAATATATCTATGCAGTCTTTGATCGTATACGTGATTGATGATCTGTCTGGTATAAATTCTAACCCCGATCAACTCATGTTTATATTTCGAACAGAGAAAGAGAAAATGATTGTCTATTTCAATTATGGAACTTAGAACCTCACTCTTTATAGACCAATTTGCCGCTCAAAAACATAATCATCACACCTTCCACACTTACCTCTAGAGCTAAATCAATCATACAATGCAATCAGCCCTGTGTTTTATACTGCCCACTGTTGAGCACGGGCATCCTTTACTAATGAGAGGGGTTAGGCCTTAGTCTACCACGCTGGCCTAGTGCGGGTTGGCAGACTTCACATTCCTTCGAAATTCAGAGAACTTCTCAGGTATGTAGGTTTCCTCACGATGTTTTCTTTCACCGTTAAAGTGAACGATAATTGATAAAAAATACACACGTAACCTCGAAAAGTCAGAGCTGTGTGCCTTGGGTTTTGAACTTCCGGACATTGTCTCGGCAGACCGTTCCATTCCTAACTAGACTACCGCAAAATTAATCATAACTCCTTCGAAATTTCCCTTGACAATGACACCTATCCATGTAAATAAAACACCCTGTAGCTCCAAGTCGACCTCAATCAAGCGCTAACCGCTGCATCACTGCAATTCGTAACGCCTTCCGTCCATTCCAGTTTTTACACGGCCCCAACTACGAATCGAACGCGCTACCTCTCCGTATCGCATTCATCTTCAGGTAGTATCAAGGTAGTATAGTTTTGTTAGTGGTTACTCAGTATTACCCCGGAGTCTAGAATTTAGCCCCGATATGGTAGACTCGCGATATTACATATATTCGACACATGATTCGATATATTTTTTCTTTTTTCCTTCTTTTTTTTCTTTCGTTTTTTTTCTTCGGACTGCCTCGGTGGCGTAGTTGTATTACAGTACGACTGCAAAGCTGAGGTCTCGGGTTCGATCCCCGGGTCGAGCAAAGTGATATTGAGTTTTTCAATTCAGTATCAGCCCGGAGTCTGGAATTTGTGCCCGATATGGCGATAGGCTCGCCCCCTATCACATCATGGGACGGAATAACGGCGAAAAGTGGGTGCACTAGTTGCGCCTCTGCCTACCCCTTCGGGGATAACAAGCGTGTGTGTGTGTGTGTGTGTGTTTTTTTTCTTTCTTTCTTTTTTCTACCTTCGACGAGGAGAAGGAGGAGTGTTAGCGTCTCGGGTTGTACAAAGGATAGCAGGTCTTTGGCTCAATTGTTTCTAGGTCCTTCTAAAGATGTGATGGGGAAAGTGGGGTTTTGATCGGTACAAAAGCCCTTCGGCTTTTGTTGACGTTAGGCAGATAGTTGGTTACGTAACTAAGACAAACTTTGAACAAGTATTGTGCCGAAAACACAATGCAGTGGGAATCGAGATAAGGTCACATGGAAGAAAATTTGATTTAGATAATATTAGACTTATCCCCAAAATTATACCATAACCAAAATAAGCAAAAGCGAATAGCTAATGGCCGCAGTGTGTTTTTTCCGAGCTTTCACTACACAAAACAGAATTATCATTGTTCAACATGTAAAAACAGCAAATTTCGTCTAGAGTTTTATTTAACCAAAATCAAAGCTTTCTTTCACCACAAAAATAATAATTCCTTTAATAATGAAATTCACAAAAACTCAGCCGCAATAAAAGTTTGCTCGGCGACCGCAGACGGATCGGTGTTTTTAAAAAATCGATTTTTGTAACATTCATTCGATTCTATAATGACAGATAATAATCGGTAATCGATACGATTTCAATTTATACAGAAGTTTAAGGGGACGGAAATGTAAAATCAAATTGGTTTTGGTGTATTTGGCTTTCTTTATGGCTAGATACTTTTTTAAAATTTCGTCACAATTAGTAATGCCTTGTTTTTAAACTAAGGACTAGGTGGACTACGGCCTAACCCCTCTCAGTAGAGGAGGCGCGTGCTCAACAGTGGGCAGTATACAATACAGGGCTGGTATGATGTGGTGGTATAGTACACCGGTCTAGCTGGTCCAAATGTGAGTCTACTATACTATTATTATTGTTTAAAACTATGACTAAAAAAACTACGGATTTTACAATGCCAAAACTTAATCATAAACTTTTGATAAGTACTCCATCATCATTCTTACTTAAATAATCTTAATTTTAGACTACGATAAGCTACTATTGTTAAAATAATGTAAAATACATATTTTTTTGTCGAAAACGACATTGTTAGGTATATATAAAATTAAAAGCTTCCGCAATACAGTAATAAATAACATTGTAAAGGCCAAGTGCATTAATTTTATTTTGTACATCTATATATATAAAAGAAAGTGGTGTTAGTTACACCACTTATAACTCAAGAACGGCTGAACGGATTTAGCTGAAAATTGGTGGAGAGGTACCTTAGAACCAGGAGACGGATATAGGATACTTTTTATTCCGGGAAAATATAAATCGGGACTTTTATCCCGGATAATCGTTTTCTGTCAGTGGAACCGCAAGAAAACAAGTATAGAGATATTTCGAGATCCAGTTGAGGACATAATTACTCTTATCCCGGAAAAAGATAAACCGGGAATTATATCCCGGATTTTATTTTCCCGCGAGTGGAGCCGCCACGACTAAACCGCTGAACCGATGGCGATGCAATTTGGCAGGGAGATAGTTTAAAACTCTGGGAAGAATCTAGGCTACTTCATATCCCGGGAAAATATAAACCGGGACCTTAATCCCGGAAAATCATTTTCTGCCAGTGGAACCGTATGAAAATAAGTATGGAGATAGTCTGTGATTCAAAGGAGGACATAGGCTACTATTATCCCGGAAAACAGACACCGGGAATTTTATGCCGGAATTTTTTTTTTCGCGTTTCTTTTATTTTTAAGGATATGACCCTACATCTCTATTTATTTTAAAACAAAGGCCCCTATCGCTTCTGTCTCTTCGACGCGATAAACTCAAACACTGCTTAGCGGATTTTCATACGTTTTTCATCAATTGACGTTGTGATTCAAGAAGAATAATTGATAATATTTTGTACGACAGAAAAATAAATGTAGGTATACAGTATTATGCTTTGCTACCTGTGCTAAGCCAGGGCGGGCCGCTAGTTTATCATAATAAAGAAATTATTTAAATCTGTTATATATTTATGTACGACGACAGTTATAGCATCATGACAGTGTTTTGTTCTTAAAATATTATCTAGATGACATTGTTACAGTTTACGTGCCACACTTCCCTTAAGGTGAATGATTTTTGCTTCATCGTTATATCATTTATGCACCTCTGATCATGCTGTTTATACACGTCTACACCTCTGCCTACCCCTTCGAGGATAAAAGTGTGATATTTGTTGTTTTGTTTTTGAATCATCCAATCCCATCACCAATAAACAAAAATCACACGACAACCCTATTGAAATTCCAAGTTTAATGGACATTCTAATAAGAAATAGCTCTGGTGGTCATCGATCAGCGGGTCACTCCGATCAACTACACAAGTGTCCCGAAAATGATCTATTACGTCCCCTTTACTTCATCAGCGGACTTTTGTGCCAACCCTTGTTTTAATTCCTTTATTTAAGGGTTCCGTAATTGCAGGGTTGATACTTGGTAAGTGATATCAATGTAAAATATATGTATTCCTGTTTATGTATTTTCAAACAAAGAACATAAAATTCTTTGAAAACAAAGGAAGATCACATTTCCAGACAGTAACAAATAAATTCACAAAATAGAATAGAGAATAGTAAATAAAGTTAGCGAACAGTGCGCCGAAACTGCAAGTTGTCAGACAAAACACGGCAAAAATTCTAGCGCGCCCCGGGCGCAATCAGCCGTCCCTTCAGCCGATTATTGCAAATAACTATTATTTCCTTCTCCTTTCAATTGGCGGCGAACGCGCGCCGACGTTTCTCTTTGTATTGCTAATTTCGCCGAGGCTAGTTTTATTTACTCAGAAACAGTTCTTATTGTGCTCAAATTTTCTTCGAGAAAAGGGTGGAAAAATCGAATCCAATTTCGGTGCATAATAAATAAACATTTGTCCGTCTGACATCCGAAAACCGCTATCACATGGGGCCGGCAAATCCCGGTTATTTTATTCATCAGAATGCCATAAACGAAATCCCTGTGATGCATTTATGAATGAAACAATTTTCCAGTTTCGCGGCGATTTTGGCAGGCAATTTGCTAAGCAACGCAGGACCATTAGTCATGCCCGTATCGACGCGCCTAGCAGATTGGTCATTTTTTGTAAACTAGCGGGATCGCCCACTGGGGTGCGTGGGCGATATCATCTCTGTACTGTTTATGCGTTTCTTTACCTTGTGATGAGCATAAATGGTTTATAAAACGTTTATGACTTTGTTTAAAAAAATAAAAATGTTTTTTTACATTGTTAATTGAAGTGCGGTTTGAGCAGGTTGTCTTGTTTTCTTGAATAATTGAGTAACATTACTGAAAAAAACGTGCATTGAATAATCTCCCAATAAAACCATGCTTTCCCGGTAACGTACCAAGCATTGAGCCAACAAGAACTAATTTATCACATACCATTATCACAAACGATTGTAATATTCAATCAACACGGTACATTTGTATTCCTTGTGCGTTTCAAAGGAAAATTGGATATGACGTGATTATTAAAGTCCGTCTAAAGAGCGGCAATTTGGCGAGCGTACAAATCGCTCGTCCCACCGGACCGGGGCCGGGGCTCGGCCACGGCTTTATTTTTGTCCAAATACTGATAGAAATGCGTTAGTGTGCATCGGATTTTTTTTCTCCAGATGTTTGTAGTAATACGCCAGTGCTTCGGAGCTCTTTACTATTTTTGTTCATTAATTAAAGTTATATATTTGGACTAGCTGTTGAAGATATTAGATATAACTTATATCATAATCCAATTTTAAAAAGAGGTCCTAAAATTTGAAAATGGAACGAGATTCCTAAAACGAATTATCCAACGAAAACAAACTGCCAACCGCTTAATTTCCACATTTTGAGTACCCGTCTGCACCATTTCCGTGAGGTTACCTGTCACGTGTCCATCGTGACCCGAAACCTGCCGACTCACTCGACTCATCTGTAAAACGCTCCTCTGAGACTGTCCTTGTGATCATTTCGTACGGGGAATGAGGTGTTTTGATAGTTTCGGAATTTCCCTTTTTTGTAATTCGCATTATTTTGCTTTTATGTATCTTTACACGATAAGTATATATTTTTGTGCATGCATCATCATTTTCCTGCTAAGAAAGGATATACGGTTCAAAACAAGGAGAAATATTTTCACTTCACAATAAGGCTGCAAAAAGTTTATGCATGAAAAAAACGAGAAAAAACAACTTAGACGTTTTTTTTCCAAAAAGATATAGACAAGTTTTCACTGCAAAAAATGTCACGTTCCGAGAATCACCATGTCATTAGGGCTTAGTCTAATATACATGATTTTGTTGCGGTTGCGACTAGCGAAACACGATGTTAGTGTATCGTCATAGTCGTCACCAAACGACATACCGAATCTTTTTGATCGATCTGGAAGCTACATACCTCTAATACTGACATTAACAGTCTTACTTATAAAAAGATCGCTAAGCTATACTTAGTTGCATCTTAACTAGTCTGCTCTTAATCAATGCTTAACTTTTTTTTTGACAGTATTTACTCGATCAGCTGTAATTCAAAAGCCATCTTGCCTTTTAAGTAGGTTTAGGCTAGGCCACGATGTTCAATTTTGACAGTTATTAAATTAAGCAATGCTTAAGCACCTCTTAACACTAACACAAGTTTATAAGTAAGACTGCAAGTTTCTCAGAACAATATCTGTCACGGCGCTCGTAATTTCAGGCCAATTTTTTTTTTTTTTTATTTAAATTAAATTAAAAAAACATCAGAGCCTATATTGTAATTTTTGTTAACCTGGTACAAAAAGTGACCACATCGCACCTAACGCTAAATATAATAAAGTCTAAAAAAATAAGAACCAGACAATTACATATCTTGTTACTTGTCATAACTGATAGCAACTAATCATTAATAATTTTATATTTTTATAGAATCCTGAAAAAGAAACAGTCGAAGGCGGGACTCGAACCCACGACCTCCGGCGTACCGTGCCGGTGCTCTTCCAATTGAGCTACTCCGACCCTCGATTGCCAATTTCAGGACCCGTATTTAATTCTCTTAAAGGAGATGACCATTAATAAATCATTAATAATTCTTAGTAGTTCCTTCGCTATCTAAATTGACGCCGAATATCGCGTTTATCTGAACAAGCCTTTATATTTTATTGTCTGCCTCTAGGTGACATTAGATTCGACAACGTGACCCCTATAGTTAGACACGCTTCGGAATGTTTTTTGTCCATTTTAAAATATAAAAAAATCGATGAAATGATAAGTCAATTGTACTGAGCCCGTTACAAATATCAATACTTGAATAAGATATCGATAATAGCATGGCAAAAGTAACCAAAAATATTCGTGATTTGTAGTAAAAATTTTACATCTAGTTTCTTTATTTACTTTGAAAAAATATGTCACGATTTTTTTTATATATACACACACACACACACGCCTTTTATACCCGAAGGCGTAGGCAGAGGCGCAACTAGTGCACCCACTTTTCGCCGTTATTCCGTCCCATGATGTGATGGGGGCGAGCCTATCTCCGTATCGGGCACAAATTCCAGACTCCGAGCTGATACTGGATAGAAATACATAGAAAAACTCAATATCACTTTGCCCGACCCGGGAATCGTACCCGAGACCTCAGCATTACAGTTGTACCATAATTCAACTACGCCATTAAGGCAGTCTCAGCAGTAACAACTACATTTTTTTATTTCATAAATTGCTCTTTTTATAATACATTTATTTTAAAGTATTTTTTTTTATAAATATATTTTTTCAGTATTTCACACTTTAACTATTTAGGAAGCCAAATCCGACATAAACTACGATAAAGACTTTTATTAAAGAAACAATACCTCGTAATATAAGCCTTACATTCTCCAAATCAACAATAATCCACGATGCACAATGAAAGCCATTAACAGCACAATGCTAATAATCTACGAATATCAAATACAATTCGCACATATCAATAATATCTAATAACTGGATGACATTTTCATTTCCTAAGTCAAATAGTGTCGCCCTGTCGCCCTCGCTGTCACCCCTCGGATAAATACGACGTCATTAGATCATTTAGATTTTAGTCAGACGAATGAGTGACGTATATTAGCAATAATATTTATTGTGTGCATAAATTATATTTAATGTTCGAATTTTATTAATTTGCGTTCTAATTTTGAATTTTAAATTACCATCTATTTTTCATGAAATAGTAGAATTGTAAAACTTCAAACATTTTTTTCGTTTTATTTTCACTTAAGAATATATTTTTATTCTAAATTTCAATAATTTTAAATTTGTTCTCAATAAAATTATAACTAGTCTTTCTATAGTTTTGATTCCTGATAGGCAAATGTGATTCAAACATACAGCCATTAAATAAATTCGCTCCACAATCAAGTGAAAACATATCTATTAAATCCTCCTTTACATGCAACAACAAAAAGGTTGTAAGAAGGTGTCGATTTATTCGAATTTCCTTCTAAGTGACCGTGGGGCTAGCCCCTGGGACGCGACGGTTGACTAAATTCCAAGGGTACAAGTGTCCGCTTCTTTAAGAACCACCCTTTAGGGTGTGAATAACTTTTGAAGAAGTTATGTGGCATTGAACGGCTGCTCGGGAAATTGGTTAAAGGTGACTTGGCAAAAGGCAAGGATAAGATGAATGCTTGCATCGAAGAGTTGACTTGATAAAATATATTCTTAGTGTATAGAGATGTATTGGAATTACGGCAGGAGCTGAGCGCAAAATTTATGTAATAAGTAAATATTTGTGGGAAAACTATTGGTAAAAATTGTAATACCTCTAAAATAATAAATTTGATAAATACATTCAATAATAATGCAGAGTCATATGAAGATAATATGAGATACTTTCTTCACTAGTTTTGTAATGAACTTACTTCTGTTTTACAGTGCTTCATTATCTTGAGAATAATAGATACAGTAAACAATCACATAATTTTGGAACTATACTAGGGTTTGTCGTCTTGTTGAGAGAATCAAAATAACCTTAGATCACACCATTCGTACCAAAATAAAGTTCCCGACCAACATTGTGTCACGCAGCGGGAATCGATCCCGCAACTATCAATTCATTCTATGGTCTTCATAAAAAGAATTTTGAACAACGCCATAAAGACGTTTAAAATATAATAACTACTTATAACCCTAAAGTATGATATTAATTTTTTTTATTATTATCGTGGTCTTTTAAGCCCCATATTTGAAGTGCTCACTTAAGGTGACAAAACCACTTCAAAGTGATAATAGAGTTGTCATATTTGATGCACTGTGGGACAAACGGTTAGAAAAAGGAATTGCGCGTAAAAATTATAAGGAAAAAAATATTTTTTTCTTTTTATTCCGAGAAAATTACATGCAGGAAGAAGAAAATGTAGGAAAGCACTTTGTTTCCTTCTTTCTTTTGAAGACATGTATGTGTCCATACAAAATTACGAGTTTTAAGCTTTTCACACACTAATTTATACTTTTATTTAATTTTATAATTTGTGACGTATATTGAATTTCTATACTAATATTACGAAGAGGAAAGATTTGATTGTTTGTTTATATGTTTGCATTGAATAGGCTCCGAAACTACTGGACCGATTTGAAAAAATCTTTCACCAGTATAAAGCTACATTATCAGCGAGAAACATAGACTACTTTTTATCCCGAGGAAATTTACAGCAGCACTTTTATCCCGGAAAAACTCATTCACGGGGCGGATCTGCGAGCAGATACTCTGGTAAAAGATAAATATGCAATTATTAAGAAATAAAGTTACAAATAACAACACATTTTATGAACTTTTAGTATGATAGCAAAAGGAATAACCGAATGTCACCTATGAGAGATGAGACGTGTATCAACCTATATTATTACTTATAAAACACAAAAAATACCTGAAAAAAATCGCTACCGTGAAATCTAAGAATGTCTCAATAAAAAACCGGATTAACACTCCTTATAAAACATTTTAGGGTTAGCCCTCGATCACTAATAAACGCATTACAACCTCAATAATACACTGTTTATATTTGTCTCCATTCATGCAGAAAATACTCGAAAATTCCCATGGTCTCAGCGACCGAGCCCGTAATTTGAGGGTTAATCGAAGGTGTCGACAACCCTTCAAGGTGACAACTTAATGGGGTACTTTATGCCTGTTAACGAGTGTGATCTTTGTACCGTTTTTGAGATTAGGAAGATGGGATTTTTTATAGTTTTGATCTGCTTCGACTCGATTGTGTCAGTATTGGATGGGTATTGTGAATTCTTAGGTTTTTTTTATACGCAACGAGCATGTTGATTGTCTGTGGGTAACCGCCACTACTGACCTTGAATCTCTGTCTTGAATAGTAGTACTATTATCTCAAACTGTGTTATAAAAAAATTACACTACTACGCTTGTCACTTTGAGACATAAAATCTTACAATGCCTATACTGCCGTGCTAATCACAAAAGCGCTATGTCAAGGAACGCTTGTTTTGAGAAAATGAAAGTTTTGTAATTATAGTTTTCTTTTCACTCTTTGTAATTTGAAGTAAAACTGAGATAGGGAATATTTTCAACTTTTTTTTAATACTGCTGTTTGTTTATTGGATGTGCATTTTTTAAGCTATCTGATGCCATAAAAATCAAGTTTAGGTACTATATTTTTTGAGAGACGACTTCGAGCTTAGCACGGCAGTATTAATCATAGAGTAAAATATTTGGAAGACAACATTGCCCACTACAAGAAAAGATAAAGCCAATATACAGACGAGAGACTAGCAAAGAAAAAAACAATTGCCGTATCGCCGGGTGTCAAAACCGCGTAAGTGACGACAAAAGTTTAATTTACATTGGTACTTACGACACTAAAGTTATGATTCATAATGCAATGCAACCAGCTCTGCATTATATCGTCGTCCGGCATTCAGTACCGCGAATGTAAAATTGGGGCACTTTACAGGAGAGACAAAAAACTGATTTTATTATAATGTACACTTTACCTTCTGCTAAACTATTGTTTTAGAATGCTAAATAACAATAGTTTAGAATGCTAAATAACAATAGTTTAGCAGAAGGTAAAGTGTACATTATAATAAAATCAATTTTTTGTCTCTCCTGTAAAGTGCCCCAATTTTACATTCGCGGTACTGAATGCCGGACGACGATATACTGCCCACTGCTGGGCACGGGCCTCCTCTAGTACTGAGAGGGGTTAGGCCTTAGTCCACTACGCTGACATAGTGCGGGTTGGCGGACTTCACATACCCTCGAAATTTTTATGGAGAATTCTCAGGCATGTAGTTTTCCTCACGATGTTTTCCTTCACCGTTAAAGCGAACGACAGTTGAGAAACAATACACACATAACTTCGAAGTCAGAGGTGTGTGCTTTGGGTTTTGAACCTACGGACATTGTCTCGGCAGACCGTTCCATTGCCAACTAGGCTATCCACGTTTATCATAATAGTATACTTTTTTCTTTTTCTTTCGTATCGCATTATCCCCGACGATGTATGACGTAACACAATACACATAAAGTATCATATAGCTGAGGCGTCGATTCCCCCGGGAAAGCTAATTTTCCTATCCGGGGCACAACTCAATTTGCCCCGGACACATTAACCGTAAGTACTGCGACACGGTTGCGCACTACACGGCTTTTTACGAGCCATACTAGGTTCGAATCCGAATTCTTTCCTCACTTTCTCCTATTTTAATTTGCAAAGGAATTCTTTTTTGCAATCTCACCTGCTTTCTATTCTGACGGTTACGACGTTCGCGTAAAGTGCAATATCGCCTGCACATGTTTGATTTATACGACTTTCTGTTGTACAGCTACCAATCATCACTGACCAGTAGGTGGTGTGCATTGTATTCCGAATTTGAACTTTATACTGAAGGTGGAAGGTAGGTTTTGGCTTGTTGATTAGTATGGTGTTTTGAGGGGGTCAACGCGTTGCGGGTTCGATTCCCAGGTGTACGGGGCGTTGGAACACGTACGCTGACACTTAAAGACGGCCAATTCTAAGATGAAGGGAGTCCGTCATAAAAATTGGACAACGGAACAAAATGTATTGGAGTGAACTTGTTTGGAAAATGTATTAAGTATGATGGGGGAGGATATTAAATCACTTTACTAGTTGCAATGTAGAGTGGCACTTCAATTACCATGATAATGTTTTAGAAATAGTATTTTAGATGCTCCAAAAATGAGGTATACTGCGCAAATGCACACATATTTTGTTTCCGAGAACTATTCAACTTGATCCAATACGATTAGGAAGAAATATCGCCCAGAATTTCTATTACATTGTGTAATTAATCGCTGAGCAAATTTATTTACCGACATAGTGATTGCAACTGATAGCGATCTGATATTATATTCATTATAGATATATACACACACGCACTCACGCCTTTTATCCCCGAAGGGGTAGGCAGAGGCACAACTAGTGCACCCACTTTTCGCCGTTATTCCGTCCCATGTTGTGATAGGGGGCGAGCCTATCGAGATTAAATTCATTATATGAGTGTATTAACGAATTATCATACCAGGCCTGTATTATATACTGCCCACTGCTGAGCACGGGCCTCCACTACGACTGAGAGGGTTTAGTCCTTAGTCCACCACGGTTTAGGCCTAGTGCAGGTTGGCAGACTTCACATACCTTCGAAATTCTTATAGGGAACTTCTCAGGTATGCAGGATTCCCCACGATATTTTCCTTCACCGTTAAAGCGAGTAATAATTCACAAAGAATACACACATAACTTTAGGAAAGTCAGAGGTGTGTGCCCTTGGGTTTTGAACCTGTGGACATTCGTCTCGGCAGTCCGTTCCATTCCCAACTAGGCTATCAACGCTTTTTTTCTGTATTGACGAATTAACATTCATAAATCGAACTTGGGGCCTCGATTTATAATTCATTTATTGCTTTTACACAGTGAAGGCTCTCAGTTCTCAGGTTTGATTGAGATTATATTAAGAAAATCTAGTCTAGACTCTAGAGTCATTTAAGATTTTTGGAATTTACTTATATTTTTTTATCGGGGAGAGCTGTGGGCGGGAAGCTATAACAACATAATTCTAAAGCTTACTCACCCAACCCCTACCAACTCTACTCAAACTGACCGGTCAAGAAACACAAGCCGGACCCCTTTTTAAACTTATTTAAGCTGACCACGGACCCCAGCGTTAAATCAAGCGAAATAGACTTGTTTTGTACTTAAATTTATCGCAAATCTGATAAGGGTATTGGGATTTTTCTTTATATTTTAAATGTTATTAGTCCCTTGGTTGTAGTTTCGCGATATCTGAGTTTCAATGTTTAAAGGATTAAGGGTATTTATGGGGGTCAGTTTCAAGAGGTTGAATAGGCAGTTGAAGAGAATGGATTTATTATGGGATGTAGTAGCATTTGTCTATGATGTAATAACATAAATACATACATACATACATACACATACACTCACGCCTTTTATCCCTGTAGGGGTAGACAGAGGCGCTAGTGCACCCACTTTTCGCAATTATTCCGTCCCATGATGTGATAAGGGGAACCTATCGCCATATCGGGCACAAATTCCAGACTCCGAACTGATACTGAATGAAAAAACTCAATATCACTTTGCCCGACCTGGGGATCAAACCCAGGACCTCAGTATTGCAGTCGTACCATAATACAACTACGCCACCGAGGCAGTCTATGGTGTAATAATTGCGATATAAATTTGTTTACTTGTTATATTTTCATGGTTAAACCAGTGAACCAATGTTGATGGAAATATTTCTGGCTTAGATACCAAGAAAGGACATAGTTAACTTTTTTAAAAATAAATGTCCTAACTGAATTTCTTGGGTGATGCTTCCAGCAAAAACCAATAACGTAGTCAATAAATAATTATGGGCAGAAGCTTGCGACTAATATTATGCACACACTCACGCCTTTTATCCCCGAAGGGGTAGGCAGAGGCGCAATTAGTACACCCACTTTTCGCCATTATTCGGTCCCATGATGTGATAAGGGGAGCCTATTGCCATATCGGACACAAATTCCAGGCTTCGGGCTGATGCTGAGTAGAATAATCATCACTTTTTTAGGATCGAATCCGAGACCTCAGCACCGCAGTCGTACTGTACGGTTTGGTTGTATTATACAACTACACCACCGAGGTAGAAAATTAATAATTTTTTTTATGGCATTGAATGACGAGACGAGCATGCCGTTCGCCTGATGGTAAGCTATACGACCACCCATAAACAGTAGCAACATCATCCAGCACCTTGAGTTACAAAGTACTATGTGGCATTCCATTGTGCTCGTCATCCTGAGACATAAGATGTTAAGTCTCTTTATGTCTAGTAGTTACACTGGCTACAATGTCCTTCAAACCGAAAAACAACAGTCCATACACACTGCTGCTTGGCGGTAGAAATAGGATATTGCGGTGGTACCCACCCAGACAGACTTCACCAGTGAATAATATATGTCGGAGACAGAGTGGCAGCCGATATCGATACACGTAGGTTCACATAATAAAAGTCACAAATGAATTCTCTTTAACTCGCTATTTATTGTTCGTTGGTCAATTATTACGTAATCGAATGTTCACAGAGTACAATACCACGTCAGGAATAGTTATTAACTTTGGTTATTATAACACACTGCATATCGAGACAATTACTTAACCGTTTGGTTAAGTGATTATAATCAACTCGCCTAGTAACAACTCGAAATAACATAGTAACCGCTTTACTAAGCACTGACCGATATGAACACCACCATAGTTACCACATAGTATTGAACTGCACCCAACTACTTGCAACACCACCGAACTTAATGACGACAGACTAAGACTGTTTCTTCAAATGATTCGGCACCCCTTTATACACCCAACTGTAACTCCCACTACGAGTTCTACATACCGACTGGTTTGTCGCACGATTATTATTTTATCTTACCCGACGTAATATATTCAGACACCCTCAATGTGATTAATAAAAATTATAATTCCTTTTTATACTTCCTTCCTGTCCCGACATATATGTTTTAGTAATCCTGAAATCTTTGGCTCAAAAGTGATGTGTCTGGTATATCCAAATAGGTAAAGGCCTTAAAAAAGCTGTAAAGCTTAACAACGGCTTACTCAGGTGCCAGTACTCACGGGACAGGCCGCTCGTAAACTTTACAACGCGGAACCGATGACGCAGCTCCAAATGTTTAGTACTCCTGGATATCTGTTCGTAAGGAGTTAATGTTCACATTATTTTTAGGGTTTTATACATGGTTTTCGTTTGTCATTGAACATGTTTTTTAGGGTTTGATGGTCCATTTTAAAAAACTTGTGAACCTTATTCAGTTAAAATGAGAGCCCGATTTTGCATTCTAAGGCAGTTCTCCATTTTAACAGGCTAAATATGACTCCTTAGGATTAATGGAACGATTTTTATTACGTTATTTTTTCTATAATATAAAAGTGAAAGGTCACTCACTCACTCATCACGATAATTTCTGAGATTTCGTAGCACTCCTAGCACTTGGTAGGAGTCTTAAATTTTGCATAAGGGTTCCGTTTAGAACGTAGGTGCTCACTAAGATAGGATTTTGCGAAATTCAACCCCTAAGGGGGTAAAAAGGGGTGGCAAAGTACACGATAATCTCAAAAACTAACGAACGGATTTCGATGAAATTTGGTATGGAGATAGTTCGAGACCCTGGGGAGGTTTTAAGCTACTTTTTTATCCCGGGAAAATATATACCGTCACTTTTATCCAGGAAAAACTTTTTCGTGCGGGCAAAGCTGTGGAAAAAGCTAGTTACTTATATTTGCTGCGCTATTAACCTATGATATTGGATGTAAACTGGTGCAAGCAAGCAATAAGCGTCACAACTTATCGAACAACGAGAGGTGCAACGTCTTTCATTTTTTATATGAGCACGACAATGATTACTGCACCTGATAGTAATTGGAGTTGATTCCAGGGCCAGAAGCCAAGATGCTGTTCTACAAGCCTTAACGCCAATAGAAAATAGTGTATGCGAATGACGTCTTATCGACAAGTCTAGCGCAAGGATACATCATTCCCATACATTTGTTTCTATTCAATTGGCGTTAACGTTTGTAGAAAAGTATCTTGACTAGGTCCTGACAGAATGTCGACTGACGATTGGTTATGGGCCCTTTTTTTCTCTTCGGGAAGGGGGGGGGGGGGTCACACATATTATCTCGTGGCGGACAGCACCCGTGCCGACCGACCCGACCCCCCCCCCCTGGTCCCTATTAGTCGCCTCCTACGACAGGCAGGGGATATCCCAAATCACAGGGCGGACAATAGGTTACCCCTTGCTAGTCGACATAATTACGCTGGCCAGATTAGCTGAATTTTTTTATGTTAGTACCCTTTAACATTAAGCGTGTCTAGATATTTTTATTCGCTCTGTATAAAGGCCATTATTCGTTGTGAAAAACCCCAACGCGGCACGTAATCGCGTTCAATCGTAAAGTTCGCGTCACGACTGCGCGTACACGGCACGACCTAATGTTTAGCACCTCTGGCCTTAATGTCCGCGCCATTATTGTTGACGACGTATGGCTTTTTATGCTCAGCTTAATGGTTAATTAAGGTATTAATTGAAACAACGTCACCATTTATCGCTATTTAATATAAGATTACCGAGACTGCCCTGGTGGAGTAGTTATATTACGGTGCTACTGCAAAGCTGAAATCTCGGGCTAGATCCCCGGGTCGGGCAAAGTGATATTGGGCTATGGCGGTGATGTGGCCATAGATTCGCCCCCTATCACATCATGGGAAGGAATACGCATGGCAAAAGTGGGTGTATTTAGTTGCGCCTCTGTCTACCCCGTCGGGGATAAAAGGCGTGAGTGTGTGTCTTGTGTGATCATACGTCAATTTCCAATTGACATATCAATGTCCAGAAAATTGGTGAAACGTAACACTTTTTTTTTTGTTTTATTTGTACCAAATTGTATTTTGTAACAACTGTGTACAACTTATTCGAGTATATTTGTTACTAATCGTTCTGTCATATTCGTGCACGAATTATTCGCTAAGTTATTCGGGGAATTAATCGTAGGGGAGACCGGGGATAGTTGACCAAATTTCGGCTTGGACGCTTATAACTTTTTTGTTTTAGTATACAATGTCAAAAAAATCCTATAAGTTCGATAGGTAAACTAATAAGCTTTCGAAGGAAATACCAAAAACCTCGCAATTGTTAATAACATAGTGTATAAAAGCTATTTTGTGGAACAAGAAAATCAAGTCAACCCACCCCATGCCTGGGGTTGGTGGACTATTCACTTGGGGTAAATTGACCTACGAAGTAAGTGGTATAAAATACGGCAATATAATAAAAGAAAACACAACAAATACTTATTTACTATTATTAATGTACCTTATTAAGATAAAATGTCAGTAACATTTACATAATTTACATATCATTTGACACTTTTTGTACGATATTCGTTAGTGGGGCGGAAACAAAAATCCTACCAGCAGCAGAGGGTTTACTGTTTCGATTAGTTATGCTTTTGTAAATCCACATGGTTTTAAAATAACAAACTTTTGATAAATTTGACGAAAAGCTCACTTTATTCCATGTGAAGAATATTTCGATTATTACGTAGTACATTTTGTAGGTAGTCAACTAGCCCCAATACAAAGTTTGTCTACCAGCCCCTACCAACTTTTTTAGATTTCAACCACATGTGAGTACCTCAAAACTGTCTCGAAATATAAAAAAAAATACACTAAAATAATAATCAAAAACCAAACTCTTATTTTAAATTGCTTGAAAGTACATAGCATCGAGTATAAAGGCTTCAATACAAATAATATTAAGAGGTAAATAATTACTCATAGGTATCATTTTCCGATAAATCGTTTTTTCTCCCGGATTACGTGCGCCTGCGGTGCCGCATTTGCGATGAAGATTCGTAAACAGTTAACGGTTTTTCGTGTATATCAGGACAACGCAACACTTTAAAATAGCTCTAGTTATTGGCGGTTATTCATCCTGCCCCTATCGCCAACCATCCCCGGTCTCCCCTACTACTGATGGTAGGACTCTTATATGTAACAGGCCGTCTGGCTGGGTTCCACCGCAATGTCAATCTTTACCGCCAAGCAGCAGTGTGCCTGCACTGTGGTGTTTCGGTTTGAAGGGTATTGTAGCCAGCGTAACTACGGGACATAATGAGACTTAACATCTTATGTCTCAGGATGACGAGTGCAGTGGAATGCCACACAGTACTTTGTAGCTCAAGGTACCGGATGGTGTTGCTGCTGTTTATGGGTGGTCGTATCGCTTACCATCAGGCGAACGGCACGCTCGTCTCGTCATTCAATGCCATAAAAAAAATAATAGAAAATTAATAGTATTCAATAGTCTAAAGGCTTATTTCACTACTTGCTGAATGCTAATAAATGCTACTTGCCACATAAAATATGTAAAACCCGACCAAATCCAAAAGTCACACTAATCTATGTTCGAAATTCAAAATCAGTACTATCTACATTGACTGTATAGTACGATAACTGTCAAATAGAATTTACTTGAAACTTGTAAAGTAGACCCTAAATGAAGCATTAGGGTTTGATTATACCCACTTTTTGAAACTTGACATAAACTTTTTTAAACCTAGATATTTATTGTCATTATAGGCTACACTTTACAAGTGCAACTTCAAAGTGTACTAATTTAACTTAAAGCCACAATAACACCTTGAGATCTGTTTAAAATGTAAATCGTCAGTCCCGCCCGCGCCGGTGGGAGTGGCCGTCTGCGTGCACACCTTCTCGCAAAACGAGATTACAGCTTTTTATATTCATGTTTGTTTTGGTAACAAACTATTAATCAGATATGATTGATTTCCGAACTGGTTGTAATATTTTCATAATTGGAATGAATAATCTCTAAACCAATAAATTCTTAGTTTTAGTCTGTTATCGATGAGATTTAGCGATTTAATTGCAAAGTATGTAAAATCAGCACGGATGAGAACAACATCTTCGAGTATAGTTTAGAATCCCCACCCAAGTATTTTTTTTCCAACTGAATGATGTCCCAAGCCACTCGCTTGACGGTAAGCGGAATAAATGAAAACAGTGACAACACCATCCAGAACTTTGACTTATAAAGACAGTTTTAGTCAGACCTAGCACCCTTTACTAGTTGTAGGTGTCTCATATGTAAGAGTCCGTCTGGGTGGGTACCACCGGAACGTCGATTTTTATCGCCAAGCAGCCGTGTGCACGCACTGTTGCGTGTCGGTTTGAAGGGCATTGTAGCCAGTGTAACTACCGGATATAATGAGACTTAACATCTTATGTCTCAGGACGACGGCAGTGGAATGCCACACAGTACTTTGTAACTCAAGGTGCCCGATGGTGTTGCTTCTGTTTATGGGTGGTCGTATCGCTCACCATCACGCGAACGACATGCTCGTCTAGTCATTCGTTGCAATAAAAAAACTCTGAGATGTAACACATCGAGTCTCAAATTACCCAGTAATACCCTAGATACAATGTCTTAAACTGAAACACAAGAAAGCCTCAAATCTTCTTGGCGGTAGAAATAGACAATGCGGTGATACTTACTTTTCTAAAGCATACGTGAGACCAGCTACTATCTAACAAATAGTGCAAACAATTACCCTAAATTATCTCTTAGCCATTATCGTATTTTCATAATTATTGAATGAGTTTAACTTTTTGTTGTAGTTCAGTTGATGTTAATAACAGATAGTAAAAATAACATAACTACGCAATGAATATGCTAATATAGAAAAAGTTGGAATGATGGCGCCCATAATTACAATTAATTACAACGTATTGTAATTATGTGTTGAATGCTACAAATGTAAGAAGCCATTTCCTACCGCTAGGTTCATAAATTCAATTTTTTCGCACTCGTAATTATTGAAGTTGTATAATATTACGATATAACAATTACATGCTTAAGTTTATACATCTATGCTCGAATAGATAGGTAGAGAATACACTAACTTATGCACCCATGGTTGATAATGATGTTTGTTTCGGTCACAAATTTAAATCTCGTCGTATTCATATGTTTTCGCATTGAAAAACTCTTGATTTTTTGCGAGTCCTGAATTTGAAACGAATTGCAAACGGTGTTACACAATTTCTAGCCTATAATTAGATAGTGTGAATGAATGAATGAATGAAATCCTCCTAGCCAGTTTCGGCCACGGCGGCCAACCTCAACGGAGTTCAGCCAGGTACGCAGGAGATATTATAGTGCACAAGTGTGTGCGCAATACACAGGTGCACTCGCTATTCCTTCACTCTCATAGTCCGGTGAGACGGCAATCCGACATGACCGGAGAGAGATCAGGCGCAGGGCCAACGGCTTTACGTGCTTTCCGAGGCACGGGGGTATCACACCGCCAACTTCCTGACTTCGAGCTGTGACTGAGTAATTTTTTTAAGATGGAAAAACCCAGTCACAAAGTTTTTTGGCCCGACCCGGGATTCGAACCCAGGACCTTAGCGCGCAAATCGTACTCGTAACGCGTACGCAATACAACTACGCCACCGACGAAGAGAGTATAATGACTATATAATACACTCATTCATAAAACTAATTGTTCGTATCTGAGTCTCTCGCCTTCATATTACTGCAACTCCTATTAGCGAATGTACCAAGACAATAGTATTGTACGACTCCGGGCTATGAAAAATTGCAACGAGTTTAATCTGTCTATCTTAACGACATTAATCAAATCAAAAGATAGGGAAGTGGTGGAAATAAGATAACATGACATTCCATAGCATCTTTTTTTTTGTGGTAGGAGGAGAGAGAGAAGTTGTTCCACATTTAGCCAGCTACGTTAGGTCCAATGTAAAGGAGGACGAGATTGCTATTTCGGGGTCATAATTCCAGACTCAAAGATGATATATAAAAACACAATATAATTGTTGGAAATAACAATTGCCAAAATAAAACTGATAGCTCCAACCCAACCTAACCTAACCTTAATATCTTTACAGCATCCTAGAGCTGCGGAAAGAGAAGAGCAGAGACGCGGCTCGTTCCAGACGAGGGAAAGAGAACTACGAGTTCTACGAGCTGGCTAAGATGCTGCCGTTGCCGGCCGCCATCACGAGCCAGCTGGACAAGGCGTCGATCATAAGGCTGACGATAAGCTACCTCAAATTACGCGACTTTTCGGGTCATGGAGATCCGCCGTGGAGCCGCGACCCTCCGCCCTCAAGTAAGGCATTGAAAGGTTTGTATTAAGTTTTTGATATGGTTTTCGTTGATGGTGAAAACCTACATCATAAGCACACACACTCACGTCCTTCACCTCCGAAGGGGTAGAGTGAGGCGCAACTAATGTACTCAGTTTTCGCCGTGCGTATTCCGTCCCATGATATGATGGGGCCAGTCTATCGCAATATTGGGCACAAATTCCAGACTCCGAGCTGATACTGGAAAGAAAAGTCCAATATCATTTTGCTCGACTTGGTGATTGAACCCGAGACCTCAGCATTGCAGTCCTATCGTAATACAACTATACTACCGAGGCAATCCATGAGAAACGTCTAGAAACTTAATTTTAGAGTATATATTCTCACGTGATTTGTAAAACATTAACTGTAATTGGTAGTTCCATTTTTCCTAACGTCAATTCTTTTTTGTGTTAAATACCCAATGTATTTAACATCAAAAAGAATTGGCGTTAAATTAAATAGGTATTTAAATGCTAAATATCTGCAAAAATACGAAATTCACATAACGTGCAGTGTGGTTAGAGAAAAAAAAATCTTATTCATACATAGATGTTTATGAGCTTACGTATACGACTACTTAAGTATGAAACAACATTAAAACCAAATATTTTAAAACAAATTTCGAACCGCCCTATGCAAAGCGGGTTGGTTTAAAATAACGTTGGAGGGTACACAAATCAGATTTGCCTTCGTCAAGTCATTGTCGTCTGTAACCGCGTTAGCGCCCCCCAGTACTGACAGCAAAACAGTTCTACAGTCTGCAAAATAAACTACTATTTCGACACGAAGTTGTACAAAACTTAGGGCTTAGATGGATTGGCTTGGAGTATTGTCACACAGAAAAATATATAAGTTTTTTATGGCAAATTTTATTTTCTAAGGTCTCATACCTACACAATGTCGTATCCTTAATCTTTTTAGTACCAGCAGCGCATCTATAATTTTTGTAGTTTTAATCGTGTTTTCTAGGCACTTTAGAAAAGTGATTCTTAATGTTGTAGTAATTTTTATAATTACAAAAATTTGTAACACATCATAGGTACCTACTGGGAAGAAAAACACAAATCGATGATAACCGCTTTTTCACATGCAAAAGGTCTACAGCCTATTAAAGTATGTATTGTCAAATTTAAATACACAAACACATTTTTATTTCCAAAACAGTTATATCTGACAACAGTTGCCAAAAAAAAATTTACGCACAATGCTCCAATACCGTTTTTTGGGGACAAAAAGTGGGGTAAATCACACATATTGGCAAGCGAGGCGTGCACACAAATAAATGCGCCTTAGGGACACTGATTCAGCGGTAGACGTCAAATAAATATCACATATTCACTTTTTTTGGCCGCGAACCAATATTTACGGAGCCACTGCGTGTGTGATTTAGTCAATGGTGTTATTGTCCTCTTGTTTACTGTCTTTTAAGTATGGGTTTATTTCCAATATTCCTTTTTAGGTTATTTTGGGGGGAAAAATAAAATGATTATTATTTTAAAATATAATCAGAAAATAAAATGATTATTTTTTGGGATTTTAAGTTATACGTAAAATGTTTGTGAATATTGCTTTATATGTCGTGCATTAATTTGAAATAAAGAAACATTAATATTTGGTTTCTAATATGGTATATTAAAAACAGAACTAGTACCACTAGCATAATATTATAGACCTATAACTATAGAGTATGAGAATTTTAAAACTTAATATAGTTCTCATAAGATATTATTTTACTAGCTAGATTTATAAACTTTCAACAACAAAAAACATTTCTCTATCTAATAAAAATTATGCTAATTCTCACACATGCGCCCCCACATTCTTCAACAGACTTTGACAAAAAGGTTTTTTAACACACGCACAGTGGCCTTAAATTCGTAACAAGTGTACCAATAAAACGCCCTACGGCAAATCCAATTTTGGCCCCTAATGCGTTTAATGCGACCACCGGGCGAATCACTGTATGCCACTGTCATTTTAACTCAATTTTCAAACTGGCTCTCCTTTGCTGCATACGTAGTTAAAGTTTGTACAGTATTGTGGCGTTGCTTTGTGTTATAGTCCGTGTAATTGGACAAAATTTAGAGATTATGATTTGATTATTATGAGGAATCTATTGTGACCGGTCTTTAAAATAGTATGAGTAACGTGTAATTTGTTTTGTCGATGTTATTTTTAATCTTCTACTAGTGAAATCGGTGAAAATGGAGTTCAAACTTCATTGCGGTTATTAAAAAGTTCTTATTCGATAATACCTTCGTTCGTCTTCAGCTTCATATTCACTACTTATTAACAGAATGTATAGGTTTCTATAGTTTTATTGAGTGTTGTATATATATAGGTCATAATAAATGTTAAGCTGGTGTGGGTAGGAGATAATAAATCAGTTGTTGTCTAGCACTCGAGTCGTATCATTTAAACATAACATGGTGACAGCGGTGTTGAAGTTATTTGCAGTGTTATATAGTAATTGAGGTGGTTTGATTGCGAAATAAGAAACTTTATTTTCGTGAGAATAATATTCGTAGTTGGTTGTGCTAAATATACGCGGATTGCGGTGAATCAAAATGGAGCATGCACGACCGCCATTAGAGTTAAACATGGACAGTGCCGGTGGGCCTGTGGGCCGCGCCGAAGCTTGGAGGAAATGGAGACAACAATTCCTCTTGTTTGTCAAGGCATCAGGAGTACATACGGAGCCCTCGAGTGTGCAGGCCAGTTTGTTGGTAAATCTTATTGGACCGGATGGATTTGATGCGTATCAGACGTTTACTTTCGATAAGGACGCCGATCGTGATGACGTCGATATATTATTAAAAAAGTTCGATCAATACTTCGGAACTAAATCCAACACCACTTTATTAAGGTACAAATTTTTCACGCGAAACCAAGAAGAAGGTGAACCTATTCAACAGTATGTTACCGCCTTGCGCTTGTTGAGTAAAAATTGTAAATTTTCGACTTTAGAAGACGATCTGATCAAGGATCGAATTGTATGTGGAATTCGTCAGTCTGCGGTCAGGGATCGCCTACTGAGATGTGAGGAGCTCGACCTCGATAAGGCGATAAAAATCTGTCAAGCAGTGGAGGCTTCCCAAGAGAGCGAAATTCAAATGTCGAGTGGCGGCGCCGGTACAGAGAGCGCTGCGCATGTCAACAGTGTCGGGTACATGGTGCGCGGCCGGGGAGCGCGGTCCGGACGGCTGCGGGCGCCGAGCGCGGGCGGTGCGGGGCGCGCGCGCCCGCTTGCTCACCCAGCTGGTGGCGCCGACCGCGCTAGCGGCCGCCGCGCGCATCCGGGGCCTTCGGCTCCATGCTTGGCCTGTGGAGGCCCGCGCTGCGATGCCGGGGCTGAGTGTCCGGCAAGGCGAATCACCTGTTTCACGTGTGGTAATCGTGGACATTTTGCGCGTAATTGTAAGTTGAATAATTTCAAAAATAATAGTGGTGTTAATAGGGTGAATCGTGTATACGAATGTGAAGGTGAGGATTATAGTGATTCGGAGGTTGATGCGTTTTATATTTCGACCATTGGAGTCGAATGTGAAAGCGGGGTCTCAGAAAATTGGTTCCAAAAACTTTCGTGCGCCAACGGGACAGAAAACTTTAAATTAGACACGGGAGCCGACTGTAACGTATTATCTTATCGCAGATTTTGTGAGTTGGGTTTTGACGAATCGCTAATTGTTAAAACAAAAGTACCCTTATTGTCATATACTCATGATGTAATACCCATTAAAGGAATTTGTACTTTACCATGGTCTTACAAAAATGTTACTTATAGATTAAAATTTGCAATTGCCGATATGAATTGCAGTAGTGTGCTGGGACAGAAATCGTGCGAGTTTTTAGGGCTAGTGAAGCGAATCAGGTCGATTGAATTGTCTAAATACGATGATTTATTCCAAGGCTTAGGATGTTTACCGGGTAAATATCACATAGTAGTTGATCAATCTGTCCCGCCCGTCATTTGTGCATCTAGAAAAATTCCTCACGGGTTACGCCATCGGTTACAAGCAGAGTTAAACAAAATGGAACGGGTAGGTGTGATCAGAAAAGTTACCAACCCCACACGATGGGTTCATCCGCTAGTATTAGTTGCGAAAAAGAATAACGGTATTCGTGTGTGTTTAGATCCGCGGGAATTAAACAGGGCGGTCCAGCGAGCGCACTTTCAGCTTCCGACAGTATCCGAGCTGGCGTCACGACTACACGGCGCGCGATACTTCTCTGTTTTAGACGCCAACTCCGGGTTTTGGACAGTAGCTCTGGATGACGAAAGCGCTGATTTATGCACATTCAGTACGCCATTTGGGCGTTATCAATTTGTACGTCTTCCGTTTGGAATTAGTTGTGCATCAGAGGTTTTTCACGGAAAGTTACGTCAACTTTTAGAAGGTCTAGAGGGAGTAGAAAATTATATAGACGACGTTATTGTTTGGGGCGAGACGGAAGAAATTCATAACAGACGTCTTAAAGCATTATTGGAGAGGTCAAGACAAATTAATTTAAAATTTAACAAAGAAAAATGTAAATTCGGTGTTAAACAAGTTACATATTTGGGGCACGTGTTCGATAGGAATGGCATTAGGCCAGATTATGAAAAGATCAGGGCCATCAAAGAGTTACAATCACCTAAGGATAGAAAAGAACTCGAAAGGTTTTTAGGCGCGGTTAATTACCTATCGAAATTTATTCCACATTATTCAGAAATAGCAATTCCTTTGACAAACTTACTCAAGAAAAATAATGAATGGCGTTGGGAGGACAGTGAGCGTAATGCGTTTAATAAGTTGAAGGAAGCGGTGACGTGTGCGCACGTGCTGGCACTATACGATCCGGCGCAGCCCGTAGTGCTGTCGGTAGACGCGTCGCGTGATGCGCTGGGAGCCGTGTTGCTGCAGGGCGGCCGCCCGGTCGAGTATGCCTCGCGCACACTTACTGACGCGCAAAGAAGGTATGCGCAGGTGGAAAAGGAAATGCTGGCTATCGTCTTTGCGTGCGAACGGTTTCACCAGTACGTTTATGGTCAAAAAGGGGTTGTTGTGGAATCGGACCACAAACCATTAGAAAGTATCTTCAAAAAGCCCTTGATGTCTGTCCCAGCGCGCTTGCAACGCATGCTACTTAGAATACAAGGTTATGATTTGATTGTTACATACGTACCTGGCAAATACATGTATATTGCAGACATGTTGTCTCGTGCGCCACTTCCCGAGTTGTATAGTGAAGAAATGCATAGTAACGTTGTTTGTCAAGTCAAGATGGTAATAGAGAACATACCCATATCTAATGACAAGCTAACTTTGATAAAAAGAGAAACTAAACGAGATGAAGATATGCAATTGCTTATAAATTATATAAATGAGGGCTGGCCAAATCACAAGTATAATGTCAATAATAAGGTCAAATTGTATTGGCCATTCAAGGAAGAGTTATTTGTTGTTAACGATGTAGTTTTTAGGGATAATTTAGTGATAATCCCTGCAAAACTGAGAGAAAATATGCTTAAGATAGTACATGAGGGTCATTTAGGTATTGATAGGTGTAAGCGGCGCGCGAGACAATTATGTTCTGGCCTGGTATGTCACGGGACATAGAATTGTTAGTAAAACGGTGTCACACGTGTCAGGAGCACTCAAACGCACCCTCTAAGGAACCCATGCTACCGATCGAAATTCCAGAGCTACCATGGTATAAAGTAGGTTCAGATATATTCGAGTACAAAAGAAAATATTATTTAATTTTAGTAGATTATTATTCTAACTTTACGGAAGTCAGTCAATTAAGTAATATATCATCTAACGAAGTTATACAAAAAATGAAGGAGATATTTTCACGACATGGTATTCCAAGTGTACTGATTAGCGATAACGGAACTCAATACTCGAGTCGCGAATTCAAAAATTTTGCACAAATGTGGGGATTTGAT
This sequence comes from Lapara coniferarum, assembly GCA_949316025.1. Classification (NCBI taxonomy): domain Eukaryota; kingdom Metazoa; phylum Arthropoda; class Insecta; order Lepidoptera; family Sphingidae; genus Lapara; species Lapara coniferarum. The sequence goes on from OX438932.1 coordinate 22,678,782, forward strand.
CACCTGACATCTTCACCAAATTATGCTCAATCAAATGGTAAAAGTGAGCGTGCAGTTCAGACTGTAAAAAATATTTTAAAAAAATCAATGCATAGTTCGGGTGACTTTCATCTTGCACTTTTAAATTATAGAAACACACCCAGGAATGGTTTGAGTTCTCCTGCACAGTTATTAATGGGTCGAACGCTGCGATGTCAACTACCGGTACATCATAATATTCTTAAACCAAAATCGATCGACCCATCTGAATATAGGGTGATGGTTGAAAAACAAAATGAGGCAAAAAAATATTATGATGTACACGCAAAAACTTTGCCTAAATTGAAACATGGTGACACCGTTATTTGTATAGATGGAAAATCAAGATCTAGAGGGAAAATCTTGAGCCATGCCTCTGCTCCTCGATCATACATTGTACAGACTAAGACTGGTGGCAGGTACAGACGCAATCGTCGCCATTTGGTTAAGTGTCAGTCTGAGTTAAAATCACATAAAACCAGTTCTAGCTCTGACGAGGAATTCAGCGAGGCCTGTACGGATGTAGGCATAAAAGATGAAAATATTCAACTAGAATACGATGAACAAAATAAAAAAAATTGTGGTTTAAAAATGCCTACATTCGTACCACTCACTCGAAAAGCAAAAAAAGTTGCTGAGCAACGGATTTTGCAGCAAAGCTCAAAATAATGCTGTTAAATATATTTAGTGCATAAGTATTTTTTTTCTCTTTCATCAAAAGGGAACATATTGTAATAATTACCTTTGTTTAAATAATTTAGTATAATGATGTACCTACCTAATTGATGGAATAACACTATAAGGTACTTAGAACATAAGTATTCTTTTTTCTTTTGTTTTATTATAGGGGAAGATGTTGTATATATATAGGTCATAATAAATGTTAAGCTGGTGTGGGTAGGAGATAATAAATCAGTTGTTGTCTAGCACTCGAGTCGTATCATTTAAACATAACATTGAGTAAATGCGTTTAGCAGCTATACTCAATTCACAAAACACGTATCATTCCTCTAATGCAGACAAAACCACAAACGAAAACTAGCAAATGTATTCAAATAAAAATATATTCAAGCCAATAAAACATGGGCGTTTAGGGATGTCAAAATTGTCTTACAAAATGTTTAGAGAGGGAAATAGCACGCTGCAATAAAGGTATTGAGGGGAACACACGAAAGTTACTCGAGTTATTCATAAAAAGCTGTTTGATATGTGTTTCGTGTCTTGCAAACTTTTCATATAAATATCATGGCATTTGTTTTGGATACGACAAATTCTGACAAATGCAATAAGAACCTCGTACGTTTAAGGACTCTTAAAGGACTCATTTGAATTGTTATATGGAGTAGAGTACTGTTCGAATCTGATAAATATAACATCTATTACTCATCATATAGTCAAATTGATTATAAAGTATTCGGCCTTAAGAACATACATAATTTACGTACAATACTATATAATGCAAATCCAACAAAACAAGATTAACACACAATGCGAATGTCAACATGAAAATTGTAAAAGACACCGGTGCTATTAAAAATATTTAATTAATTCGTTAGGGCCGGACCCCAGTGTAACAATACGCGGTGAATTGGGACAAAATTTTTAATCTAATCAATTAACAATCAGTGCAAGCGATATACCGCTTGTTAGTACTGCTTATTTGACGAACGTGACTTGGTTTATTCAAATTTGCGCCGGGGTTCGTTTGACAATTTTGTCTGTACCGTTTAATTGGCGTAACCACTGTGCGTCTTGAGATTGCATAATGTTCAACGGTGTTTATTAGATGGCGCACTTTGCGCTATTGGAAGTGTGAAATTTTGTATTAGTGGCAATTATTCATTAAGAAGTGGACGATAGCCTAGTTGGGAATGAAACGGTCTGCCGGGACAATGTCCGTAGGTTAGAAACCCAAGGCACACACCTCTGACTTTTCGAAGTTACGTGTGTATTGTTTATCAATTATCGTTCGCTTTAACGGTGAAGGAAAACATCGTGAGGAAACCTGCATACCTAAGAAGTTCCTTATAAGAATTTCGAAGGTATGTGAAGTCTACCAACCCGCACTAGGCCAGCGTGGTGGACTAAGGCCTAAATCCCCTCAGTAGAGGAGGCTCGTGCTCAGCAGTGGGCAGTATAATAATACAGGGCTGGTATTATTATTATTATTCATTACTAGATTTTGCCCGCGGCTCCGCCCGCGTTAAAAAGTTTTTCCGGGATAAAAGTCCCGCTTTTTATTTTCCCGGGATAAAATGTAGCCTATGTGTTAATCCTGGACATGATCTACCCGTGCGCCAAATTTCGTTTAAATCCGTTCAGTAGTTTTTGCGTGAAAGAGTAACAAACATCCATACATCTAGACATCCAGACATCCGTACAACCTGGAAATAACATCATGTGATTTCTATGTTACATCTGATTATTAAATAATAGATTTTTGCTCGCGGCTCCACGTGTAGAAGTTTTTCGGGGATAAAAATATTTTCCCGGGATAAAAAGTAGCCTATAGCACTCAGGAGTAATGTAGCTTCCTATTAGTGAAAAAATTTTCAAAATCGGTCAAGCAGTTTTTGAGTTGAGTTAAGTTCAAACAGACAATCAACTCTTACCTCTTTATAATATTAGTATAGATCAGTTAGATTTAGTCAAGGATTATTGATTCTGATATTGACAATAGCTGAAACGTAGCAAGCCTAAAAAAGTGTAGGTATTCAGGTTGTCATAATTTTGCTACTACAGTTTGAACTTTATTTACTACAGCGACAAGTTCAAGTTGTCAAGTTGTCATGCGGCCGCGTAATGAGTTAATTGATGGTGGACAGTGGGGAGGGTTGGACAACCAATTAGACATGTCAACGCGCTGTCATCAGTGTTGAAAATGTTCGAGAAATTTCTATGTGATTTATGATAGTGGGCGAAAGGTAGACAGGTGGTTTTTGTGCATAAGGATTAATCAGAACTTTTTATTGAACCTCAAGATTTTTTTATTATAAGTACCTACAATGACACTAAATCTTATAAATACCAAAACCAACCTGTAAAAATAAAAACACAAACAAATGATAAACACAATAAACAACGAAACAAAAGCAACGCAATATTTCTCAATAGCAGAGACAAGGCTGATAAATTCGACAAATTAACTTCTGTGTAAACACATGTTTCGTTCCCCATATTGCCGCTTGGTGGCAGCACGGTTGATTTATGGCATAAGGGCATCGGCTCTCACACCCGCCGCACGTGTTTTGATTTGTGTCTGTTAAAAATATGGTTCTTGCTTTTGATTTATTATTGTATTTGTTGTTTAGTAGTTTTGAAACGTAAATATAATGTCCACCTAACAATCAGTAGTACACACACACACACACACACACACACACACACACACACACACACACACACACACACACACACACACACACACACACACACACACACACACACACAAACACACACATACACTCAAGCCTTTTAACCCCGAAGGGGTAGGCAGAGGCGCAACAAGTGCACCCACTTTTCGCCGTTATTCCGTCCCATGATGTGATAGGGACGAGCCTATCGCCATATCGGGCGCAAATTCCAAACTCCGAGTTGATACTGAATTGAAAATCTCAATATCACTTTGCCCGACCCGGGGATCGAACCCGAGACCTCAGCATTGTAGTCGTACCATAATACAACTACGTCACCGAGGCAGTCTATCAATCAGTAGTAAGACAAAAAATGCGCATTCAGATAGAAATAGTCAAATTAAAAGCGAAATTGGTGTCTATAACTTCTTTTTATAGGATATGAGATAAGTGGACGATAGCCTAGTTGGGAATGAAACAGTCTCCCGAGACAATGTCCGGAGGTTCAAAACCTAAGACACACACCTCTGACTTTTCGAAGTTACGAGTGTATTGTTCGCTTTAACGGGGAAGGAAAACATCGTGAGGAAACCTGCATACCTAAGAATTTTTCATAAGAATCTCGCGGATATGTGAAGTCTGCCAAACCGCCCTAGGTCAGCGTGGTGGATTACGGTCTAACCCCTCTCAGTAGTAGAGGAGGCCCGTGCTCAGCAGTGATCAGTCTATAATACAGGGCTGATTGCATTGCATTGCATATTATTTCGTAGACTCAACGTATAGCGATTAGTAAAGGTAGCGAGCAACCTAATAACCTCATGATGATCACAGAAACCAGTTTTATTAATATTATGAATGGGACCGAGATCGTATTTATATCTCTCAGAACGAGGTAAAGTAGCTATGGTGCTTGTCGGATTGCCAATGTAAAATCAACCACACTCTAACGCACAAATTTCCACCTTTTTTTATGTCATTGAATGACGAGACGAGCATGCCGTTTGCCTGATGGTAAGCGATACGACCACCCTTATACAGTAGGAACACCATCTAGCACCTTAACTTACAAAGTAGGTACTGTATGGCATTCTACTGCGCTCGTCATCCTGAGACATAAGATGTTAAGTCCCATTATGTCCAGTAATTACACTGGCTACAATGTCCTTCAAACCAAAACACAACAGTGCATTCACACTGCTGCTTGGTGGTAGAAATAGGCATTGCGGTAGTACCCTAGACGGACTCTTAGATATGAGAGTCCTACCACCAGTAAAATATTTTACATTAAAAAACACCTCTACGAATATTGTCAGGAACGGTGCTTCAATTATGACTTTAATTACTTAACGTCCGATTTTCTTGACGTTGTACATCCTCTGCAAAGATACAACACACACAAAACTATATCACGACTTTATACCCGAAGGGGTAGGCAAAGATGTTACCCACTTATCGGCATGCGTTCCATCCCATAATGTGATAGAGGGCTAGAGTCTAACGCTATACAAAATACACCAGCATTTATAATTAAAAGATAGTCTGTAGTATAGACTGTCTCAGTGGCGTAGTTGTATTACGGTACGACTGCAATGCTGAGGTCTCGAGTTCGATCCCGGGTCGGGCAATGTCATATTGGATTTTTTTATTCAGTATCAGCCCAGAGTCTGGAATTTGTGCCCGATATGGTCATAGGCTCGGCTCCTATCACATCATGGGACGGAATACGCACGGCGAAAAGTGGGTGCATTAATTGCGCCTCTGCATACGCCTTCGGGGATAAAAGGTGTGTGTGTAGTCTGTAGTTTATATTAACGTAAAGGAACTTCTAGGTATTCGAACATCTAAACACTAGGTTCTTATCCATTTTCTATACAAAAACAAACCCATAAACGGACGCGTGATTCACGCACGTTTCTTAATACGGGCCGGTCGGTAAATCATCCCGCGAACATCTGCCGGCGAAATAGAAAAATAACAATAAATAAAGGGAAAACTGTGGACGGCCCGACACGAAACATTGGGCGGGTGTTAGTTTTTGGTTTTTACCTAACTGCGAAAATGGGATGAGAACTATTTATAAATAATGTGATGCTAAAAATTTGCTTTAAGTAATGTCAAAACATATCAAATTCATCCTTTACTTAAACAAATAATACTTTTGTTACTTTCTCAACAGTTCTCAGGGACTTAACGATTCCTTTAACCCCAAAAGAAAGTACCCCGGTCTTTAATACCCCGGAATTCTTTCGGCTCAATAAGCTAACCCTTTCGCTAATCCCGCCTATAATGAACCGACGTCGGACGTATTAAATACTGCCAACACTTTCTTTTCTCCTATTTATATGGTAATTGGGTGTTTGGTCCCAATTTAGTAATATTTTTTCTGTAATTAGGAGGTAATTGAAAAGTTATATATGATTGTTTTGTTTCTAGATGGATAATAGTCTTCTTGTTTATAAATTGTGAAGATTTAGGTTCATTGTACATGTCAGCGACATTTTGTACATGTTTTTCAATTGGAAAAAATGATACAAAGTTTGCCAAAATTTTAATTAGTGCTCGGTATGGCGTTAGGCTCTTCGCTATTAGTTATTACTTATTACATTATGAGACGGTAATGAATTTAGGAAATATTGCGCATTTATTAGAAGGCAATTACCTACCTCTACGATAAAAATGATTTAGCAATCATTCTGCACAAATTAAATTGTTGGTCCCAAATCTTTTTAAACCATAATACCTCTGACGTAAAATATATTATTCATTGATTTTATAAAACAATCAGATTCTTCATACAATACGCCATATTACGCACCGTATCTATTTCCAAAATCGTCATCGGTGACTGTTTGCGGTTTGATTATAAGCATTGTATGAACGATGACTAATGCTTGAAATGTCTAGGAAAAAGGTAGATGAATTTTAGAAAAGAAGGAAATTAGCATGACTCATTTATTAAGGTAAATTCTATGGAAACGACTATATTCGAAAAAATGTTTTTTTTTGCTTCTATAATGTTTTTTTTTTAATTTTCAAAATATTATTTTGTGTTTTTACATTACCTACTATGAAAGTATTTTCTTACCTTGAGACATTTATGGTATATTTTTGACTTTTTCTAAATCTGTCTCACGACTACACTGTCAACTAGCTCTATTTTTGCAACAAAAACCCAAAGAAAACTACATTTACGTTTATTTATCAATCAATAGTTGCCAGTCCCCCTGCATCACAATCATCGCCATTCTATATTGACAGTACGTGTCCAGAATCCGGGATCGTTTCCGGGATTTTGCAGCTATTTCTTTTGGCATCGATCGGCCGGGGTCAGCGCGGCCCGCGACCATTGAAGGGTTGGCCGCCCGTGTAATTGACCATTTACAATTCATTATGGCACGGTTGCAATGAATTTTCTGGTATTTCAACGTTGCCGTGGTATGGGTTTTACCGGCAAAATGCATGGTTCATAGATTTTAGGTTTAAAATATTTCTTGCGTTTCTTTTTGTTAATTAAAATAAGTGTTTTTAGGTTCGTGCATACTCGAAAATAATATCCGAGTTGTTATTTTTTTTTAATAATATACGATTTGTTATTTTCCATGTATACTTAAAATTGCTGTAATAGGTTTTTTTTGGGCATTGAATGACGAGAGGAGCATGCCGTTCGCCTGATGGTTACCGATACGATCGCCCATAAACAGTAACAACATCATCCAGCACCTTGAGTTACAGAGTACCTACTGTGTGGCATTCCACTGCGCTCGTCATCTAAAACATAAGTTGTTAAGTCTCATTATATCGAGTAGTTACACTGGCTACAATGTCCTTCAAACCGAAACACAACAGTGCATGCACAATGTTGCTTGGCGGTAGAAATAGACAATGCGGTGGTACTCACCCAGACGGACTCTTACATAATTACTACCGGTGAGGCCCGTAAATTCTCCAAATTACAAACACTCTTCATGTATATCATTGGCACAACACTAAATGTAGCACAGGCACCAGACTCTTAATCAAACATTATAACCTCTATCACTTCACAAAAAAGACCATTTTTCAAAATACATTAATCAAAACCAGTCCAATAACCCGATAGATGTCGATAGGGCGGTACAAAGGGCGGTAATTCTTCATTAGGGGCCAAAAGTTCCGGTCAAGGGCTGCCCCTGGGGGTTCGCAATCAACGGCTCTTACTTTGTTATTTTTAAGGGCAAGTCTGAGTCTTAAACGGCTTTATCGAACAGTCTGCCAATTTCTCTTAAGTTTTCTTTCATATTATCGTATCCAGAACTTCAAGTATCAAAGCTAATGTTATAGTTTCTTATTTAAAAAAAATGTTATACGTACTTAAGAAGCCTGTTTAGTTCAAAAAGTTCTTCTTTTATCAGGATGATGAGCGTAGGACGTCACGTTTTTGTAACTAACTCCATTCATTTTGTTTGCGAATAAGTCTGCCAACCCACACTAGGCCAGCGTGGTGGACTATGGCCTTAACCCTCTCAGTAGTAGAGGCCCGTGCTCAGCAGTGGGCAGTATATAATACAGGGCTGATTGCATTGCATATAATATTATTTATACAAAAGAAAACTAACTTCACAAATGTCTTGGTGCAACTCTAACCCTCATAAGGCGTGAGTTTTATTTAATTTGGCGGTTGTGAAAACACCCCGGGACCCGGCAAATGTTAGCTCTGTCCGAACAAGCTGAACTGGACAAATACGAGCGAATTATTGCTTTCCCAGCTCTAAATGTACCAAGATATTCGCCTTTTAGCAATTGTGTAGTTACACCGAAGCGACTTGTAAAGATGTTTCATTTTTTTGTGTTCTGTATTTAAAATCATTTGACGTCACGGGAAAGAAAGAATACTCATTAATCTACGTATGAAATTTGACAGTCGGATTTTAACCACTGGACGACCAGTAGTAATTATTAATTTATAGCTTTGTCGTTATGGGACTCCAGAAAATTCCTCTAAGAAACAATTATGTGGGTGTAGTTTTAATAGATTATGTTGTTATAGTACCTACGTTACGAACAAATCTACGTTAGAATCTAGATGATATTAGATACCTATAGACTGCCTCGGTGGCGTAGTTATATTACGGTACGACTGCAATGCGGTGGTCTTGAGTTCGATCCCTGGGCTGGACAAAGTGATATTGGATTTTTCTATTCAGTATCAGCCTGGAGTCTCTAATTTGTGCCCGATGTGGTGATAGGCTCGCCCCCTATCCCATCGTGGGACGGAATACGCACTTCGAAAAGTGGGTGCATTAGTTGCGCCTCTGCCTACCCCTTCGGAGATAAAAGGCGTGAGTGTGTGTGTATTAGATTCCTATTGTTTAAATTAACAACATTGTCAACTGTCAGTATTAATCTATGTAAATTACAAACAAGAATTTAACTTGAAGGCAAGCTAAATTTATTATTTCTCATTTTAATTGTTTTTGTTTTGTAAAATCTAAAATTTAAATTAACGATTATTCTGGACTGAACGGACATTATACAATTAATGCATAGGCAACAAATAAAATAAAATAAAATAACATATATTGAGTATTTTGTTGTATCAAACTTTATAAAAAACAGATGTTTCTAATTAGATTTGTATAAATTCTGAGTGTACAAAAACTCTTTTTCCTTAGTCTTAGGTACGGAATTGGACACATTCAACAGATGTGATAAAAGTTTACGTATTTGGCCACATTGTCCATAGTAACCGAATTTTTATTAAACATCTTTTTAAATTTTGACACCAAATTCAGTTGCATTTATACTTATCGTATTGTTACAGTTCGGTGTAATTGACGCGGTCTTTATTTTGTATCAAATCGATCGCCTTGAAGAGTCTCATTTAGTGGTCACCAATTTTAGGGGTGGCTTATTAAATTTACCCCATGGTGGACGTTGCATTTCTACAGTTTTAACAAGGGGATGTAATGTATTTATTAGATATTCGCGTCAAAGGTCTGTTATTGTACTTAAGTACTGGTAATGATAGAGCTAGCGGTTATTTAGAAAAATATTGTAGTTTTTTTTTTAATCTTGTTTTTTTTTAAATATATAATACAAATTGCAATGTAATTTGTATTATATATATTTAAAAAAAAAAACAAGATGCCAAAAAATAACCACGCTGAGTTTCTTGGTGCTTCTTCTCAGGTCAGTGGGCTTTTCCGAAGCACTGGTAGAATCTTATAGTTAAAAAAAAAAACGTTGTTAAAAATGACATGTAAAAGTGCCCCTAGGGGCCTAATTACATAATAAATGATTTTAGTTTGAGTTTGAGTTTATATTTTGATGGTTAAATTGTTCCACATTAATTCCACACGTAAACAGTAATAGGCACTACAGTATGACGATTTTTAAATTTGTCTAATGATTATCAAAAAACATTCAAAATGTATTTCTGTACTTCCGATACACAGTCAACCGGCTACTACGATTGTAGTAGAACAGATATTTCTAACTCCTCCCTATTTTATTAACTTCGTTGCGGGTTAAGACTAATTAGTGGTCCCAGAGACTCGCCGAGCTTCACCGCTCGGTGTCATAAAATGCGTGCCACTGTCGTTCCTGGCTTACAGGAGTTGCAGTAGTGGGTGTGAGGGGGGATAGCCTCGGCTACTACGATTGTTAAAAATTAACCAAGGTCCCAAAAATATTTTGATGTGAATGACAAACCACCCCATTGTTCAAAATAAAATCCTCAAAGAGAACCATTTATTTTACTTGATCAACCCTAGACGGAACAAATTTTTATTGATGCCTGCAAATCTTCGTATAATTTCGTCATTACGCGAACGCCCGGCTTTGCTCGGTTCTTATGTTTGGCATTACGTTTAATGATGGTGTTAATGTGGTGTCGTTATTACTTTTGTGGTATATAATTATGTTTGGAAATATTGAATGGAGTTTAGAAATTTTTATAAATTTCATTTTATACCTACTCTATCTCCCTCCGTCCAACTGCACGCAATTTTTTTAAGCTTGTAGAAAGAATTATAGGCAATTAGTAGATTATTTAGCTTCCTAAGTTTGGTCTTCATTTATACTAATATAAAGAGGAAAGATTTGATTGTTTGTTTGTAATGGATAAAAAAACTACTGGACCGATTTTGAAAATTCTTTCACTAATAGGAAGCTATATTACTCTTGAGTGCTATAGGCTACTATATATTCAGGGAAAATATTTTTAACCCGGAAAACCTGTTTCACGCGGGCGGATCCGTGAGCAGACGTCTAGTCTATTATAAGAATAGAAATGACCTTGACCTGTAACGAACTCACTTATTTTTTTTTCTATTTACTCACTATCGCTACTCTACCATTGTTGTAGCGTTACAAAACGTTATCTATTATTATCGTGATTGCACGTTTTCGTTATAACCTTAAAAATTATAGATTACTAGCTGTTGCCCGCGGCTCCGCCCGCGTTAAAAAGTTTTTCCGTCCGGGATAAAAGTTCCGCCTTATATTTTCCCGGGATAAAACGTAGCCTTAGTTACTCCTTATTACATCAGCTACCTGCCAATAAAAGTCCCGTCAAAATCGGTCCAGCCGTTTCAGAGATTAGCCGGAACAAACAGACAGACAGACAAACATAACATTTTTTTACAAAATGTTATTTTGGTGTATGTACCGTATATATATTGATATACAAGTAGTAAAAAACGGTTATTTCAATTACAAACAGACACTCCAATTTTATTTTATTTATATGTATAGATGAAAAAATAAAAAGAGTGAGTCTAGTCGTCGTAATGCGACCGTCGAATCTTACTAATATTATAAAGGCGAGAGTTTGTAAGTATGTATGAATGTCTGGATGTATGGACTATGGATGTTTGTTACTCTTTCACGCAAAAACTACTGAACGGATTTCGATGAAATTTGGCACACGGGTAGATCATATCCTGGATTAATACATAGGCTACTTTTTATCCCGGGAAAATATAAACCGGGACTTTTATCCCGGAAAAACTTTTTAATGCGAGCGGAGCCGCGGGCAAAAGCTAGTTTAATATATTTGTAACATACGTATTTTATGAACTTTAATTATGGCAATGTCACACTTCACTCTGCGCGCAATGTACTTAAAAAGGGATACACAATTTTTGCTCACGTTTTAATATAGATATTATTTAAATAGATGTACAAATCTCTCGCGTCTTTCGAGATTAAATAAACACTGACAAGTATTTCTCGAATCTCGATTGTAAATTAGACCAATTCGAAGGACCAACCTGACTCGAGAGGAATGGACAAATACTACTGTGATACTTTATTTTTGATAAGGTAACTTCTGTCTTCTGTCTCTTGATTTAGTGACTATTATCTACTATCACACAATAACTCCCCATGTTACACGCTTAAACAACTGACATTTAGGTTCACATGGTCGAATTAGGCGGGAGACCATATTTAAACAACGAGATGAGCAGATAGCCGGCCCGTTCTTTATTACGATTTAATTCAACAAAACAAACTGAAACCGCCTTTGATACGCCGACATACACGCTACCTAGGGACACCATGATTTCTGCTGAATGTAATTTTTTTTCTAAAGTATAGGGACTACAAAGACTGATTTTGCTTTTAATTATCCTATAATTACCTTGGTGGTATAGTTGTATTGTTTTTCTGACATCTTTGATTGTCTATTTTCCGCTCAGTATAAAGTTCTGTTTAGGTCTAGAATAGTGCCAGGTATATGATAATATTATTACATAGGACCTAAAATGTCAAAATGTGGGTATGATAAGTGATAACACTTCTGCCTATCCTTAAAAAGGAAATAAGGCGTGATACTATGTCATGTACCTTTTTAATTTTCTTAAAGTAGTCGTAAATACAAAGGTTTTCAAAGCCTTATACTTAATCTTTTAAATATTTTAAAGAAACTTGGATATAACAGAACTATAGCTAAACTACAAAGAAAATCCCGAATTCCTTTCTTAAAATCTGATTTGAGATAAATTTAAGTATAAAACAAAATGTATATCGCTTGATTTAACGCAGGGGTCCGTGGTCAGTTTCAATAAGGGTCCGTTTTGTCATTTTCGACTACAGACCCTTATTTTGAAGGTGCACTGTTTAAAGATTGATCTATACATATACATAGCACCGTTGTCAAATTTATAAATATACTAGCGGCCCCGACAGACGTTGTTCTGCCCTAAAAAGGAAATAAAATCCTAGACACCGAGTACAGCGCCATCGAACGGATCCAATTGTTAATCTAAGCCATTCTCGAATCTACTTGAAGATACACAAAAACATAAACAATCGGTCCAGCCGTTTGGAGAAGTTCAGTGACATACACACGCACGCACAGAAAAAAATATATATATAGATAAATTGTGAACCGCTTGAGTTGGGAATCGAGAATGGCTTGTATATTTAGTTTGTTTAAGCTGTTTACCTTCTTTTGTTAAGTTTATCATTGGACTACTTAATATAATACAATATAAATGGAATACTTTAAAATCTCACAAATAATCGTTAAACTAAATATGAACCCAATGTATTAGATATTTCCACTCACTAAATCAAGGACTGTCGGTCAAAAACAAAAATCGTGGTCACTATATCCGAGCATAAAGTCATAGAGCAAATCTGTTGTTTTGCTCGGTTTTGAGGCACAACACGCGACGTCAAGCGCAGGAACGATCTTACTTAGACCAGCTTTATTATAGTCTATTTATAGAAAGTATGTTTACTTTAATTTTATTCATTGGAGTTATGTTGTGGTTGACTTCTGTCTTCAGTGGAACTTTGGCATAGATGTTCAGGGTTTGTTTCGAGGACAGGCCAAATTTTTGCATGTTTTTTAACTAAGGATGGAAAAGGACCTTCCAGAATAAGTTGTAGTCAGATAGAGCAAGTCGTTAAAACTAAGTGAAAGTTTAAGACTGAAGAGGAGGACGTGGTAGAAGAAAGATCTTGACAGACATGTAGATCGAGCTCAAAAGCCAATTGATTTAAGTCAGTGCCTACTACAGAATAAAGTTACTTTTAAAATAACACTACTACATTTTGGCAGCAATTACTTTTTTACCAACTTCAAAGAAGTGGAGGTTTCGGGAGTGTTCTTATATGAAAAACAAATGATAGTCCATTGACTCTAAAGCTGTTCTAATAACATTAGCAATATAAAAGCTCGTGACTTCTCCCGGCCATCACAGCGCGCTGCCGACGTCACGACGCCCCGGCACGACGCAACACGCGTGTCCTTGCGACACGTCCGTTTGTACGTTGGACACTTTCGTTTGTTATTTTCTTATAGCATAGGCAAAGAAAGTATCCAGTTAATTGCCTGACGCTAAGTGATCTTCATAAAAAGTTTATTCCAAATAAAGGAAAAGAGAAGACATGAAAGATAACAAGCGGCATCCAAGAAGTACTATTTGTATACGTAGAACCGAACCCAAAGCCTCAAAGTTCCAAACGCAATGAGACTATACAAGTAAACACGTATGTAATCATATCATTGCACTTCGTCTGATAAACTAGAGAAATTCGGCGCTAACAAATCTCAGGAACGCAAAATCGTGACCCGAAAGTTTTTGATACAGATATATTTTCTAGCCTGATGTCTAGACTTAATCGTAATGAGTCATAACTCATGACATGGTACGAGAACTACTGAAAAATAGCGGCATTAATATACAGAAAAAAAGTTACTCAACGTTCCTAGAATTTGCACATTTGGAGTTCTAATTTCTTTTTAAGTTACAGTAATTCTGAAAACTCGGATTTCATATTTTCCCGTTAAGTTCTTACCTTGTAATAGTGATGACATGGAAAGATTTATCATACTTAAGGGTTTTTATATGTTCGTTATTGGAGGCCTTTGCAAGACTTAAAATGAAATTGACTCTTAAAGCCTGAAGTATCTGAAAACAACGTAAAAATGGCCCAAACATCTAAGACCTTACTGGTGGTAGGACTCTCATATGTAAGATTCCGTCTGGGTGGGTACCACCGCAATGACTATTTCTACCGCCAAGCAGCTATTTACATACACTGTTGTATTTCGGTTTGAAGGACATTGTAGCCAGTGTAACTATAAGACATAATGAGACTTAACATCTTATGTCTCAGGTTGACGAGCGCAGTGGCATGCCACACAGTACTTTGTAACTCAAGGTGCTGGATGGTGTTTCTACTGTTTATGGTTGGTCGTATCGCTTACCATCAGGTGAACGGCATGCCCGTCTCGTCATTCGATGCCATAAAAAAAAACCTCTCAACGGTTTTGATAAATATCAGGAGAGAATTTAAACAGAAATGAACTAAACAAATAGAATTTTTGTAACCATCGGGATCAGCCAAGATGTATTCAGTGAAATAGGCATTCTAGTAACGGTTATCGTCATTTGAACTTATTGTATATACTTCCACTTCGTCCATAAAATTCCTCTGATGATACTTATAGCAAGTCCTAATTTGAACTGTATACCTATCATTCATATCCTTGTAGAAATGATCTTTGTAACTTTTGAATCTGGACGCACGCAATTCAGTATCCTTGAGATCTCAAGACAATATATAAAACCCATCATCCAGTTACCATGATGGAGGACAAAGAGCCGCGACGACTCGTAAAGTCGCATGCAACCCGACACCGGGCGATAACATCGGACGGCAGACGGTAGCGCTTGACTTATTGTAGTCTGTGCCTTTGTTTTACTGCTCGGTACTTGTATGATATACTCTTGCAGTTTCTGTCCTGGAAGGGAAGTTATCTCTGGTATTATTTATTGGAGGTGATGGTTTGCTTTCAGGTGATTTAGTTGCTTTTGCTATATCTGCGAAAAACTACTTCGTCTCATGGTGTGATAGGTAGAGCTTATAACCATATGGACGCAAATGCTAATTCCAAGAGCTGGTTTTGGGACTTTAAAGATAGCAACACACTAAAACATGTTCTATAGTGTATAAGTTTAGTATCTAAATGCTTAATTCGTTGTTTCAGGGGCACAAAACAGGCGGACGGCGATTGGTCTCGCGATGGAGCTCTTCGAGCAGCACCAAGGCACACACATATTGCAGGTAAGGTCCCATTATGTACTAGCTACTGAACTGTCTAATAAATAAATGATAATAATAATAATACCAGCACTGTATTTATATACTGCCCACTGCTGAGCACGGGCCTGCTCTACTACTGAGAGGGTTTAGGCCTTGGTCTACCACGCTGGCCTAGTGCGGGTTGGCAGACTTCACATACCCTCGAAATTCTTATGGAGAATTCTCAGGCATGTAGGTTTATTCATGACGTTTTCCTTCACCGTTAAAGCGAACGATAATTGATAAACAATACACACATAACTTCGAAGTCAGAGGTGCCTTGGGTTTGAACCTCCGGACATTGTCTCGGCAGACCGTTCCATTCCCAACTAGGCTATCATCCATTTCGTCCGAACTGTCTAAAGGATGATGAAAATAAATAAAAAATTATGATAACATTAAAACTTACTTTAAAATTGAACCTTATTTGGTAAATATCCTTCCAGAATCATAATTTCTTGCGGCAACATTTTTTTGCATCTCTCAGTAGCTATAGGTATATTTCTTTGGCCGTATTATTATTTAATTTAAACGCAATGTTACCTTTGTCCTGCAATACCCGGTACAGTAAGATTCCGTATGTAGGTAGATATTGACACAAAGTAACAATGACTTCGGGCCACTCATATGAGATTTTTTTTATCGATGGCTCGACAAAGTGATGATCATCTCCCTGTCGAAACTACAAGGGATTTTTTTTCGAATTCTAAATTTGTTTACGGAATCCTTAAAAGAATTTACACTCCATGCACTGTTAATTTGAGCATTAAATCGATTACTACGACAAAAACTGTAAAACAAAGTGTTGCGACATTTTTATCAACTGTTTGTTTATTTTCGTCGCGACAATCACACTAGAACTTGAATTTACATTGCGCAATGACTTGGCCGACTTAACGCTTTTCAGTTAAACAAACACACAATGGATGGCGCACAAAGACCGGCCATACACTAGCGTCGTTGCAAAATGCCAATTTAATATTTCACGGATTTCGCTGGAAAAAAATTTCATAATGACCAAATTAATTGTACACACACTTTCTGTGCCAATTTTGATAGGGTTGTGTAAAAAAAATCTATTATGAGTTAAATTATTATTTTGCAATCGATATTCTGTCATTACGGCTTTGTGGTGTTGCGGTTTTCTATTTTGTATTGAAAATGGCCGTGTACGTGATTCCTTGATTCGGTTTTTTTTAATCAGGTGCAACTGTTTTGCTGGACTAGTTGTACGTTTTGTGTGAAAAAACAAGAGCGTGCATTAGGGTACGAGGTTGCGTGACGAAATCCTTTATTTAAATACGTGAGTGACAAAGAATATAAGAATTACTTGTCATTGTTTAAAATGGCGAGGTTGTGGCTTACCCTATATAGAATTCATTTTCAATAATGTGTGAATTTTTAAAGTTCAGACTGTTTGTACTTATGCTTATCCTACTAATATTATAAAGGCGAAAGTTTGAATGTATGAATGTCTGGATGTATGGATGTTTGTTACTCTTTCACGCAAAAACTACTGAACGGATTTCGATGAAATTAGGCAGACGGATAGATCATATCCTGGATTAACACATAGGCTACATTTTATCCCGGGAAAATAAAAAGCGGGACTTTTATCCTGGAAAAAATCTAGTTACTAATATTAATGCAACGTAAAGTAACAGCTACCGTTGGATTTCGTATGGTCAGTTCTCACTGCGATTCTGCAGTTCTTCCAACGATCTCTCGTTGGAGACGATAAATACCATTTAGTCGTCAATCCCCGTCTTTGAAGATTATCAACTAACTCGTTAACAGTAAGTTCATGTGCTTTGAGTTTTTATCACCAGGAAATCCTTTCTGTTCTACTTTAGCAAACCGAGTTACACGAAGACTATAAATATACGAAAAAGAAATATTTTAGTATTGGAGTGAACTTATCTTAAATCTTTAGACTTTAGAGGAAAAAATTGAGTACTAAAGCTGGTCTAGATAACACATAAACCTAACTCAAGGACCAGAAATTCTTGGCTTCCTAGATGCTCTCAATATCTAAGGCCCTTCCACATGTCTCCAAAGGAAAATACACGTTGATAAACACTGGGTTGTTATTCGCGGCAAAATTGAGAATTCATATTATTCACATACATTCTGCTACAAAATTTTCGTCACTAACTGACAACGTATAAACTCATTCAGGCTTAAATGTTGGTATTTTTTTTTTTTAAACTTACAACTAGCGTAACAAAAAATAGTAAATATAATAACAAAAGAAAAGGTCAATTACAAGTTTTCACAAATACAGTACAACAATGTAGAACTATAATAGGCAGATAACCAGCTTAAAGGTCTAAGTATTATAATAAATGCACATTACGATACGTGAAAAAACACATTGCACAAAGTTTTCTTTAATTTGGAACAGTTAAAGTTAAAGAGGTCAATATCAACTTTAGATGAAATATCATTGAATGATCTGCACGCTCTTATAACGTATGAGTTCTGCCGATATACTGATTTAGCACATGGAACATATAAGAGGTTCGGTTTTCTAATCGTAGTACTAGGTGTGCGCAGTCCGATTTTACTTAGCAGTTCAGGGCAATCAACAGTGCCGTTGAGAATATTAAAAAGATATGCTAGATCGGCTATTGTCCTACGCTCCTGCAATGGAAGAATATGAAATTTCTTGCATCGAGTAAAATAATCATTGGAATAATTGCCTGAACGGAATTGCAAATATCGTAGAATTTTTTTTGTATTTTTTCAACTTGGTTAATGTAGATATTGTATTTAGGGTTCCACACTTGCGAGGCATATTCAAGGTGGCTGCGGACGAAAGAACAATAAATTATTTTGAATGTCTTGATATCATTAAATTCATAGCACAATCTTAAAACAAAACCGAGTGCCATGGAGGCTCTCCTGACTATGTTCTCGACATAAGCATCAAACAGCAGTTTAGCGTCAAAAGTAACCCCAAGATCTCTTATAGATGTCACGCGTGATACAGTGGTGTTTAATAAGAAGTAGTTGTGGATATATGGTGTATGCTTCCGAGTGTAAGAACAAATATAGCACTTACTGGCATTGAGATCTAGCTTGTTGATGTGGCAATAATTTTGGAATCTATCAAGGTCTTCTTGGAGACGAAGGGAGTCTGCAACAGAGCCAATTGGGCAAATTATTTTCATGTCATCAGCATATAATAATATTTTAGAATAAATAAAGCTATTAGATATGTCATTAATGAATATAATGAATAGAAGTGGCGTAACAAATATTTGTATCACAACATATGTAATGTGAACATTATAATTTATCATTCCTAACTTTCAAACTATGAAATGTGATCTCGTGTTTATTAAACCAAATATTTTATGTGGAACGAAACGAAAAAATCCAACGATAATAGTTATTTAATCGTAAACAAACTTATGAAGGCCAAATCACAGTAGCAGTTTTAAAATATAAACTAATCATTGACACAGCGGTAACACTTTTTATAACAAAATTAAAGTAGGGCCACGTACACAAAGCCGCCTAAAAAAGTCAAAAACCAACTAACAATGGTCCATTACTGACATAATCCACACTTTATTTTAAAAACTTTTTTAATGCCCTCATCTCGCGATTAGACGCGGATTTACAAAAAGTTCATTGGATATAGAGTATTTTGTCACCCGTGCATCTCATTAAAAAGTTTGATGAAGACCTCACCTTTAAAGAGTCTAGAAATGGTACTGGTGCATAAAATAGAATGCAATTGATGTGAAATCCATTAGTCTAGATCGAGGCAGAAGTGAAGACTTCTTTGCCGAAGCAATCGTAAATTTGAATTTGGAAAATCTAAATTCGAACGTAGACTGATCTTAATATTTTGATTCGAAAATCGAATGTGACTAATGGAAATTATGAAATTAACTTTTATGGGAATACTGATTAGTAACACCAAAATCATGTTAATTAGTTATTAGATAAGAATTATAATCGCTTGGTCTCATCCAGTCTGTGTATATCAGTGTTCATTTTGGCTCGCGTTGTTCGTTGTTCAACTGGCCACTGTTTGTTTATTTTTTTCTGCATCAACGGATACAAAATTGATCTTAGCTATCGACTGATACTGTTAAGTTTTGTTTTATAAGTACCGTTTGCAATATCACAATCGCTTTAATTACTTAATCTGTATTTTTTTGTGTTTTTATAAAAATATATAATGTACAAAGTGATTTCAATAATATAAATCCATGCCTTTATAAACAGTAAAAGATCTTCATGAAATAGTACGTGATTTTGTTCGTACCTTTGTTAACATTTTTTCCTTATACAGTTGACAGTTTACCGATTCCAACAATGTCTGAAAATAATACTACGAATCAAACAATAATCACTTAAAGCTTACTTATAAAGGATGCTACGCTCTTCAAATAATGAGGATGATTGAGCCAAATTGTTTATTTTCCTTTAAAAATCCTTGTGACGTCACAATTCTATTGATTAAGGTATGAACACAACTGCTGAAGACCGCAGCAACCGCAAGAAACCAGGTTTACTGATATAAAGGTGCCAGCGTTGCTTACAGTTAGGGTCTTTTTATACAGTTAACTACAAAATGAGCAAGCTGCTTGCCTGATAAACGATGCCACTACTCATTAATAGTGGCAAGAAGCGAACTTTAAATTAATCCTCATGCAGATGGAGCTAAGAAATATTGCTTGAAAATGTTAGGGTCTAAATATGCGCAATAGTGAGCGACGTATGAAGTTCTCTGAATTACGAAGGTATGTGAAGTCTGCAAACCCGCAATAGGCCAGCGTGGTGGACTAAGGCCTTAAGCCTCTTAGTTATAGAGGAGGCCCGTGCCCAGCAGTGGACAAATTATAATAAAGGGCTGGTATGGAGAGATGTATACGATGTTATCGATTAATTTAAAATAAAACTATTATAGCTAGCAATAATAATTTCATCTAAATGAGGCTTTACAATGCACTGCAATCGTCAGACATTTTTTTTTTACATTACTTAGATGTGAAGTTACAGTAGTTACAATTATTATTACAGCAGTTCACGGCGATCGCTATATTAGACTCGAAGCCTGTATCGCAGTGACCAATAAGAATTGAATTTTTAATTCACCGAAAAATCTGATACACATCCATATAAATAAATAAATTTAAGCTTATTAACTAAGTACACTTATATGTGTGTGTATGTGAAGTTCTTCGTTCGTTCATTCCCCAGTAATGAAGTGAGCACAGGAATTATAGACAGTGTGTCTATAATGTCAGTATTCAACTACATGTTGCAGAATTATGGGTTTCTTTGCTGACTGTACTTGTTAATTGGAAATCTAAATTTAAAGGCATCTGGACGTTTACTACTTAAGATGTAGTTCGTTTTTGTGGGATATCCGAAAGTAATGATTGCATATTTTTTTACTATTGATACATATACCGAGTCCGCCTTCAATTAGATATGAGTTTGATACTCTCCTCTTAAATACGTCAACAAAAAAGTCTTACATAAAAAATAGGACGCTAATAATCGTTAAACTTTGATGGTATAAAATTGTACTGCTTTATCAAAAAAATATGTTCCAATTTTAAAAGTTGGTAAGGCATTTATGTTTTTTTCTTTTGTGGATATTTGATTCACCTTATTTTTTTTTTTTTTTTGTTGACGCGGAGAAAGCGACTTATTACTACCGCCCAGTGTTCAAGGGGAACGACTGAGCGGTTATGTTGGGTTCACCGTGCCTTTCGACCCGACGTTGAGCCGCCCGGAAAGATGGAAAACGTCGGGCGACCGCCGGGCCGAGTCCCTAACCTATGTACACCGCACGGCATACCAACTAAAACTCCGCGGTGGCCATCTTCGGCGCATTAGGGACGGCTGCGGGCTTCCTCCGACTCACGTCTAAGTTGTCGTCCGCAACCGCCCCTGCGCGTACCGCTGTTGCGGTCCGTCTTCTGTTGTTGCGGGGGCTCAGAAGCCCCCGTACACCGAAGGACGCCTTTGGCGTCTGAGGCAGCGTGAGACACGCTGCCGTCCATCACGGGGGTCACAGAAGCTGGCTAGACTAATAGGTGGACGGCCCCTCCCGCCCACCCGTGACCCCATCCACCTTACTTGCCTAAATTGCTATGAACCCTGATTAAAAATGAAAAAAAAAAAATCTTGTAAATTCTTCGAACTGTTTTGATCTTGAGCTCAATGGATAGTATTTTACTTAAAATAGAATCCACGTTTTGTATTAAGTTACGTGACTTACCGTTGAGCGTAAGATCGTCTAATCCATGTCGATAATCGTTGTACGCACGGACAGACATTTCCACGGTGTTTTCATTGCGATAATTGAGAAAAACAACTTGTTATACCGTTTTTGTTTCGAATTTAGTTCAGTTATCCGGATGTTGTGTGGATCCCACTTTTTGTATATTTTTTGCAATTGCGTTAATATATTAAGTTGTTTTCAATTTTTTTTTAGACTTGAATATTAACATTTTTGAGTCATAAATATAATAACTTTGTGTGGTCATCTAAAGTAAAAAGGCATTAGCAAAGAAATATTTTTTTATCGTATATTTCAAATTAATTTTATAATATTGCTACAAATTAAATTTTGTCTCTGACACCTAAGATTTTCACTTGAGTAGCTTACGTTATTGACAATACAGAGAAATGAAAACGGGTTGTTTTTAAAATGGGAAGTCTGGCATATTTTAAGCTAAGCTAGATTTAGGTCACGGCACACCATATTGATTGAATATTTGCACGAATGGATTCCTATTTTGGGGTGTCTTCATACGAAAAGTGTCCTTCAATTGACCAACTTCTACATCGGTAAATACTACTACTAGTGACTACCCAATTAGTGAAAAATGGGGCTAGAGATTTTTCATAAAATCCTGTTTTTTTTTGGATTAAAGTCATTGCTTATCTAAAAACAGAATTCACTAAAAAACTTTCTTTTTTTCCATTGGATTGCTAATTTATTTAAGTAATCTTCAATCTACTGAAAATATGAATTGTTACACCTTTGTTCCTTTCCTGGCATAAACGTGTATGTTGCTAATTGTTTTTATTTTGTTCACAGTCGCTAGACGGGTTCGCGTTATCAGTAGCGGCGGATGGGAGGTTCCTGTACATATCCGAAACGGTTTCTATATATTTAGGATTATCACAAGTGAGTAACAACATTATGCAATTTCATTTCCGAACCCAGGTATATTTGTGTAAACTGGTAAGGCAGGGCAAAATTGGATTTTTCTGTCCAGTATCAGCCCGGAGTCTGGAATTTGTGCCTGATATGGCGATAGGCTTACCCCACGTCATAGGACGGAATCCACATGGCAAATAGCGGGTGAACTAATTGTGCCTCTGCCTTCGCTGTCAGGGATATAGGCGTGTGTGAAATTGGCGAATCATAATCATCTCTCATCAATGGATAGTCTATCTGCATTTCACTTACCATCAGGTTGACATGTGAATAGTAACCGTGTACGTATTAAAAAGCAGACTGAACCGCGAGCAAAGGTAAAGATTTATAAGAGTTAGTGGTAAATGACTTGCTCATTTAAGTCACATTCAACCAATAGCTTGACAACAACTTCGTAGTGACGTCAGCCATTCATAAAGTGACTGATTTGATGAGGCCGTATCTAAAATTTCGACAATTGCAGTCAAGTTTTCATCGTGATTTTTTTTTTATAAACTGATCTGATTAATTTATAATACATCATCGGAAAGACTATTTCAACACTAATGGAATAAACCAGCCAGATTTTCAATATCTTTCTTTAATTTCAATCTATCTACCAAGTTCCAATGTCTGTTTCAGAAAATCTTGTGACACGATTTTATATTGAAAATAAAGAAATTGTTTATCCTTTAGGCGACTTTTATACCAATAAATAGTATTTTAATTAGTTAGCTTCAAGCACGATTTTGATTGAAGACGACAAAAAGTTTGAGTCTCCATACAACAAAATATCTGAAACAGACTAGACGTTGGAACTTGGTGGATAGACTGAAATTAAAGAAACATATGGAAAATCTGGCTCGTTTATTCTATTAGTGTTGAAATAGTCTTTCCGATGATGTATTATAAATTAATCATATCAGTTTATTTTAAAAAAAAATCACTATGAAAAGTTCACTGAAATAGTCGAAATTTTAGACACACCATCTTAAGGAATTGAAATTTTCTTCAATTCATGTATCTATAGGAAGGCAGGGAAGGATTCAATCTTCATGGTTTGTTTTAATTATATTTTGACAAAGAAGGTCTCCTCGAATGAGAACGGTTCACAGTCCTTCTTTTTCTGTCTTCTGCTACTTTGTCACATAGCTAGATCAACTTTGGATTAACATAATATGGGATATTGTTTCAAGAGCTTAGCAGGACCTCTAACACAAAAACCTCTTCTCGGGCGAAGCGTTCAAAACCTAGTATTTTTAAGATATAAATCGTCTTCAGCTACCACAGTTCATTCTGAACATAGAGATTAAATCAGTAGAAATTCGACGGCGCTAGAAACATCCGGTGTACGTTGCAACAAGATAAAATCATTTTACACGTGTCCTCTTGCGTACGTGGGCCGAGTTTATATTTCTATGCCTTTTTTAACGTGAAGGGTTGATTCCTCGAAGATATCTTAGGCTTGGATGCGACGCGCTGTTGAATACAAAATTGGTTAGGTGATAACTGCAGGGTATTTTGAAGAAGACTTAATCAGAGAATCAAAATGTCTTTATTCTTAATCATATGATGCTTGAGAAGCCCGTGTAGAATTTGGTTGTCTCAATTATAATAAAGGCACTCTGGTATTTCTTGGGTTTCAGTCGTAAAACCAAGCTTAGTAGTATCAAATTTCTAAAGTTCAGTGGTATAGGAATAAAAGTGTAACAGATAGTGACTTTCATAGTTATAATAGAATGGATAAATGTGTAAAACATAAGCAGAGAAGCAAAAGCATCTTGTGTAGTAAGAACCTAATAAATTTAAATTAAAGGAATGATGATACGAATCTAGTATTAAATATAGAACGGCCCTTAGAATATACATGTAAACAACTATATATTTTGTATGCAAATCTAATTCCTTTGATCATGCGATTGTATGGTGTCATGGAAATCTAGAACCATAAATCCATACATAAATTAAAGTTAAATACGTTCTTAAAGTCTCTGTTGTACCTCTTTAAGTGTATGAATAACAAAAAATAAATAAAATACACTGTTCTTGTAAACAATATAGTAAAATACAAATTTTGGAATTTATGTTTTCTAAAATGCTCTAAATTATTGTGCCGATCGAATACTGACACAAAACAGTAACATCTAACTTTAAAGATCACGTAGAACTGATGACATGAAAAAAATAGGAAAAGTAAACTGTAACTAACAAAAAATTAAATGGACGTCACTACAAATTACGAAAACCTAACAGAATTGTCGTGTTCAACACCAAACCGTATCGTAGACTCTGAAAGAGGCACATCAAAATTAAATAACGTTACGAAATTAAAAAGCGATGTGGAAACAGTCCGAAAAGTGGGAAATTCAACATGGCTGGCTTTAGGGATGGTGCGAGTGAGACGCAAGATGGGGGGAAAGGGACGATACGATATGCCAGTCACGTCTTGGGCAAGCACAGGCGTGCTTCCCATCCTAATGTCTGCGAACCACACACACCCACTCCTATACCTTACACACATTGTACGTGTGTGTGTGCACATAAACTTCCTGGTAAATAAGCGTAGATACTTTCTTACCAACATGTCAGGCTATTTGGGGGTATATTAAATTCGTTTTGTTTTCCTCGACGTCGACAGTCGGAAATCATATTTGGATTGGGGAAGCTTGCGGATTACGGGGATTAGGTGTCTGTTTTGGTAGAAAGATATTTGCTGATTCGATGAAGAATCAAAAGTATTCAAGTTAAATATGCACCATTAAAATAAACATAAAAATTCTAAAGATACTGACACGTACTGGTTCTCCTATGAATTACATGAATCGTTTACATATTAATAACTTTAATTTTATGTAAAAAATGCGAATTTGATCTCGGAAAATTACTATTGTCTTAACATATGCCTTGAAAACATTGTTCGACTAAAAACTATCATCTATCGAAATCAATACATCTTTCAATACAACAGTTACATTCAAATTGCATCAATGAATTCCTGTACGTGTCGCGTTGAAAATTTCTACCCCGTCAATGGTATACCACATACCAGTAAACACCATAAAATCCTTAGAATCTTTCCGAGAAACGACCACCTCTACAGCACCATTGTTTTATACTATATTTACATGCAACCGTCCACTGCGGATACACGAACATTGAATGCGTAATAGGGTCCCACAATTATATTTGATAAATTTATTTAAACACATTTGCATACACCGTGAAAGGATCATCGAGAAAGTTCTATTTGCATATCTGTTATCGTTTGATTGATTCATCTTTATGATTCTATGGTTTTATCTAATTTTTGTATTGGTGTGATTTATAGACGTTTTCTGATTAACTTCCACCTTCACTTATCCTTCAGTGGTATTTTATTTCTATGGTTCATCCTTGAAAAGCTGTGCTTTGTTGATGTTTTTAATTAGCTAACTATACTGTTGTAAATGTAATTGTTATTTTGGGACATCAACGTTAAACCATTTATTTTTCTACACACTTATAAAAACAACAAATATATATATATATATATATATATATATATATATATATATATATATATATATATATATATATATATATATATATATATATATATATATATATATATATATATATATATATATATATATAATGACGGTTTTACGGTAAATGTTGCTGTATACTCCGCTCCTCGTCTCGCAAACTGATATACTTTGATCCGTGCTTGATGCGCGTGTGACGTCGGTGGATCTGCACTCACAGGTTTTCAACATACTCCTCGACGTTTTGACCAACATTTGTGGATCCATTAACGGTCAAAAAAATGATACTGAATGTGATTACTTTGATCCAGAATATATTTAACTTATATGCGACATTTACTTTGACTAAGTTGATCCGGAGCCAAAATTGACTAATAGGTACTACACAAAGCGGCAAAATCCCTGATTCTACTGTTTTCTCCTGTTTTTGAAGTCATACTTCTTTAGGCGCGTTATGAAAAAGTTAATGGAGTGAAATTTTACGATGCGCGCATGTGTGACACGAAATTTTCTCACGGGAGAATTATCATATAGGGCAGATTTAATATTAGATTTCAAAAAAGTAACCACCATTGTGAATTCCTATGTTTTAAGGTCAACCGACCTGAAAATAGATATCTGAGCATGGCTTTAGATACAAAGGGCAGATCCAATTTTAGAAATGAAAAAAGTGGCCGCCATTTTTAATTTCTTTGTTTTAAGGCCAATCGACCTCAACATCGATATCTGAGCATGTCCTTAGGAACAAAGGGCAGATCCAATGTTATTACTCAAAAAATGGCCGCCATTTTGAATTTCTTTGTTTTAATTTGATTTCAATCTCTTATAAGGTAAAGTTTAGTATAATACTAGGTAACACATTTATAATTCAGCGTTTTCTGTTTTGCAAAAATGTTTTATGAGCATTTAACACATTTTTAAGTCTAAAGCGGATGGGTATTAAAACAACTTAGTGTGATAGGAAGGGGCGACTTTTCGTGGGAGACAAAAATGAAATGTCCATTCTCATGCTGCAAATTTGTGAGTCTATTTCCACAGAACAATCATCTAGGTCTATCATCCGGTATCATCATCATCATCATCATCATCATCAGCCGTATGACGTCCACTACTGAACATAGGCCTCCCCCAAAGATTTCCAGGTGGACCTGTCAAAAGCAGCCTGCATCCAGCGCGTTCCTGCGGCCTTTACCAAGTCATCGGTCCACCTTGCAGATGGATGGCTGACGCTACGCTTGCCAGTACGTGGTCTCCACTCTAAAACTTTTTGTCCCATCTGCCGTCAGTTCTTCGAACTACGTGCCCTGCCCATTGCCACTTCAGCTTGCTTATCCGTTGGGCTATGTCAGTGACTTTCGTTCTTCTACGGATCTCCTCATTTCTGGTTCGATCGCGTAGAGAAACACCTAGCAAAGCCCTTTCCATAGCTCGCTGAGTGACCGTGAGCCGTCTTAGGCGGGCCCTAGTCAGAGGCCACGTCTCAGTGCCGTATGTCATCACTGGTAACACACATTGCTTGAAGACTTTTGTCTTCAGGCATTGAGGTATTTTGGACGAGAAGACCTTGCTTAGTTTCCCGAACACTGCCCATCCAAGCTGGATTCGCCGATTGATCTCTTTCTCAAATTTGGACTTGCCGAGTTGGACTACTTGACCTAAACAGACGTACTCGTCTACAACTTCGAGAATTGAGCTCCCAACGATAATCAGGGTTGGCACAACATGAACATTCGACATGATCTTGGTCTTGTCCATGTTCATCCTGAGACCCACCAGTTGAGAAACTCGGTTGAGGTCACTGAGCATTGTGCTCAGACCCTCCAGCGATTCTGCCAGTACACCGATATCATCAGCAAAACGAAGCTGAGTGATGTATACGCCATTGATGTTGATGCCGAGTTCTTTCCAGACCAAGAGCTTGTAAGCACCTTCCAACGCGGCAGTGAACAGTTTCGGAGAGATAACATCTCCCTGTCTCACGCCTCTGTGTAGTGGAATAGCCTTCGAACTCTGTTCTTGTACTCGGACCTACATGGTGGCGTTGTTATACAAGCACCTCAACACTTCGATGTACCGATGATCAATGTGGCGCTGCTGTAGAGACTGCAGCACAGGCCAGGTCTCGATCGCATCGAAGGCTTTCTCATAGTCCATGAACGCTAAGCAAAGTAGCAAGTTATACTGCCCAGTTTTTTGTATAACTTGCCGCAGCGTATGGATGTAGTCTATTGTACTATAATCTTTACGGAATCCGGCTTGTTCGGGAGGCTGGAAGTCATCTAGCCTGCGCTTGAGACGATTCGTGATGACTCTTGAGAACAGCTTGTAAACATGGCTCAAGAGTGAGATGGGCCTGTAATTCTTAAAAAAAAAGGCGTTATCACCTTTTTTTTAAGAACAATACCACCACACTCCTGTTCCATGCCTCTGGCGTTATACCCTGGATCAGAACGAAGTAGAATAGCTTTGAAGGAATGTAAGAGTCCGGTATCACAGAATAAAAAATACAGTCAAAAAATAAATTATCACTTTCACATCGAGTATAAAACAATCTACGACACTTCAGATAGCATCACTTTTTTTTAACTTTGACTAGATGCGCTCCGCGGTGTTAGTCGCGGCTTAAATTACCGCAGGAATACTTTTCGGAATAAAGTTTAGTCTATGTACTAATTCAGGGTGTCAACTACTGCTTTATCAAATTTCATCAAAATTGGTCCAGCCGTTTGAGCGTGAAGACGTAAGAAACATGCTTACACACTTCGTCACAAACTATCGCCATTATAATAATAATAATAAGTATATTTATTTCTCCACAGTTCGTACAATTACAGTAGCACATAATATAAAATATGACATATAAACCTGTGGAGACTGGTGCCTGATCTAAGATTACCTTGTGTTACAGGTCACCAGGTCTCCACCTTCGGAACTTACTATGCTAGACAAATTTTTTTTAAATTAAAAACTAAAAACTAAAAAAAATTGTGTTTGTGTGTGTGTGTGTGTGTGTGTGTGTGTGTGTGTGTGTGTGTGTGTGTGTGTGTGTGTTTATGTGTGTGTGTGTGTGTGTGTGTGTGTGTGTGTGTGTGTGTGTTAGTGTGTTGTATGTATGTAATATGTATGTTTAATATTATGAAGGATTGCTCCGCATGCGATGAGGTTTATTCTCCAGATAAAAGTAGCCTATATCACTCACTTTATCATCTTTTTATTGCAAGAATTATTAATATCAGTTAAGACGGATTGAGTGAGTATATTTATTACGATCATTACAAAATTTCAGAGCTTAGGTTAGATAAATAAATATTAACTCATGACATGTAGTAGATTTTCTGTCTCACAATAATTCATACCCATGAGCCAATTTGTGATCGCCTTTTTACATTTATAATAATTTAAGGTGCCTATTATGGTATGTTTATTGCATTTGTTGTACAGAATTATAATATTAGTGTGATTACCAATTGGGCTCAGTGACACCGTATTAGTAACATTTTGGTACTATGAAAAAAATAACATTAATTGGATGTGTATAAAACGTCGCGGCTGCTCTCAGCCAATCTGATCTGAATCTGATTGTTTGCTGTGCTCTGATTGGCTCATTCAAATCGGATCAACATTTTCCGTAACTATCGCAAGGTGGATTTGTATATCGGATCAACTTCGGCAAACGTTAGTAAGAAGTCCCGTGAGTGTAGATGTTGATCCGGTTGGAGCCACATTAGTTACCAGAAATGCATATTGGATCAACAAAAGGCGGCGGATCAACATAGATTTTTGGATCAACAAAGTGCTCGCGTGAAGTCGCCTCTGATCAACATTTACCGTCAAGCTATCTCTATATATATATATATATATATATATATATATATATATATATATATATATAATGACGGTTTTACGGTAAATGTTGCTCCAGTGTGAAGTTAGAACAAATGTTGATCCACCTATTTCACGTGTTTGCTCAGCTCCAAGTCTCGCAAACTGATATACTTTGATCCGTGCTTGATGCGCGTGTGACGTCGGTGGATCTGCACTCACAGGTTTTCAACATACTCGTCGACGTTTTGACCAACATTTGTGGATCCATTAACGGTCAAAAAAATGATACTGAATGTGATTACTTTGATCCAGAATATATTTAACTTATATGCGACATTTACTTTGACTAAGTTGATCCGGAGCCAAAATTGACGAATAGTTACTGAAACACAAAGCGGCAAAATCTGTTTTACTGTTTTCTCCTGTTTTTGAAGTTATACTTCTTTAAGCGCGTTATGAAAAATTTATGGGAGTGAAGTTTTACGATGCGCGCGCATGTGTGACACAAAATTTTCTCTCGGGAGAATTATCATAAAGGGCAGATTTAATGTTAGATTTCAAAAAAAATTACCACCATTGTGAATTTCTTTGTTTTAAGGCCAACCGACCTCAAAATCGATCTGGGCATGGCTTTAGGTACAAAGGGCAGATTTAATGTTAAATTTTAAAAAATTCGCCGCCATTTTGAATTTCTAATTTTTAAGGACAATCGACTTCAAAATCGTTATCTGAGCATGGCCTTAGGTACAAAGGGCAGATCCAATGTTATAATTGAAAAAGTGGCCGCCATTTTGAATTTCTTTGTTTTAAGGACAATTGACGTCAAAATCGATCGACTTGGGCATGCCATTGATAGTAAAAGACAAATCTAATATTAGACTTAAGAAAAGAGGTCGCTATTTTGAACTTCTTAACATTGAGATTTCAGTCTCTTATAAGGTAAAGTTTAGTATAATACTAGGTAACACATTTATAATTAAGCGTTTTCTGTTTTGCAAAAATGTTTTATGAGCATTTAACACATTTTCAAGTCTAAAGCGGATGGGTCCGCCCTGTGGATTGGGGGCGTTTGGAGAATTCCACCACGGTATCCCCTGCCTGTCGTAAAAGGCGACTAATAGGGGCCTCCGGGGGTCACGGGTGGGCGGGAGGTGCCGCCCACCTATTAGTCTAGCCAACTTCTGTGACCCCCGTGATGGATGGCAGCGTGTCTCACGCTGCCTCGGGCACCAAGGGCGTCCTTCGGTGTAAGGGGGCTTCTGAGCCCCCGCAACAACAGGAGAAGGACCGCAACAGCGGTACGCGCTGGGACGGTTGCGGACGACAACTTAGACGTGAGTCGGAGGAAGCCCGCAGCCGTCCCTTATGCGCCGAAGATGGCATTAAAAAAAAAAAAAAAAGCGGATGGGTATTAAAACAACTTAGTGTGATAGAAAGGGGCGACTTTTCGTGGGAGACAAAAATGAAACGTCCATTCTCATGCAGCAAATTTGTGAGTCCATTTCCACAGAACAATCATCGAGGTCTATCATCCGGTATCGTCATCATCATTATCAGCCGTATGGCGTCCACTGCTAAACATAGGCCTCCGCCAAAGATTTCCAGATGGACCTATCAAAAGCGGCCTGCATCCAGCGCGTTCCTGCAGCCTTTAACAAGTCATCGGTCCATCTTGCAGATGGACGGCTGAAGCTACGCTTGCCAGTACGTGGTCTCCACTCGAAAACTTTTTTGTCCCATCTGCCGTCAGTTCTTAGAACTATGTGCCCTGCCCATTGCCACTTCAGCTTGCTTATCCATTGGGCTATGTCAGTGACTTTCGTTCTTCTACGGATCTCCTCATTTCTGATTCGATCCCGTAGAGAAACACCTAGCAAAGCTCTTTCCATAGCTCGCTGAGTGACCGTGAGCCATCTTAGGCGGCCCATAGTCAGAGGCCACGTCTCAGTGCCGTATGTCATTACTGGTAACACACATTGATTGAAGACTTTTGTCTTCAGGCACTGAGGTATTTTGGACGAGAAGACCTTGCTTAGTTTCCCGAATGCTGCCCATCCGAGCTGGATTCGTCGATTGATCTCTTTCTTAAATTTGGACTTACCGAGTTGGACTACTTGACCTAAATACACGTACTCGTCTACTACTTCGAGAAATGAGCTCCCAACGATAATCGGGGTTGGCACAACATGAACATTCGACATGATCTCGGTCTTGTCCATGTTCATCCTGAGACCCACCAGTTGAGAAACTCGGTTGAGCATTGTGGTCAGACCCTCCAGCGATTCTGCCAGTACATCGATGTCATCGGCAAAACAAAGGTGACTGATGTATTCGCCATTGATGTTGATGCCAAGTCCTTTCCAGTCCAAGAGCTTGTAAGCATCTTCCAACGCGGCAGTGAACAGTTTCGGAGTGATAACATCTCCGTCTCACGCCTCTGTGTAGTGGAATAGCTTTCGAACTCTGTTCTTGTACTCGGACCTACATGGTGGCGTTTTATACAAGCACTTCAACACTTCGATGTACCGATGATCAATGTGGCACCGCTGTAGAGACTGCAGCACAGCCCAGGTCTCGATCGAATCTAAGGCTTTCTCATAGTCCATGAACGCTAAGCAAAGTAGCAAATTATACTCCCCAGTTTTTTGTATAACTTGCCGCAGCGTATGGATGTGGCCTATTGTACTATAATCTTTACGGAATCCGGCTTGTTCGGGAGGCTCGAAGTCATCTAGCTAGCGCTTGAGACGATTCGTGATGACTTTTGAGAACAGCTTGTAAAAATGGCTCAAGAAGATGGGTCTGTAATTCTTAAAAAAGGCGTTATCACCGTTTTTTTTTTAAGAACAATACCACCACACTCCTGTTCCATGCCTTGGGCGTTGTACCCTGGAGCAGAACGAAGTTGAATAGCTTTTTAAGGAATGTAAGAGTCCTGTATCACAGAGTAAAAAATACAGTAAAAAAATATAGATAAATTATCTCTTTCACATGGAGTATAAAACAATCTACGACACTTTAGATAGCATCACTTTTTTATACTTTGACTAGTTGCGCTCCGCGGTGTTAGTCGCGGCTTAAATTCTAGCAGGAATACTTTTCGGAATAAAAGTTAGTTTATGTACTAATTCAGGGTGTCAACTACGGCTATATCAAATTTCATCAAAATTGGTCCAGCCGTTTGAGCGTGAAGACGTAACTAACATGCTCACACACTTTCTCACAAACTTTCGCCATTATAATATTAGTGTGATTACCAATTGGGCTCAGTGACACCGTATTAGTAACATGTTGATACTGTGAATAAAATATCATTAATTGGATGTGTATAAAACGTCACGGATGCTCTCAGCCAATCTGATCTGAATCTGACTGTTTGCTGTGCTCTGATTGGCTCATTTAAATCGGATCAACATTTTCCGTAACTATCGCAAGGTGGATTTGTATATCGGATCAACTTCGGCAAACGTTAGTAAGAAGTCCCGTGAGTGTAGATGTTGATCCGGTTGGAGCCACATTAGTTACCAGAAATGCATATTGGATCAACAAAAGGCGCCGGATCAACATAGATTTTTGGATCAACAAAGTGCTCGCGTGAAGTCGCGTCTGATCAACATTTACCGTCAAGGTATCTCTATATATATATATATATATATATATATATATATATATATATATATATAAAGCACACAGTTAAAACTGTATGCAACTGCATTTCTGATGGAAAATTAAGTCTCACTCTTTAGTTGTGTATAACTTATTCATATTCCAATAGTCCTGAAAATGTTGAAAGACTTTTATGAGAATGAGACTAGGCTAAAGATTTTGGTGTTATTCAATTTACTATCTATTAAAGTAACAACCTACCAGGTCAAAGCGATAAAACAACAGCAATTACCAAAACACACTTCACAGCTCAGATCGGGTCCCGTTTCTTGGAGATAAGCAATAATTTCCATCAAACAGCCTGGCTAGGCTCCACGTAGCCGTGATGCGTGATAACAGTGTTCATTCATAACGATGGCCGTACGTGACGCGGTCCGCCATTCAATTGTGCTATTAAGTATTTTTTGTCATTTAAGTTTTTCGGTTGTTTGAAAGTATGTTTGGGTCCGAGTACAGCTTTTGGACTAGGTTTTAGGTTTAGTTCCTCGTTAAGGAAGTTGACATAAGCCAATGATTTGAAGGAATTCATTCTTGTTGTTTGACGCCAGATTGGCCAGTTTTAACACTGCTCAGTATAGTATAAAAAAACTAGAAATTTGTGTTATATTCGGCCACGTGGGTGTGTCCTATGTTACTGAATAGAATGTTTCAAACCACTGGTCTAATGTGGTAAACTTAAAAAAAACGCGTTATTTCTTGGAGAATTCTTGCAGTTCACATTTCCTTTCACCGATACATTATTTAACTTTAATTAGCTTTATTTGTAATTTGTCCCCTGGAGTCTCTTTTACAATGAAGAGTTTCAGTTTTTGAACTGAACTGAACAATAAAGCGAATTTTATTCAAAACTTTTTGCGTCATCCGATAAATTCCGGACTGGTTTGTGAAACTTGTCTATTGTTACTAGTTTTTGGTCTCTGGTTTTTTGAACGTATGAACGAGTAGTATAGGTAATGCTCTTTGTTTTTGAAGTTCCTAATGTAGTACGAGTAAGGAC
Organism: Lapara coniferarum; assembly: GCA_949316025.1. Classification (NCBI taxonomy): domain Eukaryota; kingdom Metazoa; phylum Arthropoda; class Insecta; order Lepidoptera; family Sphingidae; genus Lapara; species Lapara coniferarum. The sequence continues at coordinate 22,713,423 of OX438932.1, forward strand.
TTTTAACTTCAATATAGATATTTAGGCTGGCTTACTTACATACTCACTAGATATGTTTCACGTTAAATGTCGAACGTAAATGCATATATTCAAACCAAAGCCAATAAATATTCTAAGATCACTTCAATCCCAGAAAGCTGAATAAAAAATAATCACGGAAAATTATTACTCCACCTTAACGCCATTCCACTTATCGTGGAATGAAGTCCCTTTGCCGTGCAACTAAAAATTATAATTGCAAATAACGATTTTTTTCTTCATCAGGTAGAAATGACTGGAAGTAGTATATTCGACTACGTGCACCAGGCTGATCATGCGGAGATTGCTGAGCAGCTGGGGCTCTCGCTAGCAGGGAGAGGAGGAGCTGGATTGAACAGTCCGGCGTCAGGGAGTGAAGAGGGAAGCCAGCATGGGACTAATAATCCAGACGGTAAGATGGGCTTTATTATTCACTAGGTGGTGCTCGTGGCTTCGCCCGCGTGAAAAACCTTTCCCGCTACAAAAGTCCTTAAAACACAGTACGATTCCAGCGCCATCTACTTTAAGAATCAGACAAAAATATTTATTATTTCCGATGGGAGCAATTTACTGGGATAATAAGTAGCCTATGTGTTAATCCAGGACTTGATCTACCCGTGTGCCAAATTTCAACCAAATCTGTTTTGTAGCTTCTGTGCTTAGTTTTAACAAACATAGAAACATCCAAAAATACAAATATCTTAACATTATCACAAACTTTCGAATTTAGAACTTTAGCAAGATAAGAAGTAAGTTTACCCGATTTCTGAAGGAGGGTAATGTTTTTAGTTAGCAGACGACAAAACAGGTATAGAAGAGAAGAAGAATTTTAGTAGATTTTTTAGGAAGACTTCAGACTAATACAAATTTAAATTACTATCTAATTAAATAGACTTATTGTTTATAATCTCTGCATGTACATAACATTCAAATGCATTATACAACAAAATATTCACAAGCATAATTTAAAGAATAATAATCAAAGCGTGTAAAAAATTTAAGGTTAACATAATTAAATGAAATTAAAGGAATGAATGTAATGAAGATCAACGTCATCCATGATCCATTAATACCAGAAGAACCATGGAACATTGTCAAGAAAGGGAAAGAGGAGATTTCAGTCTTAACTCCAAATTAACCGGACGTATAGGAAAGTTGTGACTTCAAATATTTATTCTAGGTGTAGTAATATCCCGATGGGGCCAGTTCATCCTTTCCGTAGACTATGAGCAATTCTACATTACAATCCTGTAGACACACTCATGTGGTCACATGGAATTGATAATGTAAATAGTAAAGATACATTGTCTGTAACGTCATAATCAGTTAATTAAGTTAAGTACATAGTAAAAAAGAATGCAGTTTTTCTTAGTTGTAAAGATAAGAAGTTGTACAAGGCTAGAATATGTCTGGACAGAAAAAGAAAAGGTACATAATAAATGACATAGTAAAAAAAAGTTTTATACTAGAATATGTGTGGAAGAAGTATATATTATAGATGTTTTAGTGAGAAAAGATTCTGAATAGCTGTTGTTATACTGAGAAATCAAACATGGTATAAAATACAAATATAGCACTTGCACTCTGCGGAGATGTAAGCTTTTGTATTTGTTAAATTTGAGGAAAATCAAGGAGTTGGTGAGTGACAGTCGAATGAAGATTGCTTTTTTTCCGCTCCCATTTTTTGTCATAAAGTCATGACAGATTCTATTCCAGTCATTACAAATTATTTTATATATATTAAGTTATAAGTTTTTATACCATTCGATTCTAAGAAATTATTGGCTATGTTTTTCTTAAGAAAATGTCATATTGCACTAAGATGCAATTTTGCACTTTATAATATTACGCTTATGGTGCAATGTGATTCGTTGTGTGTATCCAGCTCCGCACTGCCGATTTCTATTATAACAAACGGCTTGGACACCTTCCATTCTGTTCTACTTTACGTCGATGATACCGTTTAACATCATTTAATAGCAAAAAATTATCTAAAAACAGTACTGACGTCATTGGTACACCGTTACTCATTACGTTCGAATAGGTGTCACACCAGAAGCAACAAACGAAAAGTTGGAATTCACCAAAACGTCTTCACGGGCCGTAAGAAAAAATCTGAAAAAAAAAATCCCGTTTAGAATTCAATTAAGCTTCACTTATTATCGAGGGCGTTGCACCTATTTCAATCAGTGACAATACCGATCCAGAAATTTCACTTGGTATGTCGAATCGACCAGTGTGATCAATAATAAGTTGTGGACCAAATTGAAATTAGATTACCGGCTCTTCACGGCGCGTTGGGAGCTTATGAAACGGTCAATGGGGTGTCAGTACGAACCTTTGTCCGGCAAATTAATATTTCATTTCATTTCTATGGGAACTGTTTAAAGTTCAGCGCGGCCCCGCGGGCGCCCTGCAGTACTTCCTGCAAGTACGCGGTGCATCTACCTTTAATTTCAAAATGGGCGCTCGCTTCACTTAAACGTGGAAATAAGCAAAAAATTCATTCGTATAATAATTTTTATTGTCGAACGGTTGTTCCCCGCTTCACTGCATTTGGAGTTTTTATTAATGTTGTGGCTTTAAGTCGCGATATAGTAAAAACGTCGTTTGAATATACGCAATTTGATTTTGTGTATTTTCATTTGATTGTTTTGCGTGTTAGTGGCATTCCAGTTGTGAAACCACACGGAACTCGATTCAGGAACTGTGACGAAACGAGCCGGTGCACCGGTGAGCTTTAACGCTTTTTTACATCATTCACTTCTGAAATTAATCACAGTAAGAACCAGCAGAAACTAATTGTACCAACGAAATGTCCCACTAGCTGTTTGGTGTAGCGGTCAATAAAAAAACTTTATTTGTCATGAAACAGGCCCGATTTTTTCGAAATTTGATTTTCAAACAGCCAGATGCGTTTAAGGACCAGAATCGATTTCAATTTACTCTCATGAGATGTTAAAAATGCTATCGATAAAAAATCAATCAGGATCTTGGTGGCTGACACTGGTGCATTGTACGTTGACGGGCGTGGTGAAACGTACCCACAGAATATTGCTCCGTGGATAACTGGCCACATTGTCACCCGACAACCATTGACTACCGAGTTGAAATTTCCTGTGATGATGTCAGTAAATTGATAGGTGCCAACGGTTCTAAAACACAGGTACCGATGCTCTCACAAATCTAATATTGTTAGGTAATAAAGTCACTCATATTTGTGATAAATCAATTGCACTCAATTCAGGTTTAATGAAATACAAATAGCTGGAGGCGCTGCTGGCAAAAACTGAAATAGACTATATCTTATTTGTTCACGTTACATATCAATAGGTTTGGTTCAGCAGGTTTTTATGACGGTTGGATATTCATGAGTTGGTAAAAAAGGTTATGCCAGTTCCTATAGACTATGAAATAAATTTTTACATTATGAAGCAGTAAGTGCTTACAACTATCATAATGTAAAGATATAAATCATAGCATCCTCTGTTACAGTTCTAAACAGTGAAGAACTTTGACTGATATAATGTGGAATTTTTCGCAATAAACGTTTCTCATCTTGGTATTTAAATATTAATATTCAACTCCTGATACCAACATGGATAGAGTAGAATTTAATGACCATAGAAAAACCTAATGTCACCTATTCATATAATAAAATACATATGCCAAGGCTGTTTGAATAGTTTAGTACTGAGTCAATCTCGTTACGTGTTTGGTACAAAGAATTGATTCAATGACACTAAGTACCTATTGCTTTTCATCCAATTTTGGATATACTGACGCCATTGCCAAATATTAAACTGGCTGCTGAAACTGTGAAAATAATTGAGATGTCCAGGTTAGCGGTCGTTTAAATAACTTTTTTATTCGCAAAGTTAGTGGCGAAATAAATAACTTTAGGTGCGCACACTGGCTTAGGCCGAAATTAGATTTAGAAAAAACTTATTGGAAATTATTTTGTGACTATTATTGGTGTTTTTGGTATCTTTTTTGCTAAATATAATCGAAAAGTTTGTTGATAGAATGAACACATAAATGAAGTGATGGAGAATTGGTCTAATAGTCTAAATTTAGGACAGTTATTACTATATTCATTTTATTGTCAGTGAACTAAATGCCAGTACATGTACTATGAGTACGTGATTCTTCATCAATAGGTATGGTATTATAAATGACTTACGATAGTAGTAGTATAATAATATTTTAATTTTTAAACGTTTATTATTTATTTTTAAAAAGCCTGAAGACTCTCATGTTTCCACATATTTCTTCATCTATTTTGTGGAATTTATAGAACGAACTTAATAGACCAATAATTATCAAATTTTGTTTCGATAAAGTTTGAAGTAAATGTGCAGAAGCTAAACATAGAGAGCTCAGTCATAACACAACAGTATAAAGCTCTCATTATAGTAAAAACACAAACATATAGGTAATGGATATTAATTGGAAAAATAAATAAATTAATAAAACCTCTTAGACTGATGAAAAAGTAAAACTAAAATCCCAAACTTTTAGGAACGCAGTCAAATTGATTTCCAAAATTGAGGTGGTTGAAATCAATTAAGCCGTGATGGCGATGGAACGGGCCCAGCCTCACGGAGCTAAGGCTTTTAATTATTTATCCAGTGGACCAATCAATCAATCCTGGGCCGTTTCTCTTGTTTGTCTGTTAAATCTCATTGATTGTATCGAAATTAAAGGTATACGTGTAGAAAATTGATTCTGTTGATGTTTGGGATGATTTGGAAACATTGTGATTGGAATTTGACATTGATGGGAATGAATGGTAGAAAATGCAACGAAAAATGTTTTAAGACTATAGATTTCTTTCTATCTGAAGTATTTGTGTAATTATTAGTGACGGTAATCTGATTTAAACCCAATTTTATCTTACATTCACCACTACTCTAATAAATTCATAAAAAATATAATATGTACAGTCACCAGCATAAGTAGCTGAACAAATTCAAAATTTCAAATTGCCTAGATACTTTTGTGTTCTTACTAATCTTTTTTTCTCTTCACAAAAATAAAATACAAGAGATTTGCTTTACTTCATACGAAGAACTTTTTTTCAGTTTAACTTAACGCGTATATAGGCTATTAGAAATTTCGATTTCGTACAGATATTTATGCTGCTGACTGTACTGTATACTGAGAGACTACTGCGAAAAACGAAATCCGAAACGTCGGTCCGAAACGAAGAAACGACGAACTTCGGATTTAACGTTACTACGAAGAAACGGCGTATATTATGTCAAATTGGTTTTCAAAGTAGGGCCAACGAAAGTAAAAATGTCATTAGTGTCAAAATCAGAACATCGGATGCGTCTTCGAATCCGTCATCGGATCCGTTACACTTCGTAGTAAGAAAACTTGCGATCCGTCGCCCGAAACTACGGATTTCGTTTTTCGCAGTAGCCTCTCTGATTCTTATTATCCATTTAAGAATATGGGAACAATAAACTACCTTAAATTTTGGTTTACAATCGGAGAACACGTAATATATTTTGACTTTAACAATACAATTAAAACAAACATAGGTACCCCAATTTTTTTTTTTCTATGATATTTTATTTCAATTCTTCTATTTCATAGCACAGTAACTATACTTGTTAATATCATCTTCATCTCATCTTACATACGTATTCTTTAGTCCGTTAACTATTTACTACTAGGTACTTAAATTTAGTTTCTATGGTTAAAATAACTTCGATATACAAAATTTTGTCGTAACGTCACTTTGTAATAATATTGTAAACTAGTCCGCTTTATTTAACTTTTCTTTATACACAAGTTTTGGGTTACGATTAGAAGTAAGCATATTTTGTGATCAATAATTATTGTATTCATGGTTGTAACCTGTTTTGTGTTAAATAAATAAACAAAATAAAATAAATAAGATTAGTGAGAGATAGTCACGTAGTACTAGGCCAGAATTGAATACGTACCTAATGCTCAACATGTTTCAACAATGTTTTGCCGAAGGAACATGTTTTCAAAATACGCAGAAGATGGCACTCAGCATACTTTTCAAAATAAAAGTTAATAAGTAAAATTTCCGCTATTCGGCCTTTCCGACATTAGAAAATCATTTTTTTTTTGCATCAAATAGGTAGAAAACTTAAACTTAATATTTAAACTGATTTGTAGCAATTATAGTAAACAATTAGATGATATTACATGAAATTTTCATTCTGTTGTAATTCTTATATCTTCAATTTTATCAACAGTGTCATCACAAATGACTTTGGCGGCCAGCGGGGCGCTTTACCGAGGAATGGACAGAGCATTCTGCGTGAGAATGAAGAGCACACTGACCAAACGAGGCTGCCATTTCAAATCATCAGGATACAGGGTAAGGAGACGTCATAGATACTGGGGATAATGAAGGTTTAGTAACGGAATGTAGTGGGAAAGACAAAATTGCTGTTGATTTGTGTACGATACTTGGGTGAGTTTGTAGCAAGAATATTTTGAACATTTTTGTTTGGTTCGATTATCGTTAAACGATTTATTATTAGTAGGAAAGTTCGAAGTTACAAAATTTTCAGTTTCCCCAGTAATGGAAAATATGTAATCAACTAACTAAACAGCAAAAAAGCTCACATTATTTCACTTAAAAGTGGTAAACACTCCAAATATTGCTGATTAACTAAAGAGAAGACTATGGAAATTTGTGGACATGTTTCTTATCTAGTATATAGAATGAGAAATAAATGCACGCTGAATTTTCATTTTCGATCTAGGTTGGAAGAAGCAAGGAGGGTGAACCAACGAGATACGGAGAGAGTGGTAACTGGCGGGTGGGTATCTAGAGAAGAAGTGGAAAATGTATATAGATGTATTGTTAGAATCTGATAAGATCCAGAGGTTGTATTTAAAAATCCTGATTCAGCGGATAACTAATTGATATTACTGATTTTAAAATACTGATTGATATTACTGATTTCAAGACATAAGTATTTATCAACTGAATTTGAAATAACACATTTTGCTGTTTGAAAAATTGATATGAATTTTTGTTTTATATTATCGGCTATCGGCATTTCTTCCAATTTCGGTAATAATATTGATCTCTTAAACAATAAAATTTATCCCACAAACGTTTATATTACCATTTATTGTTACAAATGGATTCATAGCACTTTATCTTTCTTAGATGGCGAATATTATTAGAATTATTGCCAGGGCTGGGGTGCCCCCAGGCGTGGTTATACTGCCCATAATTTTTGCCTTAACTCGGTGCTAGGTCATAAAACGCGATTATATCTCAAGCGACTTGCGAAATGCACAAAGACAGTAAAATTGCTTGTGGATTGTTTTCTGGGGGTGTAAATTTCATCTTTATTTCATAAACGGTTTTTGGACCTTTGAGGGTGTTTTACTCTTTATTTTCTACTGGCCTACATAAGTTCAGTGAGTTTGTTTTTTTTTATGTTATTTATTGGATTTATCATTATAAACCTATATTAGTAATACCAAGTTCTTATTAAAGCGCTCTTACTTGAACCTTTACTTTATTAAATTATTCATCGCTGTCTCAGTTACAATTACTTAAACTATTGTAATGATTTGTGGAACAGAAAATATCATAACTTCTATTATCTAAATCTAAATGGCTCATACAGTTTTGATATCGAGAAAGCAATTAATACAAGTCGTTTATTCTCCATAATGCGGCAACACGCTCGAGGCAAAGGTTTTATTGGTAAAATTGCAAATTAGTTAATCCTTACTCCCAACTTTGTCAGGTAATATGCATCAGTTTTTGTACGTGATTCCATAATATCGTTCGTGACAAAAAGCTTTTCAGTTTCTCTATTATATTCAAGTTTATTATTGTTATGAGACACGTCTTCTGTTTACTGTTTGTTTAGAACGAATTTGGCAAGTTTCCATGAGGTTCTTTATGTTTCAGTTATAGTTTGTGGTTTGGATTCTGGTTTTATATTATTTTATTTTGAACTTTGGATCTCATTAAGTTATTATTTATCCCCAAAGAGTTGATTTTCATAATTTCAACAAGAACGATATAACATACTATAAAAATAGCTTTAGTACAAAATTGAAGCCAAGTTATTCTTATTTTCAATGCTGTAATTCTTTTGGTTATAAACGTATTCCGTATGATATTATCGCGAGTAAAATAAAATGAGAGAATTAATATTTATGTAGCAGTTTAGTGTGTAATAACTACGCTGTATGAATTCTGAATGGACTTATGTTTTCTGAATGTAATCGTATTACCCAATGAAGAAGTAATAAAATTTATTTCAGGTTGAAAGTGAATATTATGTACAGACGCATGTGTTTGAATATTTCATGTAAATAATTGGATAATTAGAACATTATGTTTTTTATTTGTTTTTAAGCGGTTGAACTTACCTAAAACACAGCATTATTTCTTTAATTAAACAAAATAAGTTTTAATATTTCCTATCCTAAATACATTAATATATTTATTTACCAAAAGCCCAAGCATAGCAACAGTTAAATCACAAAAATCTTTCATACCTTAATACCCATCTCATTCTTTCCAGGTGGTACTAATGCTGTGCAGGTTGCGACCACAGTACTCCTTCTCTCACAGTCGGAAGTCTCCAACAGTACTCCTGGGGATGGTAGCATTGGCCATTGCGCTACCACCGCCCTCGGTCCACGAGATCAGACTGGAGTCAGACATGTTCGTGACGAGGATCAACTTTGATTTTAGGATAGCGCACTGCGAGCCGAGGTATTTAAGTTTTGTTAATATATGAAGTACTAGCTTTTGCTCGCGGCTCCGCCCGTATGAATGAGTTTTTCCGGGATAAAAGTCCCGCTTTATATTTTCCCGGGACAAAAAGTAGCCTATGTGTTAATCCAAGACATGATCTACTCGTGTACCAAATTTCATCGAAATCCGTTCAGTAGTTTTTGCGTGAAAGAGTAACAAACATCTATACATCCATACATCCAGACATTCTTACAAACTTTCGCCTTTATAATATTAGTAGGATTTTTAAATTTCTGATCAAGACTGTATAGCTTTTAAAGTATGGCGGGTTTGAAGTCTTTTCAACATGGGATGACAGATTCATTTCTATTAATTCATAAACGGGGATGGCCTACTTGCCCAGTTTATTCATTTATAACAATTTACTGTGTTAGATAAATTTTATAAAATATCTACTAAAAATATTAGAAAACAAATATATCGTGTATTAACCAAAATCCTTTCATCTCAGCAGGGTGTCAGAGCTCCTAGGATACACCGCGGAGGAACTGACGGGGAAGAACCTATACACGCTGTGTCATGGAGAAGATGCCAACAAACTTAGGAAATGTCACGTAGATTGTGAGTATTATTAACTAGAAAAACTATTCATATTGTAAATCTGAAGTTGCTTTTAGTTTGAACGGACTAAGCTCTCTAAGCTCCAGAGCTCTGATCTAGTCAGAATATAATAAACATGCCATTTTTTCTTATGAAGATTCATCCTAACATGAAATACTCGTATCCAGTTTAATTCTGTTCTGCTTCTGCAATCTAAGCGCGATCGTCTCAAATGCAAGAACGCTATCTTGATGGCTAGTAACAACTAATATTCTCACGAAAATTTGACTTTAACTTGAACGCTAGTTAACTTTAACGACATAGGCAAAGACATTACTAAATTATAAAGTAGGTTATAAAAATTCAAAATTAAAATAAATGGATAAAGTATGTCCAATTTGAAAGGTAGTTTTCGTAGTGCATCAACGTCTGAACTTTCTTGAAGGAATTACATTACTTGTCAATCACGAAGATCAAAGTGAATAACCAAATACTGACAACTCCCTGGAAATTAATTTCTCTTCATTCTTAGCTGTTGCAACCTCAATACATTTGAGAATTAGCATTTAAAAACTTCATTAGACGAGCTCGCAGCGCTTGGCTCTGATCCAAGCGTACTGGACTACTTGCACCTCAAGTGATCATCGTATGGACGGTAAGAGCGACCGGAATTGAAAATCAGTCGGAGACTCGCATTTCGTAAATCTTGCATTTTATTTTGGTAGTAAAGACGCTAGTTAAAATCCCCTCGTATAAGATTTAAGGTTGTCTTAGGAATTGTTGTTTTATTCGATATAAGCTGCTTGTTGTCGTCTTTTGTTCATATTGTACTCAATCGCAAAGTTGTTTCGATATTGATAAATCTACAAATCACTTTAGTAGTTGCTTATAAATACACAAGATCTTATCTTTCAAACAAATTGTCTCGTGTTATTGTTTATTATAACACAGTTAGTTTTTATGAAGTTTAATAACTATCATATTTGTACTTTCTTGTTGTCCTAGATATTTTGACTTTTCATTTACATCATCGTCTACTCCGTTTTGATCTTCAATCGTTTTCGTCTACTGTGGTCTCGGTGTTCACTTCTAATGAAATTATGTTCGTGTCAGTGTATCAATGAGTCTTTTTAATTATCCTTCGTGCATAATGAGCCTATAAACGTAGCCCGTCCCATGACCCAGTATCGTGGTGAAATCTTACTGTCGTAAGTATCGATTTGTATTCAGTGTGCTACCTATAGAAATCCATGTCAAGTAGACAGGCAGCTCAAGGCGTATACGTTACGAGGAAAAATTTATGAGTCTGATGTTTCGTATTTTTTTTTTGTGGGAATTTCTTTCACAATCCGCCGCGTATTGTTTATTTCGACTTTCCTTGTCCTTTTGTCGTTTATGAGATAAACCTAGTGAATTATTTTTCCAATGTCATTTTATCTTCGTTGCGTAGTATTAATTTGATTAGTAAAGTTTTGCATAAGTTAATATTATGTTTTAAACAAGCGTCTCGGGCAGTCAGGATAACGAAGAAACTGTAAATGTAAATTGGTTGCCGTTATAATACGTATTAAACCTATTGCAATGCATGTGTCTTGATATACACGACAATAAAAGTAAAAGACATATAGACGCATAAATATATAGCCTATTTAACATTAATGTTTCCAGAAGCAATACATCTTCATAACGTAAAGAGCTTATTGCAGTGACAGAAGAATGATAACATCAAACATTTAATATTTTGCGGTTATAATTTGGGCGGGCACGTTTCATATTCCTGGCATATTCAAAATATTCATATAATATGTACGCGTATTATATTCGTACACATCCGTCAGTGAAATACAATTTAGGCCTAACGCCATACGTCGGCCCGTCTCTACGATTGTGATTTGAATAATAATTTTTATACACTCATTTTTGTTTCCTTTCTCCGCACACAGACGTGGGAAATGTCGTGGTTTAATGTCCTTCGAGATCGCTTCGGGCTTTATGATCTTTGTTTTTGATGGATTGTCACAGTTTTCTTCTTGTTCACATATCATGACCATATTTGTGGTAAATCTAAATTTTGCTGCTACTTACGTTTATGTTAGCGGTAAATTGGGTTTGCTCCAAATATTCTGCTCAACGAGTTTTATCAATAGATATTATAATTTTAAGAAGTCAGAGTTTTCGTACCTAGTTCCTTAATAATTCCACATAGCAACTATATTTGTAACGTTTTTATTTTAGATTGATATCTTTGCAAGCTATTCAACTACATCTACATTTCAGCCTTTAAACGATTTATTGTCTTCATAACCGAACAGGATATAAGGAAAAATCATCAACCAATCGACGAACGACCTTCGTCAACCGATTTTGTCACCTCGACTAATCCATTGTCGAACGAACAAATCCGAACCAAAAGGTTGCATGAATGGAAGGACTCATAATCCTGACGTAACATTCTTGACCAATCAAATGGACAAGATGGCCGCCATCGACATGCCAATCACGGACGGAGTTAGCGTCATACCATGCTAGCACCTTACCATTTGATAGCTTTACGAGAACATCAATTTGAATTTAAAATGTACATCTATGTAGATGGCGGTCAAATGTGGCCGTATGCGTTGGTGAATACCAATTGTCCACATTATCATAAAAGTCCGGGTGTTTGTTAGAAAGCGGGTAATTTGGTTACGATCGAACACGCGGTTGGCTTACCTGATGGAATTGTTGACGGCACCGACGATTATAATATTCAAATTTGTGCATACGATAATAAAAATCAATGATTATGTTCGGGACTTCCGACAATGATACTTTGGCATTTGATGACTGAGTCATAAATTTTGTGAGTTATCGCTTAATCGCCAGTGGGGACGTAAACGGTTCCTTACTCTATAAGATGTTGGCTTTACATTGTTGCTAAGCTTTGTCTCACTGTTATATTCTTTAGAGTTGTCTGTGTGTTTCTAAATCTCCAATGTTTATTTCAGTTGGCATTAGATCCGACATTTGAGGCTGGAAGCCAAAATAATTTGAAATAAGATTTAGTAAATAAATTCAAGATAACACAGTTGTCTTTACCTTTGCCATTTTCTTGTACGCAACAATTTTAATTTCGTATTCAGTACAACGCTGCAATCCGTTATTAGAACAAAAATAACTAAGACACATTTTTTGTTTAACACACTTCTTGCAATAAATTCGACAATTGTTTACTTAGACTCCATAATTGTAAAGAACTGATATACTAATATACTCATAACAATAACCAAACAGCTGCCAAGCCGCATTACCCTGGCATGGTAGACTAAAAATTATAATCCGAATAAGCTTCAACAATACATATAGCACATAGCCTCGACTAACCAAATTAATCATAGGAATGACAGTCAAGGACATGGGAATAACTTTTGTCTGGACTGGAACAAAAAATAACTACGCCTGGTTTCAAAAAATCGAGGTAGATTTGCGATATATGTAACAATATTCTGGTTTGGATACTGATCGGGATTAGTAATACTGAATTGATTAATTATTGTGGCTAAGATTGAAACGTACTTTAATAAGTGATATTTTTTATAACCATGTATCAACTCCTAACTAATATCGATCTATCTGCAGAGTCACAATTGAAGTTTGGATAATAAAAATGGACAATATAAAGCCATTAGATTATAGACAACAAAGGCTCAATCGCTGGCCGGGGTCCAATTCTCAACATTCGACAATTAATACTATGCACAATACAAACAAACCAAAATGCGCGTCGATTCTAATGACTCACGTACAACAATACACGTGTCCTTAGGTTATGTACGCAGCCAATTGAATATAATGACGGTGTCATATGTTTTGTTCTGGCAAATGTTGATAGTGACTTAATCTGGTTTATTATTCGTACTGCCGCTGTAATAATAGTTATTATTGGGCAAGTGTCTCTTATAATTGAGTGGTCTTTCGTTAGATACGCTGACATGGTTATGGACTTTACATATTGTCGAAATTTTCAGAGTTCCTTGAGTTATTTTCTCATCGTCGTAAAGCAATAATTAAACTGACCTGTAGACGTTTGGCGGTTGGTCCGAGACCCAAGTTTTGTGTTGGTTCCACCCCAAGTTAGTTAGGCAGCCGACTACCATCACAAATTTTTCAAACTAGAAAGCCAAAAATAGCAAATTGACATACGGATTATAAGGCCATGATAGTGCTTACCTCGGAGCATATGGTCTTTCTGAAAATAACTAGCTACATCCATGACTAGGCACACACATACACACACACTTACGCCGTTTATGCCCAAAGGGGTAGGCAGAGGCGCAACTAGTGCACCCATTTTTCCCATCGTTCCGTCCCATGATGTGATAGGGGGCGAGCCTATCGCCATATCGGGCACAAATTCCATACTCCGAGCTGATAATGAATAACTATGGCTAGGTCTCGAAAATTATGCTGAATTTGGGACCTCCGTTTAGTCAGTTATTCTCCAGGCTACTGCTTGTTTTTCGTAATAATGTTGCAAAATGATTGCATGTAGCCTCGAAATAAATTCTTTGTTACTTTCAAGATTTAATTAATTTACATTCCATTATATCAATAGATCCATTTCAGCTCGAAATTAGGTTACTAATAGATATTAGATTATTTCTAGTAGGTACTCTAAAATACCTAGTCATTATGTTATGGATGACAAATAGACTGTCGTTTTGTATTTCATAAAATTGTAATTAATTTGCGGTTGTATAATACAGCTAATATTGCCCGGAAGAATTGTCTGAGTTGTCAATCAGTAAGTGTAAAAAAACCTAGCGTACCTAAGCAATAGTTCGGCGGACTTAAAGGCTTGAGTCACCAGGCAGGAGCAAGAAAGGGTTCCCGATTTCAAGAGTTTTATAGTACTAAGAGTGGTATTACTAAATTAATCTCAAGTAAAACATCAAGTTATTGTATTGAACAATTTAATCAGCGGTGATAGCCTAGTTGGGAGTGGAACGGACTTTTTTTTTTTTTGTTGACGCGGAGAAAGTGACTTATTACTACCGCCCAGTGTTCAAGGGGAACGACTGAGCGGTTATGTTGGGCTCACCGTGCCTTACGACCCGACGTTGAGCCGCCCGGAAAGATGGAAAACGTCGGGCGACCGCCGGGCCGAGTCCCTAACCTATGTACACCGCACGGCATACCAACTAAAACTCCGCGGTGGCCATCTTCGGCGCATTAGGGACGGCTGCGGGCTTCCTCCGACTCACGTCTAAGTTGTCGTCCGCAACCGTCCCTGCGCGTACCGCTATTGCGGTCCTTCTCCTGTTGTTGCGGGGGCTCAGAAGCCCCCGTACACCGAAGGACGCCCTTGGCGTCCGAGGCAGCGTGAGACACGCTGCCGCCCATCACGGGGGTCACAGAAGTTGGCTAGACTAATAGGTGGACGGCCCCTCCCGCCCACCCGTGACCCCCGGAGGCCCCTATTAGTCGCCTTTTACGACAGGCAGGGGATACCGTGGTGGAATTCTCCAAACGCCCCCAATCCACAGGGCGGAGTGGAATGGACTGCCGAGACGAATGTCCGCAGGCTCAAAACCCAAGGGCACACACCTCTGACTTTTCTAAATTATGTGTGTATTCTATGTGAATTATCGCTCGCTTTAACGGTGAAGGAAAACATCGTGAAGAAACCTGCATACCTGAAAAGTTCTCTGAATTTCGAAGGTATGTGAAGGCTGCCAACCCGCACTAGGCCGTGGTGTACTATGGCCTTAACCCTCTCAGTTGTAGAGGAGGCCCGTGCTCAGATGTGGGTAGTATATATATACAGGGCTGGTAAGGTATGGTATTTAATAAACCAAGTTTAAGCTGTCATTTAAGATCATCTCCTCAGGTGAGTAGTCGCTGCTACAGAAACAAAATGTAGCCTTCAAAATCGGTCATATATTGTAACTACAGATGTCAATTGAGCTCATTTTAATATTACTATTAAATAGTGACATCTTAAGATGCTGACCTTAACTTGACACCGTCTCAACTGATATTCTGCCTTCTATCGAAATTGAGTTGCATCTATTAATGCGAACCTAAGCAAGAGCGTTGTCAGCCGATGGCTCATGGGCGAGGTGGATGGGGGCAAGTTGATATGGATAATGAGAAAAGTATGAATTGTAGGTAAAGTCGAGAGCCCATGAAGCTTTTCACTAGTAGTACGAGCCTTACATTTACAGCGATTGTAATAATAGTGGTACAGAGTCCAACGTGTAAAGCTTTACGATTTCTTGACTGTACAATAAATAAAACTTATAAATAATAAGCATTTCGCATCCCTGGGGGGTCTGCCCTTCCCCCCGGCGACGCCCTTGACCCTAAGATATTTGGGATATGTTGGTTAGGTGGGAAATTCCCTAAAAAAGTCCTAAAATGAACATCGCGAGGTCCGTCGCTCCCCCAAGGCTGCCTCTGACTTTAGTGAGACTGTCGGAGCACCAAATATCTATACTTGCGATTCTTTCGACTTTGAGTTTACATTGGGAATATAGTTGATATTCACACAACCAATAAAATACTCGTATTGTCTGAGGAATTGTGTTGAAAATGCAGTAATCTCATGTTTTGTTCATGAACCGTCTGATTTCCACATACACCTGGATCTATTTGGCATGCATCTGATTGTAAACTTTTGTATACTTGATTTCTTGTTTATATTGAACGCAGAGACAATGGGTGTGTCCTGTTTCACTTAATTTGTTTTTTACATCTTGCTACGAATTGCAATCATTGATGTATTAAAAAACTAATAACTCAATGATCGCAATACTTTGCACATGTTGCTAATGCTTGTAAGGTGAGCCACTACGACTTACATGGTGTATAGAACTAATGCTCCTCATTATTTTTCTAATGAACTGAAGATAGCCAAACATCTTAAGACTTATTATCAAAGCCTCGGAGCTCTTCTCTAGCAAAATCTAAATGCCGCTTTAACTTCTGCACGGGAAAGTCAGCGAGATAATTGAAAAAAACAGTTAATTGTACAAATTTAGAACAAAAAGAAGTGGAGATTATAATATACCTATCGTTATTTTGAGAAAATTGCTAGATAACAAGACTTCGAATGCATTTTAACTACCGTCCAAGTAAAAGTCGTATCACTTTAAGTCGGTTATTAGTACAGGCCCTATCAGACACAAAACCATTATTAGCCTCGATATTTTTTACCGAAACTTCCGTAAAAAAGATCCAATGGACCATGACATGACAAGTGACATGTTAAGAATAGGTAAAGTTAATAATAGTCGACCACCGCGCCGTCCGTCAAAGCATAATGAAAATTATTGTCAAAATTGAAGTCCGAGGAACTAATTCAAGTCTATTTTCGTAGCGTTCACTTGTGAAATATACGGCAGTAATCACAATGAAAGGCGTTAGCTTCATAAAAATATAGAATGTGCTAATGTAATAAAATTGACGCGCGTAAAAAGCGCGAGCTAAAAATATTCGCGGTGAAACACTTTTGCTTTCTAATTATTTGCTGTGATCAAAAATGTCGCTTTGATTTTTTATAATAAATTTAATGAAAGTTACTTGCTCGTGTTCCCGTACAAAACACTGAATTCATAAATTTAACCTGTCTATCTTACCAACTGCCAGCTGTCAGATGAATTCCATAGTAATTGTCACGGATTAAAGATAGAATGGATAGAGTTTAGCATCAATTTACTAAGAAAACCAGTGTCGCCAAACTCACACATGCGTATATTCACATACTATCATCTTTTCATTATGATTGGCCAAAATCAGCAATAAACATAAAACGTATAATTCAAAATCATTTGCATTAAATTTAACCTTAATGCCATTCCATAAACTTCATATTTTAAAAATTCACATAAATTCATACGATATTATTCCTTCAGCCTGAATTTTGATTTTAATTCGATTTCATTCCACTACTCCACGCTAGATGGCATATAATGGTGATGGCATTCATAAGATCTCTATGGCTGTCGATTTAAGAAAAGTTATTGATTGACACCAAGTACGCTAAGCATGCGTTAATAGTGTTGCACCCATATGATACCTTTTTGTAAACCTATCGATGTTTTTTATTTTATGGCTAAAAATTATAAATAACATTAATTAATGAAATTGACTTATTACAAAAATATATAATATTATTTTGATAAGCGCCGGAAAAGATGTTGAAAATATCTTGAATATAATTTTCACTCAGTAAATTAAAATTTATTTTTAGTATAGATTTTAAATTCTTAATTTAAAATTTCAATACATGCAAACATGCATGTTAAATTACATAATATATTACCTACACAGTATTACAGTATAGCTAGTTTGCAATAAATTATAATGAGTATTTATACATATTATAATAATTTCACCGCCGGAGTTAAATAGAGTAAAGTTTAAGGAAAATGTCAACCGGTAATAATACCAGCCCTGTATTATATAATGCTCACTGCTGAGCACGGGCCTCCTCTACTCTTGAGAGGGTTTAAGGCCTTAGTCCACCACGCTAGCCTAGTGCGGGTTGGCAGACTTCACACACCCTTGAAATTCTTATGGAGGATTCTCAGGTTAACAGGTTTCCTCACGATGTTTTCCTTCACCGTTAAAGTGAACGATAATTGATAAATAATACACACGTAACTTTGAAAAGTCAGAGGCCTTGGGTTTCGAACCTCCGGACATTGTCTCGGTAGACTGCTCCATTCCCAACTAGGCTATCGTCCACTGTCAACCGGTAAGGGAAGAAAATATTTTTTAACGGTTGGCACAATTATGCCGGCCTAGTAGGCCGGACAAAAGACATTGAAGTTTGTTCCACAGTTTAATAGCACAATTACGAACTTCTTAACCTTTTGTTACGGGTTGAGATAGAAGAATACACTAAGCAATGGTTTAGCAAGCCAGCAGTCAGCACGTGCTTCACCTCAGGAAGTGTGAGGATGAGCAAAGGTTAAACTTGTATTCAGTTATACTTTTGATATTTTTCTGTATAACATCGTTAGCTACATAATATGTATCTGCTACTATAACAGTGGGTTAAATAAAACAATACACACCTTTGAAGTTGATATTATATTTATTTACTTATCGGCTAAACTTAGCTCAAGACAGAAATACAACAAAACCGGGTTCCGGCTAATAAGGTAAGTTCTCCCACGTTACCTTATTAGCCGGAACCCGGTTTTGTTACATACTTTTTTCGTAATTTAAATACTTTTGTTGTTTAATTTCGAAAAATACCTATAAGAGTGTGTCGTCGATCCTCTAATGCAAAGTCAGGAATCACTGAGGCTTCATGCAGCTAGGGAAGATATCCTACTCTCTGGTGATGCAGGCAGTTTTAACTCTACCCGCGATAGACAAAGTGAATGAAAATTGTGCCTGAGGTAAAACTCCCGGGAATGAATAGAGAACCCGCAAAATCGGCAGGCCGGCGAGTATTCTCCTGTCAACTTCCGCGAAGGATTCCTGATATGTTCATCGTGCACTAGAACAAAACGCTCTTCGCCGTCACGGGGTCACTGATACGTATAGGACGGCTAAGTGGCTACAGGTACAGCTGATCATGGCGAACACTCCGCGGGGCCCTTGGCCAAGCCTTCGTAATTTATGGGCACATACGAGCCGGTGACGAAATTACGTGCTCACACGCTTGGTGCTGCCGCTCAAGAGGTCGAAGAGATGTCGTTCACCGGTAGGGTTGCAATCCCAACCAGAGATGAACTGAAATTGATATAACCAAAATTAGAACCAGACCACTCACAATTCTCAAATGTACGTTTTAAATAAAACTAATTTTATTACAAATACTGCACACGCAAACATAGTTTTAATACGTATGTAGCATTTATTATTGTATACAAACAAAACAAGCAGTTGGAAAACTGACAACACTACTCGCACTTGTTTTACAACACACGACTTGTAGGCCAAGGTACACAACCATACAGCCTTCAATCCGTTCATGTTTTACGAAAATAATTAGAGTATGGGGTTTGAAAGTTTTTATGCTACAACATAGCGCTTTAGTGAAAAATTGATAATTATCGATAACATTTTATCGACCATGCATGCACTAATTGAGTAGCGGTGACACTGTGAATTGGTGACAAATCATTCTAGAACAACTGATTTTCGTTTTCGAAAATTAACCTTATGATGAAAGAAATAAGAAACACTTTAAATTGTAATTTTTGTGCCATATTTGACATAGAAAATCAATATACATTTTTCAGCTAAATAAGCAATAAACCAGAAAATATTACTTACCGACGGTATGAAATATCTCTGTGAGACACATTTTTGCTATAGCTATGATTTCTGCATTCCAGAATAGCACAATAGGGCATTTTAATATTTTTAACTATTTTTTCTAGTTATTAAAGCTTTGACAATGCGTAATGACGACTGAGACCGCTCAAACGGGAGTTAGTGCTGCCTAGCTAATTAGAGGGTGAAAGGTTACGCCCACATTATAGTTCTATCTCTATCTCTGTTCTGTGGTAATTGTAATAGATATCTTAATAAAAATTTCCTTGCAGTAAATGTCCTCTATAACATTGAAACGTATTTTACGATGTCTTAAAACGCCAAAAATTATCTGACAAATCCAAAAATAAGCAATTCGTTGAATAAATACTTCGATTATTTCAAAATATTGTTTATTGATTTTTTTGTATGACTATTGTTTTCTTTTGTTCCAGTAATAAACAAAGGTCAAGTTCTGACGCACTACTACAGGATAATGAACAAACTAGGAGGCTACACCTGGATGCAGACGTGCGCCACCGTCGTTTGCTCCTCGAAGAACGCGGAGGAACAAAACATCATATGCGTCAACTATGTCATCAGGTATTTATTCTTTGATTTATCAGGTATCTAGCCTTCGAATCAAATTTAGAAGTATTTATTATACCCCCCAAATCATCTTTAAAAACATTTTTTTTATCACGTCATTACGCACATAGATTCTTGTTAGTCATGAAATAATTATTAAAAAGGTGGTTTAAAATAAAAAAAAATGTTTGTATTTAAATTTATTACTTGATTTATAAGAAATTTAAATTAAGTTATTGTAAACACATAATTAAATTCTAAATTGGCCTAACAATATAAACCAACGCAACATATATTTTCGTAATTTCATTTAGAACATTGTCTTTCCAGTGGTAGAGAGTACCCAAATACGGTTATGGACTGCTGCCAGCTAGAGGAGAGCGTACAAGGAGTCAAACGGGAAGAAACGACGGGAGACCCAGAAAACGGTCCACCAGACACCGATAACTCTGGTGCCCCACCACCGGCCACTCGGCATCCAACCGAACGAACTGAACCACCTTCCAACACCGATACAGCATCATCTGCACCAGTACCAACATCTGACGTCACACACCTGACTAGACTAAACGACGCTCAACCTTTACCTCTCCACACGACTCCAGAAAGGACGTCGCCGATGCCCGCTAGAAGACTGAAGAAACGAAAGCACACGACTGACTGCGAAGACGAAGAAAGGGAGGAGGATCGACGGAAGTCAACGTCCAATCCCGGAGCAGCGATATCGCCTGCTGAACGCGACATGAATAAAACGAATATCGCTATGCCCGAAGGTGGGAATGACGCGACATCAGTGCGGGATTTGGAGAACGCCATGTCCAAACATCTACCAGCGGTAGCTCTGGACGGAAAGGAGATCTCTCACCGGCCGACTGACTTCTCCACTGATGCGCTACTGAAACAACAACAGCAGAAGTCGACAATCCAGTGGATAGGAACGCAGAACCATCACCTAAATCACCTGAACAGGCAAATACCAGGGAACCACACGTCCACCCCGGCATCAGCGTTGTTAAGGCAGCTATACGCGAATCGGGAGAGTGTTATCCGAAGCAACTTCTTAGGAGATGGACGAACTGGAGGATATTATTCAAGCGATGGGCAATCAGGACCATTGCCGACTCCACCAGGCAGTGAGGGGTCTGGTTATAGTGAACAGCTCGGTCACAAAGGCACCGATATAGGCTCGCTAGCTTATGGAGGTTATGCTGACTACCACTCAGCAATGACCCCTCCTGGATCGGTATCGCCACGAGACAAGCAGCAGTACGCTCTGCCGTACGACAACAGTGCTTATTCCGAAGCGTTAAGGCACTCTTATCTTGGTGAGGCTCCTTTACCCTTAAAGCCACAAGCGTACTCAGCTGTGCCAGGGGCTTTGGATTACGCTTCCTCGTTAGACCAGTCTCAATTCTTCCATCCTCCATCATCGTTCCATCTCTATCACCCGCAGGCGCATTCGGCTCATGCATCTCACTCGCACCAATCAGTTGAGAAGTCAGCTCCGCCAAACACGAACTGGTATTCAGCAGGTTCATAGCTTGCGATACTTTTGTAACTGTTTTGGTTATTTGTTAAGTTTTTTTTTTGTTATATTTGAGACTCGTTCATGACTTCAGCTCAAGGTTGTAAATATAAGAATTTTATTGGACATTGTATACGGTTAAGACAATTGAATACTCAAAATGGCTACTTTATTTTGACGATAACTTAAGTCAATGTGCCAAAAAGTTTTTCATTTTGCATTTAATTTTTATTTAATGACATTTAAAGTCGATATCAATGGCTTTATATTGTGAGGTACTGATTTTTGGAAAAAAATCTTCGAATTGTAAACCAAATCGTTCGTCTTTGGGATAACCACAAATGAAAATCTTACCGATGTAAATTAATCAATTTATAGAAGATTTGACTAAAGTCGATAAAATGCCTGAAGATCCATATTCGAAGGTATATTATCCAAAACCGACGCTTGGTCGATTCCAGTGACATTCGTGGTGATTAACCGTAAGCTATACTTCATAGCTTCTTGCATATCATTTATAAATTAAGCTTCTTTGTAAATTATTGTACAATAATTACGACGACTGTACTTAGCAATAGTATTACATTTATAATTGTACATTTTAGCGTTTAAGTATTGTATAATATTTTTATTGTTCGAAATAAGATTTCAATGTAAATACAAGTAAGTTATATTAGGATAGCTTTTAAAGTCGATAATTATTTATCGAGCAATATACACTACATTTACTGTCATATCGATACATTGTTCGTATTGAGCTTGTTTTAATATATCGATACTCTCACATTCCAAATATTGTTAGTCTTATCGAGATTGCAGTAAAGCCAACATTTCTCTATACAGTGCCAACAATTTAATTACAAATATTTATAAAATTATACATTCCAAATATCGATACGTAATTAATCGAATAAACGTGTTATCGATATCGATAAACAATATTCTCGAATAACTTAAATGAAATACTAGAAGTCTGATTTAAACGCTACAATTCATGACAAAATATTTGTTTGTGGTCGAAATACTCACATTCCATTTTAGTTGATTCAAGCCAAATGTTTTATAAATATGATAAAATTGTAATTTTTATAAATGAAATTAGATGGTATTATAATATTGGTAATATTTATGCTGCTAACTGTGCAATACATGTGGAAGGTTCGGATTTCATTTTGTAATGCTTCGTTATTGTGACGTAGTTAAGGTATACATTAAAATTGTAATAAAGTTGTAATTATATAAATCGGGATAGGCTTGTAACGCGATTATCTGTTGATTTTTTCCTTTAAAATTCTTCCACTCGAATGTATTTTTTAAATAATGAACAAAAAAGGGAAACGTTTTATTTCTCCGAATAAATAAATTAAGAATTTTCATGTGTGTTTTATTGGATGTATGAAACATAATGTCCACGAATATATTGGACACATGAATATGATATCTGTTGTGTAATTTGTGTATTTGCATAAAATTTAATTATTTTTGAAATGTGGGTAGATATAATTACATTTCTGAAACTACCTTCCTCATACATAAGGTGTAGTTTGCACGGTACAGTCGTGTGACGTGTTTCGATTAAAAATAGTTCGATTATCGATTAAAACATCTACCTATTTATTAAAATTTTACATTAAATTTTATTTCGTATTTCTGCTCTTTATCTCAATTAATGTTCCTTTTAATTTTTTTTATACAGAAAATAAAAACATTACTACATATAAAAAAGTGAATTCACCTTCCGATGGTCAAGCTCAATACCCAAGCCACCGGTGGTCAGGGATTCAAAGTGAGGAATCTCTTCACAATGCGTGCTGTGTCCAGAACTACTACTGCTTTCTGCATCTGGCTCTTGACCCAACGACCAATTGAGAGCCTCTGGAGGTGTTGATCGAGACTCTTTGGTATCAACTCATAAGCAGAAACGACAATCGGAACAATAATTCTGGAGTCCACATCCCACATATCAGTAACCTCGTGAGCCAAATCTAAATATTGAGACACTTGTCCTTTTTTTCGACCTTAAGGTTATCTTCATACGGAATGGTGACGTCAAGAAGTATTGCCTGGCGCGCCAATCAATCTATCATTACAATATCAGGCTTATTGGCAACAATAGTCCTGTCCGCGATAATAGATCGATTCCAGCACAGCGTTGCATGATCATTTTCAAGAACTGGTTAAGGCACATACTGGTAATAGGCACTTCAGGAGTCACAAGACCATTCCGAAGAGCAACTTGCTGGTGTATGATCTTGACGACAAGGTTGTGTCTATGCAAGTACTCGCCGTTAGCAAGATACGAACAACCGGAAATCACATGCCTGATTGACTCGCCAGGACGGTGGCATGCCCGACAGATGTCAACCGTACCGTCCTTCATGATGTATTTCCTATAATTATTCGTCTTCGCAACTTCTTCCATAATTGCGAAGACAAAACCCCCAGTTTCCCCAAAAAGGTTACCAAAACGTAGCCAAGATACGGACGCAAGCTGGTCCAAAAGGCTCGTGAACGGCCCAATAGAACCGACCGTGTAGTTCTTTGTTCTTCCATATCTCCCCGCGTTCCCTAATGCCCATCGCCATAGGTTTTCGCCAAGGAAAGCGCGGTAAATCCTTTATCCACCATGACTACAACCTAATGCATGCCCACTTCGCTGTGGAGGAAATAATCCCTGAGATTGCATGCCTTGCGTTTATGCAAGTCCTTAGCATTATCTAAGTAAGTCTCGGCCCCCGATCTCCGCGGGATGTACAATCTCATCACTGACGATCATGGGTGATGCATACGATGTGTAGTCAGTAGGGTTCGGACCTTTCGATCCAGGGCGTCCAATTCGGTCTGAGTCCATCTGAGTATGCCAAATAAGTTTATGAGTACAGGCACAACCCACTCCTTGAAAGCCCGAATATCATTTACAACAACTATTACTACCAGCCCTGTATTATATACTCCCTACTGTAGAGTACGGGCTTCCTCTACTACTGAGAGGGCTTAGGCCTTAGTCCACCACGCTGGCCTAGTGCGGGTTGGCAGACTTCATACACCTTCGAAATTCTTATAGAGAACTTCTGAGGTATACAGGTTGCCTCACGATGTTTTCCTTCACCGTTAAAGCAAACGATAGTTCACAAAGAATACACACAGTTTAGAAAAGTCAGAGGTGTGTGCCCTTGGGTTTTGAACCTGCGGACATTCGTCGCGGCAGTCCGTCCCACTCCCAACTAGGCTATCGCCGCCGCCGCCGAATCTTGTTTCCACCTGACAAAAAACTGTGAAGTACAAAAGTACTGACAAAAGTCAAACGGCCGAAGAAACGTTCCCTCACCGATTCTTTTACGTCGGCACTCAAATAATATTTTGTATTATTATTGATATAGTTAGTTGCAGTGAACAGTGTGAGTGCAAAATAGTCAAATATGTTGATATTGTGGGAGAATTGGATTAAAATAATAACTCGAATGAATTGTTTGCCTCCTTCTATGCGACGCCAGCGCCATCTACATAAGAAAAATCAGATTAACGATTGCCGCACACGTTCGGTTTCCTAATTAGGTTTCCTGATCAGGAATTCAGTTTCGGAATTCCGAGTGACTAGCGCAAACGTCCGGTTTTTTGTACCAACACGTTCGGTTTCCTGATCAGGAATTCAGATTCAGGAACGTGTGCGCGTTGTTGAACATTTTCTATGTAAGCGGAGCATTCAGGTTTCCGAATCTGAATTCCTCATCAGGAAACCGAACGTGTGCGGCAAGCATTAGAATTCAAATATTTCTCACGGGAGCAAATTCCTGGGATAAAAAATGCATAAATATGTGACAATAAATGCACAAATATCTAGAACATGGTCTAACTGTGTGGCAAAATTCATCCAAATTCATTCTAAGTTACGTACGTAAATGGACGTCGTTTACTTTCAACAAAATTCACAATAGTAGAATTTATAATTTTAGCAAAAACATTAACTGGCGCAAGATGGGCAGAATTATGTCGATAATTATTAAATACACAAAGTTAAGGACAAAGAGTACAGAAATAAAAATTCCTTTTGATATAATTACTGTTGTATTGCAAAGAATTGCATAAAAAAAATTAAGTAGTCCTAAAAAATTAAAACAGCGCCATCTAGTATTCTTACGCGCAACACATGTCATGCAGTCTAATATTTTCTGCGACAGATGTCGCAATTATTGCTGATTTAATACATTGTGAAAAATAAAAGTACTTTTGAGATTCAAACAAACGCATCAGTTTATAAAAAAAAAGTATAAAGTCAAATATGGACGGATAATCAAGTCGTTATTCTTAATATCTAAGGTTCTTAGTTCTAACCAATAAACGTTTAACTGGTATTTAAACAGTAGTTAAAAACAGATACTGGTAATTTCGAATGTTTAAGGGTCTGTTTCACAAGTTACAAATAGATTTTATTTGATAGCGTATTAAACCGCTAATGTCGATAGTACTAAATTTATTACCATTTATTTGGAAGCATAGAATAGAGTGTGACTTTTCTATTTGGCCGGCTTATTCGTTTATATCACTAGTAATATTTACTCAGAAGTTATGAAACAGCCCTTCATCATTTAGGGCCGATGTCGCAGCTTTCTGATAAATACTACTTGGCACATAAATGTATAAACCGACCAAATACAAAGTCACACTAATCTATGCTCAAAATCTAAAATGAGGTACTATCTACATAAACTGTTTAATACGATAACGGTCAAATTAAGTTTACTTTAAACCTGTGAATGAGGCCGTTAAAATTACAACTACATTTCTATGAGGCACTTGTCAAATGTCAATACATTCTACAATTATACAATATATTATACAATTATACAATTATACAATTTATCTACCCTCGAAATTACGACATAAAACATCAAAACGTACAGTGCTCGGCAGTGAAAATTACGTTGGCTTTAGAAAGAGATAATCGGTTAGCTTCAGTTTTGTAGAGCGTTGTCTCTTTCATACTTGCGACTATTTATCGCTAACTTGCAGATTATCTAGCTACGTTTAGACTAGCAAATTCTTGCAGCAACATTTCGTAGCAACTTCCGGTTACATTTAAACTAGCGGCACATGCAACTTGCCGCAAGTTTAGCTTCAACATTTGCAACAGTTTGTCGTGATTGTTTAGCGGCAAAAATTGCTTGTGGAAGTCGACTCCTGCAAGTTCTCTTGCTGATCTAAACCTCATAGCTCGATGAGTTATAATTATAGAATTTTTCATAGCTATATTTGTGCAAATTACATAATACATTATCTAGTGATATAACAAAGCATAAAAACATAATATGACGTAATTTATTACAATTTCCTAAAACATTAAACTACAGAAAATTCATTGCTTACGATTTGTAAAATTATTAATACTACAACATTTATAGCTGCAATAGAAGTAAAAACAATTTCTGTTAAATGTTATTGACACATATTTATAAGTATAAACTTTTTAATTGCAACGGATTGTAAGTTACCAAATAATCCTCTTTAAATAAAATGCATCATAAAAACCTTGTATGTTTACAATCTTGTACCTGATGATTACAAGGGGACTAATAAATTTGTTGTTTGTTGATTTCAATTAGTACTGCAATTACTTATTTAGCATTAGTTTTCAAGGAATGAAAGAAAAATACACTTTAAAAGTCTATGTCAAAGCTACGCTAATTATTATTATACAATTAATATTCTACTAATATCTCGATGTTTGGCGACTGCATCTCCAGTATTATTTGGTACTGAGAAAATACACACAACCAGCAGTAAACCTGAAATAAATGCAAAATATGAATTATTCATCTACATACATAAAAGCTAAAGGTCACTCACTCATCAAGAAATCTCAGAAACTACAAGTGCTAAGAGTTTCAAATTTTGCATGAGGGTTCCTTTTAGGACGCAAGTGCTCACTAAGCCGAGATTTTCGAAATTCATTCCCTAAGGGGGTAAAAAGGTGTGGCAAAGTTTGTGTACGATAAATTCAAAAACGACCTAACGGATTTCGATGAAATTTGGTATGGAGATAGTTCGAGACCCCAAGATGGTTTTAGGTTACTTTTTGTCCCGAAAAAAAAATGTATAGCGGGACTTTTGTCCAGGAAAAACTCTTTCGTGCGAGCGGCATGCACGTCTAGTGATTCAACTGCAATAGAATAAAAAATTAAAAAAACACGATTTATAGAAAATCCAACTAAAAATTGAAAATGGTTTTTAATAAACTTGAATTAAGAATAGTGTGATTTTATTGTAAAAAATTATTGTAAAATAAAGCGTGGGGTGCTTTTGAAGATATTACATATACACTCACGCCTGTTATCCCCGAAGGGGTAGGCAGAGGCGCAACTAGTGCACCCACTTTTCGCCATTATTCCGTCCCATGATGTGATAGGGGGCGAGCCTATCGCCTTATCGGGCACAAATTCCAGACTCCGGGCTGATACTGAATAAAAAACTCAATATCACTTTTCCCGACCCGGGGATCGAACCCGAGACCTCAGCTTTGCAGTCGTACTGTAATACAACTACGCCACCGAGGCAGTGAAGATATTATTAGAACGATAATCCTTCTACTCATATTATCTGTCAATAAAATATTTATAACTACTGACGCCATGCACTCCACGCTTTTTTTTTTTAAATAAAATACAAGTTTTTCTTATTTTACATTATTCTCAAATCTCAATTCAAGTTTAATAAAAATTATTTTATATTTTTTAATTGGATTTTCTATAAAGCGTGTTTTTTTTTAACTATTATTAATTTTTCATTTTTGAGTTCACTAAAAAACAAGTAAGATTTTATTGATATAATGATGAATACAAAAGTAAAGTGTTAAAAATGTGCGAACTCGTATAGCTTCTCTTGCTTGTAATAATAACGCGATCTAATTCTTTATTGGCGCCATCTATTGAAGCACAGGGAAAACTTAACTATTATTTATTTAGTTGGATTTCTATAAAAACGTATTTTTAAGATTAAAATATTGTATTGCCATCTTTCCTTGATAAATATGCCAAATTTCGATTTAATCCGACGTTTTGAAGTGGGTCAAAATGCATACATTCATACGTCTGAAGCTAATAAAAGCGTGTTAAAAAGTGTGTAGTGTCTGTGAACCACAATAAAAAAAATATCTAATCAACAATTAATGTTCGAAATGCCGTCCGTTGCTAAGGCTGGAAATTAGCTATAATTTAAATAATATCATGTATTTAAACTTACATTATACGCCATCCAGAGAAAATCTATAAGAGCAGCGAATGTTGCATCCAACTGAAATTACATAAAAAAATAAAATTAATTATAATACAATAGAATGCATACCTTTCATCGGTATATTTTACACAAACTGTGCCCACAATGAAGTCTACATGGACTATCTCAGCCTTGAAGTATCCCCAATATGCAGCAGAACATTCGCGACGCATATAACCCGTCTCGGTCTATTTTTATGTTAAAGAAAATAAAGCTTACTATTATTCAGTCAATAGGTTCTGACTCCAATGACAGGTTTTGACGTGATACGCCAACGAACATTTGAGAAAAAGTCAACAGATAAAGTTTTCAATGGACTTTTATGTTTTATGTTATTATTGATTCCTTCTATCATCAGGAATTTTTTTCATAAACAATGTAGACTGTAGACATGGAAAATCTTCAGTTAGATAAAGATAATAGTGTGGGTTTGGCCAAACGCCATCTAGGTAACAAGATGCTTAAGTGCTTATTAATTTAAGAATGAGAGCAACTTTTCAACAATTTTTTCAGTTCGTAGAATAGTTTTGCCTATCTCATTTCTTTATTAAATCTAGTATGTAAAAAAATCTTAATGACAGCTCTACAAATCAAGTCTTTTATCATAAGATCATCTGTTGTAACATAACAGTAGACCAGCGGTAATCCAGCCCCTAGATAAACCGGCGTCCCCTGTACTTAGACAAGGTTATGACAGATATCTTTGTCAATACACATAGGTACAACCTAACTTTTTTTATAAGTACATACGTAATTTACCGGATTACAAGGTACATCATTTCTAAAAAGTTCCGGACTACAGGGAGTCGGTGGCAATACCCTGTAGTCCAACAATATACGAGACTGTTTTGCAAAATATTTGTCTGATTACAACAGGTCTGCTGTATAACAGTTGCAACATTGTAATGTTTCCTTAATTGACCTAATTTTACAATAACTTATTATATTTAGAAACTCACATAAATATAATAACCGCCAAGGAGCCACAGTCCGAACACCAACTGGAATGCGATGATGAATCCCATTATAAACAACCAGGGTAGAATGAAGCCTCTCATCCATATGTTGATACCAATCACCTGAAATGGAGGATGTTTTATACAAGTAATAAATGATATTATATTGATAACTGCCTCAGTGGCATAGTTGTATTATGGTATGACTGCAATGTTGAATAAATATCATGTCAATACAAATAACTTTAAATCTAATACATTTATTTTTTTATGGCATCGAATGACGAGACGAGCATGCCGTTCACCTGATGGTAAGCGATACGACCACCCATAAACAGTAGAAACACCATCCAGCACCTTGAGTTACAAAGTACTGTGTGGCATTCCACTGCACTCGTCATCTTGATATATAAGATGTTAAGTCTCATTATGTCCTGTAGTTACACTGGCTACAACACCCTTCAAACCGAAACACAACAGTGCATGCACACTGCTGCTTGGCGGTAGAAATAAACATTGCGGTGGTACCCACCCAGATGAACTCTTACATATGAGAGATCTACCACCAGTAAAATAACCTACTACTTTCTGGACCACCACATTTGGTTAGGTAATGTTATTATTGAAAAAGCAGAATATTTATAATGCATTTAATTATCATGTTTCTGGCAACATTTTTTCGATAAAAGCATACTTTTGATAGTAGTACATTATTCGGTCGGGCGTAGCTTTCACATAGGGGGGCCCGAAGATACCAGTCATGTATACCCCCTCCTGTCACGAAAAGTAAAAAAAAAATTAAATAATAATGTGTACAAGTTTTGTGGCACACATTATTTTTGTTGTAAGCTATGGGGGAGGGGGGGGGGGTCCACCCCCTCATACACGCCCATGATTATTCCTATCTTATTTATTAATAATCACGTTGAATTTATACTTACCATAAAGATTGAAGACACAATAAGCCCAATTAAGATGACAATGAATATGATGCCAAATACTTGTAGAGCTGGAAAAAATAATGAAATTTTTTATTCATATTAATTTTCCTCAGTGAGCTACAACTTTAAAAACTTTTAAATGTGCTACACAGAAAATATTGTATCCCAAAATAATTGATATAATATTTGATGTTAATTTTCTTAATATTGAAGTGTGCAATTATTTTTTATACATGGATACTAACATCTAAATGAAAGCAAAATAGAGCAATAAAACTAATTAAGGACTATTCAATGTCCACATCATGCAAAAGATTAGGAAGATAAATATAGACGCAAGTTTTTGACTGCATAAGAGTTTTTCTGAGATAAAAGTTCTGTTATAAATTTTCATGGGACAAAAAGTAGCATCCGTTCAAGGGTCACAAGCTACGTCTATACCAATTTTCACTGAAATCCGTTACATAGTTTTTAAATGTATCACATTTAGACGGATGCTGTGGGAGATATTATTTTATATGTCAGGATAAATTTATAACTTATATGTGTGAAACACTAATAAAATCTTAATTAATTTTTTAACGTACCCAAGGCAATCTTGCTTGCAGCATGAATGAGCCAGCTCTACTTCATCAGTACCATTATCTTATAAAACTGACAGAACGTGTCTTCTATTTGCTCTTGTACAAAAATTTGAAATCGGTAGGCAACACATATTTGTTGATTTGGCTTACTCTTTACAACCAGAGCCTAATTGATGCTACCCACCTTTTTTAGAACCTTTACACATTACATTGCCCAATCTGGCCATTATATCCAGATCATGACTTATACCACTAGATTATAAAAAAATACTTACATCCTCTAACATCAGCTTCGAACAGCGGATTCCAGAGCTGCGTGGAATCTCCGCCACTCATCTGATAGGCTATGAACGTTATAAGCACTACGCTCATAGCTGAAGAATACACCGCAACAGCCTTGCTCCCGCTTTTGGTATCCGACGACCAAATGCATGGTGACCAGCAAGATTCCAACACTGGCATTTTGATGTTTGCACTATATAACCTCAAGATTCTTTTGGCACTGGGTTTAAACCTGTAGATGAGATTTTGAGTACTGAAATTTTGAAAAATTACTAGCCACACATTTATCAGTTAGTTTTAAATTGTTTTTCTGTGAATATAATAAACAGAGTTGAGTTTTATATAACAATCTGTGATTACAGAAAAGGGTTGTAAGATAACGATTCAGTAAACTTTTACCTTGTTTTATACACAATTATTAATGTGTCCTAATTTTACAATTTAGTATCGTAAACAATTTCTGTTTTTTTTGTTTGTTGTACGTTCCAAATCTATCGTGGGCGTGGTTCGATGATATATTTGTCTCTTTTGATCATGATACACAAATGCGTATAACAGATTTTATTAATGCTAAACTTCCTGAACGCTGCTAAAAAATACAAGAATAGGTTGGCACTTGAGGAATGACAGTCTGATTGACAGATGCACCGTTACAACCATAGACCTTGTGGGTATGATCAAGAATGGTAGATATATTATCATGGACCTAACAAATAAACAGGACTGCGCACTGATGGCCAAAAAACGGTCCGAGCGAGAAGTTCGCTAGAAGGTAATTGCGTCCTTGTCTAGTAGGTTGACCATGATTTTATAATTGTCAACGCAATCAATATTTACTTTATTGTTTTGCATATTTTATACAACTAATAAAGTACATCCGTAAAATTTCAAATGTGTTCAATAAATTATTTGTATAAGAAGGGGAAAATGCTTATTATATCACGTGCGATCTGTTCAACTTCACATAATCCGAAACAATAAAATATGGTGGGCGATTTTTATAAAAAATAAGCAATAAAGAAATATATAAAATAAAACATCGTTATATTGGTAATATTTTTTATTTACACCAGTTACTAAAAAAAACAAGTTTTACACGTACATGCAACTCCATTATCAATGTGCAAATTGTGGCAAAAATAATCTACACGTACTAAAAACCAGCAGCGTCCCTTTCGCAGTTGCCAAAAAGACTCCTACTTTCCTACTAATATTATAAAGGCGAAAGTTTGTAAGTATGTCTGGATGTGTGTTACTCTTTCACGCAAAAAACGGCTGAACGGATTTCGATGAAATTTGGCACACGGGTAGATCATGTCCTGGATTAACACATAGACTACATTTTATCCCGGGAAAATAAAAAGCGGGACTTTTATCCCGGAAAAAACTTTTAACGCGGGCGGAGCTGCGTGAGAAATCTAGTACATTATACTATTAATTTCTAAAGAAATTTGTTTGTTGGAGATAATCTTTGTAATAGGAATTTAACTAACAGACAAAGAAAAAAACCGAAAAGTTTGTAGGACCATACAAGTTATAGACGAATAATAAAACCATCTGTTTAGCAATTGCTAAAAAGGATAGTTTTATGCAATTTTTGTCTCAATCCAATTTTGATGCCTAGCGCATTAGCTGTTTGTAGCCTAGAGTGGTGGGACAATCGGAAACTTAAATAACAATTGGCTATTGATTTTACTAGTTGCATCTCATGGTGTTCTTCTACATTAAAAGTTTGCAAAGGGTGTGGAGGATTTATAAGTTTGCACAATTTTGTATAAAAGAGTTGTGTGAGGATCATAATAATTCTTTTTCTTTCTACCGACTTTTGGGATATTGACGTAACCACAAAAATGTTTTCAGTTTCTTTTAAGACTTCGAATGCGAATTTAGAAACATATAATAATCCACCTTTATCTATGAATGCTGTAAATGCCGAAAATTTATTAACATCAATAAAATAATCGTGGTCAATATTCTTTTCTTTCAGTAAAACAGCATGACAAAATTTACACGTCAATCTATCAATTATTTTTCTGACTACGAATCCGGCTATATAATAAAGAATGTTATTTTTATATTCCGACAGAACCGAGTTTTCTAAATTTTGAATTAGGGCAGCAAACTGTAGAGAATCTTCTTTTGTATCGCTAGATGTTGGAAGTAAGCTTCTTTTTGGAGTTCTAAATTCTAAAATGGGAGTTAACTCAAACGAATCGTCCGTACAATTCGAATTTATAGATGGTTTTATACTATTTCTATACATTAGTTTTCTCATTCTATATCTAAATTCTAATGCACTTGGATTATTATTACCACGCCCTTGAGCTCTTATACAAGAGAAAAACATTTCTAAATTATCTTGAGAGCATTTATAGGGTAAAAAATATTTTAGAGGCATTTTACTAGATAAGAGATCAACTGCTAAACCTTCAAAGGAATATGTATCAATAATTAAACCTAAAACAGACATTTTACGGCGGTGTTGTATTAAATTTCGGTCATTAATTTGTAATTCCATCAAATATTCCCTAGTATCCTTTAAAATATTTGTCCAGTAATCTTTATTAGATAGACGCAATGGAGATTTAAAACCTGTGGCTCTTGGATCCTTAGCATTAAAAATGTCAAATATTCTGTCGCACGTTTTTATGAATGTGACGGTGGCTTCACTTCCTCTGAATTTCAAATCACCGCTTGCTCTTAAAAAGTCGATCGCGTTCGAAACTGAACTGCTCAGTAATTGCGTCGCTAATCTGACGTTCATTTTTTTGTTAAAAAAATTAATATGCCCATCACACAATTTATTGGCCAATCTTAAGCCTTCTGCTTTTTGCAATTCATGTAAACTACGGACATAATCAAATTTTATTGGCATTTTTTTATGAGATAAGTTTGTTTCCGCAAAAACGTTACGAGCTAACTTTAACATGTTCAAATATGCAATGAACATTAATATTTTTCGTAGGATGCTTAAATGAAGTTTTCATAGGGCTCTTAAAAAAATTACATCCCAATATCTCGTAAGTTGACAAATTGACATTTGTTCCATCACATGTCAGTGACCTGACTGTGATATTTATTTCACCTAACAGCCTTATAGCTGTTAAAATTAACTGAGCCTGAATATTCGCTGGTATGGTTTTATTTATAAAAAAATATCCTATAGGACACTTAATTTTTTTTTGGAATGATACTATTTGAAATACTAACACATCCCCTGCCAACGTTTCTGAATCAACTGTGACAATGCCACCATAGTCTAAGTAGCCCCAATATTTGTCACCATGTTTGTCGTACGTTAATTCGGACCTTGTTGCCATCGAATCAAATATTAAAGCAACATCACGCAGATTCTCGTCAACATCTGCTTTAATTTTTAAAAATTCAAACACTTCCGTCATAAATCCGACATTACAATTATTCGATGCTAAAGTTTTTCGCAAAGTTGCAGGATGAGGAAGTACAATGTAATTGCGTAAGAAATTATACGCTTTTGATGAATAATAATATAATGAAAGAGAAAATTGTCTGACATCGTCGTTATATCTAATACCTTTATTGTTTTTAATAAATTCCAAATTATTATGAATATTCAAAAAATTATTATTCATCATTGACTTTACCTCATCAAAATTATTGCCACATTTTTTTTAATAGAAATTAATAGTTGTTTAATCTATTTTAATTTTCTTTCTACGCAGCTTTTGACCAAGAATTTTGACTTTTCTTTTTAAGTTTATTGCTTCTGGGGTGGAAGTTATCTTTGTTTGTACAGCTGCATTTTTATACTGGGACTTAGTACATAGTTGTAATGTATCTTTGGATGTTCCAGCTTGCGGCTCAATGTTTTCTTTTTCATTGTATAAAGAAGGTATGTTAGTCTGAAACATATATATAATTAATATTGAGAGGCAGTGTGATGTTTATTTTACATAAAACATAAATTGGGGGCTGTAACTTACCTCTCTTATATCAAATCTCGGTTTTTTAACATGTGGTTCATCAGTGATAGCATCAGGCTTCTTATGAGTTTCAATTGGCATAATGTTCTTTCCACTAGCTTGAATTGTCAATTGTGAAAGAATGTTAATATTGCCTTCTTCAAGCTGGAAAAATATTGTCAAGATATATACTCCGAATTACATACAACCGAATCCCATTAGCAAGTAGTATAATATAAGAGAAATAAGCTTAAGGGATCTTACCACAAAAGGAAAAATAGATGGGACAGCGCTTTTCTTTATTGTTCTTCGTGCGGTGTGATTAAGAAAATCGTCTGGTTTGAAATGATAGCTGCACACTACTGAATACTTTTTGACATTTCCCGGTAACACCGCTAGCCACTCTTGTCTACGTTTTGAATCTGTTGGTATCCTGAAAATATAAAGTTGTATAATTAATGGCACTAATTACACCCATCAGTAACATACATAGTCTTGGCCCCCCACTAAGATCGAGTTATGTGTCATGGGTATCAGAAACTACGAGAGATTTTTACGTTTCACAAATACCCAGACTCGAAACAAATAGCTGTGGATTATACAAACTTATTTTATTCCTATGCGGGGATCGAACCCACGGAATTTAATTTCACAGCTGGCATCTAACGAATTGCGCCACGGAGGCTAAAAATTTAAAGAAAATCAAAATGATCATTTCGGGTCTCCTATTTCAAAACCTTAATAATGTAATAGAATTTTCATTACATTATCACAATAAAAATTAAAACACAAATCCCATGATATTGATTGCTACATTTTTTTAAATATCACAACAGGTAAATTGCGATTTAATTACATTTTGTTTCTATTTTCCTACACAAAATGTGGACAGCATATTAAAGCCGTAATGTAAACAAACAAAATTACTTACCTATGAAACGAAATTGCCGAATTGGGGCGAAATTCATTATGGCATGAATTAACACAACAACTTTGCACCATTTTAAAATTAAAATAGCTTCTCCAAGTAAAGATTTTGCATTGTATTTTGGATTCAGCTGTAACATAACCTCTTATGAAGATGTTGACAATTTAGTAGTGTTGCCAATAATGAATATACAAGTCTACTATATTGTTAGTAGAAATATGGTAGAAACAATTATGAGTTTCGAAAAATGACAGAAAAATTACTTATGAATTATAAACTTATTTAACGCTAAATTATTTAATATTGTAGGTAGGAAATCACGCTTTAAAATAATATTTGAATTTTAGAGAGTAGATTGTACTTTCTACTAAGTTAAAAGAAGATTTAATTGGTATACTTAGACAGAGATAGCCTTACCTTATGCCAGAGCAAGAAAGTTAGGACCGAAATTCGCTTGGTTATAAGAGCAGTTGAATACAGTT
The DNA here is from genome assembly GCA_949316025.1 of Lapara coniferarum. Taxonomy (NCBI): domain Eukaryota; kingdom Metazoa; phylum Arthropoda; class Insecta; order Lepidoptera; family Sphingidae; genus Lapara; species Lapara coniferarum. The sequence continues at coordinate 22,750,516 of OX438932.1, forward strand.
TTTATGCATCCGGCACAAGGTTTATATTTGCACATACGTTATTGTTAAGTGCGCGATCTTGTTATTTTATTATATCTATGTATATTATAAACTTCTTGGGTATGATACTTCTATAGTCTATGGTTACAACTTACAAACCACAGACTAAACGATTATGCGTTTTGTTACAATATAATAATGAAACGCATAAGATTTTTATTAATTAACCAATATTTTTTTTTTAATTATTATGATGTATTTAACAGCATTTATATTATTATTCTATTCAAAGATTGATATCAATTTATTTATGTTTACACGTAAAAAAATAATCAATGTGCATTACGCGGTACGCCTACAGTAAGTAGGTAGGTTTTTTATGGCATTGAATGATGAGATGTCATGAGCTTGCCGTTCGCCTGATGGTAGCGATATGACCACCCATAAACATTAGCAACACCATCCAGCACCTTGAGTTACAAAGTACTGTTTGGCATTTCACTGCGCTCGTCATCCTGAGACATAAGATGTGTCTCATTACGTTCAGTAGTTACACTGGCTACAATGTCCTTCGAACCGAAACACAACAATGCATGCACACTGCTGCTTGGCGGTAGAAATAGACATTGCGGTGGTACCCATCTAGACGGACTCTTACATATGAGAGACCTACCACCAGTAAAGCTAGAATGTGTATTATAAAAGTAGGTACTAAGTACAAACAACTTAGTAATTACTGCTAACCACTACGCCATCGCGCCGGTAAAAGCAGTGTAATTCCCAAGAGATAATTTGCTGTACGTTTTAATCATGACAAAACTATCAATAAGTAAGAAAGTAAGTGTAATGCAAGACGAAAATAAACAACTTTCTCTTTTGTATGAAATTGTATACACCGGGCATTGAAATTGATAAGAAATGGGAAAGGTCAAATTCGAACCCTTTATATTTAAATTTTATATCCAACGGAGTCTTTTGGTACGGCCGATCAAAGCACACAATTGAAAAGTAACATGGTCGTAATCTTTTTGAATAAAACAAACATCAAGTTACAATAACAATGACCGCGCATCTCGTCGGGTTCCCGGAACTTGCGGCCCGTTATGGTGTTCTGTTTAAAGGTAGAGTCGTAGTGTTGACGTGCTACATTTCATTATTTTGACTTTGTATTTTGATTTATTACGTTTTAATAACGGTTTTGTTATTTTTAGGTTTATTGTAATTTGAAAACATACTTGTATTAATACAAATTATAGACACATGGATAACGCTTAGTGCTTATCTATGTAACATATTTCATAAAAATAGATCATAATGTAAATCTCTAAATCTGATCTCTGACGTTCCAACCACACGTTGAAAATGTCAAACAGAAGGTGAAAACGAGGCTCAACATTATCCGCAGACTGGCTGCGGATAATGTTGAGCTGTATCAGTTATCAGCTGGGGAGCTTCTGCGACTGTTCTTCGCACGTCTGCTCTAGCGCTAGTATACTCAACCGCTGAGTACTGCGCACCTGTGTGGTATCGTAGCGCCCATACTAATAAGGTAGACACTCAGCTCCATGAAGCCATGCGTATTATTTCTGGAGTAATAACATCAACCCCACTTCCATGGCTTCCTGTTCTGGCGCACATTCCACCCCCCGAGCTACGAAGATGCAAAGCAGCTGCCAACGAGTGGCAGAAATGTTTTCAGCTAAACCACTCTGAACCCATGCCCATCAGGAAAACACTGGACGAGCTCCCTCGTCTCCGTTTAAACTCCAGGTATCCAATCTGGACAGACGAGAGGATCCAACACCAGTTTCAACTCAACGAGGCATGGCGTTCGGAGTGGAGCCTCTTTAAAAACTTTAACTCGCACCTTATTAAGGACCCTACAAAAAAGCTACCCGGCTTTAATGCTGACCGAAAGTCGTGGAGCCGCTTAAATCGATTTCGGACCAACCATGGGAAATCAAACTACCACCTACACAAATGGGGATTGAGGGAGTCACCACAATGCGACTGCGGAGCACCTAACCAGACCCTTTCCCATGTGGTGAATGAATGTCCGCTTCGCTGTTTTTCCGGCGGTATAGCTGAGCTTCACGAATTCACGCCTGCCGCAGCTAACTGGTTGATGCAACTAGACCTAGAAATTTGATCCATGCAGGATAATAAGCCATACGCAATGATGATGATAATGTAAATTCTTACAACCTTATTTATAAATACATACATATTATATACAGATACTTACGCCTTTTATCCCCGAAGGGGTAAGCAGAGGCTAACTACTGCGCTCACTTTTCGCCGTGCGAATTCTGTCCCATGATGCGATAGAGGACGAGCCTATCTCCATGTTGGGCACAAATTCCAGACTCCGGGCTGATACTGAATAGAAAAATCCAATATCACTTTGCCTGACCCGGGGAACGAACCCAAGACCTCAGTATTGCAGTCGTACCGTAATACAACTACGCCACCGAGGCACGTTCACGAATAAGGTAGTTAGAATCTGCCACAGAAGAAGACTACATCTGCGACGGCACTACCGACTATATAATTGTTTTTTGTTTATGCGATAATATGCAGAATATTACAAGTTTTTTTTAAGTATCTAGGTATAAACACAAACACAATATACTATATTCTTAATTAACAACAAATTGATAGTACAAAATCCTTATACTGCGCAGCAACAAGAAAGAAATAAATCATCCGAAATACCCGCTTACAGTGAGACCTCACGCTGAGAATATAGTTCGAAAAATCGAGTTTACTAAGTTTTTTCGATGAGTGATTTATTGCTTTAGCCCAGCTACTGTATTTATAAGTTTAAAATTACCACCGTTATTAATTATTGCAGTCTACAGTTATTTTTGTGTAGCGGGTAAGTAAGATTTTGTTTTTCTTTTGCGTTCAAGTAGTTGGATTAAAATTTAAATCCAGACATATTTTTTTGTGATCTTTAGAGTCGGATTTTTAGCCTACGTCGCAAAAAGGAGGTTGTTGTGTTATATTTTATCAGTACCTATAGTACTATAACATTGCGATCTTAAGTTGTGAACGTCCTGATTTCGATTATGGTAGTAAGATTTTGGAATGCACTTCCTTTATGGCCTGTGGTCCGGGGGCATTTAGAGACTTCCGCCACGGCATCCCCTGCCTGTCGTAAGAGGCGACTGACTAAACGGGGTTTGAGAGAGTCGCGGGGTGAGCACTGGGGGGCTGCTACTCGAACTTATGCGACTCCGAGGTGGACGGCATTGCAGGTGGTCGGTCTCCTGCAGTCGTAGACGCCAAAGGCAAGCTTTGGTGTTCAGGGGCTTCTTAGCCCCTCAATAAGAGAAGGGCCGTAATGTAGTATTGCGCAGGGGCGGTTCCGTGCAGCTATCTTCGTGCAACAAGATACCCCGGGGCGTCCCGTATGCGCTAAAGAAGGCCACCGGGGGTTTTGGTTGGTATGCCGGTGTAGGGTGTAAATAGTGTTAGGGACTCGGTCCAATGCTCGCTCGGATGATGCTATACTCCCGACTATCGACATTGGGCCGTAAGATCGGTGAAACCAACATAACCATTCCACTAACACCTCAGTGGTGGTAGCGATAACGCGGTTTTCCCCGCGAGAAAAATAATGGGGTTACCCAATTTAAATAAATACTAACATATCAGAATATGTGAATTATTGCTACCAGTACAATTTCATAGCTTCTTATGTAAATAAAACGCACGGTTACTGCATCGTAGATTAGATAATGCCTTCGCTTTAGGATATTTTTTTAAATTTTACTTAGGCAATTCCCCAGCTAGATAATATAGCTCGATTCAAATAGATTTCAAAATCTTTACAAAACATGTAGTAGTGGTCAATTCACAGTGGATCCAATTTGTTTACCCGCAATCCAATTTGAAAGTGAATTATTTGAGTTGTGATAAGCGACTGTATCTAATTAAAATTGCGTGAGAATTAGTGTTCGGCTGAAACATGAACTAGAATTTGCATGCGGCTTTAGTCGTTGTGTTTTGATTAGGGTTTTTCGACATGCAGTGGTAAGAACAAGAATTACGAATACGTTATTCCTTATTCTGGGAAACTTTTAGGCGAAGCGGCAGTCACCACCTACTAACAATGGATATCAAGTTTGTTCGAATAGACCAATCTTTAGAACTGATTTAAAATTATTTCCTATATACATTCTCTTGTGCAATTTTATTCCGGGAACGGACTTTTAAACGATCGAAGCCTCAAACACCTGATAATTTAAAGACATTGCCCTAAAAAACGAAGATATGTAGACTCTATTCAATTCTCTATGTTTTTCGTATCAACAATTAATGCAAGACAAATGCCGAGACGAATGTCCGCAGGTTTAAATCCAAGGGCACACACCTCTAACTTTTCTAAAAATTTATGCGCGTATTTGTGAACTATTGCTCGCTTTAACTTTAATTGTGAAGGAAAACACACACACACGCCTATTATCCCCGAAGGGGTAGGCAGAGGCGCAACTAGTGCACCCACTTTTCGCCGTTATTCCGTCCCATGATGTGATAGGGGGCGAGCCTATCGCCATATCGGGCACAAATTCCTGACTCCGGGCTGATACTGAATAGAAAAACTCAATATCACTTTGCCCGACCCGGGGATCGAACCCGAGACCTCAAGCTTTGCAGTCGTACTGTAATACAACTACGCCACCGAGGCAGTCCATGTGAAGGAAAACATCGCGAGGATACCTGCATACCTGAGAAGTTCTCTCTGAATTTCGAAGGTAGGTGAAGTCTGCCAACCCGCACTAGGCCAGCGTGGTGGACTAAGGCCTTAACCCTCTCAGTAGTAGAGGAGGACCGTGCTCACCAGTGGGCAGTATATAATACGGGGCTGGTATGGTATGGTAAATAAAGCAAGTATGGCCGGGTTAACTTCTTTACATTAATTGTAAAGTGATACACTTTCACATATTGTTCAATTAACAATAAAGGCACGTGCCACCTAATTACAGATGCTAACCGACTATTATAAATGCAAAAATGTGTTGGTTGTTCTTTTCACGCAGAAAAGCCGCATTGATTTTTTGCATGTTTTAGGGCTTAAAAGTGATATTGGCTAAAAGAAGGGATTGTATCCCTGGATAAGGCATAATTCCTCTCTCGAGGAGTGCCCAGCCTGGGATCTACAACGCAGCGCTCTTAGAGCAGTCGTCGGCGGAGATCTCTCGCTGCCGGCCGTGGTGTCTGCCATGGTCGGCGGCTGGAGGTCTTGGCGTGCGATGGTCTCCTTCTGCGAGTGCGTCATCTCGCGGAAGGAGAGCGCCGGGCGGGATCGTGAGCAGAACGATCCCACCCGCAGCCAGAGGAGACGTAGGAGGCGCCGGGTGGACGACTGACCGGCGCCTCGTGCTCTGTGGTCCGGGGGCATATAGAGAGTTCCCCCACGGCATCCCCCCTGCCTGTCATAAGAGGCGACTAAAGGGGGCTTCTAGAGAGCCGCCGGGCGAGCAGCGGGGGGCTGCTCAGTCCAATTTCAGCGACTCCGAGGTGGTTGACAATGCGGGTGGTTGGTCTCCCGCTGTCGTAGACGCCAAAGGTGTCCTTTAGAGTGTGGGGGCATCTTAGCCCCCTTTATAGAGAGGGGCCGTAACGGCATGGCGCAGGGACGGTCCCGTGCAGCTATCTTAGTGCAACAAGATACCCCGGGGCCGTCTCGTACGCGCCGAAGAAGGCCACCGCGGGTTTTGGTTGGTATGCCAGTGAAGGGGGTACATAGTGTCAGGGACTCGGTCCAATGCTCGCTCGGATGATGCCATACTCCCGAGTGTCGACATTGGGCTGTAAGACTGTGCGAAACCAACATAACCATTCCACTCACCCCCCCAGTGGTGGTAGCGTTAATGCGTTTTTCCCAGCGAAAAAAAAAAAAAAAAAAAAAGGCATAATTCCTGGGGATAGATATCTCTGGAACAAACTACGTAGAAGTAACCGGGAGTAATACTATGGTTATAAAACCTCCAAATAAAGTTGTAATTCATACATAAGTTATAACATTTTTTTTTTTATTTTTTTTTTATTATGGCCATCTTCGGCTCATTAGGGACGGCTGCGGGCTTCCTCCGACTCACGTCTAAGTTGTCGTCCGCAACCGCCCCTGCGCGTACCGCTTTTCTGCGGTCCTTTTTTCCTGTTGCGGGGGCTCAGAAGCCCCCGAAACACCGTACCGTGTCCGCCTTTTGCTGTCCGAGGCAGCGTGATACACGCTGCCTCGGACATGTCCATCACGGGGGTCACAGAAGTTGGCTAGACTAATGGGTGGGCGGCACGTCCCGCCCACCCGTGACCCCCGGAGGCCCCTATTAGTCGCCTTTTACGACAGGCATGGGATACCGTGGCGGAATTCTCCAAACGCCCCCAATCCACAGGGCGGGAGACGTCGGTCAGTCGTCCACCCGACGCCTCCTACGTCTCGTCTGGCGGCGGGAGGGATCACCACTGCGCTGGCGATCCCTCTCGGCACTCTCCTTCCGCGAGAGGACCGCCTCGCAGAAGTGGGCCACCGCCTGCCAGGCCTCCCGGCCGCCGACCATGGAAGCGACCACGGCCGGCAGCGAGAGGTCTTCTCCGACGACTGTTCTGAGAGCGCTGCGCTCCTCATCCCAGGCTGGACAACACTCCAACGTATGTTGGGCCGTGTCCATTGGGCAGTTATCACAATAGTGACACACGGCCGACTCCTCTATCCGTACCACCCGAAACAGGAACTCACCGAAGCAGCCATGCCCGGTGAGCACCTGCGTCAGGCGGTATGATGCCGCTCCGTGGCGCCTGTCCAGCCATTCGGCAAAGACAGGACGCACTGCCTCTACGACCCGGTGCCCCCACGACGGGGCCTCCAGCCTGAGACGCCACTCCTCCACGGCGGCTCGCCGTAAGGCGGCCCTCTTGGCCTCCACCTCCTTCAGGGCCGGACGCTCCCCACGACTGAACGCCTCCTCCCGCCAATGGAATACATCGGCAAGGGATTTGGCGTCCAGGTCCCAGGGCAGAAATCCGGCCAATAGGCAAGCCGCCTCGAAAGAGACCGTGCGGTACGCCCTGACCGCCCGCTGCGCTAAAGCTCTCTGCGGGGCGCGCAGAAGAGCGACGCAGGGGCGGCCCAGGGAGTCAGCCCAAACGGGGCTGCCGTAAAGGGCTATGGACCGCACGACTCCGTGATACAGCCTCCGGCAAGGGAAGCCAGGACCTTCCAGGTTGGGCAGCAGGCGGGAAAGAGCGCCCGCTGCCCGGGACAATTTCGTCCTCAACTCCTTAAAGTGGGTGCGGAATCGCCATCGGCTATCTAGGACTAAACCTAGATACTTCATGCTAGAGCCGATGGGGATCCGCACCCCCCCAACGACGATGCCGGCACCGGCCGGTGGCCCTCTCCGAGGTCCGTGAAAACACTCGGCCTCGGTTTTCTCGAGGGCCACCTTCAACCCTAAACGTTGTATTCTACCAACTACTTGGCCGGTGCCCGCCGCCGCCAGAGTTGCGGCGTCCCGGAAAGTTATAACATTTACTTTTAATTTATAGAAAATTTAATATTTGTAATAAAACAACACACAAACAAATTCAAAACCTTAATATATTCTATTAAGGCTCCTCAATTTAACTCGCTATCTGTAAAACGATTAGTAACTGGACGGGAAAAGCCAGAGATAAGCTTATAGGCGCGGCTTAGAAATGTCTGTGTGGGCTGAATGATAAATACACAGGACATTGTTTTCTGATAGTAATTATGAGTAATTGAATGTCTAAGACTGTTAGCTCTCTATAGAAATAGTTTTGAGTTTAGAGCGCTTCGTTGGCTTAGTTGTCTTGCGTTCGCGGAACGATACCGCTCTGAGGTTCTGAGGAGTGATAACGGCTTTTTCTGTTGTGTATCAACCCGGAATGTGTTTTTTTATGGCATTGAATGACGAGACGAGCATGCCGTTCGCCTGATGGTATGCAATACGACCATCCATAAACAGTAGCAATACCATCCGCCACCTTAAGTTACAAAGTACAATGTGGCATTCCACTGCGCTCGTCATCCTGAGACATAAGATGTTAAGTCTCATTATGTCCTGTAGTTACACTGTCCTTCAAACCGAAACAAAACAGTGCATGCACACTGCTGCTTGGCGGAAGAAATAGACATTGCGGTGGTACCCACTCAGACGGACTCTTACATATGAGAGACCTACCACCAGTAGATGGGTCCGATGGCCTCGCCATCAAATCATGGAGCATACTCGAAAAGTGCCTTGGTTGCACCTCTGCCTATGCCTTCGGGGATAAAGGCGTAATGTGCTTTTGTCTTATAGAGACTTTGGAGGATGGTTGGTTTTATGGTAGAGTTCCAGTAGAAGGCGAGAGTAAGAGTCCGTCTGGGTGGGTACCACTGCAATGTCTATTTCTACCGCCAAGCAGCAGTGCGCATGCACTATTGTGTGTTGCCAGTATAACTACAGGACATAATGAGATTTAGCATCTTATGTCTCAGGATGACGAGTGCAGTGGAATGCCACACAGTACTTTGTAACTCAAGGTGCTGGATGGTGTTTCTACTGTTTATGGGTGGTCGTATCGCTTACCATCAGACGAATAGCATGCTCCTCTCTCCATTCAATGCTATTAAAAAAGAGAGAACGGGTACACGTGGCTGCTCAACTTGATTGAAGAAACTCTAAACTCTATAGGTAGAGGTGGCCCATGTCAAGCAGTGGGCCTTATAATCTATAGTCTATATGTTACGGAGGGCTGGTTTTGATTATGTTTTACGAGCTTTTCATTGCGGTTTTGCCTGCGTAAACGAGATTTTCTGGGATAAAGTAGCCTAAAACCTTATCAGGGTCTCAAATTATCTTCATTCCAAGTTTAATTGAAACCGTTCGGTAGTTTTTTGAGTTTATCGCGTGCAGAGGCGGCGAGCTACTTTGTTTTATACTATGCAAGTAAGGATAAAGATTTGGTGGTACACGCGGTTCCAATGACTGACCCAGATTTGAACTCGGGGCCTCTGTGCAATATAACTGCGCCACCGATCCAGTAAGGTATAGGCAGGCGTAATGTATTTATTTTCTAATACTAGTTGGCTGTTGGCGCCGACACATTTCTCTTTATCTATAGCACTGGGCGAGGCATATTCGCAACTGTCAGTTATCAGGTGTTTACGATTACCACCGATTTGTTAAAATGGTGCTTATCAACTCGTTATCGGTCGGCCTATGTGGGGCATAATTGTCTTAGGACGGTATTAATAAATGAATCTCAAGTAGCCATAATGTATTGAACTCTTCATACATTATGTCTACTTGAGATGTAACTCAAACTTGAGATTCATTTATTAATACCGGCCTTAGTCTCTAGTTAAAAAACATATTTTAGGCATGTGTTTCATAAATAAGATAGATTTTGGAGTGTTATCAAATCAGCCTGGGTGTAGAGTGAATTGTCACTGGTTGGTAATGAAGAAGATTACTAGAAGTCCAAAAGTCATTTCCCACTCTCTATTATCACTTTCTTTCAAGACGTTATCGTTCAGTAATATATTATCAGTCAGGTATGCTTGTTCATAGTTATTGGAAATACCAATTGCTATTTATACTAATACTAATAATATTATATAGAGCAAAGATTTGTACTTTTGTTTGTAACGAATAAAACTCAAGAACTAATGAAACAATTTTAAAAATTCTTTCACCATTATAAAGCTACATTATCTATTTATATTAATACTATTATATAGAGCAAAGATTTGTACTTTTGTTTGTAACGAAAAAAACTCAAAAACTAATAGACCGATATAAAAAATTCTTTCACAATTATAAAGCTACTATTAGAAACTGCAACGGTTTTGATTTAAATAAAAATATGTACCACTGACTTTACAGAAATACTTTAACAATAAATATCACCAAGCGAACGATCGGCACGAAGGCAATGACCAACTCACTCGAACTATCAAACGTTCTATGCTTTTATAGCAAAAATTGTAGATCATGTCATTAATACCCGCACAAAAAATATTTTTCCCTAACACGGCCTTTCCGGACAACGTGATCGTCCTCGATCACACACTTTTTTTTTTAGTCTCTCCAACGGCACAGCTGTCAAAAAATTACTAAACTGTGTACAATCCAAACGATTCTTAATAAACCGAGGTGAATGATGAGCCTCGTGACGGCAGCAGTAAATAAGGACTGCAGCGCCCACGAGAGTTCCTTCAGGGGCGGATTGACTCATCACCCAAAACATTTTAACTTTAGTTACCCATTGTAACACAATCAAGCAATTTCGAATCAGTAATGGTTGAGTTATGGAACCCAATCATTTCTGAAACAAGAACGTCTAGCAACCACTAGCAGGGTCTCAGAGAACAGCAGCAATATCATAAACAGTGCCACATTCGGAGCACGAGATAGCCACAATGTCGGGACTATAAAAAATCGTACTACCACAAACTAGAGAGTGCCACAATGTCGGGGCACAAGATAGCCACAATGTCGGGGCTATGATAAGGCTACTCCAACTGGAGAGCGCCATTCCGCAGCGCTTAAAGCGCACCGTTTCGTAGTGCCAAAAGCGCACCGTTCCGTAGCGCAAAAGCGCAAACAATTCCGCAGGCAAAAAAATTCCGCAGCGCAAAAGCGCAAACAATTCCGCAGCGCAAGAAGCGCATAATTCCGCAGCACATAGAGCGCATAATTCCGCAGCGCATAGAGCGCATAATTCCGCAGCGCTTGAATGCACTGTTCCGTGGTGCATAGAGTACTGCCTGATCGTACCGCGTCTGTCCGCAGTTTGAACAGCACGTATCTACACATCCTAGTGCGCTACCCCGCACCGGGCACACACCAAACGGATCTCCGGTTTTTGTAAGCACAGAAAAACAGTAACACACCGTTCGGCCTATTCTGACCTTTGATTAAGACTCGTATGAAACTCTCCGAATAGCCATTAATTTTTATCGCTACAACAAAAACTCCATTCGCGAAGTGGCCTGGACATTACGTCCAGTAGCCACCACATGGCAAAACGAGATTCCAACATTGGCGGGTATCACGGAGAAATAAAGGAAAGCATAACCCTCAAGCAAGAATTATAAATCATACAATACCACACTTCATACAGTCCCCGATCCTCTGCAATGGAGCCGCTAGCATCTAGCGCTAGTTGACACACGCGCAGTCATCCTGTCCGGGTTACCTCGGAACAGCTTCCAAGCTATACGCGGCACGCGTACAGAAACATTTGAGCACCAACAGTTCGATCACGGTGCCCGTAAACACTTCTTCATTCGAAGTCATGTACACATAACGTTCTCCACAGTAGCATTGATATTTAGCATACCCCATAGCATAGCTATGTAATGAACACAATCCACATGTATGGGCATCGATTACACATCTCACTTCTGATATTAGAAACTGCAACGGTTTTGATTTAAATAAAAATATGTACCACTGACTTTACAGAAATACTTTCACAATAAATATCACCAAGCGAACGATCGGCACGAAGGCAATGACCAACTCACTCGAACTATCTTTTTTTTTTTTTTTTTTTTTTTTTTTTTTTTTTGTCCCTGACTAAACTCTTGTTAGCCTGACGAGGGTCGGCTTATACAAGAACACCGGTCTTGTGGGTGAGCGCAGAAGGCGCTCGCAACCCTTAAATTTAAGCGACCACGCTGAGGGCGACCCACTAATGGGTCACGACCTCGGCTCAGGGCGGCCACTGAGAGGATAAGACATCAACGTTTGGGGAATATGGTTTTTAACCTAATCCTATTTGACGTGTTGATTGTAGTCTTCGGCACGCGGGCCGGAACTGCTACGAGAGGGCAGGGTTATGGGGAACGCGACGAGGTCCTCGACGGCGAGGACGGTACAGCGGTCTTGTGGAGTGTATGAGCTTTAAATGCTCGTTCTTTTCGCGTAAAGCTAGAGTGATTTCGTCCTCTGGATCGGTCAGGACTGATCGCGGTCGTCTCCATTTGGCGCGGTCAAATGGAGTATATATAGACGCTTTACGGATAAGCGTGTTCGGGTGGTTTACCACCCTGTCGAAATAGCGTCTGCTGGCGCACTGCATAAAGTGCCTGATGGTCGGCATATTGGTGTCCACGTGGAGGTTGCGATTGCGAACGTACCACGGGGCACCAAGTGCATGTCGTAAGAATCGATTTTGAAGCACCTGCATTCGCTGAAGGGGACCGGGCGGTAAATGAGCGAATACGGGCGACGCGTATGTCATTATCGGACGGATGCATGTTTTAAAGATCCTAATCTTGTTGCGGATTGACATCTTACTATTTTTGTTTAGGAGCCAGTGAAGCTGGCTCATCGCGAATGCGGCTCGCGCGCGTACCGCATTTACGTGTGGGATGAAGGTCAACCTCTGATCAAGGGTTACTCCTAAATATTTGGCTTGGCCCTTCCAGGGAATAACCTGGTCGGACATGCGGACTGAAAAGTGAGGGACATGGACTTTCCTTTTCCGAGTGAAAAGGATGGCCTGACTTTTGGTGGGATTGACGGTGATTCGCCATTTGCGGAACCACTCACCGAGTTCGTCGGCGGCGGTTTGCAAAGTGCGCACCACTTTGTCGGGGTCTATACGTGAAGCGTATATTGCGGTATCATCCGCGAATAGTGCCAGATGGGCGTTTTGTGGTCTAGGGATGTCGCTTGTGTACAGCGAGAATAGAAAGGGGGACAGGGCGGAGCCTTGCGGGACTCCGGCCGTGATGGTGTGTCGGGAAGAGAGAGTTCCCTCCACGCGATATCTGAAACCGCGATTCGACAGGAAATCTCGTATGATGTGCACGAGTTGTGTGGGCACGTTGAGAGTGTACAGCTTGAAAAGCAAGCCGTTGTGCCACACCCTGTCGAATGCTTTTTCGATATCGAAGAAAATAGCACCGGTAGGCATTCCTTTACGGAATTGTTCGTGGACGTACTCCGTGATGCGGAGCACCTGATTGACACAACTGTGTCTAGGGCGAAAGCCAAACTGTTCTGGAGGGATCAAATTTTGATTAAAAGCTACTATTTTAAGGCGGTCGAGGACGATCCGCTCGTAGATTTTGCCCAGAGTACTGAGCAGACTGATGGGCCTATAAGAGGAGGGTTCGAAAGCGGGTTTCCCCGGCTTGTGGATTCCTATCACAACTGCCTCTTTCCAGACCTCTGGGAAGATGCAGTTACGAAACGCGGCGTCATAAATGGATGTTAAGATTTGAACTAGATGCTCCGGGAGCATCTTAATCATACGAGTAGGGATTAGATCGCCCCCGGGGGCTTTCCTACGTTTGAGTGCCTTGATCAGAGTGGTGACTTCTTCGATCGTCACCGGCGCAAGGGGATCGGGCGGCGGGTCGACGTCCGGGTCGACGTTGTCGTATAACGGTCGCGGTATAGAGACTGGCGGTGGCCGGACCGCGTTCCTATCTTCGACGAAAGTGTCAACCGCAACAAGAATGTCGTCATCTACGGGTACAGAGGTGAGCGAGCATTGAGACTCCAGGCTGCTGGCCAGTAGTTCCGCTTTCTCGTCGTCATCAAACGCCGGGCGTTGATTCGGACGATTGAGCGGAGGCATGGAGGCCACATCGTTTCTCTTGAAGGAACGAACCAGTTGCCAAAAGGCCGTATGTGTCGGATCGATATCGGCAAGGCGAGTGTCCCACCTCGAATCGACGACCTCTTTTATGCGACGCTTAACCTTACGTTGGAGGTAGCGCGCAAGATGTCGTCGTTCCGGGACGGGTCTCGTCGCGCAGGCTTTGAGCGTAGCGTTACGCAACCTCACCCACCACCGAACGTCTTCGGGAAGTTGCCAGTGACTGTGAACAGTCTCTGGCACCCTCTCGGAGCTTTCGCTCAAGACGTTCTGAAGGTGGTCGGTGAAGACGCGTATCGCGCTGGTCGTTTCCTCAGGAGTCACGATGTTGGTCGGGATCGCGGAAAGATCAGTGGATGAGGTGTCCGCGAGCTTGGTGCCTAAAAGACGCCAATTCGTTTTCACCTTCATCGGAATATTAGGACCTGTGTCTGTTGGACTCTTTTCGGGGACTAGATCGAGGATCACAGGTCTGTGGTCAGAGTCTAACTCTTGTAACACTTGCATGGAACGCACGCTAAGGCTTACGTTCCGTACAAGTGCCACGTCGAGTATGTCCGGTCGGTCTCGAACTATCAAACGTTCTATGCTTTTATAGCAAAAATTGTAGATCATGTCATTAATACCCGCACAAAAAATATTTTTCCCTAACACTACATTATCAGCGAGTACCATAGGCTACTTTTTATCCTGGAAAAATATAAAGCGGGAGTTTTGTCTCGGAAAAACTCATTCATACGGGCGGATCTGCTAGCAAAAGTTTAGTAATCTATCTATCAACTTAGTTATGTAGCAGTTATAGCCCTGGACCATATATTACAAGTGGTATGAAATGTAGAGAAATCCATATTACATTACACAATATAAAATACGTAGAAATTTTAACCTTATACAGTTCAGATAATGATGGTCTTAAGATCCTTGTGATTGCTAAAAAATCTGGGCTCAAACGTCCCGGTAAAAGGTGATGAATATTTTTTCTTCAATATAGATTTTTTTTGGTAAAGATGGTTCATTTATGATAGTGATACTAGCCTCGGTGGCGTAGTTGTATTACGGTACGTCTGCAATGCTGAGGTCTCGGGTTCGATCCCGGGTCGGGCAAAGTGATATTGGGTTTTCCTATTTAATACTCGCCCGGAGTCTGGCATTTGTGCCCGATATGGCGATAGACTATCATATCATGGGACGGAATATACCCGGCGAAAAGTAGGTGCACCAGTTGCACCTCTGCCTACCCTTCGGGGATAAAAGTAGTGAGTATATGTAAGTATGCATATTATATAGTAGTACCAATTTCCGTAATTAAGAATCATACTTTTGAATTAAGCTTTCATTTGCATAGAGAAGCAGCTTGCAGACTTTCAGATCTATCTTAGATATTAGTATATGTTTTCAGGGACAAAGGCTAGATCTAGTGTGCGGGTTTTTACATTTTATACTATGACTTGAGCTGCACTCTTCATTCATATTAACCAACCTGTTTGCCCATGCGCTATGTGCGTTAATTCTTATTTGAAACAAGACTCCTCGATCTTTTTTCACCTTTAAGTTATAGCTGCATTATATAATAAGATTCAAATTAGTCCAAAACCACCAATTTGTCATACATAGAGACGTAGACAGCTTGTCTTACCGTCTCGAAATCATTAACCACAATCATTGTAAATAACGTGCGCCGTGAAGTTGTCGATACCCCGCTTGATCGGAGTCGTTTCGGCCCGCGCGCAGTTCACACTCGTCGGATCAGTTTTAGCTTGCTGTGCGCCCGCGCACCCGCCGTTCCGTGTTTCTTGCCGGCATTCGCCGAATCACCGAATCCTTTTTTTTCCACCACAAAACGCTACGAGGCTTCCTCACCACACCATACTTCCACAACAGTGATCATACAACAGTGACCTACCATGTTTGTGTTATGAAAACATAGTTTGTTGTTTTGTTATATATTTTCGCATTGCATCTTTCGCATTTATCCTGTGTTGTGTAGTGAAATTGGTGCTTGCTGCTGTCTCCGTCGAGCGGATTACAGCCGTTCATTGTGAGTTTAATCTTGATTGTAGAAATTGATTGTGTTAATGTCCAAAACTTTCTCCATTGTTGCCATCGATTTATAACAATTTATCGTGGATGCGTATTTTTTATCGTGTCCTCGTGTAGTTATATGTAAACACTGATATATCGGTGAGAGTTGCGAGCGTAAGTCACGTTCGTGAGATTGAATGCGCATGGGCAATGGGCATGTCAATATGGCTTATGTTTTATTTTATTTATGTTATGTATCGTGTTACAAAACATCGGTTCTCGTTATGAACGTTACGTACTTTTTTCTTGTGTTACTAACAAACCAGTTTTGAACAAAATCTTGAAATTTTGGGTCGCATGAAAATGTCGGCCTGGTATTGGACATCTTTTGTTACCAGCATGCAATCCCTGGTTCTTGTTTTATTCTTACAGCCTTCATATTTATCATTAGAAACTTTTTTGCAGCCTAACCTTTTTATGTTTTACAATAGCTATGCTATATTTTTCAATTGTAGAGCGCATCTCTACATACAAAGAATAACTCAAGGCTTTAAAATTGAACCTTTTAATGAATTATAAACTCTCCAGAGAATTTAAAGGCTTCTCCTGATG
Organism: Lapara coniferarum; assembly: GCA_949316025.1. NCBI lineage: Eukaryota > Metazoa > Arthropoda > Insecta > Lepidoptera > Sphingidae > Lapara > Lapara coniferarum. Next base: position 22,766,764 of record OX438932.1, read on the forward strand.
TTAATTGTAGCATAAAAACAGCAATATTTAATGTTGGATTGAATAATATAAGAAAACTATTCAATAAGTGAAGTCCCGTACTTAGTCTTGAAGTGTATCCAACCGTGTAAAACGCATGAGTGACGTCATAGTATATAACAATTAACTTGACGTAGTAAGGGTATTAACTAGAAATCCAAATCTGACGCGTAGTTAGACAAACTTATAAGACTGGTCGTAAATTATATTGTACCTAAAACAAGACGCCGAGACGAATGTCCGCAAGTTCAAAACCCAAGGGCACGCACCTCTGACTTTTCTGAAAACTTTATGGGTGTATTTTTTAGGAATTATTGCTTACTTTGACGTTGAAGGAAAATATCGTGAGGAAAACTGCATAACTGAGTTTTCTGTAAGAATTAAGAGGGTATGAAGTCTACCAACCCGCACTAGGCCAGCGTGGTTGACTAAGGCCTAAACCTTTCAGTAGTAGAGGAGGCTCGTTATCAGCAGTGAGCAGTACATAATACAAGCCTAATGTTATTATTACAATATCATTATTTTAAGCCAGAGGATACTAAAATTAAGTAAGGAAAGCTCAAGTGCATATTATAACTGAAACGGAGTGTATCTACTGTCTATGTTTTACACCTACTTAATATAATTTTATGTAGACATCTATTGATTAGGTTAGTTACAGCCTTAAAATATATTTCAGTAATATTTAACTATAAAGTTTTCGTCACAGGAAAATCACTTTCCAAATCTCTTTCTCCCTAAACATTCTAATTCGTCATACTGACCAAAGTCTGTTACTTTTCACTCTCTTCCTTATACTTATGATCACAGATCCTGATTTACTTATATTGCGTTATATTTTCTCGGAGGCTATAATCACTGTATTTTCTTTACTCAAAACTTTTTGATCATTTCTGTTATTTTTTGCAGACGTTGACTTTACTTACGGTGTCGTAATTGACGTAACTGTTCACTGTAAGTTTTAGTTATTGTTCTGAGACATTGTCGTTTATGTTTTGTGAAGAAGCTCTCTATCATTTATCACTTGCTTTGTCTAAATATTATGGCGCTTTTGACAAAATGTAGCTTACATAATACAAATTAAGCATAAATGTAGAGCCAAGATTATAGTATGGTTAAATAAAATAAAATACTTTATTCATCACGTAGGCGAACATGGTTGCACTTATGATAAGTCATATGGTTTTAATTACAACGCTTGGAAAATGAACCACGTCATCATTAAAATGTATAATGATGTAAATACATTATCTGGTGTTGATTCCCATGGGTATATAATATTCAGTAAGAAGCAACGAAAGGTGTAAACGGACAATATAAAATGTAATTTTATGTTTATTAAATTTAAAATGACGGTAATCATAAATACGATAACGAGTACATTTAAAAATGCATTTACTTCAAGCTGTATTTTCGGAATGTTTTCGATGTAAGCAGATGTGCAAGCGCATTTTTGTCAACAAGTGTTTAAGTGATTTCCTTACACAGTACGATAAAGTCGTCGGCCGCCTCTGTATGCGATAAACTGAAAAACTTAACGGATTTCAATATAAGTTGGTATGGAGATATTTGTAACCCTTGGAAGGGTTTACATATTAGCCTGAGACAATGAATAGCGGTATTAGTATCCCGGAAAAACTCTTTCAACGGGTGAAGGCGCGAGCAAAACCTAGTTCCATGATATGACAGTTATCTTATGAAGGTTGAAGTTTGGCCGGTGCGGGATCGGAAAAATTAAGTCATGTCTTAAAATGCTTAATAATTTGTGCTGCGCTGACTTCACACTGAAGATGGATATGTGCAAGAAGATGGACTCTTGTGAGATCGAAAGTCCCTCATAGTTCTTGATACCTTTTCCTTCAAATAATTGTTACATTAACGCAAATTGTTTTAATTTTAATTCTTTGATCACAAGTATTGGGTATTCTAAACAACAGCTGATGACTGCCTCGGTGGCGTAGTTGTATTATGGTACGACTGCAATGCTGAGGTCTCGGGTTCGATCCCCGAGTCGGGCAAAGTGATATTCAGTTTTTCTATTGAGTATCAGCCCGGAGTCTGGAATTTTTGCCCGATATGGCGATAAGCTCGCCCCCTATTACATCCTGGGACGGAATAATCGCGAAAAGTTGGTGCACTAGTTACGCCTCTGCCTACCCCTTCGGGGATAAGAGGCGTGAGTGTATATATGTATATGTTTAATTCTAAGATCATAAGTATTGAGTAGTCTAAACAACAGCTGGTGAGTGGTGGCCAAATAATTAAAAAAAACCAATGATCTCGACCAGCAGGCTTAGAACGTGACAAACACGACACTACTCCGTTTTGTTTTATTGGGATTGGTTGAGAGACTAACACGTGACCGACGTATTAATTTCTCGTTCAATTCCAAACATCAAAATTAAACAACGTCTTACTAGTTGCGTCGTTTTACATTCTAAGTCCATATCATAATGAAGTGGTATCTTGTTGTCACATTTTGAATAGTGACTGTGATTTCCGGTTGCCCAAACACAGGCCTCAGACCGCTTTACATTTTGTTCCTATAAAATGATAATGTGTCTCATAGTGCTAAGGCAATAAATAGTTGCCGCGCAATTTGTTGCTCAACACGATGACAAATAACTTTAGCAACATTGCCATCACCATGATTGAGGATAGCCACATAATTATTATGCGCCACGTTTAGAGACTTCATTTTTTATGAATTAGTAACTTAAAAAAAATGTGATTTTCTTTTAACATTAATTGACGTGTCTGAGAGCCCCTTTGAAAATGGATGATGCAACTCCAGTCAAAAATAGTAAACCAAGAACCATCTGGATACAAAGCAGTCTGTTCGACTTAACCCAATGGTATCGGATATCGTAGGTAGAGTTGCCAGTTTTTCGAGAAATTTCGGAGATGGTCGGCTTTAGATATTATCTGAAGTACTTATGATGGGAGAAATAATGAAAACTGTAGATAATTTTGTTTGTTAATTAATTCAATGTGTAGAGATTTGGGTAAATTTTAAAACATTTTTTGGTCTATATTAAAATTTTGGGCTAACTAAGAGAAGAAATTATATGATACTCGAAACACGCTAGCTGAAGATGCAGTGTCAGCTGGGAATACCAATATATTCAAGAACAAACTTGACAGATACATTGAAAATAAAAAAGAAATACAGGAGTTTATAAGTTTCTTATGACCCTGACAATAAATAAACAAATCGTAGAAACTATAATTATACCAGAATCATGAATTATCTATCATCACCATCATCAGTCACACGACGTCTACTGCTGAACACAGGCCTCTGCTAAAGATTTCCAGACGGACCTGTCAAAAGCGGCTGTCAATTCATTATCACTAAATACTTTAACATCAAAATAACACTTAGAATAGCTTATACATAATATTATGAAACTTATATTATAATACCGTGATAAATAAGATTTCTTCGTCTGCGACTCTGGTATCCCTACGTAATTTAATACATGACGTCAAAAAGCAAAAACTAAATGAGTTATACTTACCATAACAGTAAACCGATAAGATGTTAACGAACAAATTTATTGATTTTAGTAACGGTTTCAGGTTATGATATATTGCGAATAATTGCGAACATATGTATGGAACTAGATAAATCTCTACCTACACTAAATATTTTGTAGGTCTGTCAGTTTGTTTATTGTAGGTAATTAGTGGCACTACTTATGTGAAACACGTGGTTAAGTTTTGGGTTTTATAATTTAAAATTGGATTACCTAAGGAGTAGATGCGTTTACTGGTGGAAGGTCTCTCAAATGTAAGATACCGTCTGGGTGGATACCACCGAAATATATATTTCTACCGCCAAGCATTGTGCACGCACTGTTATGTTTCGGTTTGAAGGACATTGTAGCCAAAGTAACTGCTGGACATAATGAGGCTTTCTTATGTCTCAGGATGATGAGCGCTGTGGAATGCCACAATGTAGGTACTTTGTAAGTCAAGGTGCTTAATGGTGTTGCTACTATTTATGGGTGGTCGCATCGCTTACCATCAGGCGAACGGCATACTCGTCTCGTCATTCGATGCAAAAAAAAAAATATGCTATATGCATTTATGTGTCTAAATACGTGTTATCCGAACACAAATTGGGGTTGGCTAAGATATAATTTTAGTGTTACAAATTTTTAGACTTAGGTGTGAAACGTAACTATAAGTATTTCGGAAATAAAGGCCTATCTCGTAATGATGATAATGACCTATATAAATTTACTGTATTATAGACACCCAAAGGTTAAGCAGAGATCACATACATAACTGGTGCTCTCATTGTTCGGAAGTTGAAGTGCTCATCCCACGATGTGATAGGAAGCCTATTGTCACAACTTATTCCCGTACTACTACTACTACTAAAAGCCCTATATTACATACTGTCCACTGCTGAGCACGGGCCTCCTCTACGAGCAAGCTAATGGTGAGACGCGTGCCGTTCGCCTGATGGTAAGCGATACGATTACCTATAAACAGTAGAAACACCATCCAGCACCTTGAGTTACAAAGTACTGTGTGGCATTCCACTGCGCTCGTCACCCTGAGATATTTAGTCTCATTCTGTCTAATAGTTACACCGGCTACAATGTCCTTCAAACCGAAACACAACAGTGCATGTGCACTGCTGCTTGGCAGTAGAAATAGACATTGCGGTGGTACCCAACCAGACCCATGATGATGATCATGACCGCTGTGGAATCGAATTCTATCGTGATAACTTAAATACACCTTATGGTGACTACAAGAAAAATAATATATCGGAGAAAAAAACATCGCACGCAGGCGGTTCTGGGTGAAAAAATAGTATAGCATGTTTTGATATAACAATAGCCGATTTTCACGCTGTTTTGGAGCTTAGAGACATAAATGTCAGCAAATCATACCATAATCCCATGATGAATGCTATTATTCAGATCGGATTTTGAATTTGAATGAGATATTTATTTTGGATCGTTAGTGGTCACTTCATCAGCGTATAAATTTTAAATTGAACTACATTAGCATATCTAGTATTCAATTATTAATTAGATTATATTATGTATCGTTTTCACAATCAATTGTGAAAACTTAGTTTTCGCTATTTTGTGTTTTTATTTTCTACGAAAGTCATTCATTTTGTTTGAGTAATTAATATAGTTTATGTATAACTAACTTTTGTTCGCTGTTTCAGCCACGTAAAAGAGTTTTTCCAGGATAAAAATAGGCTATATCCTTCCCGGAGTTTAACACTATCTCTATATCAAAGTTTTTGAGTTTATCGCGTTCAAACAGAGAGACTGTTAAGTTAGGACATCATAAGAAGGATAACAACAGTCTGTGTATAAAATTGGAAGACCCACGTTCTTCCAGATATTTAAAACACAATAGCTGTATTTTAGCGCGTGGGTCGGACTTTGGGTATGAATTGCTTCTAACTCAGGTACAAATAAAATGTTATCCGTATACGGAATACCGGTTGAAGCAAAACATTTTTCTCGGATTTATTAAACTTAGGAAACTTATTGCTCCTTAAACGAGGTTTAGATAAGTAATAAAACGTGCTCAAGTATACATCTGCAAGCATTTTTTCCGTATTATTCAATTACGGTAACAGACATACTAAGAATTCTCTATAAGAATCTAGAGGGTATGTGAAGTCTGACAACCCGCACTAAGCCAACGTGGTGGACTAAAAACTGAAGCCTTTCAGTAGTAGAGGAGGCCCGTGCTCAGCAGTGGACAGTAAATAATACAAGGCTGATTGATCGCATTGCGTTGCAAAGTTTCAAAACTGTAAGTGCTCAATTGAGATATTACACACTAGCTTTTGCCCGCGGCTCCGCCCGCATTAAAAAGTTTTTCCAGGATAAAAGTCCCGGTTTATATTTTTCCGGGATAAAAAGTAGCCTATGTGTTAAACCAGGACATGATCTACGGGTGTGCCAAATTTCATCGAAATCCGTTCAGTAGTTTTTGCGTGAAAGAGGAACAAACATCCTTACATCCTTACATCCATACATCCAAACATCCAAACATCCATACATTCTTACAAACTTTCGCCTTTATAATATTAGTAGGATAACCCAATTTTCATTATAATTTTCTTTTTCCACAATACCAACTTGTGAATGAATGGTATAAATTAATGATATGAACGAATGAATGGTTCGAATAGGATTTTATTCTGGGAGAGATCTGTCATCTGTAACGCGCGAATAAATCTAGTCGCAAAACATGTAAACACATCTATTGCGCAAAACCGATAGATATATTGTTTTCAATATTTTTCCTGATATCTCAGATGCTTGAGGTGACGTAGGCATTAGATAAGATGTCTCGCACTCAGACTGCGTTTTGCACAATCTCGTATGTGTAAACAATTTCTTTTGTTACCAATGTCTTGTTGATCTTATTCAAGGCCATTTGTATTTGGGATTCTGTTTATATAGACTGAGTTAAAATAATATTGTCTGTCGTAGTAGAAGCATAATAAATGTAATATACTTGTAAAATGCTAAAAACTATTCTTGTTTTTGAGTATGTTCTTGGTTATAAGTGAGATTTTGCACGTTTTGTAAGTCAGCGGAGTATGCAGTAAAGTTACACCAGTTCTTTTTTGGTAAGGGTTGGTCACAAGCGTTGTTTTTTTGTTTGATGCAGTTTAGGGTCGTCACATATATGAAAGTATACCAGTTCTATGCTAATTGAAATGTAAATCATTACCCTTCCTGGCTTCGCCGTAGTCGGGTAAAAAAAGGTTGACAGCTCTGTACAGCCAATTCTGTCGTGCTAAGCACAAAAGCGGTGTGTCAAGACTCAAGGAACGCTACTTTCGAGAAAATTGATGTTTTGTAAATATAGTTTTCTATTCAGTTTTTGAGATTTGAGGTAAAGCTTATATAGGGAGCTTGTTCTTAAGGTTTTTTACATGTTTTAAAAAATGTTCTGATGTTTTACTACATTGTTCATTGGATGTGCATCTTTTAAGCTATGTGGTGGAAAAATCAAGTGTACGATAATTTTCGAGATATGGCTTTTGAGCTTACCACGGCAGAATTGTTTTTTTCTACTATTATAACTAAAGTAAATCACGTCTGCGGCAACCCTAAACGTGACATTCAAGAAGAATGAAATTATATACCCATACCCACGCCTTTTATCGCCGAAGGGATAGGCAGAAGCGCAACTAGTGCACCCACTCTTCGCCGTGCGTATTCCATCCCATGATGTGATAGGGGGCGAGCCTATCGCCATATCGGGCGCAAATTCCAGACTCCGTGCTGATACTGAATACTAGGAAAAAATGAAAATGAATGAAATTATATATTTTTTTGAATGATGAGAAGATTAAGCCTGATAAGCCTCATGACCATAAATAGTAGCAACTCCAGCCTAACTTTGAATTATACAGCGTTTGTTATCCTGAGACAGTAATAGGGTATTTTACTCATATTTGTTTACTAGCTATTTCTCGCGGCTTCGCTCGCATGAAAAAGATTTTCCGGGATAATAGTCCCGCTTTATATTTACCCGGGACAAAAAAGTTACCTTTGTTCTTTCTAGGATCTCAAACTATCGCCATATCAAATTTTATCGAAAACCGTTCAGTAGCTTCGAGCAAACAGACAGACAGAAAAGAATTCTAAACATTGCTGATTTGTTTTCCATTGCTCTTCTATAGTCAACCTCTTTTTCTTCTATTTCTTGTATTTGCTATTGAGCATGTCGTAATTGGCAAAATATACTAATAGACCTTATTACACTGTGTAGTATTTAAATAAATAAATTATAGAAAACTTATTTCCGATATTATTTCAAAAAAACAAGTAATGTAATTTTTTTACATTCCCAATCACAAATGAAGAACGCAATATTTGTGGGTCCACAAAAACCACCATAAATAACTTATGTGGGCGCTACAACTCGGTCGAGCAGAGGTTGGTGCTGTCAAAATAATTACAACCAATAATCTCATATTGACAGCGCGGTTTGGACACGCAGACGTGTTATAGAGTTACGAATTGTTAGAAAAACCGTTAAAGAATAAAATGATTTGATTAGTGATTTTTGTTTTTTTTCGCGGTGCAGGTGTTGCTCGCGGCTTCACCCGCGTGAAAAGCATTTCCGAGGTACTGAAGTCCCTGAAACACAGTACGATTTCAGTGCCATTTACTTGAAGAATCAGATTCAAAGCATGCATTATTTCCCATGACAGCGAATAACCGAGATAAAAAGCCTATGTGTTAATCCAGGACATGATCTACCCGTGTGACAAATTTCATCCAAATCCGTTCAGTTGTTTCTGCGTTTCTTTCAAACAAACATCGAAACATGTAACAAACTTTCGCATTTATAATATCAGTAAAAAGTAAGATTAGGTATCTTACTTCTAATACTCATTATAAATGCGAGTATTACTGGAGATGTCTATAGGCTTTGATGTTAAAGAAGTAAACACAAAAACTTTTGTGCTGATTTTGGTGAAATTTATCAAAATGATATTTCCAAGATACGGTCTAATCTTGGAAATATCATTTTAGATTTCAGAGTGTTTATAAACACAGCACAGAAAAAGCTATGTAGATTGCCATTAGGTGACTAAGTCGCTTGTAAAAACAAAATATATTAGCCAATTTCCTTAGCACGAAAAAATCACCTATTACAAATCATGTGATTATTGTTTAAAATCGTGACATTTTAAATCAATTAAGACCTTTTATTAAAGCACCGTTTCCTTCACAATATAATTAATGTACGCTAATGTGGGTCAATGGCGATATTGTGGTATCAAGATTGTGTTTTTGGTATAATACATTTTCTGATATAATTTGCGTCGAAAACTGGGTGATTGATACGACTTGGTCGGCCGGGTCGAATTAAGATTATTTTTATTAGCAAAATTGCACCACCCTGAAGGCGTTTTAGTCTTGACTAAGATTTACGAGAATATTTCAGGTTTCAGAGCATCGATATAGCAATTTTTTTTACAGAGGCAGTTTAGATTTAAAGAAAACAATTTGAGAATAGACTAGTCTGAATTGGATATGGTAATCAATTTATCGTGGTTTCCATTGATCTAAAAGAAAGTTGCCAGGCAATTTTGAAATCTTTATTTCGTTTTTTCTATAATATTTCATGTTGGATAATGGACACAAATTCAAATTCCGGATAACTCTTATGTTTTGTTTTTTTTTATTGCCTGCAATGACAAGACGCGTATGCTGTTCGCTTGATGGTAAGAGATACGACCACCCATAAACAGAAGCAAGTTAGCAACACTATTCAGCAGTCAGCACCTTGAGTTCCAAAGTACTGTATGGCATTCCACTGAACTGGTTATCCTGAGACAAAGGATGTTATGTCCAGTAGTTACACTGGCTACAATTTCCTTTAAACCGAAATACAACAGGCATACACACTGCTGCTTGGCGGTATAAATAGACATTGCGGTGGTACCCACCCAGACGGATTCTTACACATGAGAGACCTACCACCAGTATTTGTATTTTCAAATCGAAGGACTCACAAAATAATGCAGCTTGTTCTGGGAATCGAACCCAGAACAAGCTGCATGAGCTGCACCTCACTGTTTAGAATTCAAGAAAGTGGAAAATTATATTTCCGACTCCTCCCATTCTATTTGATTAATTTCGTTTCCTGGGAGTAATCCTTGCGGATGAAACCTACTCCATGTGAACGTTTGGGGTTAAGACTAGTGCTCCCAGAGACTCACCGAGCACCACCGCCTGGTGTTATAAAGCGCATGCCACTGCCGGTCCTGGCTTGCAGGAGTTGCAGTGATAGATGAAGGCGGGATAGTCTCAAAAAAACAAAGTACGTCGCCTCTAAACCAATAAAGCGATCTAGGATTTTTAATCCAATAGTCTGATCAAGCTTTCAAACTTACAAGAATAATACGGGTTTCAGTGTCACTTCTGTCTCATTACTATCTCTACATTTCATAATAATTATGCATAACAGTCCATAGTTTACGTTATACGTACAGTTGGCAAAAAACTCTCATTACCAGTACTGCGACACGGTATTTTTTTACCGTATGTACATGAATTATAAGCTATTACAATCATTTAAGATATCGATCTTGAATATTGATAAGGATGGAAAAAATTACGATAAATGGGCGAGAAGAAAAAGTCAAGGATTTATATTCATTTTCAGCAGGATACTCTCCATATTCTTGTCATAAGTTTCGAGTAAACATTTCTCGACATAGTGGACGATAGCCTAGTTGGGAATGGAACGGTCTGCCGAGACAATGTCCGGAGATTCAAAACCCAAGGTACACACCTCTCACGAAGTTACGTGTGTATTGTTAACAAATATTGTTCGCTTCAATGGTGAAGGAAAACAACGTGACGAAACCTACCTACCTGAGAATTCTTCATAAGAATTTCGAGGGTATGTGAAGTCTGCCAACCCGCACTAGGCCAACGTGGTAGACTAAGGCGTAACCCCGCTCAGTAGTAGAGGAGGCCCGTGCTCAGCAGAGGGCAATATATAATACGGAATTGATTTGCATTGCATTTCTCGACTATCGAATTAAATAGCTAATGAAGAAAATACTCACTGCCATTTATTTGGGAGGATTATTTTGAGATATATTGTGAAATTTGGTCAGCTTAAACATTTATGTGACGTGTAGTATTGACTCAAAAGTTGTGAAAATGGCCTAAAATGTATCCTAGGTAAGTCTCTAAAGGGCTGACGAAAACAGTTTGGGCGTCTCGAAAATTATATTCTATATAAACAAACTGAACGACAAAACATTTTTAATCACATCTATTAATTTATCACACTTATCACATCTATTTATCCTTCTATGCTATAGCTAAGGAAAAAGTCGTCATTCGAAATAACCGACAGTCACATCATAAAAATGTCATAAAAAACAAATTAGCATAGTCCAAAAACATTACAGTATAGTTAGTTATAGACCGGACATCAGGACCAAAGGTTTCATCCAAAAGTTGTTACCATACCATTCCTACTAATATTATGTACGCGAAACTTTGTAAGAATGTATGGATGTATGGATGTTTGTTACTCTTTCACGTAAAACCTACTGAACAGATTTCGATGAAATTCGGTACACAGGTAGATCTTGTCCTGGATTAACACATAGGCTACTTTTTATCCCGGGGAAATATAAAGCGGGACTTTTATCCCGGAAAAACTTTTTACCGCGGGCGGAGCCGCGGGCAAAAGCTAGTTGGTAATAAGCCGGTGTCTTATCTGACACGTCCGTGTGACAAGACGTCTCGGTATGCTTAAATTTTGTAAAGAAAACGATATGCCAATTTGCCCACTACCACGATCATGTCAAAGTATGTTCTAATGCATTTTACATAGGTGTCTTGCTATTTCATGATAGATGGAGTTTCTGACGAACAGGCTCAAAAGTTTTGTAAATGTTTCCAATGCCTGGTCTATAATCTTAGAACTCTTTGGCAAAGTAAAATTTTAATACAATCTGCTAATGTCAATAAGGGCCACAGTGGCTTGTGGGAACGGGGTAAAACGCGGGTGGTAGGTACGTATCTGACTTGCAACAATATTAGACTAAGTACCTATGGGGAACCTGCACGAATTATAGGGGGCAGCACAAAATCGACCCAAGAGCCACATGTGTATAAAAAGGAACGTTTGAAAGCTATAATTTTTATTTATTCTTTTGTTATGTCAAAACGATATGATACCTAACGTGGCCAGAATAAGCTTTTATTTGATGAGTAGCTAGTTATTTTGATGTTATTGAAGCAAAATTAAGAGATTATTTTGTCTTAAATAAAAATTTAATACAAACAAATCAGTAGATTTGTTTGTATTAAATATTATCTTCTAAACATCTTTATTTTTTATATATTACGTAATGAAACATTTCTAAATGCTGATGGAACTCATATTTATGTATGTTTTATACAGCTTTTATTATTTTTGTCGATTTTCACTTAACCATGGCAATCATGGCATGTAAGTACTTAGTTACTATTCTTTGAAGCTATAGAATTTCACGTCATTTGACTTGTTTATTTTTATGTTTTGGAGCATCCAGATACACCACAATATATTATCAACAATATAAATTATATTATTCATCCTTTTAATATGAATATTTTACTTCAATGCTAAGTTGATGGGAAGAGTCAGATTGCGCCACCAGATGGCAGTGCTTACGACGTGCACGTTCCTTATAAAGATGAAATGTATTTTTATCGCGTTTGATATCGACGTAAATGCCGACGTTACATTGTTGCTTCTTGTGGTTGCTTCAAAGCGAATCAGGTGCGTACCGCCGATTTTACCACCGATTACTCCGTCTAGACAACTTAGGGTGTATGCACATTGCGTCTAAGACGCGCCGACTTTTAATCGCAACGGAAACGCGCGGGAAACATTATGTAGTCTAGAACAGTATATAACAAGTTGCTCTTTTTATGGACATAGAGCTATGTGACTTCAAAGCACTCATGGGGGTCGACTGACCAAAAATGACTATCCTTATTCCTTCCCCAGTCAACACAATAGGTTAGTTGACTTCTTCTTTTTAATACATTTATCAAAAACGTGTGCCATCCATAATCTAACGCAAAAATAATTTTCAAAATTGGGGCAATAATTAGTAAGTTATAAAGCTTTGAAATTTGGTGGAAGGGGCAGTTGTCAAATAACAGTAATATTACACTGTGACGTCATCGAGAGTCGCCAGTCATAACGCTGCGTGCGTGCGAAAGAGATAGCGCGATATCCCCTCCACGTCCCTACTTTTGCTCACAACATTTCAAATACGAATAACTGATTTATTTTTCTATCAATTTTGATACTGATTCCAAAATTTCTTTTTGGTATTGTTTTCTGTTACATCCTAATATAATATTATAAAGGCGAAAGTTTGTAAGAATGTATGGATGTTTGGATGTATGGATGTTTGTTCCTCTTTCACGCAAAAACTACTGAACGGATTTCAATGAAATTTGGCACACGGGTAGATCATGTCCTGGATTAACACATAGGCTACTTTTTATCCCGGGAAAACATAAAGCGGGACTTTTATCCCGGAAAAACTTTTTAACGTGGGCGGAGCCGCGGGCAAAAGCTAGTAGGGGAGGCCGGGGCCACAATTAACAAAAAAAGGATTTTTAGTTGTAGATTAGTGATTATTCAATAGCCATATTTGATTATTATGTTATACGATGATTTAATTACTCAGGTATCGTATAATTATCTCAAATTAAACAAAACAGAAACGATGTCGTAATTAGAACTCTTTTTCACAAAAGAGTCAGTTGTTAATTCTTACCTCACGTTTGGGGCTAGAATTAACAGGTCGAGGGTAAGTATTAACAGAAGGGGCAACAATTAACATAATGATATGCTGACTCATGTAGAGGAAAACAAATATATGTATGACACATTTCTTTATTAGGTAATTAATACAGACTTGTATGGGATATGCTTTCTTATAAACTGACTGATGGAGAACGTCGGGCGACCGACGGGCCGAGTCCCTAACCTATGTACACCGCACGGCATACCAACTAAAACTCCGCGGTGGCCATCTTCGGCGCATTAGGGACGGCTGCGGGCTTCTTCCGACTCACGTCTAAGTTGTCGTCCGCAACCGCCCCTGCGGCTATGGTTGCCTCTTGTTCGGCAATGAAACCTAACCGGATTTTTTTATTACCCATTTCTCAGTAGAAATGGGTTACAAAAAGCGGTTAAAGAAAGCGGGTGCACCAGTGTGGGTGCTTACTTTTTTTTCACGAAATTAAAGAGTGAAACGTAGCAAAGCTCAAATTCTTTTGCTACATCTCTGTACTTTCTGTTCTTCTCCAACACTTCTAGCGCAGCCAACTCGTAGACCTCTTGGGATGTAGTGCCCCGCGTAGGTTTTCGTTTATACGTTCGCATAATGTCATAAAACAAAACATTTTAAAATAACTATACACAAACATTCAGATACCCTGTTAATCCTCACATCCGGGACAGCTATTAACACGTTAAAACAAACCCCGCAAATTTGTTAATTGTAGCCTCAAAGGTTCATTTAAAGAATTAAATAACATACTAAAATATTGATCAATAATTTTGTCAATTAAGCAAAGTAGAATTATTAAGTATAAAATATGCTGCCAGAGAATAATGAATATTATCATAGCACTGTATATTTTTTGTAGAAATCAAAAAATTGTAAACTTTAAAATGTTCTTTACCTGCGTAAAAATGTCACCTGGCACACAACTCACTTGTATGGCGAGCGGGCCGCAACTGACCGATCCTGTGGCATTCAGCTTGGTCTAGTTGATGAATTAAAACTCGCGTTGGAGGTGTAGTGTGTATAGTTTTAGAGAATTTCGCTTGTTAATACTTACCTCCGTTAATTGTAGCCCCGTCCTCCCCTATAAAATAGTTCACAAAATCAAACATAGGAAACTACCCTATTATGCAGGCATGTTTGAAATTCTACCGGTCGCGGGGCGGCCTGGGTAGGTACCGTCGCGATGTCTATTTCCACCAAGCAGCAGTGCATGCACTGCTATGTTCCAATTTGAAACACATTGTAGCTAGCATAATTACTGGGCATTATGAGATTATGTACAATTACACCAATTTCTTATTTACGGGTTAGTTAATCAGGCATTAAAATTAAACGAATCTTAAATTATCGGCCGTCCCACGAAAGAACGCCTAGTTAAGGAAGATAATCACATGGTGGGACACTCAAAAACCTTAACAATCCGTTAAGACAGTCGACAAGCTGTTAAAGTAACTAACAGAGCATGATGAAATTAGACGTTAACATCTTATATCTCAGGGTGAAGAGCGCCATGGAGTACCACACAGTACTTTGTAATTCAAAGTTATTACGGCGTTGCTACTGTTTATGGGCGTTTACCACAAGGCGAACGGCATGCTCGTCTCATTTAAATGCAATAAATGCGGTTACTGTAGCGGGTTTTACACCTTGTGTAGGGCGGTCATTATCCGGGCGGATAAAATTATTCTACCATCCGTGTATCGTATGCTCCATTAAACCATTGTGTGCATAAGCTTTAATCCGTAAAAAAGAGATCAGTAGCCTGTTTTAATGCATGACGCGTTACGTCTATTTTTGAAAATTTATTTTCAATTTTAACGTCTGACTGACACTTTGTATTTGGAAAAGCAAATAATAACGAATGATGCCGACCTAACCAAACATTTGTTTGCGTGTTTGGTTATGGTGGGATGGAATTTCACGTAGTCATTAAATATATTTGATTATAGCGTAGGTCAGCAGACGAGTGGGTCATTTGATGTTTAATGATGTCCAAAATTCATTAAACTAAAACAGTAAAGACTTACGTACAAGATGTTTTTAACAGCAGGCAAATCGCTTGTAATCTAAAATGCGCAGTTAATATAGTGCAGTTAGGAAAAGTACCTACACTTCTACATACTTGTTCTTGTGTGCTAAAAACGCGCAGAAAGAACGCTTGTCAAGTCGTCGTCGCTTTGTATAAAACACGCAGTTTATATAGGACCTAATAGACTTGATAGAAGACTGTATTTAGTACCGGGTGCAGTGTGCCGTCAGTGACACACACATACACTCACGTCCTTTATCCCGAAAGGGCTAGGCAGAGGCACAACTAGTGCACCCACTTTTCGCCGTGCGTATTCTATCCCATGATGTGATAGGGGGCGAGCCTATCGCCATATCAGGTACAAATTGCACACTCCAGGCCGATACTGATTAGAAAAACACAATATACTTTGGCGGTCATGTCAAAAACAAAATATACTTTGTTTTTATGATGTAACTAGCTTTTATTCGCTCGCTCGCGCGTGAAAAAGCTTTGCCGGGATTAAAGTCTCGCTTTATATATCCTATCTTATTTTTTCTTTATTTATCTTATTTATTTATTTAATTTATTTATCTATATTTTCCTGGGACAAAAAGTAACCTATTTTACTCGCTGTAAGTGCAGTATATATTGATGAAAGATTTTTTGAAAACGGTCAAGTAGTTTTAGAGTTTATTCCTTACAAACATACAAATATTTCCTTTTTTTAACCCTTCAAGCCCCGGTATAGCAGCTCTGTTTTAGAGAAAGCCCACCTTACTCCACCACTGGCCTGGTGGGGGAAGCAGACTTCGCGGGTTTATGATCCTTTGCACACCAAATTATCAATTCATATTCGTAAAGAAAAAAAGTTTCGAAACATCAAGTGAATCTAAGCAATAGTCATTTCGTCACGTTAACGCGTGTGGTAACAACAGATTGGTGATTGTTACGAAATCGGTTTGTTTCTCAAATGGAAACATTTATTACGTATCAAACCGTAGCGATCATACTGTATTCAATATTCATATAGTATTAGTCAGAATATTTTATTCATTTTTCATATTTTTTGGCACGGAACAGACTCCTCTCCCATTATGGTCAATGAAAGAGTCTAAAGAAGTATTGATTAACTAGAGATACGTACATAGTATCACGCTTCTATCCCATAGGGGTAGGCAGAGACTATGGATTGCCATTTTACTTGATTCTGCTCACACCCATCCTCCATCTTCACCAATCTTTTCATGTTCTCCCGCCGGTTCAGGGTACTTTTGACCTGGGCTTTACTCTGAATGTCAAATATCTGACATCCGAAGTTTCGGTGCGGTTGACCGGGCGTTCCATCCGTACTCGACTTTTATATCCTCTTTATCAGTCTCCAATCATCCATCCTCTCCAAATGCCCAAACCACCTTAGTATACCTTTCTCAATTCTTCTAACCAGAGATGATTAAGTTTTATACTTTATTAATTTATAATCCCCGACAGAAAAATAGGGGTGTTATAAGTTTAGGTTGTGTATCTGTGTGTCTGTGTAACTGTATGTCTGTCTGTAGCATCGTTGCTCTCAAACGAATGGACTGATTTTGTTGCGGTTTTTTTGTTGTTTGAAAGCTGATGTGATCGATTAAAATACTTCTTTAGCGGTCCCCCGTCACGACAACGCTTGGGTCAAAATATTACTAGGTACTTAAAAGACAAACAAAGACACTTTTATTTTTTTACTCTTTAGAGGATTTTGTGTCGGGGGTTATTTGAAATTTCATTTAATTTTATACTTGATATTAGGTGGATGGGGTCCACATAGATTATCGGCTGATAAGATGACTATTCCTCAAGTGACACTATTATGTCGGCTTGTTTGGATTTGAGACACAAGCTGATTCCGGAATGAGACTTACGATGGCAACTATAGCGGTGTACTTTATACCTGTGTACGGTAGTCGCTCCCCGAGTAAATACAAATATCCTTCCAGCAAAGTCATTTGAAGTTTGGATGGAATCTTCCAGAAGTTGACGGTTGAAGAAAAGACTATAATTGCCGCGGAGTGAAT
Organism: Lapara coniferarum; assembly: GCA_949316025.1. Classification (NCBI taxonomy): domain Eukaryota; kingdom Metazoa; phylum Arthropoda; class Insecta; order Lepidoptera; family Sphingidae; genus Lapara; species Lapara coniferarum. The sequence goes on from OX438932.1 coordinate 22,784,189, forward strand.
TATATCTTCCACAGCTGCCTATACCATTGACGATGAAATTAAACTTGATCTTATATGACTGGCCATTCAAGTGTCAGAATTTTCAAGCCACTTAAAGACCACTGACTCCAACTTGGCCTAATCATTGCTAATTGAATAAATGAACTGTCTGAGGTCTTATGTTTCCATATTCGTGGACGTATAATATAAAAAAGTACCTAATGAATAAAGTCGGTTAAAAAAGGCGAAGCTATAAAATGTACCTTCCAATCTTACTAATATGACATATGCGAAAGTTTGTAAGTTATGTTTGGGAGTTGTTAGATATAACTAATTAAAGAATCAGCAGCATACCAAAATGGTTGTATTTTTTTATCAAAAGAACGGCAATGAGGCCTCTCTACAGCTGATGGTACGTGAAAAGAAGCCCAAAAACATATCGACCAGACGGTAGGAATTGTTATGTCTGCCTGCTTAACTGCTTCTTGACGCTCCGCTTGAAGGACCCCAAGTTGTAAAAAGCAGGAAACACGTATGCTAGCAAACTATTCCACAGCTAAATGGTTCGGCAAAAATGAATTACGGAATCTTTTTCGAGCCGGGATGGAACACAGACATCACATCTTCATCCGTGAAAGGTTAGGCAGAGGTTCAAAAAGAGCATTCGTTTTTCGTTTAGTGTTTTCCCGTGATGTGATAGGGGGTGAGCCTAGCGCCATATTGAGCACGAATTCCAGACTCTGTATTCATATTCCAGATGGCACACAAGTACATGATTACCAGGATAAATTTTTATAAGCTTTGTATCCCCAAGAAGAAGAGCATGATAATTTTACCCCGGAAAAGGTCTCTCAGTCGGGTGGGGTCGCGATCAATTTATTTATACATTTTCGTTTTTTTTTTGATGGGGTAGACATCAGACAGACGAAGTACCTACAGGTGAGCACATATCCATCCCATGACGTGATAGGTGCTTAAGGCTAGATGATGATAAAAACGCGTTAAAGTCCAATCCTCTTTTTTAAGCCGGTTAAAAGTAATACGAGATGACTTAATAGTAAAACTATTCGCATTCACGTTCATGTTGACCTGCTGATAACGGCTGCAAATATTGATAACATCTCACTCGCGCCAAGGACTAACCCTTTTGTTTTGATGAAAGAATTTGTTGTTCAAATAACTGATATCTTTTGAATTCTGTTTGTAACATAATTATTTTAATAAATCGCCAGCTACGCTAAGGAAATACACAAACAAATATACGAAAACATTGTTCAATTTAAATTAGACACCGACTCCAAATATGCGTAAATACTAAGCGAATACAAATTTTAATTATTTATTTATTTGTAGTGGTTTATCAAAAACATACGATTGCAGCATTCGCGAGTCATCTGCTGTTAGTTATTGAGGAGTTCCATTGTGTATCTCCGAAGATCTTCATCAGTTCTTCATAAATTATATACTAAAACCTTCCCTGAAAAGTATAAATTTCAATATCGAAAACCACATCCAAATCGGATCAGTAGTTTTTGAGAAACACGCTGCCATACATATTTACATACATACATACAAACATACATACATACATACGGATTGAATACAGAGAGGCTACTGCGAAAAACGAAATCCGTAGTTTCGGGTGACGGATCGCACGTTTTCTTACTACGAAGTGTTACGGATCCTTCTTTATGAAGAGTTGTTGCGTGACGAAAGTGTTGAGCAAAGTCGGAAGCGTGGCAAACTGCGTGAAACCTTCGTTCCACGGTGACGGATCCGAAGTAATTTGTTAGTAAGGTTAAATCCAAAGTTCGTCGTTTCTTCGTTTCGGACCGACGTTTCGGATTTCGTTTTTCGCAGTAGCCTCTCTGAACCTCCTTTTTGAAGTCGGTTAAAAATACTCGATAACTATAATAGTTTACAATGTGTTTATAAATAAGGCCATATGAAGCTATTTATTAGAATGATCAATTCCTGTTGGACAGGAGATCTCTTGTGTTGGGAGTTTGTCCTAGTTCGTAACTTGTTACCAGCATGCCGTCACACAATCCTTTTGCCTTCAGCATCCAAGCAGAAGTTTTATACCCGCGTTAAAGATATAGCAGCCTGTGCAATAGATACGGACTCCAATCCTGCACTCGGCTTTCAAAGATGGCGTATTATCGCACACATCGTTAACTTAATATTATAATAACAAACTGTAATATGACACGTGACAGTATTACGGCATATCATAACTCTCATTACCATCATATAGAACATTTTATCGAACATTTAGACGACAAATTTCTTTTAAATTTTGACATGAAACTAGGGACCATTGTGCTAATAGCTCAATTTTGGCGTGCCACTTGCAGGCTGTTTAAAACGTATCTACACATTTCTTTGAACATCATTGAACCTGTACTATACTTAAGTCAGCGCATTCATAATACTTATAGACAAAGAAAGTTCTTAATGATTATAGAAAGTATCATAAAGCACCATCTCGAGTAAAAATAAGTAATGTTCGTTCATTTAAAACAGTTGACAGACAAAACATCTCATTAGGAATTTATAAAAAATATCAATAGTAAAGCCTACTTTTCAATGGATTGTTTGAACGCGTAATTAAGGCTCATTCATACCATTTTCACGCTGACTAGGCATTTCTCTTTATAGTCACAACATGTATTGTGGTCTATTGTGTACGACAGACATCAATACTAATTTATTAAGCCTTTCTTTTTAATTGTGTATCATGGCCATTGGTAGATATTGTTGTGCTTTATTTGGAAGTTGCAGTTGCGTTGTTATTCCTTTGCAGATATACATAGGATATGTTCAAAAACAGGTTTAAAATTCTAACCAAGATACTTTATGTACATGTGGATAGTACTAAAAACTAGGCCTTTGCAAAAAATCGTATAATTTTAAAGTCATCCGATTTTGAGATTCATGTAATTTTATTTTGCTTAAAAAGAACGCTATTAGTTAGAAATGGAGGGGTCTAAACATATTTTTTAATGGAACCAAGATCTATATTTTTGCTACTTCACTATCCATAAACTTTGAGCCTGATTAGATTTTAAGGCCCAGCAGGAGGACCAGTCCAAAAAAGGACATCTCCGTTATTTTTTATTTTTGTGTGATATTTATATCTCCTCTGGATTACGTCAGAAAGTTTTGTATTTGATAAACTGTAGTGCGCCTATATCGCCTATGTTGTACCTAGTGGCTGATGGAAAATTTAGCTTGACTGTTCTTTCAGAATAATACTTATAAAACCATGAATGAGACCAATATTTCCATTAATGTACAGTGAGCAGCGTAAATTTCTGGACAAAATCAAAATTTTGAAATCGCCTATTTATACTGAACTTTTTTCTCTTCGCTTGAAGCAAAGTAAATCTCTTTTATTTTATTTTAGTAAAGAAAGAAAAAGATCAGTAAGAACACAAAAGTATGTAGGCAATTTGAAATTTGAAATTTGTTCAGCAATTTATGCTGCTGACTGTATTTATTTATCTAAATATGAATACCATTTATACTTCGCAGTATTATAATTTATGCAAGTAGTAAAATATCTTTTGATCGTCAAATGATACTGTATCTCAGATCCAAACAAGCCATTACTTGGATTAATAAATAGTTATAATACGAATCACTTATCCATGGAAAATTGGATTACAGAGGTGATAAAATACGTATTAAAGATTTATAGGTTTAGAAGATTTTATTATACCGTTAAATATGCGAAGTTTAGGTTAATAAAACTTGATCTGCGATCAATAAAACTTATTAATTATATATACTAAGTGGGCGATATTTTTTTTTATTGCATCGAATAACGAGACGAGCATGGCGTTCGCCTGATGGTAAGCGATACGACCACCCATAAACAGTAGAAACACCATCCAGCACCTTGAGTTACAAAGTACTGTGTGGCATTCCACTGCGCTCGTCATCCTGAGACACAAGATGTCAAGTCTCATTATGTCTTGTAGTCTAGTTGGGAATGAAACGATCTACCGAGATAATATCCGGAGGTTCAAAACCCAAATACACACACCTCTGACTTTTCAAAGTTACGTGTGTATAATGTATCAATTATCGTTCGCTTTGACGGTGAAGGAAAACATCGTGAGGAAACGTCCATACTTGAGAATTCACCATAAAAATTTTTAGGGTATGTGAAGTATTCCAACCCGCTCTAGGCCAGCGTGGTGTACTAAGGCCTAACCCCTCTCAATAGTAGAGGAGGGCCGTGCTCAGCAGTGGGCAGTATAGATAGCTGATCGCATTGCAATTATACACGTAGTGTAGTGAAAAGTTAATTTGGTAATGATAATACGAATTATTCTTTAAAATCTGCTTGTGAGAGTTTGATTCTGGGAGATTTGTTTAAGAGTCTTATATCTTCTAAACCTACCACTATGGCTGAAGTTAGGGTAGGCAGTGGCAATCATTTTAGTCACGAATATTAACTAAGTTTTTTCTCAATATCATCTTGGAGCATGGAATTTGTATCCGATATGGCGATAGACTTGCCTCCGATCACATCATGGGACGGAATGGACAGGTGAATAGTGGTTACCCCAGTTGCACCTCGTCCTACACTTTCGGGGATAGCGTGATGTGTGTGTAAAAATTGGTTGGGTTCTATTGCTAAGATTTTTCTCTACAAATGAATTAATATGGAATTGATACAAGTTTTGTTGTATAAGTATGTATATTGTATTGTATTAGCCTATAATGTCCCAATGTCGAGCAAAAGCCTGTTGCGCTAATAGATACTTCCCCTTGAAGTATCTATATAGAAAATTTAAATTCAATCATCTTAAATAATAAGATTCGTGATAAATGTCTCTTAGGTTTGGATATTGAGCTGTGTAGCCAGCGGCGGCTCGTTAAGTTTAATCAAAAACTCTTTGGGTGGTTTGATCTCGTTTATATTTGCTTAATAGGTGTTGCCTGCGGCTTCGCTCACGTGTGATGCCTTGCCCGCTTCAAAAGTCCTTAAAACACAGTACGACCCCAGCGCGATCTACTTTAAGAATGAAATGAAAAATATCTATTATTACCCATGGGAGTAAATTACTAGGGTAAAAAGCCTATGTGTTAATCCAGGACATGATCTGCCCGTGTGCCACCAAATCCGTTCAGTAGTTTCTGCGATTACTTCTAACAAACGTCCAAACATTTCACAAATTTTCGCATGATATTATTAGTAAGATTAGTCGGTAAAAAGTAATATTTTTTACTGTTTATAAAAGTCACGTAGGCCAAAATAACGCAAATCGTTCTAAAACTTTGAAAATAACGATTGAGATAATTTCTAAAATAATTTTGTTTACATCTCTAAGTGTGTAAAAGATACAAATACGAATCCAAGATTAACAGCTAACAATATATTAAAAGTAACAGAAAACAGTACTACCGTTAACTTTTGAGTTATTTTATAAGTCAATGTAAATATTTATTTTTTGCTTTTGATTATCAGAAGGGACGATAAAGACACATCTAGTCACGATTCACTGAGCCTATATAATACCAGCCCTGTATTATGTACTGCCCACTGCTGAGCATGGGCCTCCTCTACTGTTGAGAGGGGTTAGACCTTAGTCCACCACGCTGGCCTAGTGCGGGTTGGCAGACTTCACACACCCTCGAAATTCTTATGGAGAATTCTCAGGTATGTAGGTTTCCTCACGATGTTTTCCTTCACCGTTAAAGTGAACGATAATTGATAAACAATACACATGTAACTTTGAAAAGTCAAAGGTGTGTGCCTTGGGTTTTGAACCTCCGGACATTGTCTCGGCAGACCGTTCCATTCCCAACTAGGCTATCGTCCACTGAGCCTATATTCATCCCGTAATATGATTACCAGGAATGTTTTACTATATCGAGCACAAATTCTAACCACACAAATCCTAGAGCTCTGACGACACAAGCATTGCCAGATCTGGCCACCGAATCCAGAAGCGATCCAGTTTCAGCCTAAGCATTACACGAAAATTTGTCATGCAAGAGCTACTACACACACTTGGCAACGTTGGACATTCTTGAACAGACGGACAAAATTATCTCTCCATATTAATGTACGTCACATTTATGAGGTAAATGGACGGGAGCCACGTCCGGGACTCCGCAGGCAAGGAATTATTTTACATAGTTATTTGTTTGTCGTATGAATTTCTCTAATATTGTAAACGATGTCCATTGCTAAACACATCCCTCCAAAAATGGTCTATTGGTCAGTCGGTAGAGATTCTTACGGCCTTTATCAGGTGAACTCTCTTGTCATGTCTTAATTTAGGCGTGGTGGTGTCATGAATTTCTTTAAAAATAATTCCACATCAAAAATGAGTGCTACGATATAAATTATTTTTTTTACTTGATGGTCGCTCTTAGATGAGCATCCATTTGGGATGATACCGCTTTCTCAATTTTCAATAAGCTACAGTGGACAATATTTGTCCCAGTCAAAGTGGCAGAGTAAAACATTTTTTTAGCATTATGGGACAAATGTAAAGACTTAGATCGATGAGAGTAAATGATACTAAGATGCGTTTTGAATATTGGTACTACTGTTCATAGTTGAATAAATATCCTTTTCGAAAGCCAACGGCCAAACTGAGTGCCAACACAAATAATATTTTTCTTAAAACAAATACATCGTATGCGAAATCATTCACCATATATCAACAACATCAGTAAATGTTGAATCATATCTAGCTGATGGTCGTAAATAACCGCCATAAATAATGTCAACAATAAATCAACAGATTTTTTTATATTTACAAGAATACCAACATTTGAACAATTCATTATTCATTGTGGACAAATTTGTATGCATAATCCTGAGAGGCTTTGGTTTATGAAGCTGGAATGGGACTACTAGATGAGACGTCATTGATCCGGGCAGTATATGTATCCCGACAGGAGCTACGTTCGCCTTATAGATTGTGCCGGCGTTTTATAGGCCCGTTTGCTTCGGATTGAGAATTAACAAAGTATTGACATTGGGTCGACCGTAAGAAGTTTCCGTAAGTGCGTAAAAGCTGGTGCACTAACTCTACATTGAAGTGGTATAGTGTAGGATATTGATGAGTAACAGGATTTCATAATAAAGAGTGGCAATCAAATCAAAATATGTCGCCACAAAATACAAGTAGTGGAGTAGGCAGAGGTTTAACCAGGGAAACCACTTTTCGCCCTATGTTGCATTTCATGATGTGATTCTAAATTCTAGACTATGCTCTGATACTGAGCAGAAAAACCCAATATCCGTTGTCCGACTCGGGATTCGAATCCAGAACGTGAGATCGTTAGTCGTACCAACACTACAAGAGAACAACTAGATGCAGTAGAAATACATTTAACTTAAGCTTTACATAAAAAACTATCGGTTTCATAATTGTTGTGTGTTTAATTAAAAATATGAAACGTTGAGTTTAAGCCGTTCTCAGTAGGTGTCGTAATTAACTACCAAATTAATAAAAGTTAAATTTATCAAACGGTCCGCGAGCGGTCAAGTGGTGATACCAGTTTTTGAAACGTCTCGTTTAACATAAAAGCTTAATGTGGCGCCATTTTGTTGGTACAATAATTGTTTGTTTTTTAAATAGATTTATCTTCTATGTTTGCGCAGGCCTACTGCATAATTCTTATTTGTTTATTTTAGTTGGTTAATCTTTTAATCTTCAATATGTTTTTATTCAATGGGTGATTTTGTAATGCTGCATCTTTGATTAAAGCATTACAAAAGTATGCATTACGTATTTATAAGTGTATTTGTTAAACGCTGGTGTCAAATGAATTTTGAGATAATGATTCCTTACGTTTACGCGAATGTTAGTTGTTAGAAGTGCTGCAAAGCCTACGAAATGTCAGGAGAAAAATAAAATAAAAAACCGTGGTAAAATCCGTTGTTGCAGTTTGATTTCAATGAATTTTGAGACTGGGAACACTCCAAAGACACTTCGTGGTGGGATGGAACTCCCTCTCCATCGTCTCTCTATTCTACACTATTCGATGTTAAGTCTCTAGAGTACTGTTACTACTCCTTTAAAACAGGAGACAACAAAGCAATCCTGATTGCAAAAGTATTGTTAATCTATACTAATATTATAAAGCTGAAGAGTTTGTTTGAACACGCTAATCTCAGGAACTACTGAACCGATTTTGAAAATTCTTTCACTATTAGGAAGCTACATAACCCCTGAGTGCTATAGGCTACTTTTTATTTCGGGAAAATATTTTTGTCCCGGAAAAACTTTTTCACGCGGGCGGAGCCGCGAGCACTACTAGTATTGTAAATAAAAGCAATGATGCTCTTGTTGACTTTTTTCCACAAATAAGAGTTTTACCATCAATTGTAAACAGTTCCCACTCCGGGAATATTCCTATCTTATATTTCATTAATCATAATAAGTTCTATACATATTCATCATGATTTCTGCTGCCTAATTCCTTAAAAACTTATCAAGAGAGCTATTAATTTATCAGTTCTATTGCAAAATCGACGACATTTTTCAACCGCATACACTTTTAATTTGATTAATTACGATACGATTAAATCCATTACGGACTTTTCTATGACTTTTAAAAGCTTATAAATCTTCGGAAGAAATCCAATGGCGTTAGCGGGGGAAAGCACGGAATCATCGACACCATTCGATACTGCCGCGATATATCACTGGCTAAGGCTTGGTTTACACGAGCAAATTCTAAGGCAGTTTTAATCTTCACACCCTCCCTTCCGTATTTTGTACAATATACGTGAAATATTTTCTGGTAGGATGTTATTCACTCAGATAGCGATCACCGCACACAAGGTGTAAAATCTACCATAGAAGGCCACGTGTGTCGCGTTTGAAATGTAATTCAATGAAATCATTTAGTCGAATTCATAAAATTTTAACTTATTTAGATTCAGTCAATCAACCCTCTCAGTTTGATGATCAGCCTGTATACTATTCGGTTTTTAATCATCTCTCGTCAGTCACTCTACCTCTATCTGGATTAGTGATGTGATTAATGGTTAAAAATTATTAATGGTTAATAGTTAAACATTAAAAAAAAATAACGTGTTAAATTAATAGTTAAGTTATAACGGTCAAGAAGTAAGGAGTTACGTGAAAAGCATTAGCGATAACATGTTCAACACGTCTCTTGCGTCGTTTATTTTAATTAAGAAATTCACAATGGCGGCCACTTTTTTCAATTCTAACATTGGATCCGTCTTTTGTACCTACAGGCCTACCCAGATATCGATTTTGAGGTCGATAGGCCTTAAAACAAAGAAATTCAAAATGGCGGCCACTTTTTTCAATTCTAACATTGGATCCGTCTTTTGTACCTACAGGCCTGCCCAGATATCGATTTTGAGGTGGATTGGCCTTAAAACAAAGAAATTCAAAATGGCGGCCACTTTTTTCAATTCTAACATTGGATCCGGCTTTTGTACCTACAGGCCTACCCAGATATCGATTTTGAGGTCGATAGGCCTTAAAACAAAGAAATTCAAAATGGCGGCCACTTTTTTCAATTCAAACATTGGATCCGTCTTTTGTACCTACAGGCCTGCCCAGATATCGATTTTGAGGTGGATTGGCCTTAAAACAAAGAAATTCAAAATGGCGGCCACTTTTTTCCATTCCGACATTGGAATGTTCTTTGGTAACTAAAGTTATACTCAGATGTCGAATTTGAGGTCGATTGGCCTTAAAACAAAGAAAATCAAAATGGCGGCCACTTTTTTCAATTCTAACATTGGATCCGTCTTCTGTACCTACAGGCCTGCCCAGATATCGATTTTGTGGTCGATAGGCCTTAAAACAAAGAAATTCAAAATGGCGGCCACTTTTTTCAATTCTAACATTGGATCCGTCTTTTGTACCTACAGGCCTACCCAGATATCGATTTTGAGGTCGATAGGCCTTAAAACAAAGACTTGAGGTCGATAGGCTTTAATACAAAGAAATTCAAAATGGCGGCCACTTTTTTCCATTCCGACATTGGAATGTTCTTTGGTAACTAAAGTTATACTCAGATGTCGAATTTGAGGTCGATTGGCCTTAAAACAAAGAAAATCAAAATGGCGGCCACTTTTTTCAATTCTAACATTGGATCCGTCTTCTGTACCTACAGGCCTGCCCAGATATCGATTTTGTGGTCGATAGGCCTTAAAACAAAGAAATTCAAAATGGCGGCCACTTTTTTCAATTCTAACATTGGATCCGTCTTTTGTACCTACAGGCCTACCCAGATATCGATTTTGAGGTCGATAGGCCTTAAAACAAAGAAATTCAAAATGGCGGCCACTTTTTTCCATTCCGACATTGGAATGTTCTTTGGTAACTAAAGTTATACTCAGATGTCGAATTTGAAGTCAATTGGCTTTAAAACAAAGGAATTCAAAATGGCGGCCACTTTTTTCAATTCTAACATTGGATCCGTCTTTTGTACCTACAGGCCTGCCCAGATATCGATTTTGAGGTCGATAGGCTTTAATACAAAGAAATTCAAAATGGCGGCCATTTTTTTCTATTCCGACATTGGAATGTTCTTTGGTAACTAGAGTTAAACACAGATACCGATTTTGAGGTCAATTGGCCTTAAAACAAAGAAATTCAAAATGGCGGCCACTTTTTTCAATTCTGACATTGGATCAGTCTTTGGTAATTAAAGTTATACCCACATACCGATTTTGAGGTCAATTGACCTTAAAACAAAGAAATTCAAAATGGCGGCCACTTTTATCAATTCTGACGTTATCTAAATAAAATTATTTTCGCAATCATTGCAAGTGGCGATTTTATTGTTCACAAATCACGACAAGGCATAATTTAAGTCTTAGCTAAAGAAAAAATATAATTTTTGTGCTTATTAGTAGTATTAAATTTCGTTTAACAGATAACCTATAGAGGCGTTATTAGCATTTTTCTATGATTAACAGTTATAAGTTTAGTTGAATGATGAATTAACAGATGGCATTAACTGCCTCCGCAGTCCGTTCATTAGTTTAAACGTTTAATGAATATTGCAATAGTAGTTAATAGAATTAACAGCTATTTTTTTATAATGAGTTAAATTAACAGTTATAACGTTTAATGATCACCTCTAATCTGGATGCTATTCCACTTAGCATTAGATACCAGCCGTAGATCGAGTAAAATATAGAATACTGAATAGCTCCTATTCAATCCCACAGAAAGGGATGGTACTATAGAGGCATTGCTTATGAAAGAAAGGAAGTGCGTGGCGTTTTTTTCAAGGTCGGAATTGAAATTCCACAGCTACTTTTGACATAAGCTTCTGTTTATTAGCCTCTGCCTCTGTCGTTAAGTGATTGTGCTTAGTATCGGGTGTTTCAGAGTATTATAAAACGATTAAAAGTGTGAATAAATTTACTAAATCCATTATAAAATGGTGCGGCGTAGCTTGCATTACTCAAGTCACTGGTCAAATCCTCTGTCTCATGTGACCACCGCAAGTGTTCCTCTATTGTAAGATGCCAGCCAACTGAAGTAACGTTGTACCCCAATTTTAGCTAATCACACCACCCATAGCAGCTGTGTGCATGCACTGTTCTATTTCTGTTTGAAGGACATTGTAGCCAATGTTACTACTGGACATAATGAGACTTAACATCTTATGTCTCAGGATGACGAGCGCAGTGGAATGCCACAAAGTACTTTGTAACTTAAGGTGCTGTATGGTGTTGCTACTTGGTCGGTCGTATCGCTTATCATCAGGCGAACGGCATGCTAGTCTCACCATTCAATGCCATAAAAAGTCCTAGTAACGTTTGTGAATACGAGCCCTAGTGTATGAGAAACGATCGTGTGAATTACGCTTTATATCGTAGTGATCGGAACCAGTCCGATTCGTGACTCGACTTAGCGCAATAAGTTTTAGGGTCCCGTTGAAGGTTGCATTTTGTATACCATTGTTCTTTGTCTTGCTATTTATTTGTTCCGTAGAGGTTTGGTATTTTGTGATTTACCGATAATCGTGTTTATGAGTTTATCTGTACGAAGGATAGTAAATTGTAGACAAATTTTCCAACTTGTTATATTCTGGTGTCAATTAAGGTTAATCATACTAATATTATTAATGGTAAAAACTTTACCTATCTGTCTGTTACGGTTTTCAGATTAAACCACTAAACATATTTTGACGAAATTTGGTACGGATTAAGCTTGAATACCAACCTAATGAAAAAAAAAAATGTTCGTCGAAAACCAATTCTTCATCACGATTTTTTTTCCATTTCACTGTATACTAAAAGTCGCTTTTGGAATCCTTCCACATTCTCATAATATTAAATTTACTTACTACAATATCCAATTAGACACACAGTAGTATGTCTAAGCCTATTTATTTATTTATAAAAAAAAAATTGTGTTACGATACGGCTGCAATGCTGAGGCCTCGGGTTCGATCCCCGGGTCGGGCAAAGTAATATTGGATTTTTATATTTAGTATCAGCCCGGAGTCTGGAATTTGTGTCCGATATGGCGATAGGCTCGGCCCCTATCACATCATGGGACGGAATACGCACGGTGAAAAGTGGATGCACTAGTTGCGCCTCTGCCTACCCCTACGGGGATAAAAGGCGTGAGTATGCGTATGCGAAAAACTGTAAACGGCAAACAATCTCAAAACAAACAAGAAGAAATCTAACAGACCCCCGACGAACAAAAATCAACTCTTATCAACCACTCCGCAATCTAATAAAGAAATTATCGACTTCTGTGTGTTTTTATAAATCGTTTTATTATTCCATTAGCTACAATATCATTAGCATTATATGTTATTACTATAATCCTCTGATCTGTAATCGTCAATTTTATGAACAGTTACTTTATGTAATTTTGTTTTTTGCGATACTTCTTGTATTTATGATTACAAAAAACCAAATGCCTCCGGGGATTTGTTTTCAAATGTACTTAATATTTTTTGCGGACATTTCTATTGATTATAATTTATGGCTTAATTAAGTAAAAATAATTAGGTTCTCTATGACTATGTTTATTGGTTTACTATATATAAAGTTCGTAGGTATGTGAAGGCCCATGCCCAGCAGTGGGACAGTATTTAAATACAGCGCTAGTATTAGTTAGTATATAAAACCTGGATTGGGAACCTAATACAATGGTGATTGGTATGTTATGTTGATTAATAATAGCCCAGTTGGGAGCGGAATGGACTGTTAAGTCTTCGAAGTTTTCGGATCTGCAGGTTCAAAACCCAAAGGCAACTCTGTTGTTTCTAAAAGATTTGTGTATTCTTTGTGAATTATCGCTTACTTTAACGTTGAAGGAAAACATTGTGAGGGATCCTGGATACCCGAGAAGTTCTGCATAAGAATTTTGAAGGTACGTGAAGTATGTCAACCCGCCCTAGGCTAACGTTGCTAAGGCCTAACCCCTCTCAGTAGTAGACGAGGTCCGTGCTCAGAAGTGGGCAAAGTGGGCAGTACCTCATTTTTATTTCCTTCAATTCAGATAATGTTAAATGTTAAACCTTTACTGACTGCGTCGCTGGCGTAGTAGTATTATGGTACGACTGCAATGCTGAGGTCTCGGGTTCGATCGCCGGGTAGGGCAAAGTGATATTGAGTTTTACTATTCAGTATATTGAGTTTTACTACTCGGAGTCTGGAATTTGTGCCCGATATAGCGATAGGCTCGCCCCCTAACACATCATGGGACAGAATAACGGCGAAAAGTGGGTGCACTAGTTGCGCTTCTGCCTAGTTCGAGCTAGTGCCTTCTGTTAGTGTGTGTGTGTGTGTGTATTAAACCTTTACTCTTTTTTTAATACCATGTATCTATGATTCTTCTCGCATTGTGAACATTCAGAGTAGTGCCGTAGTGGAGTAAATTTATTTATATATTTATATATTTAACAGTTTATACAAGGTGTATAGGCGGACTTAATGCCGTAGGCATTCTCTACCAGTCAACCTGACGGGGTAGTGCAGAGATATCAGGAAGTAGGTGCGTAAATAAAACAATTTAAATGGAATGATGAAAGTGACGAGACTACATAACTACAAAAACGATACAACTTAAATACTTATGTAAATACATATTAAAATGAACTATACAATAAATTAAAGTATATAATTACAAGAAATAAATATATAATATATATGAATAAATGCAGTGAAGTAATTATTTATTTATTTATTTAACACTTTGTACAAGAGTATAGTACAGGCGGACTTAATGCCTAAAGGCATTTTCTCCCAGTCGACCTTAAGGTGGTGCAGAGAGACGGAGGCAGGTGTAAATTATAAATAATGAGAAGAAAAAAAAGAAAGAAAATGAAAATGTAATTAATACTAATGCAGTGATGATAAATCCGCCAATTTGTCCAAGAACAGTTTCTGAGCCCTCATTTTAAACGCATAACGATTTGCACTCATTCTGATCTCCAGGGGAAGTGCATTCCATAGAAGAACGCTTTGCACTGGGAAAGATGAATGTACAAAATCAGTGTTGTGAGAAGGACAGAGTAGAAGATGATTATTTGAAGACCGAAGATATCTGTCATGATTTGTGTTCAAGTATTGAAAGTAGGCAGTCAGGTAAGAAGGACTAGTGGATGAGATAAAAATGGAGAAGAGCAACCATTTAACATCATAGCGACAAGAAGAGACATGATCATATTTACGAAGGTTAAAAATGAAACGAATGCAGTTTTTGAGAAGACGGTCTAATTTGTTGAGAAGAGGTTGTTTAAAATTAACCAACAGTTTTCGAGCTATTTTATATTAAATTTAACCTGCTGTGAACGAATATTCGGCACTGATAATTCCAGAGAGAGCTCTGTTAATTATCCTCATGCTATTTCGAAGCTCGCTCTGCAGTGTATTTCCTTACGTTCTAAGAAAAAACATTACGCACTAGTTGAAGTTCATTAAATCAAACTAGAGCGCCATTTCATTGTCATTAATTTAGTTTAGTTGGAAAAACGTAAGATATTGCTAAATAGTTTGAGGAAAATGTTAATTTTATCACGTTCATGTCCAAATCTTTATTAGAAATATTGTAGTAACTTTTCAAGCGCCTCATTACACTGTTTTTTTTTTCTACAGACAAAATTTGGCCTGTGAACCACGAGTATTCGATTTTCAAGTCAGGAAAATAAAAATGACTTTTAAATATTTGAAAATAACATTCAAGCGTTCGGAATAAAAATTTGAGACATGCTGAGAGATTTTAAGCTCAGTAAAATAATATAAATGCACCATTATTGCTTCTGTCTACTCCTACAAAAAAGGCGTAAGCGCGTGTGTATTGTATTACTAATAATTTCCGAGAAAAATTACGACCAAAGTCCTTACAAAGGTAAATAACATTTTTACAAATATCTAAACTACTCAAAGGCGTCACTAAACAAGTACAAAGCGTTCGCAACTTAAAGGTCAAGTTTGAAGTTCATTTAACTCTGACCAATAGTTAATACAAAATTAACCATGCAGTCACCAAACAATATACAGTACCGCACACCTTACAAATATAAAGTCATTGATGCTTTCTCGACAGCAAATTTAAATTTGTATGACAATGTTACTTTTGCTGCCACAATTGTATATTGGGTTGTAAAATTGATTGAAGATGTAGTTTGTTACTGGTAAACGTAAATTTGTCGAGTTTCTGTAGTTATTAATTACATTACCGCGATACAGTAGGTAACGGTAAGTTAAGAGATCTTAGATTTGTGTGAAAGTATTTGATCACTGATAAGTGAATATTTATTTTACATCTTCATCTAAATGATAAATTATTGTTTTAATCAGATTTTATGCGATAGAAGTGATTAATTTTATAAAACAAAAATATTTTATCTTAGATTATAATGGTCACGTCGTAAAATGATTTGTGGTCACTGATGCCTGCAAATGGATATGATTACAAAACTATGGATGTACTTGTGATATTTAACTCAATAGCCCTCTCTACTTCATCATCATCATCATCCTTTAGACGTCCACTACTGAACATAGGCCTCCCCTAGATTTCCAGACTAACCTGTCAGAAGCGGTTTGCATTCAGCGGGTTTCTACTACCTTTACCATGTCTTCTCTACTTATCCACGAAGTAAGACCATAATTGTCTCTATAACATACCAAGCAGTCTTGCTTTATAATTTTCTAATCTAAGATTAACCATAGCTACTAATATAGAGCAGTTTCTTGCATCAGTCGGAGATAGAAACGATTTTTTGAATTGGATTTTTTTTTGAATCTTCTCTTTTAATCAATTTTTACTTGTGTAGTCAGTGTGGTTTATTTTTCCTTTTCACAGGTCTTCCAAGTAACAATGTATTTTTTAAATAATTACCGAGACACAATATGTTCATATTGAATTCCTGGTTTCAGCTTAGTGAAAGCAAATATTATAAACTCGCTCTACTGTTTCCATTTACTTGTGATATAAAAATAATTTTGTTTTGATTGCGATAATGCAATATGTGACAGACGGCTACCGGCGAGTTCCGATGAGGAAAATGTTTAAAGGAACCTCATTTATTAACGAGCTGCTTGCTCGTCTTGTCATTTTGTTATTTTTTTGTGTCGATTATTCGGTAAGCGATAAAGTTCATTATTATAGTTAATTTTGCGTTATTATTTTAATAGAGCTGTCAACTCATGTCTACAAGTGATGCCAGCCCCGTGTGCACTGTCTTTGGTTGTATTTCCTTCATAACTACCAATAGAGTACCTGCAAGGAGTACTAGGGTGTTTCTTCGTGTACAAGTGTTAGGTCGTGTTAGGTTTAAAGGTCTTTTTAAGATAGTTTATTGGCCTAATACATCTATTGTAGATGATTTAAACAGCGTTAACTGTTGGAGGTTCTTCTGAGACACTTTCTTTAATGGCTGTAGAGACTAACAGTGTTGGTTTCCACCCAGCTTAGAAGCTATGGTGGGTGAAGTGTCCTCTCCACAATTGGACGCTGAATTGCCTGTGATTTAGGTAGCGCAGGCATATGCGGCGCTGCCTATTACCTCAGTCGTCTCTTACGACTCCTCGATAAGAAGGGGGGGGGGGGCTATTCTACTTTGCCGGCACACACCACGGCTGTAAGATACATTACTCTAATTGAGATTAGTGAGTATTTCTTCGTACATGAGTGCTTTAGACTCAATTGTCTGGCAAATTTATTTGATAATTATATACAAATAGAAACATACATTGTTACGGTCGAGCTAAATAACATATGTCAATTACACTGATTAGTTGTGGTTTAGGGTATAATTGTAAAAAATATTGAGCTACTACTGAAGAACTGTACTATGTAATACCTATATTTCTAAATATACAGATGTATTGTTTAAATCTACTACATTAGTAAGGTCAAAGGTGCACTTCATAATTTATGGTATCTTCTATCAACAGCATTAAATTTAAATCAACAAATTTGTGCACATTATTAACGTATATGAATTTAAAATTGAATTTTAAAACACTACATCTTTCATTAGACGTGCGAGGCGCTAAACAAGACATAATTTTACATAATCCTCACATTATATTTGACAAATTGTCTGTAATCGATATTATTTAAATATAAATCGAGTTGGAAAGCATAATTTAATCGATTAAACACATTCAAGTTGTATTTATTGTCATTATATAGTCTTTTCGTGGTAATGTGTTAATTTCAAATTAATTGGTGTGAATTCCTTGGAATTAGCATTTTTTGCTTGTTTTCATGTGCATTATATTATTGTTATTTTATAATCTAAACTATTTAGACTTTGTTAGGGTAACAAGAATCATATTTTTATGTATCTACGAAGCTTCAACGATAAACGTGGATTTGTATTTAAAGCATTGATGTATTTTTTAATATATCAATGATTTAAAGCTGTCTATTCTTGATTTGTTTATTTTAAAATGAATTAAAATTTTACATAAATGTTTTTCTAATTCCATAGGAAAGGTTTAGCCTAGTTTGGGAGTCATAATATCTATAAAAACATTTCTGTTATCGCAATATATTTTTTTTTATTTCTAATTCGTACCTATCTTCTAGTATGCATATTGTGACGCACATAGTGTGCTTTACTCAGGGATGCAAAAGTTACGCTTCTGCTTACCTTGAACATAAAGGCATGAACTTACGTATAATAAAAAGTATGTTTAAGAAATCTAGATAATTCTCAAATTAATCCCCAATGATATACTATTAATAATATAATAATACCAGGCCTGTATAATATACTGCCCACTGCTGAGCACGGGCCTCCTCTACTACTGAGAGGGTTAAGGCCTTAGTCCATCACGCAGGTCTAGTGCGGGTTGGTCGAGTTCACACACACACACACACACACACACTCACACTCACGCCTGTTATCCCCGAAGGGGTAGGCAGAGGCGCAACTAATGCACCCACTTTTCGCCGTTATTCCGTCCCATGATGTGAAAGGGGGCGAGCCTATCGCCATATCAGGCACAAATTCCAGACTCCGGGCTGCTACTGAATAGAAACACTAGAAAGTAATAGTAGTAGAGTCAAACACAACTCTGAAATTCTTGAGGACTCTAACTCTGACTTTTCTAAAGCTATGTCTTGATTTAACGATGAAGGAAAACATCGTGACGAAACCAGCATACCTATGCTCCTTTGAAAAGTCACATATTACTGTTTAATAAATACTACAGCACAAGTATAGAAGCAGCGATAGCCTAGTTGGGAATGTAACGGACTGCCGAGACGAATGTCCGCAGGTTAAAAACCCAAGGGCACACACCTCTGGCTTTTCTAAAGTTATACTGTGTGTATTTTTTGTGAATTATTGCTTGCAACGGCGAAGGAAAACATCGTGAGGAAACTTGTATACCTGAGAAGTTCTCGAAGAATTTCGAAGGTGTATGAAGTCTGCCAATCTGCACTAGGCCAGCGTGGTGGACTAAGGCCTAAACCCTCTCAGTAGTAGAGGAGGCCCGTGCTCAGCAGTGAGCAGTATATAATACAGGGCTGGTAGTAGTAAGCATAGATAGCGGTAGACAGCTCGGCTACAACTCCGTCAGTGTTTAAAAATAGAGACAATGACGTAATACACAAGGTGTGACGTCACGTGTCATCGTCGCATGTTGTGTTGCCCATTCGCTGTCAATAATCATTACATTTTGGCGCCAATCCAAAATATTTTGTATTTTGTTGATAGATTTATTTTTGTTGTGTAATGTGGATTTAAATTTTTTTCTTATTTGTGTATGTTATTTTTGATCAACGGCTCATTTTATTTTTCTCTTGATGTCATTTTTACTTGCCTCTATTTGTCTGTACCACGCGCTTTTTGCATAAAAATCTAATCATTATAAAAAAAGAAACGACTTGTATAATGAATATCTATGATTCGATATATAAATAATTTTAGAGAACTAAGAAGTTATAAATAATTTCCAATACAATAACCTTTGCTTTAAAATATTACACAAATACCGGTATTCTTTAACATATGTATATAAATATATATTATAATCAAGAAAGTGTCATCTTAAAAGTAGTCCGAAACATAATTCACAATTTTATCGCGGGTATAATGATGTCAAATTTCATCTGATCCGTGTTCTCGTTATGTGAAGCTACAAATTACGGACCTCTGTATACTGGTTCTGCGACAACCAGTAGGCGTGAATGGGATGGCTGCCAAAAATATCATTAATCTTGAAAGTTATAGTAAAACAATAAAACGATCCATAGTGGGACGTTGGACAGTTAGTCGTGTGTTTGATTACGCGATATATCACAATTAGTATTGTAAGGCTTCGGAAAGTAGTTCACGCGTGTGCCGCTAGATGTCATTTATTAGGGTCTGCTACTAAAATCACTAATGTTGTTAAAACTGAGCAGTAAGAGGTGAGACACCCATGGAGCATGAAAGAATTGTTTTTTTTTTATGTCTTAATAAATTGTAGATATACATTGTTCCCATACATAAACCGAAAAAAATGACTAGTTTGTAATAAAGACATTCGTCAACTAGATTTTCTCCAAAGAATCAGTTCATATGATACTAATTATTTTTATACCATTTGATTTTGACCGGGAAAACATTTTATCACACGCACAACCGCATGCAAGAGTTAGTTATAAAATCCTACTATGATTCCTACTATCCTACTAATATTATAAAGGCGAAAGTTTGTAAGAATGTAGGATGTTTGGATGTTTGGATGTAAGGATGTTTGTTCCTCTTTCACGCAAAAACTACTGAACGGATTTCGATGAAATTTGGCACACGGGTAGATCATGTCCTGGATTAACACATAGGCTACTTTTTATCCCGGGAAAATATAAAGCGGGACTTTTATCCCGGAAAAACTTTTTAAAGCGGGCGGAGCCGCGGGCAAAAGCTAGTACAGTATAAAAGGACGAACACATCAAGTTAGCTGTGCTGTTTCTTATATTTGTTTTCACGTTCTTATTTCAGTATTCCGCGAAATAAATAATGTTAGCACATTCTGGATTGAATCTAAATTTGAGAGCAGTTTTGTTTATAGTTAATTAATGGTAAACATAAACGAATCGTATTTAATTTGGGTTATAGGTACAGTCAGCTACATTAATAGCTGAACAATTTCAAAATTTCAATTCGCCCACACGAGTTAGGTTTAGTAGAAACGTTTTTCTTTGTTTGTGTGAAGTAAAACGAATCCCTTTTATTTTATTTTTGCGAAGAGAAAAAAATATTCGGTAAGTCCACAAAAGAGTATAGGTGACTTAAAGTTCCGACTTTGTACAGCTACTTATATGACTCACTGTACTTCAAAGTAATACTTGCAAAATTGACAATATAAAAAGCTGTACTAAGTAATATTTTTCTAAGTAACTTATTTGCATATTACGCGTACAATAATTTCTGTTGTTATATATTTTTATGGCCGCATAATTTAGTAGCCCTTAGGAGATGGAATGAATGCTCTTAAAATATTATGTAAAATAATTTCAAAACTTCAAAGCTTTAAAGTTCCTTTTCGGGGAATGCAGACGACCGTCCAAGAAGCTTATAGATAAAAGTGGAGGCAACACTCTTAGTACCTAGGTGAAGACTAATGTGATCGAACGCTGTCTATCTAAATACACGCATAAAAATGAGACAGTGATATGTGTTTTCTGTATGTTATGTATGTATATAGTATAGGTACACCATCTTGTAACAGTATAGTTCAAAAGACAATATTATGGGCTTGCAGCATTGAGTATATTTACCCGGTAAAAACTTGTAGCGTAGAACAATAGTAGTGTTAATAGTCGATTAATTTGTGATCAAAAACAGTCAAAAGTAAAACAATTATAATGTTTTAAAACAAGCTTTTATTTAAATGCTTCTAAATGAAAAAAATAAACTTTAAATTGAATCAAACTCTGTTTAATACGACGTAGAGATAAAAGCTTGTCGGGAGATAGACTTGTGAAGATAATACAATAATTATATAATTGTATAACTTGATCTTGACAAAAGTAAAAACCTTAAAAACAAGCTTTTATTTAAATGGTCTAACCATTAAAATAAAGCCTTGTTTTTAAAGTATTTTAACTTTAATTTATTTTTTACTTTTTATTTACTTTTCGAGTTATTGTCAACAGGCACTTTCATTTGATACCCACATAAAACTGTGTAAAAATAATGTCCGCTATGTTGGGTCGTCCGCCATGTAGGATTTAGAGAGGTCATTTTATTTTTTTATTTTTCTCAGCAAATCCTTTCATTTGATACCCATATTATGGACGTGTATAAAAAATAACTTTTTTTTTTATAGCTTTGAATGACGAGAGGAGCATGCCGTTCGCCTGATGGTAAGCGATAAGACCACTCATAAACAGAAGAAATACCATCTAATATCTTGATTTACAAAGTACTGTGTGGCATTCCACTGCGCTCGTCATCCTGAGACATAACATGTTAAGTCTCATTATGTCCTGTAGTTACACTGGCTACAATGCCCTTCAAACAGAAAAACAACAGTGCATGCACACTGCTGTTTGGCGGTAGAAATACACATTGCGGTGGTACCCACCCAGACGGACTCTTACATATGAGAGTCCTACCACCAGTAGTCTACAACTAGTCCAAAATCTTTGGACGTCCGCCATATTGGATAAAGAATGACGTCATTTTACTAATAATGCATTGTCACCCAAAGTAAACGTGTATACAAAATTGCAATACAAGTTAAGGTTAAGGTTACTGCTTCAAAATTGACTTGCAAGATTCCACCCGAACAAATATAGTTACATACATACATACATTGCAAGTTAAATAAAAGCTCGTAAAAAGAAGCACAGATCGTAGCCACACAGTAGATAAGTAGTACGTTTTTATACTCAATTTTCGTGCAAGCTTAAGAGAACTTTGACTTTTTCCATAGATTATAGAACTATAAAAGTCTATGCCCTTTTCGGATAAGAAAATAGTTGAATTTTTAACAGTTCTAATAGACACTTCGATAGAATTGGTTTATCTATCTCATGTATTTAAAAAAAAAATCATCACCTACAGGTCTCAGTATTGCGAAATCGCTTGTATACGAAAATCGGTGACCGACGAAAATTTGTAGTCTGCGTTTACCATATTTATTTTACGATTTCGACCACTAATCGTAATAAAAATACGGAGTAAGTGTATTTTATTTTTAGTGTAATAAAAACGTGTCGTAAAATTATTCCCAATAAAAACTTCGATATTTTTTTTAATTATTGATTACATAACTTAAAGGCATATTATGGACATTATGATTTCCACCCGCGATGGCGAAAAAAGATTTATGCCAAATAAATGAAGCTTTAAAAAAAAAACTTTAAAATATTTTTTTTTCTTCCGCCTTCAGTTCTTTTAGATCAGTGTTTTTCAACGTGTGGGTCGCGAACCCCTGGATGGTCGCGAAGCCTTTATACAGGGGGTCGCAAGAGGTCACGAAAACTACCCCAGTATTAAAAAAGCAATAAAGGTAGATTGACTAAGAAAATGTTAACTAAAGGATAAACTATTTGTAAGATAATACACCACTTTTGCAAGTTAACACAAATTAACAAAAAATAAATATCTAGAAGTCCATCTAAGAATACATGAAAAAAGGAAGGGCCGGGAGGGGGGAAATATAGTTTCATACTAGAGCGGTCGCTTCATGAAAAAGGTTGAAAAACACTATTTAAGATCATTAAAGTATATAAAAAATAGACCAAAGAAACATAATATAATAGGTATATACTTATTCTTTTGTGTGTTTAATATTTTTTTTCTTACTATCGTTCTAATTTCGTAGTCAGCTAATATTGATTGTTTCTTTGATTTTTTTACAAAAGCAGTTTTTTGAAGTAAATACTAGACTAAACAAAAAATCTTATAAAATACTCATACTTTTGTTATTTTCATTAAAACAAAAATACGCCAATATCCACTATTACCACCTGATTTATATCAAAAGAATCTTTTTTTTTTTTTTTTTTTTTAAAAGGCCATCTTCGGCGCATTAGGGACGGCTGCGGGCTTCCTCCGACTCACGTCTAAGTTGTCGTCCGCAACCGCCCCTGCACGTACCGCTGTTGCGGTCCTTTTCCTGTTGCGGGGGCTCAGAAGCCCCCGAAACACCGTACCGTGTCCGCCTTTTAGTGTCCGAGGCAGCGTGAGACACGCTGCCTCGGACATGTCCATCACGGGGGTCACAGAAGTTGGCTAGACTAATGGGTGGGCGGCACGTCCCGCCCACCCGTGACCCCCGGAGGCCCCTATTAGTCGCCTTTTACGACAGGCAGGGGATACCGTGGTGGAATTCTCCAAACGCCCCCAATCCACAGGGCGGGAGACGTCGGTCAGTCGTCCACCCGACGCCTCCTACGTCTCGTCTGGCGGCGGGAGGGATCACCACTGCGCTGGCGATCCCTCTCGGCACTCTCCTTCCGCGAGAGGACCGCCTCGCAGAAGTGGGCCACCGCCTGCCAGGCCTCCCGGCCGCCGACCATGGAAGCGACCACGGCCGGCAGCGAGAGGTCTTCTCCGACGACTGTTCTGAGAGCGCTGCGCTCCTCATCCCAGGCTGGACAACACTCCAACGTATGTTGGGCCGTGTCCATTGGGCAGTTGTCACAATAGTGACACACGGCCGACTCCTCTACACCTACCACCCGAAACAGGAACTCACCGAAGCAGCCATGCCCGGTGAGCACCTGCGTCAGGCGGTATGTTGCCGCTCCGTGGCGCCTGTCCAGCCATTCGGCAAAGACAGGACGCACTGCCTCTACGACCCGGTGCCCCCACGACGGGGCCTCCAGCCTGAGACGCCACTCCTCCACGGCGGCTCGCCGTAAGGCGGCCCTCTTGGCCTCCACCTCCTTCAGGGCCGGACGCTCCCCGCGACTGAACGCCTCCTCCCGCCAATGGAATACATCGGCAAGGGATTTGGCGTCCAGGTCCCAGGGCAGAAATCCGGCCAATAGGCAAGCCGCCTCGAAAGAGACCGTGCGGTACGCCCTGACCGCCCGCTGCGCTAAAGCTCTCTGCGGGATATCAAAAGAATCTAAGAAGCTTTATTAGGTCGGTGGACTTTATTAACCCAAAACTAAATTCAACTTTAACGCAAATCGAATAGGTTCGATTTCGAATGGCCCGAATTTTCTTTTTATAATCCTGTTTAAAAAGAAAAGCAATGCAGCGCCGCCCACGAGTTACGAGTGTAATATTAGAATTCGGGTGAGTTTACTACACGCCGAAAATAAAACTCTACAAAGTATGAAGATGTTTGCACACCGACCTTTTTTGGGAAGTGCTTACTCTATTTTTAAAAAGTAAGGAGGTAAGGATTTTTTTGGACTGAAGTGTTAGTGTTCCTTTTTTAAACTTATTAAAAATACAAAGTATGTTAGAGTAAAAATAATCGACCAGTTATATTTCTTGTAAAGTCTATCCCACCAAAACATAAATGTAAAAAAAGAAGAGCCAAGTTCAATACAAAAATTATGCTTGGCTGTGGGCTTCGACTCAAAAAGAATGGAGATCTAAATGAAGTGCCAAGTTCTATGCGAATCCAAATATGTATTTATAGGAACAAAATGACATTATGAACAAGTATTAAACTCTATTTCTTTACTTTATTGGATACCTATAACAATTGCTGTTATTTAAAAATGTGAGATCTTAAAGTAGGTTAGATTTGACTTGGCCAGTTTTGATTACATCAGTAATTTTATAAAGTTATTCAACATAATATATGTGCTTTTTTTTTAATTCTGATAAGAACTGGCCCAGTGAAATTTAACCTACTTTAAGATCTCACTTCTTTTTTAATTTTTTTGACATATTAAGTAAAATATTTTTTATTCAACCTGTTTGAATAAAATTAAGATTTTACAAAATTAAGTAGGTAGGTTACCTCAGTGTCTCACTACGAAAAGTCTATTCCTGCCACTCATCGCCATTTTCTAATAATTACAAACATAATGCTCTATGGAAGCACAAAAATACAACTCAAAATAATACCTCATAATTTATAAATAAAGTTCATAATTAGTTTATAGCGTCGGCAAAGTTTACTTACGGCATTTATCGGGTGTTTACATTATATTTAGATTGCACATGCGCACTATTATTTACCGCCTTATGAAAATAATTTCAAACGTATATATTCTCTTATGCATTAGCTTCAGCTGGTAAAGAGTTTTAAGATTATTTTGTACTAGCTGGGCACAGCTCTGCGTGGATTTAGATCTTACCGAGCTTGATTAGTTTTAAGTAAATTACCCGCACTTGGCCAGCGTGGTGGACTAAGGCCTAAAAAACTCAAATGTAGAGGAGGCCCGTGCTCAGCAGTGGGCACTGGGCAGTATAAAATACAGGGCAGGGTGGTGGAATGGTGTATATAATTACTTACATCAACTTTTAATGAAACAAATCTTATATTATGATATTTTTTTTATTGAATTGAATAACAAGACGAGCTTGCCGTTCGCCTGATGGTAAGCGATACGACCACTCATAAACAGTATCAACACCATCCACCACCACTGCGCTCGTCATCCTGAGGCATAAGATGTTAAGTCTCATTATGTCATGTTGTTACACTGGCTACAATTTGACAAATTTGACTTAGCCAGTTTTCATTACATCAGTCATTTTATAAAGTTATTCAACATAACATTATACATTTTTTAATTCTGATAAAAACTGGCCAAGTCAAATCTATCCTACTTTAAGATCTCACATTTTTAAATAACAGCAATTGTTATAGGTACCCAATAAAGCAAAGAAAGAAATAAAATAGAGTTTAATACTTGTTCATAATGTTATTTTGTTCCTATAAATACATATTTGGATTTTGCATAGAACTTGGCACTCATTTATATCTCCATTCTTTTCGCGGCGAAGCCCACAGCTAAGCATAATTTTTGTATTGAACTTGGCTCTCCTTTTTTACATTTATGTTTTTGGTGGAATTAACATTTATCACAAAGGCTACTTTTATCCCGGTAATGTGCTTCCATGCGAAGTGATGGATATTGATATTAGTTTTATAAAAAAAATATTATTAAATTATGCACGTAAAATTCCAAATAAACACGTAGATTGTACATATTATTATTTTGAAAAATGCTGGATATTGGATAATATTTTTCACTCGTATAGATAAATATACTCGATTTATTTAGGGAAGAACAGATCATCTCAATCAGAATCGGCTCGCTCCTTATTACATTACTTGGTTGCGCCTGCCTACCCCTTCGGGAATAAAGGCTTGGTGTGTATGTGTGTGTGTGTGTGTGTATGTATTTTTTTTATTCCTGGGTATGCACAGGTGTTATTACACTAGGAACTAGGTAATAGAATACTACTGGTAATAGGACATACAATACGACCTTAATTGTGCTAATCCGTTTATCGGGGGTGTAACTCAGTGGTAGAGTGTCTGCTTCGCATGCTGAAAGTCCTGGGTTCAAATCCCAGCACCTCCACTCATGGCTAAAATTTTCATTTTGTTACTGATATAATATTTTTACTATCTACCGTGTGTATATGTATACTTTTATTCTCATATAAGCGAAGTTGCGAGCGACACTTAATAAATTGACAAATCTATACTAATATTTGTTATGTACGCAAGGACAAGTGAAACAGCTCGCAGTTGATTACGCACCAGTGTTGCCAGGGGCCTTGAGTCGTAAGTTACGTTTCGTTTTCTGAAATGTTACATTTTTGCTGCAAAAGTTACATTACTGTTTTTTTTTTATTTTTTTTTATTTACGTGTTTTTAGGTTCGGAGGTGTGAGGCAAATCAATTGATGTCAGCAAAAACGCAACGGAACATAAATCATATACTAAAACCTTCCCTGAAAACTATACATTTGAACATCGAAAACCACATCCAAATCGGATCAGTAGTTTTTGATAAACTCGCGGCCATACAAATTTACATACATACATACATACGCATCGAATACAGAACCTCCTTTTTGAAGTCGGTTAAAAACAAATCACAATCAGGCATTTCTGTAGCTACGAAACCGCGAACGGCGGGAACTCGCGAAGTAGGAAACGTGCGCGCGCATACTCAAGCAAAATCAAGTTTTAATGCATCCAAAATACGTTTCATTTTGTCATGGCGCTTTCCATTCAGAGCCATCTCTGAGTGTGATATGGAGTGAAATACTTTTTAGACCCGCGCCAGTTTTAGGTGCGTTCAATTTGGATGCGTTGAATTAGGTTGAATTGAAATGCGTTCGTAAACTGTTTACAATAAAAATCTAGTATTACAAATCTAGCTGTTCTCAAAAGTTACGAAAATTACCTTAAATATAAAAATTACTTACACGTTACGCGAGGGGGTCAAAAGTAACGAAAAATGTAAGAAATGTAACCTTCTGGCAACGCTGTTACGCACTGACGTTTAATACGTTAAGACACAGTAGGCGCAGCCACTAACTTATTGTCTATGCATACCTATATAATAACAATATTATAAAGAAGAAAGATTTGATTGTTTGTTTGTTTGTTTGTGATGTATAAACTCAAAAACTACTGGACCGGTTCTGAAAATTCTTTCACTAATAGGAAACTGCATTACTCCTGTGTGCTATAGGCTACTTTTTACTCGGGGATAATATTTACATCCTAAAAAACGTTTCCACGCGGGCGGAGCCACGAGCAGAAGTCTAGTAATGCAATAAAAAAAACTTTGTATTAATTAATGATAACTTTAATACTTTTGCTTCGAAACACGTGTCTATGAAAAAAGGATACTCACTTAAATGCTATATATTTGCTATATATTCAGTGGTAAAAAAACCTTTGAAAAACCATACTGTTTCGGAAGTTGCGTTACATTACATAGAGTTGAGAGATGGCAATAATCCGCATTCTTTCCGTGGTTCCGCATAGTTCATTTTGTTTAAACATTTGGAACTGTGTCGTGAAATCCCATTGTGGGATTACGAGTTCAGTTCCTGGTTTTGTGTTGGAAACGTTTCACACAGTTTATGACTATAGGAATTTATTTGAAAAATAACTACAGAGGGTTTTGGGCCCTACTCCACCACGCTGGCCTAATGCGGGTTGGCAGATTTTTTTCATCACCGTTAAAAATAACGATAATGATATAGAACACACATAACTCAAAAAGTCAGTGGTGTGCCTTGGGGTTTGAACGTGTGAACATGCTGGATAATCCTACTAATATTATAAAGGCGTAAGTTTGTAAGAATGTATGGATGTTTGGATGTATGGATGTTTGTTCCTCTTTCACGCAAAAACTACTAAACGGATTTCGATGAAATTTGGCACACGGGTAGGTCATGTCCTGGATTAACACATAGGCTACTTTTTATCCCGGGAAAACATAAAGCGGGGCTTTTATCCCGGAAAAACTTTTCAACGCGGGCGGAGCCGCGGGCAAAAGCTAGTGTTTTTATATTTTTATGGAAACTTGAAAAAGAAACAGTCGAAGGCGGGATTTGAACCCACGACCTCCAACGTACCGTGCCGGTGGTGTTGAGGGTGGGGTCCATTATCCAGGCACTACATGGCCATTAACATGTATAAAAAATCATAATATAGAAGTGTGAACATCCGTCTCGGCTTACCGTTCAGTTCCCAACTAGACTCACGCGCATTTATATGTTATATCTTTGTAACAAAGGAGATATCTCACGAAAAGTTGTAACGACACTTTTATACTTGCCCTGTGAAACAAGCCAGTAACAATAAAGAACTGGCCGTAAAAGTGACATTCGAAATTTTTATTGTAAAAAATTTAAAACAAATGTAAAAAAATTATTACAATATCTTCACT
This sequence comes from Lapara coniferarum, assembly GCA_949316025.1. Taxonomy (NCBI): domain Eukaryota; kingdom Metazoa; phylum Arthropoda; class Insecta; order Lepidoptera; family Sphingidae; genus Lapara; species Lapara coniferarum. The sequence goes on from OX438932.1 coordinate 22,813,461, forward strand.
AATTAATCGAAAAGAACTTCGTTCCATCCGGGTGTCCCTTGACACCTCTCATGTTTTTTGTGATGTTATTCTTTTATTTTATTTTTTTTGGGCTTGTTTGTCCTATGCATGTCTGTCCGTGACTAATAAATTACTTTTCTTTCTTTTTCTTTTCTATATACGCTTTTTGCATGAGTGCTGGGCCTCAAATTCTAAACAGGCTCAAACTTTAGGGATATTAAAGGCGGCGACATATGGATCTTAGATCTATTAAAAATATTTTTAGACCGCTTCATTCATAACTAACTTTTTTGATAACATTCATAGTGTAGTTTTCAAGCCAAACAAAAATACATGAATCTCAAAATCGGAGGTCTTTAATATTAAACGATTTATTGCAAAAGGCTACTTTTCAGTTCCATCCAAATATATATAAACTGTCTTGTTTAGATTTTCAGGCCCCATTTTTGTACATGTCCTTTCATCTAAATCTGTTTTCTAACTGCCAAATCTCCACAAAGCTCCGAATGAGCATTTGTAAGATCACTCGTTTCTTTAACTTTAAATTGTGCGTCTATTCTATAAACGGATTTTATATTATGATACAGAACTCCACCGCGATAAATCACTCATCTCTCCTAGCACACAGGGATATGATTCACAGATGTTATTGGGCTCCGTTTAAATGATTATAGTTCGTGTAACCTCAAAGGATTTCATTATAAGGAATCATTTTATTAATTGCGGAATTTATGCTTTCATGAAAGTTTTATTTTCATGTTTAAAATACTCTGCTGAATTAAATATTTTATTTTTCATGTGTCGCAGTTATAAATAACAACACAACTCTCGGTCCTATCTTATGATTATACAAACAATTATATTTCGTACAAAAATCGAATCGGCGGCTTCTAGACAAAGTCCTACCAATGAAGAATTAGTATAGGGTACTAAGTAGTACAATTTTCTGACAAAGTGTGTTAGTAGTTAGTAACTACCTGTCTATTTAGATAGTTCATGAATTACATAATAGTGGTTCGCGGTTAGACCACATCGCAAGGACATCGCGACGCTATAGTTCACTCTGTACTAGATCATTTCTTACAAGACGTGTGTGTAATTAAAAATAGTGTGTATAACGTGACGTCACTGTTGTAGTATGGTATCTTACTTCTTATCTTATCTTACTTCTTACTAATATTCTAAACGCGAAAGTTCGTATGTCGTTTTTTTATGGCATTGAATGACGAGAGGAACATGTCGTTCGCCTGATGGTAAGCGATACTACCACCCAAAACGATAGAGAACACAATCCAGTACCTTGAGTTACATGTTAAAAATAAATAGGTACTGGCTATAATTTCCGAATTTAAAAAAGGAATTCTAATGTGTCTTTTATATAATATCTACTCTCTCTGGTTCTTAGACTTGGCATAAAATGGTTGTACGTTTTTACACTTATTGTAACTAATAAATTTATAAATAACTCTTAAAAGTGTTTCACATTAAAATAAAAACCGAACATTACAAAGTACCTACTGTGTGGCATTCCACTGCGCTCATCATCCTGAAACATAAGATGTTAAGTCTCATTATGTCCAGTAGTTACACTGGCTAAAATGTCCTTCAAACTGACACACAACAGTGCACGCACATTGTTGCCTGTCGGTAGAAATAGATACTGCTGTGGTACCCACCCAGACGGACTCTTACATATGAGGGACCTACCACCAGTAAATGCATTGTTGACTCTGAACGCATTATCTTGTCATAATATGTCCGATTATGGAAACAAAATTGCTACGTCCGTTCTCCTTAAGCAAACAACATTTCGACACAAATCTCCAACAGCATAAAGACCTACGTTGATTTAATGAGTATTATTTTAAACTTAATAAACAACGACTTTGTAGTATACACTTAAAACCAATAATCACAATTCAAGCTGTCAGAATCATACAATTCAAAATAATTACATTTCTGATACATTGTACAGATAAATCTTACCTTTAAAGCGATAATGAATGTTTACAAAGTAAGAGAATTTAAAGTGAAACGTTAATTTCCATGTAAATATATTTATGTCTTCCTATATCCTTGGTTTGCCATATTAATTTAAATAATTACCTAAAGCTAATAAAGTTACCGGGTTCAATTCTCAAGGAAATAAAAGTTTTAAGACTGCCTCGGTGGCGTAGTTGTATTATGGTACGACTGCAATGCTGAGGTCGGGGTTCGATCCCTGGGTCGGGCAAAGTGATATTGAGTTTTTCTTTCGAGTATCAGCTCGTAGTCTGGAATTTGTGCCCGATATGGCGATAGGCTCGCTCCCTATTACATTATGGGACGGAATAATGGCGTTGGTGCACTAATTGCGCCTCTGCCTACCCCTTCGGGGATAAAAGGCGTGAGTGTATATGTATGTATATTTGTATGTATATATGTATGTATGAAAATTTTAAAATACATTTGCCAGGAGTATTGAATTAGTAGTGGACGATAGCCTAGTTGGGAATGGAACGGTCTGCAGAGACAATGTCCAGAGGTTCAAACCCAAGGCACACACACACCTCTGACTTTTCGACGTTACGTGTGTATTATTTATCAATTATCCTTCGCGATAACGGTAAAGGAAAACATCGTGAGGAAACCTACATACCTGAGAAATTTGAGGGTATGTGAAGTCTGCCAACCCGCACTAGGCCAGCGTGGTGGACTAAGGTCTAACCCCTCTCAGCAGTAGAGGAGGCCCGTGCTCAGCAGTGAGCAGTATATAATACAGGGCTGCTATTATTATTATTATTAGTTATATCTATATTTGGATACGATACATAAGTTTTGGGATAGAAATTTCTGTTTTATTTGATTAGGGATTTGGTGGTTGGGAAATATTACATTTTTATTAGTAAATATTTCAAAGATTAAAGCTTTATTACGTCGCTGAAGCCTTTTCGTAACTTTATGTATATATATTAATACATATGTTATACAAAAATTATCCCCTTTTTAAACACATTGCCCCCACACAGGAGTGTGAAAATTCATAATTTTGAAGGTAGTGCAGAAAATTAGATTTATGAATTGCGGTCAATGGAGATGTTTGCTTTTTGTATGGGTACTGCGCCTCAAAATCTTACCAGGCTCAAACTTTATGGATATTAAAGGAACAATAATGTGCATCTTGGATCCATTCAAAAATATTTTTAGATCCCTCCATTTATAATTATTTTTTTTCAAACCGTTATTTTAAATGCAGTTAAGCAAAATAAAATTACACAAATCTCAAAATCGGACTTAATTAATATACAATTTATTGCAAATACCTAGTTTTTAGGGGAATCTACTACCCAAATATGTATAAAGTATCTTGGTTAGCATTTTGAGCCCGTTTATGAACATGTCCTTTTAACCACTGGACGACTACTAGTTATTTTTTTATTAAATAGGTCTTAGCGTTCCATATTTAAAATTTTGAATATTTTATCACTTAAAGTAGCAAATAAAAATAATCTATTATTATATAAAAGAAAGTGGTGTTAGTTACACCACTTATAACTCAAGAATGGCTGAACGGATTTACCTGAAAATTGGTGGAGAGGTAGCTTAGAACCAGGAGACGGACATAGGATACTTTTTATCCCGGGAAAATATAAACCGGGACTTTTATCCCGGGTAATTGTTTTCTGCCAGTGGAACCGCAAGAAAACAAGTATAGAGATATTTCGAGATCCAGTTGAGGACATAATTACTCTTATCCCGGAAAAAGATAAACCGGGAATTATATCGAGCCGCCACGACTAAACCACTGAACCGATGGCGATGCAATTTGGCAGGGAGATAGTTTAAAACCTGGGAAGAATCTAGGCTACTTCATAACCCGGGAAAATATAAACCGGGACCATAATCCCGGAAAATAGTTTTTTGCCAGTGGAACCGTATGAAAATAAGTATGGAGATAGTTTGTGATCCAAAGGAAATCAATCTCAAGTTTGAGTTACATCTCAAGTAGACATAATGTATGAACAGTTCAATACATTATGTCTACTTGAGATGTAACTCAAACTTGAGATTGACCTATTAATACCGCCCATAGGCTACTATTATCCCGGAAAACAGACACCGGGAATTTTATTCGGGATTTTTTTCCGGAAAAAAATATGGTTAGGTATTATTTACGGGGGGGTGGGGGTGTTTAGGGATTTTAAAATTTCGTTAAATAAGGACTCATTTGGTGGCAGGGAGGTTTTTTGCAAGAAAATTACGCGGAAAATTTGAAAATTTAAGAATACTTAACCGCCATATTAAACGTGTATGTCACTGAATTCCTCCTAAGCGGCTGGACCGATTTTAATGATTTTTTTGTGTCCTCAGGTGGGTTTGAGAATAGTTTCGATTAACAATTAGATCCGGTAGGTGGCGCTGTACTCGGGTTCTAGGATTTCATTTCCTTTTTAGGGCAGGACAACGTCTGTCGGGGCCGCTAGTAGTTAATACGATACAGTTAAAATACCACTTTAACGGTATTTCAACGTTAGGATCTTAGATATTATTAGTAAATATTTATGAAGCGAAAAAACTGCGCTACCTAAAACAGACCCAAACTAAATGTTATATTAAACACGAGTCACAATTGCAACGTATCTTGGTTACTTATCATACAATCTCACATTTAAATGCGCCACACATATTTGTCTAGACAACGTTTGTTTTTCAAATAAATATCATTTAGTCAAATTATGAGCGTTAGAAAGAGTATTATGTCGATATTTCACATGATTATTAGTCATTTAGGGCCAATTAATACCTATATGTTAATTTTGACGTATCCTTATTATATCTATACTGGCTTTTGCGGCTCCGCCCGCGTTATGAAGTTTTTCTGGGATAAAAGTCCGCTTTGTATTTCCCCGGGATAATAAGTAGCCTATGTGTTAATCCAGGATATGATCTACCCGTGTGCCAAATTTCATCGAAATCCGTTGAGTTGTTTTGCGTCAAAGCATAACAACTCACAAACTTACATAGTTTCAAACATTCTTATAAACTTTCGCGTTTATAATATTAGTAGGATTACTTACATTCAAACAATTTTTACTCTACCAACAGTTCGAAAGCAGTTTCTACCAAATAAGAATGGGCATGAAACTCTCGGGCTACTATTTTTAAAATCAGTTCAAAGGCATAAATCACGTACGGTGTATACATAAAAAAATACATATAATTTTAATTTTACTTAGAGCAGTTCATAATATATTTATTGCTTAATAATTTTTAAGAAAGATAAGTAGGCTCTATGTTAATATGTGAAAATGTCGTGAACTGTTTGGTTTTATTCATACCCTTTCGTGATTTCTTCTTGATAAAGTAGTAGTTAATTAATTATTTATCATCTGGAAATTTTTGCATTATAAAATACATTATGTTGAACTGGTACTTTTTAAAAATCTATTTAAACACTTTGAACTTTTAATTGTAAAATGTATGGAAAATTAGATATTTAGATTCATAAATCATAATAATCAATAACTAGGCACCTAATTGAGTAGAATGGATTCAACATTCGAAACTGAATTTTTCATAGAGAAAAATCTCCTTACACCAAGTTCATTAATCCGAAATAGTATTAGCATGACCTCTATCGAAAAAGTTACAAACCACAAATAGACCGTATCTATCAACTGTACTTGAGCCGCCCAAACAAACCGCCCGCCTAAGCGATTCAAACTTTCGCCGATAGATGGCTGTATGCTATAAAAGAGAATTCGCTGAGTTTGTTAGTTCTATTTTTTTGTTAGTTCTATTTTTTTCACGTAGTTTAATTTCTATATTAATTTGATCTTTCACTGCTTTAAGCATTGCACGTAGCGCTGCTGCGTTATGCAGTATAGCACATATTCTACTAGATACTTTTTTCTTTTAAGTTAACATTAGATCTTCGTAATGACTTCTTCTATTTACGCGAATGTTAGACATTAAAATGAAACTATTTTGCGGATTTTATCGCGGTTTTTTAATTTATATTTTCTCCCGACGTTTCGAAGGCTTTTCAGCACTTCGTGGTCACGGGGCGGACATCAGTCCGCGGACGTCGGGAGAAAATATAAATTAAAAAACCGCGATAAAATCCGCAAAATAGTTTCATTTTAATTAGATCTTCGGTCAGCAAACTTTTGTTATAAGTAGTTGAGATTATTTTGTTTTCGCGATATTGATAACTATATAAAGCTTTATGGAGAGTTGATAAATTCTATTATCGCTTAAGGTCATCATAAACAGTGTTTGTATTAAAATCCAAGGTGTGAAGGCAATTTGGACATTCAAGCATTGTCTTTTCGAAAATAAAGCCCTCCGTACGACATTATATTCGTCACTAGCCCGCCCCCCAATAAAAGTCCCAAAAATACAGTAAGACGCCAGCGTCATCTACTTAAAGAATTAAAAACATCCATTATTTCCTATTAGAGCTAATTACTGGTACAAAAGTATTTGCTAATCCAGGTGATCTACCCGTGTGCCAAATTTCATCCAAATCCGTTTAGTTGTTTCTGCGCTTACTTCTAACAATCATCCAAACGTTTTCACAATTATAAATTAATAAGATTATTTTTCCAACTTGTCGAATCTAGTGTAAACTATAACATGTATATAGAATGTGCAATTGTTGCAGCGTCTGTAGTGGAGCGCGCATTATGCGCGGTGTCACGTGACCTCACATGGCGTCCGACGCGCGGCCAAGATCGCCGCAAGATGGCGCGCGAAGAAGGCGGGACTTCACCAGGTTCCCTGTATTACACTTTTTATAGTTTTCAAGTAATCGTAAAAATAATTTAATGATATCAGTAGCTCAGTTTCGCTTTGTATGTCTAGATGAATTCTGTTTTTAATTTTTAATCGTTTTGTAGTTTCTATTGATATTTTGTTTTTTGACAGAAAATATCTATCTCTGACCCGTTGGGCACGAGGTTCTGGGTTCAAATCCCGGCAACGTTGATGAGTTTCATGCCCAGCAAACTGCTTTCTCAGCATATGAACCATGAAACCAGTCTTTGGATTGACAGAGGCCTATGCTCAGTAATCTAGAGAAAAGGGAAATATTTATAAATGCCAAACTCGTGTTTGTATAATTATATTATCTCTTCCGAAAAATAGAAAAAGCAATATTATAGTTAACTCTAAAAGTACTTCTCTGAATATAGAAGATATAAAAAGCCTCGATGGGGGCAATGTATTCTGAATTAATGGCATTCACCGCGTTTCGATATATAAAAACATTCGAATAACTGATATTTACCATGTGATAAACAAACAAAAATATCAATCTCGCGGACGTGTAAACGAGCTTTTGCTTTTTTTACTGATAAATCACTTGCAATCTGCATCAATCAGTGTTCCTTTTAACGGCGGCCTTACTCAGTAAGCAAGTATGAAAATTGTAAACATTGCTTCGAGGTCGCAGTGTCGCCAAATCGACAACGTGCGACTATTTATAGTGTTCGCGTCTTCCGTCTGTCTGTGCGACACCTGCCTACTGCAGCGCGCTCGCACCAGTCGCGCGGGTCTCTACTCTCTATAGTCTATACCCACCACCGACGTTATAACGCACTTCAAAAGAAGCACACACACGAGTCATACGTTCAGATATAACTAGTGAACCGCGCCGGAGTGGGTCGCGGGGAATCCTCCCGGAATTCGGCACCGAGTCGCGGGGGAAGCTCACCCGCTCTAAATCGGTCGCACTCGCCGCCAAGCTTTTCGGCGGTCCGCGCGCGCGGTCGTTTTCGCAGCTAAATATAATCGCGTCGCGTGCGCAGGTCCCCGTACGTGACGCTGGGCGCGGTGCGGTACGCCGTCCGCCGCGCACCGCCGCCGCGCGCCTGCCCCTGCCGCTGCTGCTCCGAGGAGGCGGTGGCGGCGTGCCTCGGCCGGGCCAAGCCCGACAGACGCACGCTGGAGCGCATCCAACGCCACCTGGGCCGCGGCTCGCGCGACGAGCGGCCCTCGCGCCACCAGCGCCTGCAGGCGCTCACCGAGCTGCTGCGGCCGCGCGCACACCACCCACCGCCGCCGCCCCCGCCGCCGCTGCCGCCGCCGCCGCACACGGCGCCCGTGCTGCCGCCCGTGCCGCCGCCGCGCGCCCGCCACCGACACAGCCCGCCGCGCGGCACCTCCGTCGACCGCTGCGATGAGTTTGACGCTGATAATATCACTCTAGTCCGCGTCGAGCCTCGTTCTATAGTTGGATCCTACGCGCAAAAGACTATACCATATCGAAGTGCATCGTTTTCGCAGGGTGATTTCGCACAGGAAAAATATTATCGCGGGCCGAATCGGCAGCCGTCAGCATTTGACTTCGGTAAGCGACCAGCGAGGACTGAGCGCGTTGCCGCCGCCCGTCGCGATACTGAATCTTCAAGTAACGCTACTGACGAGAATGTGACTGAAGAAGGATCAGTGGCGTCAGTCGCGTCGGTCGACTCCGCCGTAGGATCGGATGAGGGCCTGCTGGCGCACGCGTCGCCCGCTGGCCGATCGCCGCCACTAGATGGCCCGCATAAGCAGCTAGGGGCTAGATCTCTGACGCATCCGCTGCCGCGACGGATCCCAACCGTGAGGGAGGAGGGACCCAATGAAGCCGGTGGAAGCTTGCCCGCTTTGATGGCACCGCGAGTTTTGCATGAATTACGTGAAGAAAGTGACGGCTCCCAGGCTGACAGTGCACAAGCCCAGAGTGAAGGAACCTCACCTCTGGAACCCGCGCAACCTTTTGCGTTTCCGCCTCTCCCGGACCCGCCCGCGAACGCGTGTGCTAACGTTGACTGTGATTGTTCACAATTCCCTGATACGGGTGACGATCCCGCAACAGACAATTCAAGTGACATACCTGTGCCTGTGTATGAGTGTATAGTGAAACAGTGGTCGAAGGAACTACCGCCGGAGGAACAGCAGCGTTCTGACGCCGCTTCCGATGGTTCCTTGGATCGAGATAAAGAGGATGAGACAATAACGAGCGAACAAGTTGCGAATTTACTAGCCGCTGTACAGAATCCTTGCACACCAGCACCGATCGGAGCAAGGGAGCGGCGTCGGCCACTCGACAAAACAAAAAGGAGGAAAGGCATTTACATAACCACTCCTAGTGATGACGGTGGGGAAGAAGACCCTCCTTCTGTAAACGGTTGTAAGCGTGAGAGTAGTGACGCATCGCTGCAAGACATGCGTCTGTCAGCGGAGACACGGACGTCTTCGCTTCTCGGCGACAAGTCCGACGATTCGTGTACAAATGGCCCACCAAGCCCGTGCGAGGCCCCGGTCTCTGCCTGGCCCAAATCTGAAGAGTTGAAAGCGAGGCGTGCAAGGTTTTATCAACAAAGTTCCGATGAAAGGGACGACGATTCTTACCGAACGAGGCGGAAATGTGGAGATTCTCCTTCAGAAGCGGAGAGTGATACTTGCTCCCGGGATAGAACCGCATCGCCGTCACCATTCAGTCCTTCTGATACGTCAGATGTGGAAGCTAGGCGCCACCAGTTTTCGAGGGGGCCATTTGGAAAGAATTTAGAAGCGCCTTCGAGCCGATCAGTTGAGACTGGTAGGCGGAGTTTCTCAGATGCAACAGTGCCAAGTCGGAAAACTAGTGTTGGGGCTATGTCAGTGGGGAGTAGGGGTCGCGGTCCCACGCATGTGAGGGCAACATCGTCACCTTCAAAATTGGCGGGAGTGAAACCTGGTGCGGATTTACTGGCAGAGCTGCTTCGTGGCAGCTCCGAGGCGCTCTCCAACTCTTCGACCTTCGACAACGTGATCCTGACGCTGCATCAGCACAACGTGAGTACCCTTAGTTTACATTCTCAACATCCTTTGTGCCGTTATTGACCCCGATCACATCCGCGCGGAGAGTAACAAAGTAAAACAGTGAATTCTGTTATGATGTTTATCTTAGCAGAAAATAGCGTAAGAACAAACGATCTTGTGTTATTGCCAAAGTTTATTTAAGTTTATAAACTATGAATATTTTTTTTGTCAGCCGCGTGCGTTGGTGATAGTGGAACGGGAACATTTTTTGGTTACGTTCGCATTTAACTGCGGTCATATTCAATGTCGTGTGATCATTTTAAATTCATCGTGTCTCCCGACATTTCTCGATTCAATGTCGCGTGAGTCACGCATGACAGATGTTCCAGGACCGTATTAAAAATGTTAAGGGCAATTAGGTTTATTTTAAATCTGTCACTAAACTCAAAAATATTGGCAAGGACGCGTGCACGCAGCATACTGTACGAAATTAAAATTGTTCACCGTCCACGGTTTTAATTAAAGCGTCATGTTTTTTTCTTATTTAAGGCGTCAAGGGATTGTAATTCTGTTTGTTCGCTCACAGGACGTTGTCATTGTTGGAACACATGTTTTTGACTGTCATTTTTTTAAGCGTCATGTCAGAGACTGTTTATGGATACTGACGATGCGCGTATGTAGAAAGATGTTATTAATTGGATGTGTGTACAACATTTCTTCACTATTGTTTTGTATTGATAATGCTGCAGGATATATACACAACAAAATAATGATATTCATCATTGATTGAAGTCTTTATCACACTTTACCACACTGATGTGTCAATACTCTAATAATAAACTTTATACTCAGCGTCTAAATCGATAAATTTTTATGTTTAATCCACATCCGATATTCCTATTAAGATTTTTCTCATAGCTTAGTATTGTTGCATATAATATAAGATAACTTTTTGGGGCGCCAGGGGCTCTAATTTTTAATGCCATGCAATAATGGTGCCACGAGCCTGAACCTTATTGCGTGATGCTACGATCCATAATTGATATGTGTCTACTCTCAGTTAATCTAGAATGGCCTTAAAAGTAAATAATTGGGCTGCAGATACGTCACACATGTATAAGTTTCAATGAGGACCATCAAATGATTTTTACCACCAGAGTACTAATAGTGGGGGAAATGTACACTATATTAGGTACCTACTTTAAATCGATAGCCGCCTTTGGTTTGCATTAAAGGAAGGAATACTTCGGTTGTTTGGAAGGATGGATAAAAGGAGAGTAACGAAAGAAATCTACGTCGCGAAAGTGAGTGCTAATGTCGGACGGGGACGTCCTAAACGTACCATCATAGACCAAATTGGCGGCCTCTTACGGAAGGGCCAAATAAGGAGCTCTCGTAACCGACGAGCATGTATGAAGAGACTGATCACTGTGGAAGAAGCGAAAGAGGTATGCTTGGATTGTAGCACTTTGCGCTCCATAGTCTCTGTCTACCCCAATGGGAGGAAGGCGTGAGTTTAATGTACGTATGTAATTTGAATTATAGTGACCAAGCACAAAGTGTTCTACTGACTGACTTAAAATTATTAATAAATGGTCAATGAGTATCCTGCTTTACTCCCAACGACACCTACTTGATCTAAGCTCCCGGGTACCTGTATTATATACTGCCCACTGCTGAGCACGGGCCTCCTCTACTACTGAGAGGGTTTTAGGCCTTAGTCTACCACGCTGGCCTAGTGCGGATTGGCAGACTTCACATACCCTTGAAATTCTTATGGAGAATTCTCAGGCATATAGGTTTCCTCACGATGTTTTCCTTCACCGTTAAAGCGAACGATAATTGATAAATAATACACACATAACTTCGAAAAGTCAGAGGTGTGTCCCTTGGGTTTTGAACTTCCAGACATTGTCTCGGCAGACCGTTCCATTCCCAACTAGGCTATCGTCCACGTCCACAACTGCCTATCCCTTCGGAAATAAAGATACCTCATTGCTTAGTGACTATGAGCTTCAATACAATATCATGAAACGCTGGATCATTTGTGCCTAGAACACAGAATCATCATCGTAAAATTAATTAGATTCTTTGTGAGCGTATCTAGTAGTCATGATATGGGCTCAAATTTTGGTGTGCAATCTAAATTAAGTAACTCTAGATATAGCTCATTATTATGTGTTTTGATTGTATTCTGTGTGTGTTTTAAATTAAAAAAGAACTGTAATGGACTATTCGAAGATATCTTCGAAACATTTTTTTTCGAACTCTTTTATACAAGTGTTTAGAATTCATATGTGGAGTATCGAATGTGTATCTTTGTGTGAAATTCATAATCGTTTAGCTTCTACAATGGTATTGTTATCTGTCTGTGTGTTTCTACTTAAATCGAGAGGACTGTATTATTTTACGATGTATGCTTTATCTAAGCTTACGGCTACATTTAATTGTTTTGCATGCACCTACGAACATCGACCGTAGTTTAAAGGATGGTAGTTATTTTGCTAATCTGTTTTAAAATCTTTGTTAAGTATTAACGATTCAGTTTCCACGGCAAATGGATACCAAGATGTCACAAAAAATTAACGATTAAAACACCTTAAAATGAAATGAAATTGAAAATCAAAGCCTTAAAACGAAGCACATCATAAAAATTACCAGTGAAAGTTTTCCAAATACAAAGTCCTTGGACACAAACACATTTCTTTATGACTGCATTTCTTACACAACATATTAATTAAAGCGAGAAGAAATGTCAATCAACTATTTATGGATTGAAAGTTAAAAAAATGACACACAAACACTTTCTCGGAACTATAAAACAAGATCGGACGTTTAATGACGTTACACGTAATACGGTAGCAATTTAAATGTATTCAGTTAATGGCGAACGGTATGTACGAATGTTAAGAGTAAATTAACACGTAACAAGTTTATTTAAGTGATGTACTTTAATGTCACATGTGGAAAAACTGGTGATGCAAGTTACGGACCATTTTGTCTCAATTAATGATGATTTGGCAGATCGAAAAGGTAGAGTAGCATTCCGGAGATGTTAATCCCACCAAAAACATAAATGTAAAAAAGAAGAGCCAAGTTCAATACAAAAATTATGCTTGGCTGTGGGCTTCGCCGCAAAAAGAATGGAGATCTAAATGAGTGCCAAGATTTATGCAAAATCCAAATGTGTGTTTATAGGAACAAAATAACATTATGAACAAGTATTAAACTCTATTTCTTTGCTTTATTGGATACCTATAACAGTTGCTGTTATTTAAAAATGTGAGATCTTAAAGTAGGTTAGATTTGACTTGGCCAGTTTTTATCAGAATTAAATATATATGTTGAATAACTTTATAAAATTACTGATGTAATGACAATTACACACAATTACCTAGCTGGATTCCAAATTTCATCCTTCTAGGTCATCTGGAAGTAGGTTAGGTTTAGGTACTATAAGTCAGTCAGTCAATACTAAAATTTACGACTTTTCGATCTTTATAACCGTTTGAGCTAGCTTCATGAAAGTGGGCTTCTAGATGTACTTATGGATATATTTAAACACACGTAGTTTTATGTGTTTAAATTAAATTGGTTTTGAGGTATAGAAGGGTGAAAAGTGGCACCAAGTGGTTCGTGTAATATTACACTCGGCGCTGGCTAGCCAATTCCTTTGCTTGAACTTGGCTTGACACGCTGCCGCGTGTCTAGATGAGAAACTTCACAATTTATTCGATTTCTTGAATCAAGGATATAATAATAACAACCCAGTATCAACTGATCCACTGCTGGGCACCGTTAGAATTATTGGCCCTAATTTAATAAGACTACGTGAACGTGTCAGTTCTGTATGACGTGTAAAACGTTGTGTTAATCTGTTTACTAAACAGCATATAAGTTTATGAATGGAATTATTATCGCCTCATTACCAGACAAACATAAAACAAAACACATCAGATTTTATCAAACAGACTTTTATAACTATTTAAATAACAAAGTGAAAAATATAACCAGAATAACTTTTTATTAGCCAGTTGAGTTTCATTATAACTGCAGTTATGGTTCTAGGTTGAACATGTTCAAACGTAGATACGAGAGCCATAAACACTACAAAGTTATGGAGTACAAGAAGATTGAGATACATATATAGGGAATCACACTATTTATAACTGTTTTCAAAAGAGACTATAAATACGATGAACAGTTTCCATATATTGACTTTCCATTATGACGAATCGTCTTGGAATTAGCAATTTAAAAAGTCAACATTTTCTAATATTAGTTTAGTCAGATCAAGCAGCAAATCTCTGCTTATTTTTATAGTGCTATAGTTCATTCTAGTGCTGTTATTCAATATATTTTGAAAAATCATATAAGGATGAGTCCCAAGAACTTCTTGTTAACTGTAATTTTCGACAAAGCTTATTGCATCTTGGTACATATACTACGGTTTTAGATTAAATATTTTTCTTATTTTATAGGTTCAACTTAGTTTTTGAACACAACAATTTTCAAGGTTTAATACTAAATATATAAAACAACTCCGCTGTTATAATCACGTCAGTTTTATAAAATAGATTAGATCTAAATACCACTCCCCACAATGCAAGTTTGAACAATTCCCACATAATTTAATCTATTTCCATTATAAACCATGAAGGAAATAGTTAAAATACCGTAACACTGTTAATATTTAGTAAATTTGCAAACAATTTAATGTAAACATTTCCAATGGCTGTTGAGACGTGGTAGATACATAATTGCTCGATTACGTAGTTATGCGTCAGTGTGACGTCAGTGGTGATTATCCGAGTGCCAGGGTTAGCGAGATCGATTTTGGCAAACGGGGGGCGGATGCGAATTTAATAAAGACAACAATTTTCACAAATACTACAGCTATCGTCTTTATTTAGCTTGGTTTGAAGTCAGGCTTCAGAGGGTGGTTAGGATTGTTTTCAAAAGATAAATTGTAGAGGCATAAAGTGTCTAAATTATACTTTCGACATTGCTATAAATATAATTTCGACTGAGATGTTACGTCGCTCATTGTTCTCTAAGATTATGACTTGCCTTACTACATGTCCACTAGCTAACTCTTCAAGTGACTCGCGTAAGACATTTCGAGATTTATCAAGTGTAAGATTATCCAGTAGAATATAAAAAATGCTCCCTCCAAACACGGGCATTTCGTGGTTTCTAAAAAAAATTACGACACGCAAAGACGTAGCTGCTGTCCACGTCACGCACATCCGTGAACGCGTGACATTCAAATAAACGATGACATTCATGCAGATGCTATGTAGGCGCTCTAGGATGTACGTAAACACAGCATTAGTACCATCGTCAAAATTCCTAAGAATAGACTGTCAATAAATATCAGTCAAGTTTCCCGAACAACAAGCCTGGAATAGCGCCATGGTATTGTGGGAAGCGGAAAAAGCTCATTTTGTTGCAGTAAAATATGATCTTAACTTCAGGCACATTTTAGAAAATGGGAAGGAAAGATTTCATCGACGGATTGTCTTCAGTGAAAGACCTGCACAGGTGGTTTAATTATTATCAGTTAGACGAAGTCCACAACTAAACATAGGCTACTCTAAATAATTCCAAGCCGATTTGTTCGAAGCGACTAACAGGTGGTTTAATTTCATAAAAATATTTATTGAATTGAAAAGCCATAGTATGCAATATTATGACCTTATTACCGAATCTCTTCTAGTTGCATCTACAGGAGACAGAATCAGGGGTATGGGGTATGTCATTAGATCATCTTCTCACCTTTATATCATTAGTGTTTCATATTTTGATGATTTCGATCTTGCTTGGTGACTCTAATGTAATATCACTGACTGAATTTAGCTGTTTCTTATTCGGATTCAGCGAGCATCGAGGAAAATGCATGAAATAAATTCGTTCACCAGAATAACCTATGACTCTGTATCGAGTCACAAAACCCATTTTAAGTTGGAAGATTGGTCAAACTGAGTGGGAGGAAGACGTTTTCAGAAACGCTTTTGAGTTCAAGTTCAACGCAGGCTAAAAATCGTAGCTAATCTTGCTCATCTTCTATTAATAAGAGTGTTTATACCCTTTGAAATCCTTACAACAAACTCTCAGTTTACGGATATTTATAGCTAAAACAAGACACAGCAGTTTGGCTGTGCCTCTGGGATTGACGTCTATGAACTATGTTGACCACTTACCATTGATGGGTTATATGAAACAAGCGCGTTACTCATAAGATGTAACAGGATTTATTTTATTCGCAAGACACAGACACCTAATTACTCGAAGACCATTTTCTTAAGAGAGAGAAAGACAGACAACAAAAACCAAGTGTCAATATCAAAATGACACATGTCATTTCAAAACGTCATAACAGATAAATAATATTAGACTGTGTTTACATCGTTCAGACTAAATCTAACAACCATCAGGTATGTCGTTAGCTCGTTTGCCTTCGGTGGAAATAAAAAGAGAAATTAGCTTTACGAATTTACGACCTTCACAACGACACCGCACAGTGCCATGTACTACATGCTTATATTTGCCCATTCACTAAACCAATTCAAAAATTCACCCGTAGACCATTTACTATCAGATAACAAATCCATCGTCGATGACTCACAGGTGAATACTGGGAAGTGTTACTTTATTTTAGTTTTAGTTACATTCGAAAGCTTTCGAGATTTGTGTGAGATAGTCCAGTAGTTGGAATTATAATCAATTCATTGAGAATCACAATCATCAACCTGCTCATCATTTCTGTCGTGTGAATGCGTAATGTTCAGGTTTAAAAGATATTGTCGCATCTATAGTTAGTGTAATTATAATACAAGTACTCTTTATTTTGGACTAAGGCCTAATCTCTCTCAGTAGTAGAGGAGACCCATGCTCAGCAGTGGACAGTATATAAAATAGAGCTGTTTGCATTGCATACTCTTTATTTTAACCATTTTGAAACATAAAAATTAGATTGATGCAATGTCCTGTTTACGCAACACTACGCAGTGTTTTGTGATTTTAAAGTGTAGTAGTGATGTAATTTTTTCTTCACTAGTCTACCAACCAAAACCCGCGGTGGCCTTCGTCGGCCCATATGAGTCAGCCTCGGACTATCTTGTTGCACTAAGATAGCTGCACAGGACCATCCCTGCGCGATGCCGCATTACAGCCCCAGTTCAACAGAAGCTAAGATGTCTCTGAACTCTTAAGGACGCCTTTGGCGTCTATGACAGCGGAAGACCGACCACCCGTATTGTCATCCACCTCGGAGTGAGGTAGTGATGCTACTGTCAATAGCTGCATCGCTTACCATCAGACGTCAAACTTGGTCGTTCAATACCCCTTGCATGAATAATAAAGAATTTCACCAAGTATTCGAATCGTTGGATGTGGCAAGCTGAAGACAAGGCGCTATGGCGCTCATTAGGGGAGGCCTATGTCCAGCAGTGGACTAATAAAGGCTGATGATGATGATGATTCGAATCGAGTAGTACTTCTTTATAGTTGTTAGATACTATAGGGAACGTGCACGTCGTAACCTTTGCCATTTGGTGGCGCAATCTGACTCTTTTTCAGCCCATCGACTTGGCAATGACGTAAAATATTCATATTAAAAGGATGAAAAATATAATTTAATTTATTGATAATGCATTGCTGGGTATCTGGATGCTCCAAAACATAAAAATAAATCAAATTGTGTAAAATTATATTACGTTCCCAAGAATAGTACCCAAATACTTATATTCCATGATTATGTTAAAATAGACAAAAATAATAAAAGCTGTAGGTATAAAACATATATAATCCTATGTCCAAAAATATTTAGAAATGTCTCATCGTAATCTCATAATAAATTACGTATAATTTATAAAAATAAGGAAGTTTTGAAGATAGTATTCAATACAAACAAATCTGTAATTAATGGAACATACATAATAAATAAATAAATAGTGTTACCTCTAATTTCCTTCAATAGTATCAAAGTAGCTAGCTCTCATCTAAAATATAAGCATGTAATGGCCACGCTGGGTATCATTATATTCGGCTGAAACCCATATTTTATTGTTAATGTCATATTAAAAGAACATAATATAAATAAATTATTGTTCAAAAAAGTATTTTTTTTCATCCACATGCTGCTCTTGTGCCAATTTTTTGTTGCCCCCTATAGTTCAGAATCGTGCGTCCGATTCCTATATATTTTGATACATACTGTTCTACGGTTAAGCTGGGATTCCGCAAAATGCGGCAGATGGCAGGCGGCAATGGCAGACGGCAACAGCATGTGCCGCGACGGCAGACGGCACTACTATGCAGTATTAAATTGTATGAGACCGATTCCGCACACGACGGCAAATGACGCCCCGCAGGACGCCACTTGCCGCGCCTCATTTGTCGTCGTGTGCGTAATCGGTCTCATACATGGAGGACAGAAGAAGAGGTCTCATACAATTTAATACTGCATAGTAGTGCCGTCTGCCGTCTGTCGTTGCCGTCTGCCGTCTGCCGTCTGCCGCGTCCTGCGAAATCACAGCTTTACACGTTTACTATTCGAAGTTTATGCGCGCGCAATGTTTATTTTAGTTTCAATTACGCTCACAGGGGTGTAGGTTAATTTTTTTATACAAAACTTTACGTAAAAAACTATAACTCAAAGTATACTATGATGCAAATATTCGTGCTAGGGGTAAACATATAAGAACATAAAGAATGTTTCACAAGAAAATTTTATTAAAACTGCACCAGATAAGTTATTTGCGTTGTCTTCAACACCTTATAAAATATACAACGAGGTTACACAAAAGAATTTTACTAACTTCAATAAGCAAAGTTGAATAGGACTTCATTCAAATAGTTTTTAAAATTAAATAAATTTCTGTGCTTTGGCCTATTCTGTTTATGAATTGAGTTTTTGTACTTTAAATTAAATCTGAGTAAGAATACCACACTATCTTTTTCTGCCGTCAAACAAGAGTATGCAAGTGTGTTATAAGTTTCGGATTCGTAAATTCTGATCATAAACTAGATTCACATTACACAGTGCCCAACCCATAGGTAAAAGGTAATTGAAATTGTTTATATCTTTGAAGTACTTCATGTAATCCTTAAATTCAAAACTAAATTAGATGAGGAATTCTCCAGCATTTCAAATATAGTAGCCATTGCAACAGTAAACGCTGAGTCATTGAATAATAGCGAAATCTATCTGTCGGTCTGTTTATAAACAATGCTTTTTTACTTTAATAGGAATGACATGGAATTGTAAATTATTCTTTACGGAGGCGACAGGCAAGGGTCTTTGGGGAGTCTGATGGGGGTTTGTATCTTTGATTGTTTTTTATAATGTATATAAAAAATGAACATGATAAAGAAAGGATGGCTTATAAAGAACTTTAAATTGAAGGGTGTTTACGATTGGAACTAATGTTATAAAAATTCAATTAGTCTTGCTAAAACGCGTAGGTAGAAGATTTATCAGTGTTCAAGATCAACGAAGTTGAAATACCAAAATCTAGTGTAAGTAAAAGAGAAAATGCATTTAAAATTTACGTTCTTTCACATTAAATTCGAAGAGATACTCCAAAATAAACACAAAAAACCCTGAGAGACATCACAAAAGAAATCAAATATTGATAAATGACAATCAACGATACAATTGCGTCCAGCGCGACTGAAATAAACGAACGATGTGTTGACACGAACCCTGTATGATTCATGCAGTGTAAATGGGTCAGTGGCGTTCGGTGTTGCCGCTTCAGTTACTGGGTTATGTCCTACTGCATTAGAATCAGTTTGTTCGTTTAGATCGACGACCGTGGGTTTTAGCATTTGTTTGCCGTTTCGATTCCGTAGTTTAAAGTTTTTAATGGTAAAATTAATGGTAGATTTCATTTGATATACGGTTTCGTTGGTGATTTTTTCTCATTTTCATTGTTACATTTTTTGTACAACCAACACCTCAGTCCGCCCCGTGATTATGAAGGCTGTAAAGTCTTCTAAACGTCGGGGGAAAATATAAATAAAAAAAAAACAATAAAATCCGCATACTAGATTTATTTCAACATCAACACTTTGATACAATTAGTGAAACCGACTGCAATTTCGAATAAAATAGATTTGAACGTAGACAAGATCATGCCTCCGATTCTTGAAATCATGTATGTATTGTCAATTATAATGACATTATAATCGCTCAATGGTGAAAAAAAGCCTCAAAACACATCCCCGAAGGGGTAGGCAAGGGAGCAACTAATTCATCCACTTTTGCCGTTATTCCGTCCCATGATGAGATAGGGGGTGAGCCTATCGCTATATTAGGCACACATTCCAGACTCCGAGCTGAATAGAAACATCCAATGTCACTTTGCCCGACCTGATGGTCGAACCCGAGACATCAGTATTACAGTTGTACTGTCAGTCAGGCAGTCAACACAACTATTGAGGTTTTTAACTAAATACAATATTATTTTTACAAGTACAATCCAATATCCATTAACCAGAAGTTCTCCAGGCATTCCACTCACGTTTCATTACTACAAGGAATTTTATTATTATAGTAATTTGAAAGGAATTGTTCATCGGGAATGGACTATGCAACCCGGAATGCAGGAATCCATTCAATTGCGTATTTCCATTGCGGCCAGTCCAACGTCACCGATGTTTATCTTGAAATTCTTGAACAGGCTGTTCACACGTTTCCATGTACGTGGAATTGTAAAGCTGGTGATTTACGTTAAGTAGCACGTTTCAAGTTGATTATACTATCTGAAATTGTGATATTTAAAAAGCATCAGACGTAATTTAATCAATAAATTGAACGTAATAATGATTTCATTCAAATTATTCGTCGATATCAGAGCGTCAATCGATTAATCGATTTAATAATTACTGTGATTAAAATTGTATGCGATACAAGGATCGATATAAAATGAAAATATTAATACTACGATATAGATTCTCGTAACGTTGCTATAATTTAAAGTAGGTATTTTAAGTGAATTATTAACATGCCATGTTAGTTGGTTGGTTATGCCACTCGTAAATTTTTGTTTTTTTTTTGTCTAAAACAATGGGAAGAATATAAATATTTTTACCACGTAAATACAATTACTGACGATGCTCACTTCGTGAAATGCATACAATGAGCCGTCAGGCGTCGCTTTAATATTCATGTTGTGCATGATACAGAATAACAAATAAAATCACGTTGTATTCATTAATAAGTATCGCAATAAATGTCGACAATCGAATTTGACAGGTATGCTTTATATTAAGTTTCCACCGCCACCACCATACCAGCCCTGTATTATATATTGCCTACTGCTAAGCACGGGCCTTCTCTACAACTGAAAGGATTGGAGGAAGGAGGGATATTAAGTTTGTATAAGTGGAATTTAATATGCAAATAGGTTATATTACTAAATAGAAAATAAATGCAAAAGCTACTGAAGGCATCATAACATAATTATTAATTATTAGAATCTATATCTAGATTGTTCTTTATCATAACATACCATCTCTACCTAGTACCCTAAAGATCGATAAGAATCGATTAATCGGATTATAAAATATCAATGTCTCATAATCGATTCTCAATCACGTAATAGACGTGTATCTACTTGCAAATGTGGTTGCAAAGTTTATTTTTGTTTGAATGCTGTTTCTAGTTAAAAGTGATTCGCGAAAGAATATTGGCGCCTGTTTTATTTATTTTAAGTCTAGCCGCTAATTTAATTAGGTATGTCATAAATAATATGGGTAACGAAAAAAATGTTTTTTTTGTACGAGTAATAAAGGGGTAAATGGGTCAACTGTTGTTTAGCGTTCTCTACTCCCAATAAACACTTCAGAGTCATGGATATGATGTCAGTGATGGTATATCTAAATGACACTCATCATTTTCTTAAGGGTAAATTTTTCAAACGTCAGATAAAACTCGGCTCTACTGCCTCGGCGGTGTAGTTGTATTATGGTACGACTGCAATACTGAGGTCTCGGGTTCGATCCCCGGGTCGGGCAAAGTGATCTTAAGTGTTATATTCAGTATCAGCTCGGAGTATGAAATTTGTACCCGATATGGCGATAGACTCGCCCCCTATTATGTGAAACGGAATATGCACGGCGAAAAGTGGGTGCACTAGTTGCGCCTCTGCCTACCCCTTCGGGGATAAAGGGCGTGAGCGTCTTTAGACGACAAACTTCAACAGATTCCAATTGCAGAATCTTGTAACGCATCTACATTTTTTTCTTTAAACATTTTTTTTTTTTTTTTTTTTTATTTATTTAGATCAAAAATACTTTACAGTGACATAGAGTACAATTGCATGTTGCTAACTACAGTAGTTAAAAAATATAACTGTGTCGCAGCTAGCAACGCCCACCTCCAGACGCACATAAACATAACTAGATTAATTATAGGAACTATAGTATTTAAATAAAATAAAAAACAAATTGAATATGAAAATAAAAAAGAAGATAGTAGGTATGAGGGAAATGTAATAAATATGAATTTACTTCAGATTGTTTTAGCTTTTGTCATCGGCTTCGCCCGCACGTAAAGTTTTTCCTGGATAAAAGTCTTGCTTTACATTTTCCCGGACCGAGTTGTAAATCTAAACCTTTCTCGAATGCACCTTAATAATAATAATAAAGCCTTTATTTCCGTTCAGTTTACAACATATGAAAAATAAATTATTTTATATGGGTTAATATTATGTTTACGACATGGCTCCATTCCGGGATAGGCCTCCTCCAACTGTTTCCAGTGTTTTCTATTTTTTGCTTTCAACGTCCAGTTTTTACCTGCTATTCTTTAAATTTCGTCGATCCAGTCTCCCTTTACTCCTTTTTCCGCTTGGACCCGTCCATTCGGTGACTCGTTTTGTCCATCTTCTGTCTGTAGTCCGGGCAATGTGTCCCGCCCATCTCCATTTAAGTTGTTGTGCGTGTTGGCCTGCGTTTATTAATTTAGTTATTTCTCGAATATTAGAATGCACCTTAAGACACACAAAAAAAAAATCATTAAAATCGGTCGAGCCGCTTTGGAGGAGTTCAGTGAAATACACACGCACAGAAGAATCACTACATAGTATAAAACAAAGTCGCTTTCCCGCTGTCTGTCCCTATGTATGCTTAGATCTTTAAAACTAGGCAACGAATTTTGATGCAGTTTTTTTTATAGATTCATCAGAAAGGTTTTTATGTACTTTTAGCCCGGGAAAACTTATTAACGCGGGCGAATCCGCGGGATTATATATATAAAGATAGGTATATTAATGCTGGTGTTCTTGTTTTCAATGCATACTATGGCAACTTAGAATCATGTGCATTTAATTCTAATTTGATAGTTATATTCTTAGACCTAAGTTGTAATGCAACAACTATGGATGTCCAAATAAATACTCAAAGATTTGCTTGATCAAAAATATAAACAGACGACACGACGCTTTAAATATTTATGGCGATATTATATCACAAATATTCCGCAAATTGTTTAAATTATTTTTAAAAAGGATGTACTTGAAATGTCATAATTTTTCGCAAAATATCATATGAGCTTTTCACAACTTCCGCGAAAACAAGGAAATCGTCAGTCATGACGTCTTCATTCAACTTTAAGAAAAACACGAGGAGTTACAAATACTGTAGATTATCGTAATAAATTGTTTGAAACGCACTAAAGATTACATGTAAACAGTTTTTAAAATTCTGTATATTTTTTCAAAAGATTTAGGACTATACTACTACGCATATTTTAAACTATATTCTCGCCGACGCTTAAAACAAAGAAATAGGTAAGAATAACGTTTTTACTGAGATTTACATAAGACTGCCTCGGTGGCGTAGTTGTATTACGGTATAACTACAATACTGTTCTTGGGTTCGATTCCCGGGTCGGGCAAAGTGATACTGGGATTTATAAATTCAGTATCAGCCCGGAATCTGGAATTTCGATCGACAGCAATTTCAACCAATCAGAATAAAATTTGTTTCACACGCTTGACTGACTTATTTTTGATGATTTATTTACCTTAGATCCACAGTTAGCGATCATTTATTGAAATTGATGGATAGGTAACTCGCTTTTCTATGCCAGGATAAATAAAACACTAGAGAAGTCATAACAATGGTCGTAAAGTGGTATTTTAAACGTACGACGTTTTTTTAAACGCTGTCGTAATTTGTGTCAATGTGCATTGCGTTTCATAACGTAAACGAGGACAACAGAAATAGTTTAGGAATATTTTTCCGCTATTAGATTATTATTTATATGAATTTATTTTTGATGTGGGTATATTTGGTTGTGACGTCGCAATTTTTTTTATGCGAAAGGCTTAATAATATGCCATTATTTTATATTTCTACCGCAAAGCATTCTTTTATTTTAAACTTACACCAATTAAGTCAAGGTAATGAGTGCAGCACATGTTTTTTTTTGTTATTTATTCATTCATGATTCCCCTTGAAACTGTCAAGGGATCTTATCATTAACATTAATTAATTAATAATCAGTAATTAATTACTTAATTACTAACAATTCATTTTAATTGTAATTAATTTATTTTTAACACTATAAATATATACATACATACACACATATACATATATACCCACATACATATACATACATATACACATACTTATATATAAATATTCTTTTCCCCTCTTTCTCTTATTCCCTTTCCCTCACTTCCCTCTCTTTTCCCCTTCTTTTCTTTTCAGACCTCTAGCTGTTTCAGTCTATAGTCCAAGTCGCCGTGCTACCGTTCTCCCGGCAAACCTTCCTCATTATTATTTTACAATATTTTAAAAATTTATTCCTTGTCTCTCTAGAGTTAATTAGATGCGGAAAATTTACCGGAACAACGACTGTGTTCGTCTCGCACTCTAACTCGTAACGAGCCAGGCAGAACCGTGGACATTCAGCCAGAACGTTCTGCAGCGCATGTTTATCAATTCGGTGAAAGAACACAACGTGAGGAAATCTAAATACCTTAGAATTTTACTCGTATGCAAGGGCCGTCAGGGTAGGTACTACAGCAGTGTCTAATTCTACCGCCAAGCAACAGTGTGTATGCACTGTTGTGTCCCGGTTTGAAGGGCATTGTAGCCAGCGTAATTATTCGGCATTAGGTCATTCAGCTCAAAAGTACGCACTTTTTTTTCTATCGTCTACACACTCAAAAATATAGGGTCCTGATAAACGTTTTAACACTTTATTTAAAGGAAATTTATTCTACTTTCATTATTTAATGAGTTTTTGTACATTGCTTCATCGGTTTGTTTGCAAGACATCTTTAAGTGCAGCGGGAGAAATTCGTACTCTTGACCCGTCATGTGGGTAAACCTACGCAGAGATGCGGTTAAATAGTTCGCATACTGGGTAAGCTTCGCACGCAGGTGAACTACCGGCATATAATTACAAATTGTATAAGTACACATGGAATCATATGGAATATGGTTTTAAACTTCCTTTATTCATGGTACAAATATTGTAAAAATAAACATTAAATGTACAGCTATTGTAGGCACCAGGAACATAATTAATTAGACTGTATTTATAACAAACTTAAGTTATTTTTGTAATTTAATGATCACTGTAATTTTAGGAACGCTTGATGTTACTTTTCATTGTAATGAAGTTATAACAGCGTGCGTACTTTTAATCCCGTACTCTTACCCAACAGAGAATATTTTAAACAATCACACGTCAGTTGAGATGCAGTTATTTTTTAGGACAGAATTAATAGCTAAAATAAATACTATAATAATCGAGTAAACTCAACATAATCCACGGTCTTTTGTACACTGATGCACCGTCTATCCATAAACTTTTCCCAGCACAAAATAGTTGATAACTAATCAACAAAATCACGTTGATCCCCGTTTTTCGCTAAACAAGTGAGGCTTGGTAAAATAGCTTGTGGGCTCTGACATCATCCCTGACGCACCCCTAATTTTGCCGAAAAAGTGTCTGAGCCCCCTCAATAGGTTCCGAGATATTGACCATGCGCAATTTTACCCACTGCGTGCTGTTACCCCGAATGACCCTATGAGGCTTAACGTATAATATGTAAAGCTGTGATACTGCAGAACGCGGAAGACGGCAGTCGGCAACAGCATACGGCACTACTATGCAGTACTAAATTGTATGAGACCGATTCCACACACGACGGCAAATGACGCGCGGCAGGACGTCCTGCGGAATCACAGCTTTAGGGTTAATAGCGCAGTGGAGTGTCACACAGTACCGTGTAATTAAAAGTTTTGTATGGTGTTGCTACTGTTTATGGGCTGTCGTATGTGTTAGCATCAGGCGAGCGGCATGCTCGTCTCGTCATAAGAAAGTAAAAAAAATTGCCATAAGAATTTCGAAGGTATGTGAAGTCTGTTAACCTGCACTAGGCCAGCGTGGTGGACTTAGGCCTAAACTTTCTAGTAGTAGAGGAGGCGTGCTCAGGAGTTGAAAAGCATAAAATACAGGGCCGATGTGCTACAATGATTATTTATTAATTTGGCATATATAAAATCCTGGAGTTTAACTTAGTACCGGTAAGTTGAACACTTAAGAATCACACGCCGGTGAAGCCACAAACAAAAGTATGAAAATAAATATACCGCTAATTATTATTATATTATTAGCGGTATATTTATTTTCATACTTTTGTTTGTGGCTTCACCGGTCTTCTTCTCCAGTCTTTGGGAGTCGAGTGGTGAACATAGGCCTCTCCCAAAGATTTACAGACCAAACTATTTAAAGCGTCCTGCATCCAAACAATATAATATTATTACATACATACATACATATACACTCACGCCTATTATCCCCGAAGGGGTAGGCAGAGGCGCAACTAGTCCACCCACTCGTTATTCCGTCCCATGATGTGATAGGGGGCGAGCCTATCGCCATATCGGGCACAAATTCCAGACTCCGAGCTGATACTGAATAGAAAAACTCAATATCACTTTGCCCGACCCGGGAATCGAACCCGAGACCTCAGCATTGCAGTCGTACCATAATACAACTACGCCACCGAGGCAGTCCAATATAATATTATTGTCCACAAAATATTAACACGTGTTGCACTTGGTACCTCTCTATACTCCAAGAGGCCAATTTATAAAACCAGACAATTTTAAGTCCTATACAAAGTGGTTCATATGTTATTGAGCCCGCAAGAGTGCCATTTAAGCTCCCACCGTGTAATTTAAGGTGCGGTTCCTAACTCTACCTCAAAAATCACTGAAGCAATCTATGAGATGAATTTACAGATTCCTTGTGACACTAAATGATGTTGATATTTACCTGGATTTTGAATGCTGCGACGAGTTATTGATATCTACTAACAAGTGTGAGCTATAGTTTAAAGTCGGCAAGAATAACATCATAAATAATTGATATACGACCGGGTTGCCTTATTTGTACGGGAATTATTTTTATATTTCAACATAACCCTCCTTCTTTTGCAGTCGGGTAAACATGTTACTTTTGCTTTCAATCTGTTGGTAAGTCGGCATTTTTTTCATGTAGTTTGTCGTCGCGATTTCTTGCGTCGTTTAGTCGCTGTAATCTTATTCGGAACCGTTCCTTAAACCTTGCTCGGCGATTTATGGTGTAATACTTCTTGTGTATTAGCTCTCAAGTGGCAGTCCCGGTAACTCTGCTTGTTAGTGAAACCACGTGCAATGGAAGTTTTAATTAACCGTGTTTCGTGTTTTATTTACTAGATTAAAACGTAAGTACGTAAGTTTCAATGCTGTTTAATGACTATAAAATTATAATTACTATATAAATGCGTCTATCGTTCACAAGCATTTTCAAGCATGTTGAAGAAAGTTCTGGCATGGTTTTTACGACCAGTGCCAACTAACTGGCATCTTTTAAAGGATCTAATCAAAAAGGTATGCTTGACTTGGAATTCAAACCCAAAGCCCCTCAATAACCCAATGAAATTGACCAAGAAGGCAATTTCTTTATCTTTAAGTACATCATGCCTGGTGGTAGGATATTTTTCGTATCTGTCTGAATAGCGACCACACACACGTACATAAGGTGTTCAAACCTTTCATAGTGGCCCACGTAAGAGTGCCGCGTTCCAGGATCAGCCTGTTTACCCGGTTCAAACAGGCCGGCATAATTGTGTCTGACGAGGGATAATCGTCGTCCAGGTAACTGCGCCGCGTTCCAGGATGAGCCTGTATATACAAACAGGCCGGCATAATTGTATCGACTGACGGGGAATAATCGTCGCTCGACTTTATCTGGACCCTCTCCGCTTTCCATAAAGTGCAATGGGGTCTATTTGCTGTGCACACACACACTCACTCACGCCTATTATCCCCGAAGGGGTAGGCAGAGGCGCAACTAGTGCAACCACTTTTCGCCGTTATTCCGTCCCATGATGTGATAGGGCGAGCCTATCGCCATATCGGGCACAAATTCCAGACTCCGAGCTGATATTGAATAGACATTTCGAGCTGATATTTGCTGTGCTTATGTAAAATAAAAAAAAATAGCAGAAAGAAGAAGATTTATTGCTGGCACAATTACTGTAAATACACACAACAAAAATATACTTTAAAATAAAATTACAATAAAGACCAGCAAAAGAACCTCTCAGCGGGATGCTACAGTACTTGAGTGGTACTGCAACGCTGATTTTGATGAGACCCTCAGGTGACGTACAGACGCTTCATCATCATCGTCAGCAGCCATTTGACGTCCACTCCTGAACATATGCCTCCCATAAAGATTTCCAAACTGACCTGTTAAAAGCAGCCTGCATTCAGCATGGTCCTGCAACATTATCAAGTCGTCTGTTCACGTTGCATGTGGCCGACGCTGGGCTGGCCAGTACGTGACCTCCACTTGAGAACTTTTTTTGTCCGTCTGCCGTCAGTTCTTCGAACTATGTGCCCTGCCCACTACCACTTCAGCTTGCTAATCCACTGAGCTGTGTCAGTGACTTTCGTTCTTCTACGGATGTCCTCATTTCTGATTTGATCGCGTAGAGAAATACATAGCATAGCCTTCTCTATAGCTCGATGAGCGACCGTGAGCCGTCTTAGGCCCATAGTCAGACGCTTAGTCGGTTCATATTACTATGATACACTAGCTTTTGCCCGCGGCTCCGCCCGTTTTAAAAAGTTTTTCCGGGATAAAAGTCCCGCTTTATATTTTCCCGGGATAAAAAGTAGCCTATGTGTTAATCCAGGACATGATCTACCCGTGTGCCAAATTTCATCGAAATCCGTTCAGTAGTTTTTGCGTGAAAGAGGAACAAACATCCTTACATCCAAACATCCATACATTCTTACAAACTTTCGCCTTTATAATATTAGTAGGATAAATACTTATCCCTTACTTCTTTTTAACGAAATCATCTATCAACAAGACTCTGCTATAGATCACAGCGCGTCCCAATAGCTCGGTGATATAGGCATTTATTCCTACTAGACGGAAGCGCTCTTGGCCGAACGCCAAGACTTCATCTCGGTTTTTACCGCAAGATTGCAGGACTAGACATCGCGCGCGGTTTGTCGTGTAGTTTGTTGAAAATACTGAATTTTGTAACGATTTTTATTGTTATTTACATAAGTGGAATTTTTTTTTGTATTATTTTGCGTTTGGTCGCTATGGTATCAATGGGAGAGAAAAGTTCCATGAACTGTACATCAGTATCGTCTCTACTTACACCTTTATCTTAAGGCGTAGATTTATGTATATATAGATCATAATTTGTGAAATATAACACAAAAGTCATCGTTCTGTCATATAAATGTAGAGTTGTTGAAAAGATGAGTTGAAATTTCTATTCTGAAGAAAAGGAAGTCGGTAGAGATTCGTGAAGAATTTCCTAATCAGCCACTTGAAATTACCAAGACCTCTTCAGAGCCATGTACAATCACCCACATAAGTACCTGAAAAAATTCTATCCTTCAAGTCGCCGTAACACGTTTGTGTTCTTACTACAAAAATTGTCCTTATCCTTATAAAAATAAAAGTAAACGGATTTTCTTTACTTCAACCATAAAAAAAATATCAATTAATCTTAATGCTATAGGCTATTTCAAGTAATGAACGGTCAGCTACTTTCATGGCTAACTATACATAAAAGTTTGAGTCTACATATTACAAATATCAAAAGCTATGAAATAACTTGAAAGGTTCTAGATTTTCTGTATGATATAATTATGATTGCAATGTTGGAAAAAATAATATAACGACTACAATATTTTTTTTATAGCATTGAATGATGAGACGAGCATGCCGTTCGCCTGATGGTAAGCGATACGACCACCCATAAACAGTAGAAATACCATCCAAAACCTTGATTTACAAAGTACTGTGTGTCATTCCACTGCGCTCGTCATCCTGAGACATAAGATGTTAAGTCTCATTATGTCCTGTAGTTACACTGGCTACAATGCCCTTCAAACCGAAACACAACAGTGCATGCACACTGCTGCTTGGCGGTAGAAATAAACATTGCGGTGGTACCCACCCAGACGGACTCTTACATATGAGAGTCCTACCACCAGTAAAATATAGATCTATTTTTCCACGACCAACTATCACGTACTCAGAATATAGACAAAATAGTTAGTAGCACTTGTACATTTCGATCAAAATACAGTAGAGTGTCGATTATACGAACGACCGCTTATCCCAACTACTAACCTAACAACCAATCCGACTCGCGCATGTCCACCTCTCGCACGCAAGATTATACTTAATTGAATTGTAGTTTGTGTGCATAAATATGCACAAAAAAAATCCAGACAGTATTGTAAAATTACAATACTGTCTGCATTTTTTTCCTGAATTCCTTTTGTCATAAAGATATAAATGTTTCTGGTGGTAGCTATCTCATATGTAAGAGTACGTCTGGGTGGGTACCACCTCAATGTCTATTTCTACCGCCCAGCATGCACTGTTGTGTTTCGGTTTGAAAGACATTGTAGCCAGTGTAACCACTGGACATAATGAGACTTAACATCTTATGTCTCAGGATGACGAGCGCACTAGAATGCCACACAGTACTTTATAAGTCAAGGTGCTGGATGGTGTTGCTACTGTTTATGGGTGGTCCTATCGCTTACCATCAGGCCAACGGTATGCTCGACTCGTCATTCAAAGCAAAAAATAATAATTGCAAAGATGGTTTTTCATTCACTATAATACATATATGGCTGCTATAGTTTGATTATCCGAAAAAAAAAACGGTTTTTCGAACATCCCAATTAGTTCGGATAATCGACGCTCTATAATAATAACAAAAGGTCGTGTTGGTGCACTACTGAAACATGAAAGGTAGATTTTACACAACAATATGCCTCATGCGTCAGTACTATAAAAAAAGTATTACAAATATTAAAATTCCATTTTCCAAAAATAACAAGAACTATTTTAAATCTTTGATGTAGAGATCAATCTACGGAAACTTTACCGCGATTTCTATTTGAAATTTAACCTGTGGTTATGATGTTATTTATAACGCATTTAATTTATTTTTCGCCCACTATTCTTTATAATTTATAGCATCCGTCCTCGAAAGTACTTATTTTAAGATTCCATGTTGCCTTCATGTAGAGACGACTCTGTCAACAATAACTGATGGCGGTTTTATATTTTTGATAAATTTCCAAAGTTTAATTAGCAAGGTAATAAAAACTACAAAGTTACGTATATTCAGAGAATGAATGCAATGTGAGCAATGCCACGAACATAAGGTTCTTGCTTGTTGTAATAATTAGTGATATTATAAGTAGGTCAATTAATTTTAATTCATAGGTAATGAGGTGAAATAAAATTATTCCGTTTTTTTTTAAATACAAATAAATGTTCGTGATTTCAGTATACGAGTGACATATTATTATGACATTTTTAATTAAAGCCATTTCAATGATCTTGAGGCATATTTTTATTCACCTGTTTATTTGTCATCGAAATACCGTCCTAAATTATAAATTCCTCAACGACATGTTGGACATGGCAATGTCAACCGACGACATTC
Organism: Lapara coniferarum; assembly: GCA_949316025.1. Classification (NCBI taxonomy): domain Eukaryota; kingdom Metazoa; phylum Arthropoda; class Insecta; order Lepidoptera; family Sphingidae; genus Lapara; species Lapara coniferarum. Next base: position 22,845,254 of record OX438932.1, read on the forward strand.
AAAAGTTCTAACTGCCAGTGCATTGGCTACGTCATTTATTAACGTAAATATTAGAGGGACAGTGAAGGATGAGTTTACATTAGTAAACTTTGAATGAATGTTTGTATAGAAACAATATCGGTTAAATAAAATATTATAAAAGCCTACATTCTTGAGAATTTCGAGGGTCTGTGAAGTCTGCCAACCCGCACTAAACCAGCGTAATGGTCTAAGGATTAAACCCTCTCAGTTGTAGAGGAGGCCCGTGCTCAGCAGTGGGCAGTATATAATACAGGATTTGTATGCTAAAATAGAGGGCTGGGTAGAAAATACCCTAACCGTCTAGTGACTTGCATAATTTGACTGTAAGATATTACACAAGGTCAGTGCTTACTAATCCTTAAATACTAAAGAATAATGACACATAGTCTTTACTGTTTTAATAGCGTTTAGGCCATTAGGACTCTATTGTCTTGTTAGGAAGAACTAAACTATAATTTCTGTCCTCCTACGACGAATGGTCACAAACTAATTTTGCTACTAGCTTGAAGCTGTGCTAACTCTACATTGTATAAGGTTAAAGGTAGATAGAATTGTACTGACAAACAAAAATATATTCTATTATTCATCCTTTAAGATTTTAATATGCTAACACACTGGGGTTACTTTTACCTTCTCACACTCCATTTAACGATTCATTAATGATTAAATGGACATAAAGAAAAGTTTTCAATATAGATTAAATTCTTGAAAGTGATTTTTACGAGGCCTTAAAAAAGGGTGAAGGTTTTGTATTGGAATTTGGGCCACGTACTAGATTTCTGAATTTTGAATGTAAATAATAATTATAGACCTTTTACTGTGTATGATTATAAACAACGTTCATTTTAGTATGCGATATTTTGAGCGATGATTGGTGTGTACATCAATAGGTACAAGATTGGCTTTATAGGTTTTTGAATCTTAAGAACAGTTGAAAACTTTGATGCTCATCGTAAGGGACAGGACTGCGAACAACAGCAACAATATTTAATTAGAAATCTTCATTGAACTTAATAACGCCCGTCACGCTCAGGTCCCGCCCTATGGATTGGGGGCGTTTGGAGAATTCCACCACGGTATCCCCTGCCTGTCGTAAAAGGCGACTAATAGGGGCCTCCGGGGGTCACGGGTGGGCGGGAGGTTCCGTTCACCTATTATTCTAGCCAACTTCTGTGATCCCCGTGATGGACGGCAGCGTGTCTCACGCTGCCTTGGACGCCAAAGGCGTCCTTCGGTGTACGGGGGCTTCTGAGCCCCCGCAACAACAGGAGAAGGGCCGCAACAGCGGTACGCGCAGGGGAGGTTGCGGACGACAACTTAGACGTGAGTCGGAGGAAGCCCGCAGCCGTCCCTATTGCGCTGAAGATTGCCACCGCGGAGTTTTAGTTGGTATGCCGTGCGGTGTACATAGGTTAGGGACTCGGCCCGGCGGTCGCCCGACGTTTTCCTTCTTTCCGGGCGGCTCAACGTCGGGTCGTAAGGCACGGTGAACCCAACATAACTGTTCAGTCGTTCCCCTTCAACACTGGGCGGTAGTAATAAGTCACTTTCTCCACGTCAACAAAAAAAAAAATAATCATGCTCAGGTATCAGAAAAAAATCTCCTAAATTAAGGCTTAATATGCGTCGTTTATAAAGTAGTGGTATTTATTTTACCTAACTTACTAAGTACATGCTATTACGAATACGAAAAGTTTTTTTTGTATGAATGCACTAATCTCTGGAACCTCTGCTCAGATTTCGAAATTAATACCCAGAAACGAGCATATCATGAACGAAGTCACCATCATAAGCAGTCATAAAAAATCACAAAACGCACTTCGATTTTAAAAGCCAAAAAATAAACATGTCTTCATCTGAAATCAGTTCCATTGTTTCATTGAGCTTGTCTGCAACGTCACTGCCAGGTGGGTTATCGCTCCAGCCAAAATAAAATGTTTGGACTGAGTGCTACGACTACCGTGGCTTGATGTGCCAAGATATTGCAATGACAAAGAATATCTGATTGATGGAGATTATTCTGCGCTGCAAATGCTTGTCTAAGAGGAATTTATAATAGTAAATGATGTTGTTGTGCTTGATCATACAACTATAAAGCATTAAGGAAAATTCTCGTTCTTAGAGGCAAATAATGAGTAATTAGAGGGTAAGTTTTTCTGTACAGTAAGTTTTGGACCTTCGTCTACGAAATAGAATGTTCTGGGAATAAATATTAGCTAGAACTGAGGGACACATTATTCCTTCTACGTGCTTCTTATAATCAAAGAAATTTCAGAATCGAAGCAGTGGGTAGTTCCAAAGTATAGGGCGTACAAATAAAAGAAAATTCGCCTTAATTTAATAGGAGATACAGTGATAGAATATAGAAAATCTAAAACAACGAAACAATAGTTAAGATGGTCATCATTACCTTCGTTAATGCTTAAAAGACTAGAAACTGAGGTAATAAACAAACAGTTTAATAACTGAATGATGAGACGAAGGAGTCTACGAGTATAGTAAGAGATAAACCACGCGCATGTTAAACAAGCCACGCCACCCGGAAATTAAATTACGAAGTTGCACTGTGCTACGCTCGTAACTCGGAAACTAGATAATTAAGTCTAATATCCAGTTATTTCATTGGATTGTCCTTGAACCAGAATACAATAGAATTTAATTGTGCAGGGTAGTAGTAGGTTCCTATCTATCCAGATGACATGTTGCATACAAGAGATAGATTATTCTTTAATCTATTAGATATATCAAAATGCCAAACCCATAGTCCATTGTGGCAAGATCGTGACGAAATAACGCAAACAAAAACAAATATGAGTCAACTAACGCCACCAAGCGACCAGACTTGGCAACCGAAGTAGTTTCACACATACAGTTTAGCGTTAGCTAATACCCGCCCAAAGAAGAAGGTCATGCGAACTAAACATCGAGCTGTCATATATCGACCATTAGATTTGTCCTGGTGTTAACAAATTGTCGGAATCAGCTGGCACCGACATCTTGACTCGAGTTTACATTAAAAATATACTGAATGACCAAAATAGATACGCCATATATATTTATCTTGCAATTTATAATATGGATACATAGCCGTATAAGCAAGAATGTTGGATAGATGTGGATGAAATTTAGAGTCTATTTTCATAGTGAGATAATTTATCATTGTGTGAATACACAAAGGAAAGCATATTTATTTGGGAATACAGATCAATTGGAAGGTACTTTTAACATAAAATTATTCTGGTTCATAATAGAACACGATGACAACACAAATTGCCTTTTCGTGTTGTGTTGTAGTTTGTTCTTTTTGTTGACTGATTTCTTGGCTTGTCGTTCTAAGTTATTTTTGGTTTCATATAAATAAATCTTTATTTATATAATCAATCAGATAACAGGATATCTTCTTTGGAGATTTCGATAAAAAACACGCATCACGCCTTTATTTCAGAAGGGGTAAGCAGAGGTACAACTAGGGCAATCAATTTTGCCATGTGTGTTTCGTCCCATTGTATGATACGAGGCTAACGCCGTATCGAATTCTAATTCGACATATCTTTCATATAGTACGTTTTCATCATCCACGTAATTTTACTACTCGTCATTTCAATAGCTTTCCAGATACAACGGCTGTGGATTTTGGGCATGTCTAAAATTATCTTTTTCATGACCCGGCGAAGTATCTTCAGTAGAGATAATTATACTAAACCATACCAGCCCTGTATAATATAATGTCCACTGCTGAGAACGGACCTCCTCTACAACTGAGAGGGTTAAGGCCTTACTCCGTATATTGAAGATAATTATGTTACCCTGTATACTAGGTAGTAGCCATGAAACTCGCGGCCATACAAATTTACATACATACGGATCGAATACAGAACTTCATTTTTTAAAGTCGGTTAAAAAGAAGGTACAAATTTATCTAGCAGTAAAAGAAAACAACGCGATTATCCAAACTGCCTCACATAAGAAATTACCTAATGTTTAAATCAATCGTTCCTCTCTGGACATCTATTAATAAATTTAATTGCATCGATATTTGTTCGTCCCCACGCCGTTTGCACGTTACGAAACGCAAAGGATGTTTATTTTCCATACAGTGAGACTTACCTCGCATCCGGAGCGATTCTTTGAATCTCGTTATTGCAAAATGAAAATATTCGTAACCTCAAATGCTATGAAAATGGAATAAAAGAATTATAATATTGGATAATACAGCTGAGATATCTTTGAAAATTGATTTTGTGATTTCAATGGAGTATTTGGAAACAAAAGCGGTGATAGCCTAGTTGGAATGGACGCGGCGATGAATGTCCGCAGGTTCAAAACCAAAGGGCACGCACCCCTGATGTCTCCAAAAAGTTATGTGTGTATTCTTTGTGAATTATCGCTTGCTTTAACGGCGAAGAAAAACATCGTGAGGAAACCTGCATACCTGAGAAGTTCTCTATAAGAATTTGGAAGGCATGTGAAGTCTGCCAAACCCGCACTAGGCCAGCGTGCTGGACTAAGGCCTAACCCTCTCAGTTGTAGAGGAGGCCCGTGCTCAGCAGTGGGCGGTATTTAATACAGGGTTGGTATGGTGTTTAAAAACGTTTTTATGATAAGCTCTAAAGTGTTCGTAGCCAAAATGCTTTTCTCTAATCGTTGGAGCTCACGTTATGTATGACATCTATAGGATATGTCATTCCCATACATTTTTTTTTTGTTTTCTAGTATCGTTAACGACTGTAGAAAGACCATCTTGGCTACGGCATCTGATGTGCAACCACATAGTAGCTAGACAAAATTAAGACTTAAAATCGCCCTAACACTTTTTGTTCTTACCTTTTTAGAGTTCCTTACCTCAAAAGGAACCCTTGTAGGATCACTTTGCTATCCGTCTGTTTGTTTGTCTGTCTTTTTCTCAAGAACGCGTGTCCAGTTTTTTGAAAATCTTAACACGTATAGGCAATTTCCAATGTTGACTTTGTTACTTATTTGGGTAACTGTACTATAATAGTTTATTCAATGCTCATTACAGTTATAACATCATAGTTCGGTAACTTGTTAGTTAAGTCATTAGGTCAAAGGTTTGTGACTCTCGGTGGCGTAGTCGTATTATGGTACGACTGCAATGCTGAGTTCTCGGGTTCGATCTACGGGTCGGGCAAAGTGATATTGAGTTTTTCTATTCAGTATCAGCGCGGAGTCTGGAATTTGAGCCCGATATGGCGATAGGCTCGCCCCCTATTACATCATGAGTCGGAATAACGGCGAAAAGTGGGTGCACTAGTTGCGCCTCTGCCTACCCCTTCGGGGATAAAAGGCGTGACTGTGTGTGTGTAATGTTTGATAATGTTCGTTTTTTACTGTGACGATGGGGAATTGATAGATCTGTCGGTCATTGTCTTTGTTCTTTACTACTACATCATCATCATCATCAGCCACACCACGTCCACTGCTGAACATATGCCTCGCCTTAAGATTTCCAGACGGACTTGCCAAAAGCGGTCCGCATCCAGCGTGTAATTGTGACACCTCGCAAAAAATAAAAGTCACTTGTATTGATAGATTAAAATTGATTAAAATATGCAAGTGAATTGGTAAAGTAGTAATAGATTTAATAACTTTATTTGTAAAAGATTTTTAATCTAATGTATGCTAAAACCGGCATCCTAAACTTGAATCTTATAAAATGTTTTACATTTTCTAATTAGCAGAAACTGTTAGCAAAAATACGTCAACTAGTCTTTACTAAGTTCACACACAAAGGTGAAAAGAACTTGTATGATATTATGGGAAAGGACATGTCCAAAAACGGGCTTAAAATTCTAAACAAGATACTTTATAACATATATTTGGATAGTACTGTCATATAGGCCTTTGCAAAAAATTGTATAATTTTAAAGTCATCCGATTTTGATGATGATGTAATGATGATTTATGTAATTTTATTTTGATGAAAGACTACCAATGAGGTTAATATAACATCATTGAAGACTACACCTAAAATGAACATGTTTAATAAAGTAAGTTATAAACGGAGGGGTCTAAAAAATGTTTTTAATGGATCCAAGATTCATATTTTGCCCTTTTAATATCCATAAAGTTTGAGCTTGATTAGACTTTTAGGCCCAACACCCATTCATAAAGCGGACTTCTTTGTAATTACTTTATGAATTTGTAATTCGAGAGATGAAACTGTAGAATTGAAACCGCGTTTCCTCGAACCGTGCTATTTCCGCCACACAATTTTAATCATATCACGTTAGTAATAACTGACGTTTGAGTATGCACTATCTATTTCAGTATTTAGAGTTGTAAACCGAATGTCATTGCCAAGGAATCTAGCGTACCTAATTACATAACATAGCTGAATGGATGTGATAATATTTTTAGTTGTCTGTCGTGAGTCATTTGTTTTGTCTTTGCATTTCTGGAATTACGTCAATGAATGATGAAGTGAAGGTTCAATTTACAGTGTTGTGACTACCTTTACTAATATGGGAATTGTGTTTTCAGATTCATTGACACACTATGTTCTAACTATCAATTGCTTTTTAGTCGATGGCATTAGATATCGGATAGTATATCAAAATCATCTATAGCCGCTCACAATGCCATTCATTCTAAAGCACTTTGTTAAGGCAAGGAATGAAAATAAAAATGAGAACGGAAGAGACAGTGCGTGTACGAATGAGAGTGAGTGAGTAATGAGTTTCTTTTGTACAACTAACTAAATCTCACTGATTATAAAAATTACAAAATTGTTAAAGGATAAGTTTTTAAGCATTGATTTAACGCAACGTTTTACACTATAGTAATAATAAATATAATTATACCAGCCCTGTATTATATACTGTCCCACTGCTGGACACGGGCCGCCTCTACAACTGAGAGGGTTTAGGCCTTAGTCCACTACGCTGGACTAGTGCGGGCTGGCAGACTTCACATACCTTCGAAATTCAGAGAACTTCTCAGGTATGCAGGTTTCCTCACAATTTATCTTCACCATTAAAGCGAGCGCTAATTCACAAAGAATACACGCATAATTTTCTAGAAGTCAGTGGTGTGTTCCCTTAAGTTTTAAACCTGCGAACATTTGTCTCGGCAGTCCATTCCACTCCCAACTAGGCTATCACCGTTTTCTATACCTTCCTTCCTATGAAATCCTACTATCCTACTAATCCTACTAATATTATAAAGGCGAAAGTTTGTAAGAATGTATGGATGTGTGGCTGTATGGATGTTTGTTACTCTTTCACGCAAAAACTACCAAACGGATTTCGATTAAATTTGGCACACGGGTAGATCATGTCCTTGATTAACATATAGGCTACTGTTTATCCCGGGGAAATATAAAACTGGACTTTTATCCCCGAAAAACTCATTCACGCGGGCGGAGCCGCGGGTAAAAGCTAGTTTTAAATATTTGAATCACATTCTCATAAGGTCTCCGAACTAGAATAAATGGAAGATAGGTAAAGATGAACGAGAGTTCTGTAGCAAGTTCATGGCTTATTTTTATTTGGATATGTATATATTTGATTACGTATGCGTAATTAAACACCCAAACGCCAAATATGTCCATTCCTATTTAAAATAGGCGGTAAAATTATTGTCAAAACAGACACAATTCCTCTAGGCAGATATCGATAAAAAATAATTGATATTCATTCATGAACTTTATTTTGCAAAATCCAGATGTGTTTTAATTTGTGTGTAATTCATTCATGAACTCATTTATTAAGCAGATTTCTGATTTATAATATGAACATGGCTGATAAAACTGTATAAAAGCAATTGAAAACGACAGCCTGCATCACAATTCCCAGCAAAAATATTAAATGCTTTTTATTTGATTACCGGAAACCAAAATTGCATCTGGCAAAGACAACACAATAAAATGCTATTTATAATTCTCAAAAAAAATGGCCAGTGTGAGTAGGTGTCAAGTTCTAGGACGATTATGTATAATAATATATTTAATTCATTATGTAAAGTTCATGACATGATTGGGTTATTATTAATCGTTTTAAAATTTAGTTTGGAAACTATAATTTTATTCTTTACTGTAAACTATTTTTTATGGCTGTAATTGACATTAAAAAAATAATTGAATAACTAATTTTCAACTTGATACCTCTATCCCACAGACACAGCCAAAGTTTTTATTTTTAAACTAGCTTTTGCCAGCGGCTCCACCCGCGTGAAAGAGTTTTTCCGGGATAAGAGTCCCGTTATATGTTTCACGGGGATAAAAAGTAGCCTATGTCCTTTTTCAGGTTACAAAATATCTGTGTACCAAATTTAATTTAAATCGGTTCCGTAGTAGGTATTGGCGTGAAAGCGCCACAGACAGAGTTATTAATTTCGACCAAATTTGATTACCATAAAAACGGTTCTAGTGAGTTAATCTTAAAAGATAGACATATACTGTCGCGGATTTTTTTTAGATCATTTCAAGAGGAATAATTCTTTCATACATATATTTTTGGTATCTTGAACCGTTTTCGCAGCGCACGCAATGGAAGCCCTCAAGGATGAATAATTTTCCCCGTTTTTTTTTCACATTTTCCATTATTTCTTCGCTCCTAATAGTTGCATCGTGATGTTATATAGCCTAAAGTCTTCCTCGATAAATGGTCTATTCAACACAAAAAGAATTTTTCAATTCGAACCAGTAGTTCCTGAGATTAGCGCGTTCAAACAAACAAACTCTTCAGCTTTATAATATTAAGTATAGATTATAATATTAGTATAGATTATAATATTAGTATAGATTATTTGAAATAGCAAACATTACTTATTTCGTTTTCTATTATGAAAAGAACTCAATCATAGTGAGAATATTGCCATCGACGCTTACTTTCATTTTATCCGATTACATATCGACGCCTTGATGATCCAATAATTAATACCCACGATGATATCATTATATTACACCACATCGTAAACTGAAAAGAAAATTACCACCCTAAAAATTTATTACAACCTATTCCGAACGTGAACTTGAACGTTAATAAAATTAAATATTTGCGTGGGCTGAATGGAATGTGTCCTTTACTTCAGAAAAAGTAATTACCATAATTTACAATTAAAGTTTTTATTACCTAGTAGCAATTTTCGACACTCGTTACGCTTGTAAAATTTATCGGTTTATGATTCAGAAATAATAATTAACTGGATCTATAAAGGTTTGCGTTAGTTATTAATAATTACCAGTATCAACAAATACCAACTTTATAATTGATTTTATACAACTGTCATAAAGTTGTTACTGTATTAGATTTTTAAAATCTTATATAAGTTTTGGGATCATCAATTATTTATTGATACCAGATGTTAACATAGCTACGTATGTTGGAACTAACTTTCTTATTGAATAGGTTTTCTATTCCAAAATCCGCGAATAATCATCATAATATTACAGGTAGGTGACTGAAAAATCCCTCAAAACAATATAATTTACAATATGTGTATTAAATTTTTAACCCTCGTTGCAAAAAGAAGAGTATATAAGTTTAAGCTGCTGGGAATTAGCTTCCTCTATTACTGAGTGTTCACCACGCTGGCCTAGGGTGACTTATACCTGTGTGCCTTTGTGTCAATTGGTAGGTAAGGATTAGACATTTATTGGCGTCTCATTCATTTGGTCTCTCACACGTTTTGCCAATATGAATATGACAGCAGCCCTATTCTCTATGCCAGTGTAAACTCCTAGCCCCGCCGTGTTATTTTCGGGAAATAGGAATGGTATTCAGTATGCTCATTTCTATTATCACAAAGGCAATGTTATGGACGATAGCCTGGCTGGAAATGGAACGGTCTGCCGAGACAATGTCCGCAGGTTTCACACCCAAAGCAAAACACCTCTGGGGGCTTAGGATGTGATAAAAAAACACGATGCGTCTCCGCTCCGTTTTATTGTGATTGGTTGAGAGACTGACGTATCGGTCTCTCGATCAATCACAAACATCAAAATACCGATATGTCAGTCTCTCAACCAATCACAATAAAACGAAGCGGAGACGCATCGTGTTTTTTTATCACATTCTAACCCCACTGAGTTTTCGACGGTTCGTGTGTATTGTTTTTTTTATTAATTATCGTTCGCTTTTACGGTGAAGGAAAACATTGTGAGGATACCAACATACCCGAGAATATCGAGGATATGTGAAGTCTGCCAACCCTCAGCATGATGGACTAAGGCCTTAACCCTCTCAGTGGTAAAGGGACCCGTGCTCAGCAGTGCCAGTACATAATACAGGGCTGGCTGCATTGCATTGCAAAAGCAATGAGGTGCGGTGCTTGTTATGGGGAATTTGGACCCTGGATAGAAAGGCACAATAGTAACTTTCGGCTCACATAAGTTAGTCAGGCTCTGGGAACAGCCTATATCATTTAGCTTTAAAATGGCCGGTATAATTGATAGACGCTCACCAGTCGCCGCTCTATCTAGATGCTGGATCCTATTTGAGCATCCATAAAGACTCCAAAACCCATGACCATCTTCAGCATTAGAGACCTTGAACACCCATTGTTTAAAACCATTTAGCCTCCCAATTCCATTCCATTCCATTTAGCCTCCCATTCCCATCAAGAAACCTGTATCAACACATCTCTGTTTAATGTAAACGTTTGTCCGATCGCCAACGTTTTTGGGTCACGAACGCAACGCTTAAGTATAACTAAAAGTTTAACGAGGGCTCGGGCCGCTTTGTTTTTGTTTGTGCTCTTTCTTTACTTTGCGTTGAAAACCATACATATACACACGCCTTTTCCCCCGAAGGGGTAGGCAGAGGCGCAACTAGTGCACCCACTTTTCCTGGTATTCCGTCCCATGATGTGATAGGGCGCGAGCCTATCTCCATATCGGGCACAAATTCCAGACTCGGGGCTGATACTGAATAGAAAAATCCAATATCACTTTGCCCGACCCGGGGATCGAACCCGAGATCTCAGCTTTGCAATCGTACCCCAATACAACTACGCCACTGAGGCAGTCATAAAAACCACCTTTTTTATGGCATTGAATGACGAGACGAGCATGCCGTTCGCCTGATGATAAGCGACACAACCCATAAACAGTAGCAACACCATCTAGCACCGTGCCGGTACTATCTATACTAATATTATAAAGCTGAAGAGTTTGTTTGTTTGTTTGTTTGAACGCGCTAATCTCAGGAACTACTGGTTCGAATTGAAAAATTCTTTTTGTGTTGAATAGACCATTTATCGAGGAAGGCTATAGGCTATATAACATCACGATGCAACTATTAGGAGCGAAGAAATAATGGAAAATGTGAAAAATGCGGGGAAAATTATTCATCCTTGAGGGCTTCCATTGCGTGCGCTGCGAAAACGGTCCAAGATACCAAAAATATATGTATGAAATAATTATTCCTCTTGAAATGATCTAAAAAAAAGTCCGCGACAGTATATGTCTATCTTTTAAGATTAACTCTCTAGAACCGTTTTTATGGTAATCAAATTTGGTCGAAATTAATGCATTATTTGTTAAGAGTTGTATCAACGTCATAATATTAATCTTTATCCAAATAAATGTGTTGGATAGAGTGATGCAACGGGAAGGTTTTTATGTATGTACTTTTAGCCCGGAAAAACTTATTAACGCGGGCGAAGCCGTGGGCAAAAGCTAGTTATTAATAATATTATGTTGAAAAAACTTAACGTATTGTAATGAAGTTATTTAAGATTTAAATTTAAACTTGTTTAATCAGCAGTAAGCTCATCAAAATAAAATAAATAAACGTTATAGTACTTATAGTGTATGGCGCTCTGGTTTTAATTACTTTTTAAAAGGTGAAACATGGTATTAAATTGTTTGAGAAGACTTATTACGTCTAACGTGCATTATTAAAATGTTTTCATATAACCGTATTAAAAATAATATGCTGTTATAATTACAAAATGTTAGTTTTGGGTAAAAAAAAAGTAAAAAAAATCTATTTCGAAGCCCGCTATTGTAAGTCTTGATTGAACTAGACATAAATCTATCTATAGCTAACATCTACGACTTCCAGCTTTGTTGCCGTCTACAATCCATACTAATGAATGCGAAAGTGAGTCTGTGAGTCTCGGCTGAACTACTGAACAATTCTTTATTAAAATTGAAACAAAATCCAAGCTTGAAACTCAGAAGATTTTAAAAATATTTGCTACAAATCGAATTCGAGAGCGAAGGCGCAAGCATAAACTAGTATATCTAAATGAGAACGTGACGGTCAATAACGCTTTTAAGGCAAAATTACTGTACAAATTTTCATTACAATGGAGTAAGTAGCCTCAAGTTAGGGTTAGCCTCTTAGGGTTCAAGGTTAGACCGTAGACTACATTTAATACATCTTTCTAATATTATAAATGCGAGAGTTCGTAAAAATATATGGATGTTTGTTAGAAGCCACCACAGAAAAGATTCCATCTTTACTTCGTGGAAGCCGCATTCAACAGTATAGGTTAGAAGTGAACGTAGAAAGAACTGAACGGATTTGGAAGAAATTTGGCATACGGGTAGATCATGTCCTGGATTAGCACAATATAGGCTACTTTTTATTTCGGTAATGGCCTCCCATAGGAAGTAATTGGCAGTGTTAGTGTGATTTTTAAATAGATGGCGCTGATTTCGAAAAGTGGTTTACTGACTTGTAGCGGGAGGGGCATTACACGCGGGCGAAGCCACGAGCAAAAACTAGTTCGTCGTAAATCAAATACCACACGGACGATGCCGTAAGCAAAAGCTAGTATCAAATATATTGATATTTCCAGCCCGACCTCCCAACTCGCGTAACATTGTCTTCCCGCGGATTTATTATTATCCGAAATACATTTCAATCAACATCATATTGCACCTGGTGCATTTGGACTTTATTTACACACGGGCACGGAATTAGGGTGCTTTTTGCGTGGCAAAAATGATGGATGCCATAATATATATAGTGTTTATAATACGTCATTGGACTCGATTTTCCATCTAATCTCTAGCGTGCGTGACGCTGTGTAGTAATATGCAAACACATGGGTACAATTCCAATTCCAATTCCAACTCTGACGTATGACGAACGTTTGTTGTTGATCAATTTCCGTCACACGCCCGATGGAATCCGAAATGCTTTTAACTATTTCAGGATACAATGCATGAGTTATCAGATTAATGTACGAACAGTCGGATAAACACATCGACATGTAAATGTGATGAATGGATTTGTGTATTTTAAGTTACTTACCTAGAGCTAATTTTTTTTATTTTGAATGATTGATAGTTTTTTTATTACCATGTTACTTGCAGACTGCCTCAGTGGCGTAGTTATATTGCGTTCGCGGTATGGTTATGGCTCTGAGATCTCGGGTTTGAATCTCAGCTCGGGCAAAGCGATAATCCCAGTGAACACATTTGCGTCAAAGTGACGTCAAAATGATATTGCGCTATGTCAGGATTTACGTAAGACATAAGTCACATGTGACTCATAATTTCACACTTCTTGACGTAAGACTTTTATTTAATAAATATGACGTACGTATGATGTCCAGTTGACATCATTATTTGGTGGCGGAGGCTGGTATAAAACGCAGGCTCGGTGTTCGAAGATTTTTATTTATAATTGAATTATAGACGATAATAAATACAATAACTCTGTATGATCTATGTATACATCATTTTAAGGTCATGTGTTCACTGGGGTTGGGTTCTCAGTTTTATTCCGGAATCTGTAATTTATGCCCGATATGGCGATAGGCTCGCTTTCTTGACGGTGGACAGTGGGCACTAGTGCCGCCACTACCTACCTCTTCGGTGATAAAAGGCGTGAGTGCGTGTGTAACTTACACATATTTTCTTATCTATTTTCTGCTCATTTATTGGCTTATGACTGCCTTGGTGGCGTAGTTGTATTACAGTACGACTGCAAAGCTGAGGTCTCGGGTTCGATCCCCGGGTCGGGCAAAGTGATATTGAGTTTTTCTATTCAATATCAGCCCGGAGTCTGGAATTTGTGCCCGATATGGCGATAGGCTCGCCCCCTATCACATCATGGGATGGAATAACGGCGAAAAGTGGGTGCACTAGTTTTTTTTTTTTTTTTTTATCGTAGGCACGACAAAGTGGCTTCACTGCATCTGATGGTAAATGTAGTGAAGCCCAAAAAGTTATGTCAACCGGCAAGAGATAAACATCCCTGGTCGGTCGGCACAATTATGCCGGCCTGCTTAATTGCTTCTTCACGCTCCGCTTGAAGGACCCTAAGTCGTAGGAAGGAGGGAACACGTACGCTGGCAAACTGTTCCACAGCTTAATGGTGCGGCAGAAATATGAATTACTGAACCTTTTGGTTCGAGCCGGGATGGAACAGACCGCTAAGCTGTGGTTCCGCAAGCCAGCACGCGTGGTTCTGTTTAGGAAAGGAGAGGAGGGGATAAGGTTAAACAATTCTTCAGAGCACTCACCATGATACAGACGGTAGAACACACTGAGCGAGGCGATGTCGCGGCGCAGCTGCAGTGGCTCCAAACTTTTTGTTACGTCTGCATCATTTACAATGCGGATAGCCCGTCGCTGCAATCCATCCAAGGCATCGAGCAGGTATTTTGCGGAACCGTCCCAGAGATGCGAACAGTATTCCATACCCGGCCGCACTTGCGCTTTATATAAACGATAGAGCTGACCAGGCGTGAAGTACCTCCGCACCCTGTTTAGAATTCCGACCCTGCGGGATGTTGCTGAAAGTTGCGCCTCTGCCTACCCCCTCGGGGATAACAGGTGTGTGTGTGTGTGTGTGTGTGTGTGTGTGTGTGTGTGTGTTATTGGCTTATTTATTGGCATACCGCTTATTGCCAGGCTATTCAATCGATCTAATTTAGTTTTATTTTTAATTAATCTTCATAACTGTAGCTGTCATCAATTAAGATCATTTAAATTACAACATAAACTGTAACATCTCATGGAAAATAGCATTCACCAAACATAGAATAATAACGCCAAGAATGATAGTTTCATATCAAAAAACTGTCAAATGTGAGGCATAAAACTCGTAGTGACGTTCTGCCACACGCATACAAGCGTGCAAATAATATTGCTAGTGGTATGAAATTTTCCCCAAACTTGGGGTAAGTGGAATTGCTTCTACCTTGAGCCATTATTTAAGTATTATATACTTATGGAATTAATATTATTGTCCACAATAAGAAATTACTTTATTTTTTTCTTAAGAAACGAATGGTTTTAATTGGGGAAGCCCTGAAAAGGAACAAAGCGATACCAAATAATAAAATACCTTTTCTTTACTATCTTAACTTGAGTTCAATTAGATAAACACGTGCTGACGTCATTTAACGGCTGAATGAGGTACTTACCTTTGCCTCAATAGTGATTTTGTGAAGGTGATATTTTTTTAATATTTAAGTCAACAACGTCAAAATACGTCACTGCTTCTATTTTATCAGAAGTTTTTCCGTATTATATTTAAACAAAGACATCACTATTCAACCGTATAATTGACGTCAATTTACGCTTAGTGCTTACGTCTGTTGGGGATAAGACGAAATTAAAAGTTAAAGTTATTAATAAAAAAGAAATAATTTTGAAAGAGAAAAGGCGTATAACTCCTTACTTTAGATTTATTTTCATCTAAAATAATGATATAAGCATGTAAAAAAAAACTTGAGAGGTGTCAAGGGACACCCGGATGGAACGACGTTCTTTTCGATTAATTAGTGAAGATATTGTAATAAAATTTTATTTCTTTTAAGTTATAATAATAATTGTATATCTCATTAAAACGTTACCACATCAATGAAAACATTTACTTCTACCTTCACAATAGCCCCCTTTCACAACGCGCGATAAGGAACGTCGTTCCAAAAATAATATATTTCTAATACTGGCAACATAATATCAAAGTATGCAAAAGTACCAATTAAATAAGTTAATTTTAGACAAATTAATTTTAGAACATAGACATCAAACTTTGGGGTAACAATTTTCCTTTTGTTTGCAACATTTTGATATAATGTCGTCTGTAAAAATTGTGAATGATTGTTTTTGCTTTGTCGATCATTTTATGTCAAAATATTAGATTAAACGTAATATTTACAAGTGAAATGTTATGTTACAATGTTTCTTATGATTATCCGAGGTACTGTGACATCCGTTTATTGCACAAACCGTCATATTAAAATAAAATATCGAGAGCTGCTGGCGCTACGATTCGACTTTGTACACTGACACGGGCTGTTCGGAAACTATGCCTAAAGGCTTAGTATTACTTGCCTCACTAAGCGTGCATGTTCGCGGGTTCTATGTGTTATTATTCTAAGTCACCAAAAATTTTAAAGACGTTAGACACATAATTAATATTAACGCCATCTATCGCCGAGTGACATAAACTTTTCACTCAAAACCGATCCCAAAGGAATCTCAATTCTCAGTCTTGCAAATACCACGGTAGGAAATGACAAATCGTCCAAACCGCGATGCTATTTCGAGTGCTTTTAATTATCCCGATGATTTGTATCTGTCATAAGTTTTTGACGTGGACTGTCTCGAAGGTGGTCATGAATAAATAAAGGAGGATAAATATAGGCTCGTGAGGATTCTTTGTTGGTGGGATTGAGATATGCAGGAAATTGTTGAAAAAGAGAAAGAAAAGAGGAATTTATAATAATATAAAACTAGACCTAATTTATTTATTTATAAATCATAGTTAAGTAAAGATTGTTTTTATTTTGGCATGTGACAATACACATCTTCTTTACCTTCATTATGATCATCATCATCAGTCAGTCAGTTACATTTGCACTAGTTCTCCAAAGAATCCTCCTAAAATTTCAGACCGACCTTTTTTGTTTTTATTGCATCGAATGACGAGACGAGCATGCCGTTCGCCTGATGGTAAGCGATACGACCACCTATAAACAGAAGAAACACCATCCAGCACCTTGAGTTACAATGTAGGGACTGTGTGGCATTCCATTGCGCTCGTCATCCTGAGACATGTTAAGTCTCATTATATCCTGTAGTTACACTGGCTACAATGTCCTTTAAACCGAAAACAGCAGTGCATGCACACTGCTGCTTGGCGGTAGAAATAGACATTGCGGTGGTACCCACCCAGACGGTCTCTTACATATGAGAGTCCTACCACCAGTGGACCTATCGGAAGCGTTCTGCATCCAGCGATTCTTGCCACCTTTCCACTTCCTTTATTTCACTACAATGTGAGATCACGGGTTTTAAGCAAGTACTACGCACTTTACACCGTTTGTGTTTATTATCTTTTCCAAGTCACCTGTGTATTCGTTGTTAATTTACACTTTATATTCTAAGAACGAATGACGATACAAACAAAAGATTAAGTCCGTCATAAACTGTCTTAACAAGCACGATCGATTAAAATTGGTATTACTCGGCAACTCGACATATTACCTTATCGATATAACATTAGCTGATTTATTATTTAACGTAACGTTCTATTTTTGAAAAATCGATCAAACCTCGTTTGCTTTGTAAGCCGTGAGAACTTGCCCCAGTTTCTATCGTAAATTTTGTACTGAAACTTCGCAATTCTATGCTCAAATACAAGTTTACGAGAAACTTTGATGTGCTTTGAAATAAGCTCTTATAGTTGCAAAGTTTCTACCAGGTTTAATGAAGTTCAGGAATAACGTATTATTTTCTGATGTAGATGTGCGTTAAGTAGACTTTGACAAGTGATTGCGGTTAGATTTTCCTATATTCTGTTGTGAAATCTGGCAATATTTCTTTAGTATTCCGTATTTCAAGAAGTTTACTACACAAATCATTTTTATGTTATTTCGGCTAGACTTCACTGCAACTAATGAAGTACTTAAGTATTCCAATATAAAGTTCATAAATGAGGCCCATTGTATGCCTTAACGGTCGCCATAATGCTTTTTAATGTTACTAGATTCACACCTCTAGAACGAGCTACTTTGCACTGTACTATAAAGGAACAAGAGACAAAATGCCTTTCTACAATGGTTAACGCTATAAAATAACAAAATGTATGGGAATGACATATCCCAGCGATACACTTAGGCGTATTTTTTTCGTCGTCAATTAAAGTTAACGGTTTTATTACGCTGGACGAGCAGCGCCTTGGCCTCGCTGATTCGCTCGAAATTCACCAGGGTAACCATTTTACCTAACTACGGATGACAACATATAAGCGTTAGGGTATGTCATTCTCATATATTTTTTGTTTACTATTATCTTCTCTTTGAAAAGTCAGAGGAGTGTGCCTTGGGTTTTGAAACTCCGGACATTGTCTCGGCAGACCGTTCCATTCCCCACTAGGCTATCGTCCACTTTTCAAAGTTATGAGTGTATTCTTTGTGAATTATCGATCGCTTTAACGGTGAAGGAAAACATCGTAAGGAAACCTGCATACTTAAGAAGTTCTTTTTAAGAATTTCGAAGGAATGTGAGGTCTACCAACCCGCACTAGGCCAGCGTGGTGGACTGAGGCCTAAACCCTCTCAGTAGTAGAGGAGGCCCGTGCCCAGCAGTGGGACAGTAAAAAATACAGGGCCGGTATTATTATCTTCTCTTTACTTCGTAATTAGCGTACTGGCAATCGCAGCGTCGGCTGTCCACCTGCAAGGTGTACTGATGACTGATAAAATCGCAGGAACACGTTGGATGCAGGCTTTTGACAGGTCCGTCTGGAAATTTAGGGGAGGCCTGTGTTCAGGAGTGGATGTTGTGGCTGATGATGATGATTAGCGTTATCGACTATAGAAAGGCATTTTGTCTACGAACCCAGCTTTCTTTTATCTCGATGTTCCCACGCCTTTTATCGTGTTTATGTATAAAAGACGCAGATCACTTGTTTACATCAGAATTCAATATCCAATATCGTGGATGCAATATGGCGAAGTATTTGTGCGGCACGAGTATCGCTCAGAGCTCTTGGGAACCCAGATATTATTGGTGGTAGGTCTCTCGTATGCGTGGTGCCATGTGGGTTGGTACCACCACAATGTCTATGGCTAGCAGCAGTGTTCACGCACTATTGTGTTCCGGTTTGGACATTGTAGCCAGCGTAATTACTGCATTTTAAGACTTAACATCTTTGATTTTTTTTGTTCAGTACCATCTTGGAATATGTGTCGGCTCGAGGCTCCCTATCACATCATGGGATAGAATACCTACGGCTAAAGTGGGTGCACTAGTCGTAGCTAGCAGAGGCGTTACTCTGCTTGCCCTTGAAGATAAAATGTGTGGGTGTGTGTTTATAAATATTGTTTACATAGATAAATTTATTGACTGCCTAACGATGTGGAGTTAATATGCTAAACGACTACGTAACAATTCGAGTGTGAACATATATGAAATATAATTGGCGGTGCATAATTAATTTCATACGAAATTGTGTGGGCGGGTGTTTATTTAGGTAGATCTTAGTAATTTCGTGAATAACTTTTTATTGAATGTCGTCGACTTTTTCGTTGATTTTTTTTAAATATTAATTTTATTAGACTAAAGGTAGAAAGATCAAGACTTACAGAAGTTCCGTTGTAGCTTAAAAGTTTATCTGCGATAATATTCATTGTACTTTCCGATATAGTCTTTAATGTTATGTTAATACAACACACATTGTCTAAAGGCAGTAGGTCCAAATCCTCACAGTGGTTTTTGTATTTTCATCTTAACATAATATACATATCTCTTAACTTTCGAATTTAAATCATTAGAACGTATTCCCTATACATAAATCAATTATTGTTTGAAATGCGTAGATTCAGTACAAGTGTTATTCACGACCTTGCCCTTAAGAGTACAAACAACTTCTATCTTTCGGGGAATTCATATTATCTGCGCATGTTGTGGGGTCGGCACAACATGTTTTCCAGCTCAAACTTTGATTAGTTATTTATCTACTTATTGCTTCTCTAAAATTATTGTAATATTAAACGTTTATCGGGAAATTCGGCGAATATAGTACCGGAAAATCTATACTTTCCATATTTAGGTATATTATAAATGCGCAAATAACTGTCTATCTGATTGATACGCTTTCACGGCTGAATCGATTTCGATGAAATTTGGTATTGAGATAATTTGAGAGAGAGAATTTTGTATGGGTTCTGGGCATCAAAATCTAACCAGGCTCAAACTTTATGGATATTAAAGGGGTAAAATATGGTTCTTGGATCTTTTAAAACAATATTTTTGGACACCTCCATTTATACGTGACTTTTTTAAAAACGTTAATTTTAAGTGTAGTTCTAAGCAAAATAATCCTACTAATATTATAAAAGCGAATGTTTGTAAGAATGTATGGATGTTTGGATGTTTGTTCCTCTTTCACGCAAAAACTACTGAACGGATTTCGATGAATTTTGGCACACGGGTAGGTCATGTCCTGGATTAACACATAGGCTACTTTTTACCCCGGGAAAACATAAAGCGGGACTTTTATCCCGGAAAAACCTTTTAAGGCGGGCGGAGCCGCGGGCAAAAGCTAGTATTACATAAATCCCAAAATCGTAGGACTTTCAAATTATGAGATTTATTGGAAAGGCCTAGTTTTTGGAAGTATGTCCTATCCAAATATATATAAAGTACGTTGGTTAGAATTTTAAGCCCATTTTGGGCATGTCTTTTATAAACATTAAGAAAATATAATTATACATACATTCTGAGCCCCCCCCCCCCCTCCACAAAAGGAGACGGGCTGCACTAGGCGGCACCGCGCAGGCGCGGTTGCGGACGACAACGTAGACACTTCCGTCAGAGGAAGCCCGCAGCTGGCCCTAATGCGCTGAAGATGGCCACCGCAGAATAAATTATATTTTTTACCAACTCGAGGATTGAACCCAAGTCCTCAGATAGTCGTACAAGTATGCAATACAGTTACGCCATCACAGTCACATAAAAAGGGTTCGTGTTCTTATGTACGCGCGTGAGAAATTATACTTCTTTCGCATCATTAATTAATTTAATATTAAGTATTTATGTTAAAGTAGTGGGTTAAGGGTAGAAAATTAGTGTGGAGGTCAAGGGGATCAGAGGTCAAAAATGGGTGTGGCCTCAAGGGGGGTCAAATTGTATAGGGGGTTAAGGGGGGTCAAAAGGGTTTGGGGGTCGAGGGGGTCAAATAGGGTATGAGGGTCAAGAGGGTGTGTGGGTGGCAGGTGCACAGTCCAGTAGACTCACCACACTAGAAGCCCTACTCTATCCTCTAAGGTAAAGTTCCTGATAAAATAAAGGTACGACGGCAATGCTGAGGTTCCGGGTTCGATCCCCGGATCAGGCATGTGATATTTGTAACTTCGAGATATACCCTATCTAATAAAAATAATTATTAAAATCGGATTACTCTGCAAAAAGTTATGCGTGGTCGTACATAAAAAAAAAATACGTTGACTTGAGAACTTTCCTTCGTTTTATTTCCGTCGATAAAAAATCAGAACACATAATTTCTCGTGGCATCCCTAACCCACCCGTTTCAGTAACCTTGGTCGAATGACATAAGCCTCATTAAAATCCAATAATACTTTTACGTAACGCAGATGTATACACACAAAGAAACCGATATTGAGTTAAGCTATTAACGTTTTAAAAGAATTATGCAGCGAAAAATCTCTGCACACCATATAATGAGTTCATGGACGTAGGTCGGTGAATTGATGGTATTTTTTTTGATAGGCCGGCATATTGGTATAGAGTATTCCGCCCTCAAACACGCCACTGCAACTCCTGTAAGCCAGGATCAGCAGAGGCACGGATTTTATGACACCGAGCGGTGAAGCTGGGCGATTCTTAGAACTAATCTGTCTTTAACCCACAACGAAATTAATCAAATAGATAGATAGAGAGGACACATAAAATTTCTACTTCCCTCTACAGAAAATAATGGCATATAAGTTAGGTAATGTTAAAGGATATGGTGTGGCGTTGATGTTTTACTTCGCCCGGGTAGCGACCACCGAGGTCATGGGCGTAGCTATAGCTTTCACGTGGGGCGGGGGGGTCCTACGATAGAAAATTTTAGCAGCGTGAGTTCTTGCCTTACATGACACCGTATTTTAGAAGCTAAAGGAGGGGGGGAGTCCGGATCCTCAAAATGTCAGCGGTCAGTGGCGTGGCGTGGTTTATTGTAAGCTAACCCGTCACAGTGGACCACGTAAGTGTGTCGCGTTCCGGGCTCAGCCTGTATACGCCCCGTTTCAAACAGACCGGCATAATTGTGTCGACTGGCGACTATCTGGACGCTACTCTACTCACTAGGCGCAAAGGGGTAATTTTTCCGGGCCTGTATAAAAAAAGCTGCTTTAGTGAAAAGGAATAGGATATCACTTCTTCATTCCTTTTATAAGTACATCTCATAATTATAATAAAATACATTTATTTTTTTCCGAAATCCCATAAAATTTTCTTGCGCTATAGTATCATGTTTATTAATGCCATTAGACATCTCCGTTAATATAGCTGCATCATATCATTACACATAGCTAAATTTAAAGGGCGCTATGAAAATAGCAAAATAATCATTATTTACATACGACTTTACGCACCCAACAATCGACGTTCCAACATTTCAGTTATATTGAACAATTGCGAGGCGTTCCAAAATCAAATTTTCAAAGAAACTGACTCAATCAAGCAATCCTAACCGCGGCGATAAGACGTAATCATTATGTACCACCCTAATGAATACGAAATCCACTCAAAAGAGCGGAACAACAACGATTCGAACAAAAGGGATATCCTGATGGCTATCTATACGCAACTGTGTAATCTAATTCGCAGGTGACATGGGAAATTGGACTTTAACGTGTTGCTATAAAGTCGCATCCCGCTGGAAACGGCCTCGGCGTCCATATGGAACGTTCCTGTAGCCCGAAGCCAGTTTTTCAGCCAGTGCCGCGCGCGGCGCCACTGTTGATAGTAGACGTCGTGACGCTCTCCACAACGCAACCCCGCGATTTTTTATTCGATATTCAAAAAAATAATATTATATAGTTTATGCCGTAACCGGTGCTCACTGAAAACTGTGTTCGGTACTCGCGTTGTGATCCTAACGTAAGATTATATCAGTTTACAAACGATACAAAAATAGTGTTTTATATGTGTTTTACGGTGTAGATCGGGTATGGCGGACCCGTATTAATATTGCGTGTATACTACTCGATGGGCGAATTATTTCGCCACCGGGGCGGGCGGCGATGTCTGGTGTTGTTTTTCGAGGAATTTTCCCCTAATTGAACTGCGGCTTGTTATTTATCTATCATAGTAGCCTAGTATAAACATGCATATCCTCTTAATGTGTTTGTGTACTGTTTTTTCGCTTTAATATTTTAGGCTATTTTTCCCGCGACAACTATTTTCGGTATAAAAACAACGAGAAATAGATGTGCATAAAAATAACGTGATACTTTATTTTAAACGAAAACATGTTTTAATACAATTAAAAAAAAAATAAAGCCAGCATTATTGTTTTTGAATTTGGAATGCAATTCTGGTCTATAATTATTTTAATATTATAAACGATATAAATATTGCAGAGTTCACATAACCCAATTCAAAAATAGAATGTAGGGTTGACAAATAAACACGTTTTGTTAGAAATATAGGAAAATACTCCTGCGTGGGCAAGTGCTCAACG
Source organism: Lapara coniferarum (assembly GCA_949316025.1). Lineage (NCBI taxonomy): Eukaryota > Metazoa > Arthropoda > Insecta > Lepidoptera > Sphingidae > Lapara > Lapara coniferarum. The sequence goes on from OX438932.1 coordinate 22,868,902, forward strand.
ATCCTGAACACAAAATGTCAAAGGTTGTAATAGAAGTCAATAATAGATAGCTCTCTCGAGGCTAGTTGAAACCTAGAAACGTCTTTGGAGGCTAGTGGGTCACGGGAAAATGAATTGTCTGTCTGGAAGAAGAAATACAAAGCTCTGGTTGTCTATGCTCTAAAAAAAGAAAACATAAATAAAGCTAGTTTTAACGTACTACCTATTAGACTTAAATAAACTGTTATACTTATTTAATTAATGCATTTTAAATTAATATAAAGAATAGAAACCTAAATATTCCTTATTTTATCTCTTGCTCAAAAACATATTGTCTCAAGTGATTTTATTTATTTTTCGTTAGTTTTTACGTGTATCAAAAGGTAAGTAATAATATACGTATTACCGGTCTGTTCTTTGTTCTACAGTAAATGAATTTATGTTTTTGAATAATCCTCATATTCAAAACTGTATATCAAGGTTAATTTATAAAAGTTAGTAAAAAATATTTTTTAAACTTAATATTATGTAAAAGTTCTCAGTTTAAAATATGGCAAAATAGGAATCGAAATTAGATCTACTTTTATGTAAATTATAATTCGTTTTATTCACATTTATGGATAAACAATTACTTGCGTCGGCTTCCAAACTGAAGTCAAAGAGCGAATAAAAGAAAAAAGGAAAATGAATTCAACCAGTGTGATTATTATTGAGTCGTCAAGCCCCGTTACGAACGCCGGCGACCAAGTATATAGGGTTTCCCCATATATATATCGGCACACGCTCAGTTAAATCATACTTTGGTTGGTGATATAGATAGAGCAACAAAATCTCGGAGTGAGCAGATGCCTCCGACAGCGTTTGTGAACACTGTCAACTAAGATTATACAAAACCAAAATAAAATATTCAAATTAAATTCGTGTTTCTAGCTTTCCAGTTCTTCAATGAATTTAATAAAGGTGCCAGATCTTGACATAGTCGGTTTCTTTTTAAACCTGAATAACGATGGACGTCTTACCAGTATAAACTCCATCCATAGGTAACTTTGAAATATAAAGCTCAATGATATAACTGTGCTGTCGTGCCTTATCATACAATCAACAATGTGAAGTCTCATCATGACTTGTAACTATACTGACTGATGTTAATGTGGCTGACAACAAAGCTTAAATACAGTAGCGGAACAGCAGTAGCCTGGCGGCAGAAAAAGACATTAACGGCAATATTTCATTAATGTACCGTTCGTATTTAATGTTCTAAAATCCGTTTCTCATGTATCTCTGTACATAAATAATGGGCATTGTTTAATAATTATATTTTTTTAGTAAATAATTAACTTTATACAACGTACTGGTAACCGTAACTCACGCTTGACCTTGAATTAGACCATATATGACTGTACGCGGCGCACTCTTCGCGGTCTACCGGAAAAACGGTTGATCGTATGAAAAAAAAAATCAAACAAAAGTTGTAGAGAATTTTATACTCTACAACTTATGTAATAAGTGCAAATCTCATTTAAGCAATAGAAAGCGATATATTCGCGAAAAACCGATTTTTATGACCTTTGACCTTCAATATCTTAAGATGCGGACACGATAACATTTGTGACTTTTGAGATAACATTTAGAACGACAAAACAAAGGTTTATACCAATTAACAGTTTATTAACCTTCATTCCGAGGTGATACCCCTAATATGACTGGGCTATTACTTATCACATTGTATTAGTATTGGGCAATAAAGACATACATAAATACCAATGCCCTTAAAGTTAGGTATTGGGTATTAAAGACATACATACATACATTCGAACGCCCTTAAATTTAGGTATTGGGCATTAAAGACATACATACATACATACATTCCAACGCCCTTAAATTTAGGTATTGGGCATTAAAGACATACATACATACATACTAACGCCCTTATACGATTGCGGTAGGCAGAGATAATTGAGCGCCACATGCTACGATATTGACACACCTACGCGTCTTCTATATTCATAGTTCTCTTCATAAAATTTCGTTGGTAACAGTACTTCTTTCCTGCCCTTTTCGAAAATCATTTATTTGATCAATTTACGTTCTGCTCGAACCAGGCGTAATATCCACATTAATACTAATTAAATACTTAACTAAATGTCTTGTAAGTGCAATACAATGCCATGTCACTTGTAAGTTAATGTTTTGAATTGTATTTCAAGTTGCTGCATTTAACGAGCAGGTATGATGCTTATCAGGCAGGAGATTTCCTCGTCTTGTCATTCAGTGGTACAAAAAAAACAATGGAAGCTGAAAGATATCCCAGTGAAGGCATTTTTATTAAGTTTTTCTCTTTCTTTATATTGTCCATTTGTACATTAGAATATAATAAAAAATATATATTTTACTTCATACTAATGTGAGCAATTTTGTAAAGATATAATAGAAATATTTGCAAAATCTGCTGAATAGATATGACAAAATATGTCAAATATGTAAAGTCCTGAATTTGCAATTGGCTTCTTCACAATAGTATAAACCAGAGGCGCTGCCCGCTGTCTGAACCTATGTATGCTTAGATCTTTAAAACTACGCAACGGATTTTGATGCGGTTTTTTAAATAGATAGAGTGATTCAAGAGGAAGGTTTTTAAGTACTTTTATCTCAGTAAAACTATTAACGCGGGCGAAGCCGGGGACAAAACCAATGTCCCAATAAAATGCACAGAGGGTTATTAATTGCCAAACACAGCTTTCACGTGAAGCCACCATAACATCCAATTTAACAGAAATTACATCGTGTATCAATTCCTCAGACTGTTGGAACAAGTGTTCAAAACTTTCCTGTATATTTTGGATCAATACTGAATTCCAATAACTTCCTTGTATTACAACAATTTCGATTCGGAATCGTTTCATGAAATTTTCATCACAACGTGTATTTTATGACAACATTTTTATGGAGTCCTTGTACATAGGTTTTATTGTCTTCTACGAACGATAAAGTATCTTTTGTAATGTTTTATAGTGCGGTTCCTGTATTAACTTTCTCGAATTTTATTCTGATGTATTGTTTTTTATATGGCGATAGTCTCGCTACCTATCATATCATGGGACTAAATATGCACGGCGAAAATTACGCCTCTGTCTACCTCTACGGGGATAAAAGGTGGGAGTGTGTATTATTATTTCAGGTTTGTAGCAATTTGATATTTGTGTACTTATTGTATTTAATTGATATATTATGGTCCGTATGCCGACTGCCTCGGTGGCGTAGTTGTATTGCGTACGCGTTACGAGTACGATTTGCGCGCTGAGGTCCTGGGTTCGAATCCCAGGTCGGGCCAAAAAACTTAGTGACTGGGCTTTTCCATCTTAAAAAAATTACTCAGTCGCAGCTCGGAGTCAGGAAGTTGGCGGTGTGATACCCCCGTGCCTCAGAAAGCACGTAAAGCCGTTGTTGCTGTGCCTGATCTCTCTCCGGTCATGTCGGATTGCCGTCTCACCGGACTATGAGAGTGAAGGAATAGCGAGTACACCTGTGTATTGCGCACACACTTATGCACTATAATATCTCCTGCGTACCTGGCTGATCTCCGTTGAGATTGGCCGCCGTGGCCGAAACTGACTAGGAGGATTTTCATTAATTTTTTCACGGTCCGTATTTGGTGAATTAAATTGAAAAGGCCACCTCAAATTTAGATTTCTAGCTAAATTCAGAAGCACTAATACTCTAGGACGCTCAAAGCCTTTACAAATACATTTGTTATTGATGCAATCGACATGTAATCTGTCTTCCAGCTCTTGATTCAATACATCGCGATCAATAGATTCTATCTTGGTGCTTGAGACGTAGGTACAAGTGTTCATTATAATATGGAAAATTATGCACATTTTTCCTTGAAAAGTTATGCAAGCATTTTCAATAAAGTTATACGAAGCATGCCCACGTGCCATCCTGATTTAATTTGGTTGCAGGGTGAACGTGGGATGGAAGTTACGGAATCGTGCAACTTTGTGAAGTCATTTTGATTCGTTTATTGGAAATTCTTGACTGACAATTTAGCTACTAGTTACTGACTTTATTAAATCAGTAAGTTTCTTCCTAACGTCAAAGAATTAAGAATTCACTGACACAAAAACACTCTTCAAATTGCAATCAATGCAATGCAGTTAGTCCTGTATTATATACCACCCACTGCTGAGCACGGGTCTCCTCTACTTCTGAGATGGTTTAGGTGTTAGTCCACCACACTGGTCTAGGGCGGGGTGGCAGACTTACATACCCTCGAGATTCTCAGGTATGTAGGTTTCGTCACGATATTTTCCTTCACCGTTAAAGCGAACAGTAATTGATACATAATACACACGTCACTTCGAAAAGTCAGAGGTGTGTACATTGGGTTTTACACCTCCGGACATTGTCTCCGCAGATCGTTCCATTCCCAACTAGACCATTGTACACTTTCTTCTTCACAGTAACATAATTCTTCAGATTAAAATATCAGCAACTTGTTGAATGTTAATAAAACCCTTTGGAATCATCTACAGCGTTGCCACTATAACGTTTCTATACGTTGTGTCCTCTTTTACTTTTGGTAGTTTTTACTCATTCAAGAGTTGTACATGTATAATAGAAATTGCTTGGTGTTGCTGCTTCATTACTTACAAATACAAATAATGTAACACCACTCAAACTCACGATTGAATTACTAAATTCAATATAAGTTGGTACCCAATTAAAATCTTTGTACATGAAAAACAAAAGTAAACTGATAGGTTTACGCTTCAGTATCGGTGGTATATAGTCTCTAATTGATGTTCTCATTTCGCATTGAACTAAACTCGGCGATCATGTGGATGTGGAACTATGTATAAATTTGAAGAGTGTTTGAAATATAAATTGAACTGTGTAACCAGAGTGTGAAGGTTGAAATTTAATTGTAAAACGTATAAAAATATATTATTAGGCAGAAAAATATATTGGACAGGCCTTCAATTCATGTAAAATGATGGTTGATGACGTACAAAAAACTTCAAATGTCAAAAAACCACATGATTAAGAAATTGAAATTATTCATCATCATATAAATGAAAGACTTGTTTGTCGTGTTCAAATGTTGGGAATTCTTACTCAGCTTACCATTTACAGCGTATCAATTGTGGTTCGTCAATTTGCTGGCGGCTGATACCTAATTTGCAATGTAGAGTTAGCTAACATTTTAGACCCAAAACCGCATTGTATGCAAACTGTTTACCTTGTCGGACCGATCTTGGTAGGTAACTGCCTAACGTACGCGAAAGTTTATGGATAGGTTTTCGATAGATTCGAATTAGAATATTGTCTTTATAAGACATCTGACTAAGGATGATAAATCCAGAGCAATGCATCTCAATTCATCGAAATTCAATGATATGGATGCTGGTGCTGCTAATAAAAACAGTGGGGAGCAGGTTGTAAGTCTCAAACAGAGTACTTTGTATCAAATATATTTAAAATTCTTTTGATATAGATTTGCTATTGAGCTAATGTAATTATTTAATTAAGTAATACCACCGAATCGTATCATTGAACTTATGGAATATTAAAACATATTATTCTGATTACTTTGAATATTTAAAACATTTCAACCGATAAGCTAATGAATTCATTTCATTATAATTCGTGTTAAACCATACATTGTTTAGATATTAATGAATTTATGAGTAATACGTTAATTCATTTCAGTCAAATATGTCCAATCTAAAAATCAGTGAAGGAAAAATTATGTGTAAAAAATACTATTGATATATCATAAAATTAATAATTAATTTACAGCCGTTTAATAAGCAGACAATTATTAATACAATTGATATATTAATTAAATCATCCCTGTATAAGATAGATGCTAAAGCCGAGGAAAACGCAAAGATTTCTACAATATTTAGTCGTGTTTTAGATAGGCAAGTAAGTAACACGATACCTCGATATGAGGGCTTCGTCACAGCTACGGCGTTCTTTTGTTCCGTACAAGCACAACCGGCTTTATTGCGTTCTTTATCAAACGCGATGTTTTACGTTTATGTACTTATCGGATTTGTTTAGGTTTTTAAAGGTTTCTTATTTATATGATATTTGACTGCCTCGGTGGCGTAGTGGTATTGCGTACGCATTACGAGTACGATTTGCGCGCTGAGGTCCTGGGTTCGAATCCCGGGTCGAGCCAAAAAAATTGTGACTGGGTTTTTCCATCTTAAAATTTACTCAGTCGCAGCTCGGAGTCAGGAAGTTGGCGGTGTGATACCCCCGTGCCTCGGAAAGCACGTAAAGCCGTTGGTCCTGCGCCTGATCTCTCTCCGGTCATGTCGGATTGCCGTCTCACCGGACTATGAGAGTGAAGGAATAGCGAGTGCACCTGTGTATTGCGCACACACTTGTGCACTATAATATCTCCTGCGTACCTGGCTGATCTCCGTTGAGATTGGCCGCCGTGGCCGAAACTGGCTAGGAGGATTTCATTTTTTTTCATTTATATGATACTAGCTTTTGCCCGCGGCTCCGCCCGCATTAAAAAGTTTTTCCGGGATAAAAGTCCCGGTTTATATTTTCCCGGGATAAAAAGTAGCCTATGTGTTAATCCAGGACATGATCTACCCGTGTGCCAAATTTCATCGAAATCCGTTCAGTAGTTTTTGCGTGAAAGAGGAACAAACATCCTTACATCCATACATCCATACATCCAAACATCCATACATTCTTACAAACTTTCGCCTTTATAATATTAGTAGGATTTATTTCGAAATATTCATTTGGTAGTATTTTTTTTTATTCTATCAAGACTCAAGGTCAAAAGTATCCTGAACCGGCAGGAATGCATGAAAAGATTGATGAAGATGGAAGAAGTGAAAAAAGTATGCCAGAATCGAGCAAAGTGTCAATCTATAGTCTCTGCCTACCCCTATGGGATAGTGGCGTAATACTATGTATGTATGTAAGACTCAAAATTAGGTTAGATCTTTTATAGCTGAAGGTTGACTAACAATCCTCCTTGTCACTTGATATTTAGGGATAAATAGTTATAATTTATAATCATATACGTTACCCAAGCCAGAAGAATCGGAAAATATTCACAAAACAGAAGAAAAACTTGGTATTTAATCCGCCATACCCTTTCTACACCTGCAAAAATTAAACATCTACTTTCTTAATTAAAACAGAAACGCGAAAACGCCACAATGTAGTCAACGAAATAAACTCAACATAAAAGTAATTAACGAAACATTCCCAAAGTAAAACCAAAGACAAAAATGGAAAGTATTTCATATAGTATGTGAAAGATGCCAAAAGATTACCTTAAATTGAGGCTGAGTGACCCGTGTCCTACAAACGTTTCGCTACAAACGTCGGATTCTGAGGATGAGCCTTCGGACAAAGGGAACAGGAGTTCCACTATTGGAATGGAGGATCCATACGCGTTGCCGATAGCTGTGTCAGCTGTTCAGGTAAAGAAAATGGTTGAAATTGTTCCTTTAAGTGTAGTATAAGAGAAATTTAAGACGTTTTTCGGCGCAGAATAAATAAGAGGTATATTTCATGACAGATGTGTTCTTTATTATTTGTTAAATGTTTTATGAACAATTCATCAATTCAATTGTTTATTTATTTCCATTAGGTAAACATTTCATTTTGTCATAAATATTGACCTTTAAATATTGGTACTTTGAAAATAATAAAGGGGTATCAAATATTAATAACCTCTCGTTACTTCCTCGCAAAACCCACTTTGTGTATCTACAGCTTTAAATTTCCCACTTCTGTGAAAGCTTCTCTTTCAAATTTATTTATCTTAGCTACAAGTTTAAGAATTGCCAAAGACGTGCTTTCTAAAAAGCCCTTTAGCTACGTAAAGAGTTTTATTTGCATCTGAGTGCCTTAAGTGCAAACTCGGCATGTCGATGACGTTTTAATGCATTAAGAGATGAAAAATACTCGTTACCCATAACATGTACCTTTTGCCAAGGTTTTAAGTGAGTTTTCACATTAGTTAGGACAATATTATTTCGTTATTTTGCATTTGGGTATTTCTATTAAATCACCAAATTGTCTATTTCGTTGCTTACGTCTGTATTGTATTAAAACATTAATAGAGTCATATTAATCTATGATTAAAGAAACAACAAAAAAAGCAGGAAGTAGGCTAGCGTGTCTTGATGAAGGCCGCTATATGATAGCAAATTAAATCTAATGCGTAAAAATTTTCTACATAACCACAAATTGTCATTGAACAGTTGTTTTAAAGCCCCAATAAAATATTTTATTTGTTATACTATTACATTTTATCGCATTTGCTCCTTGCTCTAGTGGATTTTCTAAAACCACTGATTTTTTTGAATATAGACACACGACAGCTGTTTTTCGACAATGAAATATTCTTTATTGTCTTATTTTCCTATGTTACTTCAAGCTATAAATTTAAAATATTTTATAGGTATCTAGATCGTAAACCAGGTAAATTAGATATTTTCGTGATACTTTTCGTATGTTCTTGAAACCACCTTTCAATGTCATAGATAAATTATCTCACCGTTACTTTTTTATTAAAAAGAATTGTTACAATGTTTAATAATTTGTAAATACACACTGTTTACTTTCTAAAATATACTTTTTTTTTAATGAATATTAAGTTATAATATCCAAGAATATTAAATTTTCCACTCGCTAACATACCATACATCCTAATTCAAAAATTTCGGTCTAATGTTTGCATGTCACTTTCAGTGAGTTTTCGTGTTATTTCAAACTCGTGTATGATCGAGCACTACCTTACTACTTAACTGAATTAGATTCCTGATGGACCATTCATCGATTGCTTCTACCAAAATGATATTTACTTTTTGGAACACCTCAATCTATTGTATCTATTTTTCTGATGCGTAAAATGTTTACTTTGTCTATGATTTGAGAGTCTATTCTTGATTCAATTTGCAGATAAAATTTAATGACATGACTTTGAAAAAGACACCAGATTGATCCAATGCAACTTAGGTCTTAGGAGCTTTATTTATCAGCTACCTGAGTGCATCACAGGCATCTGAGATAACCTTAGATTCACATCATTTGTCTTTAAAGACTATTCACTTTATTACTTATTAAAAGCTGTAATTTGTTTCTAGAGTAAAAGAAAAAGTTACGACTAAAGAAAAGAAAGATAGCAAAGTCAATCAACATTGAAATATTCTAATCCGTCTCTATTCATAAAACTGGACATTCATGCAACACTCAACATATCCAATAAAGCCCGTTTGAACGCAAATGCCTCCATTTGAAATAAAAGTAATTCCTGGCTATAAAATCCTTATTACGAGCTACTGTCCATAAAACCATTGGATTACGTCAACATGAACGTAAAATAAGGCGGGAATCGTGGGTTATAGGGCACTTATGCCCACAGTTTGCGTTGACTGTTTCACACCTTATTTCTTTGAAGCTTGCGTTAGTTTTCTATTTTGCTAGTGTGTGATTGATGTGAAGCGTAGTTTATTTCTAATGAGTGCAGTAGCTGTTGATTCGGAGTTCACATATTTCTTGCTAATTGAATGTATAATTATTATTTATTTTACAAAAAATATGTTAATTAACAATTTAAATCAATGTCTGATATCGTCGGGGATAATACAATATCGCGTAAGTGATTGAAAAAAAGTTTTGTATTACCAATGCTAAGTTTAGTGTATTAAGGATCAATCTCAATTAGACTTTTTTATCATTTACGCGGTATTTCGCTATCCTCGACGATATAACGTTAGTTTTGGTCATTGGTATCAACATCTAGAATATTCAGTTATAACGTATAAGACCCACTGCGCAGCACCCATTACCTTGAGACATTATTATAAATTCAGATATTTTCTTTTTTATTGAAAACTAGCATTTGCCCGCGGCTCTGCGCGCTTTAAAAAGTTTTTCCGAGATAAAAGTCCCGATATATATTTTCCCGGGATAAAAAGTAGCCTATGTGTTAATCCAGGACACGATCTACCTGTGTGCCAAATTATATCGAAATCCGTTCTGTAGTTTTTACGTGAAAGAGGAACAAACATCCATACATCCAGACATTCTTACAAACTTTCGCCTTTGTAATATTAGTAGGATTCACAAACGAGAAGGTAGGTACTACTAATTTCTCTACTTCTAAAACTGTTCAATTTCAGTAACCGTTATCACACCAAAACATAAATGTAAAGAAGGAGAGCCAAGTTCAATCCAATAAAATATGCTTGGCTGTGGGCTTCCCCGCAAAAAGAATGGAGATCTAAATGAGTGCCAAGTTCTATGCAAAATCCAAATATGTATTTATAGGAACAAAATAACATGAACAAAATTTGACTTGGCCATTTTTCATTACTTCAGTCATTTTATAAAGTTATTCAACATATAGTATAGGTATACATCTTTTAATTCTGATAAAAACAGGCCAAGTCAAACCTAACCTACTTTAAGATCTCACATTGTTAAATAAAAGCAATTGTTATAGGTATCCAATAAAGCAAAGAAATACAGTTTAATACTTGTTCATAATGATATATTGTTCCTATAAATACATATTATTTGGATTTTGCATAGAACTTGGGACTCATTTAGATCTCCATTCTTTTTGCGGCGAAGCCCGCAGCCAAGCATAATTTTTGTATTGAGCTTGGCTCTCCTTTTTTACATTTATGTTTTTGGTGTGATATCATTACTTTTTGTAAAGAAAACTAGACAGATATTGAGTTATGTGGTGCCGAGCGCCGCCGACGACACACCGTTAGCCGGTTATTTGGCGCGTATTACAAGTTTTTTATATGGGGACACCACTTATTTTTTTACTTTGCTTTATTTTTATATTTCTGTTATATATAGCAAATGTAATAATACATATATTGGGATAGTTTCAAATATCTGCTTGTAACTGTTCCAACGCTACAATTATTTTATTAACTTTTTTTGTATGGGGACCCCCTATTTTATTACTTTTTCTTAATTTTTTAATTTTTTCTACCCTTACACACAATTACCGAGCTGGATTCCAAATTTCATCCTTCTAGGTGATCTGGAAGTAGGTTAGGTTTAGGTACCTACTATATGTCAGTCAGTCAGTACTAAAATGTACGACTTTCAGACCTTCATATCTTTATAACCGTTTGAGCTAGCTTCATGAAATTTAGGCTTCTAGATGTCCTTATGGATATAATTAAATACACGTAGTTTTATATGTTTTCAGTTATAGAAGGGTCAAAAGTGGCACCAAGTGGTTCGTGTAATATTACACTCGGCGCTGGCTAGCCAGTTCCTTTGCTTGAATTTGGCTTGACGCACTGCTTCGTGTCTACATCTCCATAATAGTATATTTACTACTAGACTTATGCTTGCGGCGCCGCCCGCGTGATTATGTTTTTTCCGGGATAAAAATCCCGCTTTATATTTTCCCCGGATAGAAAGTTTAGTAGCCTATCTTACTCGCTGATAATGTAGCTTTATATTGGTGAAAGATTTTTTTAAATCGGTCTATTAGCTTTTGAGTTTATTCGTTACAAATACCTATACAAAAATACAAATCTTTCCTTTTTTTATTATATTGAATGACGAGACGAGCATGCCATTAGCCTGATGGTAAGCGATACGACCGCCCATAAACAGTAGCAACACCATCCGACACCTTAAGTTACAAAGTACTGAGTGGCATTCCACTGCGCTCGTCATCCCGAGACATTAGATGTTAAGTCTCATTATTTTCAGTAGTTCAACTGGCTACAATTTCCTTCAAACCGAAACACAACAGTGCATGCACGCCATAGACATTGCGGTGGTAAACACCCAGGCGAATTCTTACATATGAGAGACCTACCACCAGTAAATTACAATAGTAAGTATAAATTGCGCTCGGAATTTCCCTTTTCACCCCAGGGAGAACCGAAAAATAAAGTTCACGACTAAAATAATTTTTCGTCGTGCAACTTTCCCTAATATAAAAAGATTGTCATTTTTTTCATCCGTTTTTCCGCTGTAAGTCCCTCGAGTCGGGGAAAATGTAAGAGAATTTTACTATCGCGCTGGAGGAAAACTGCCTATGGACGGGAGAGTGTGTTCGTATAAGCCTTGTAAAGATAATGTCATTTGAATGGATGATTGCAAAATATGAGGAAAATATACCAGCTTTAGAAATATACGCTTATATAGGGTATATACTTTATTACGAAAATATGTGATGAGCTTTAAATAAAGCTCACAGTTTTCATAGCTACCACCTTTTTTAATGTAGAATTTTGGCCACGTTGGTACGGAAATGATTAAAATAGCTATTGGCTCGTGACTGTGTGTTCTATATGCTGCTGGGATTGGTTAGTAAAGATATTGATTATTTGATCCCCTAGCACTAAAAAAATTGAAGTAGGCTGGTAAAAAAACGTAAATTGTTTAAATATTTTCAATAACTAACAACATAAGACAATGAAAATTGTTTCCTACCACACGTAGGATTAGAAAGTTAGTATTATTTAGCACAACAAAACTGAAGATAAAGTTCAAAATTGCAGGTTACTTCAATATTTAAAAAAAAGATTTGCCTTATACATATTTAACTATTCGCTTAGATATTTAAAGAATTTGCTAGAGATTTTCGCAATTTCCAACTAAAGAGGTGAGAATGAGCCGGCTCACGAGGGTCGAGAACTTATTAAAATTTAATATGGTGAGGATTTTCGTTACCTTTACTGTATTATGTACTCTTTAGTAGTGCTTACAAAGTAGAAACTGGTTTAATTTAATCGGAATGTTGTAAAACTGTGTCTATACATTTCTCGCTATAGAATTTTCAATTAGTTTAGGTACTATTTACTTCTTGTAAGAGTGTGATCTGCCGATATGGGATCTTAACGTAATTATGGGCATCACGAACTAAACTTTATATGATTCGAAAATCTTTGTTTCGACATTCATTGTTGTCAAACTAAAGTCGCCCATAGTTCATGATAAACAAATAATATCAAACCTGTATCATACTTGTGCTGCAACTGCTGAGTACTTCACTACTCAGAGAATTTAGGCTTTAGTCCACCACGCTGGCCTACTGCGGGCTGGCAGACTTCATATACCTTCAAAATGCTTATAGAGAATTCTTGAGTATCTAGCTTTCCTCACGATATTTTACTCTACCTTTAATACAAACGATAATTGATAAACAATACTCGTAACTTCGAATGTTCAGAGGTGTGTGCCTTGAGTTTCTATAATACAGTTTTAATTTATTAATACATTGATTTAGGCTTTGACTCTGTTCCCCACATTTTTAAGACTTTCATGAAACCAGACGTCTTTAATATTTCATTAAATATTTTAAGTCCTATTATCACATTATACTTAATGTACTATTCCCATCCAGTTTAACTAGACTTGCACTTGAAGTCTAAGTGCTCCCTCTAGAAACTCTGAAGTCGAGTGACAAACTTATTTCGAGGCCGCAGCTGCTTCGAGAATATTCATGCGAAACTACAATTCGCTTGTTAAATATTAAACTGGATAAGGGAATACATGTTTGTGGAATACATTGTCATAATCATTAATGTCCAGAATATTGACATTAATAATTATAATTCTAAAAAGAAAATACGCTACTGTTATTTCAAAGAATTATTAATTCTGCTCACGACTTTTGAGTGTTCATTTATACTATCTATACTAATATTATAAAGCTGAAGAGTTTGTTTGTTTGTTTGAACGCGCTAATCTCAGGAACTTCTCAACCGATTTTGAAAATTCTTTCACTAACAGGAAGCTACATAACTCCTGAGTGATATAGGATTTTTATCCCGGGAAAATATTTTTGTCCCGGAAAAACTTTTTCACGCGGGCGGAGCCGCGATCACTAGTAGTTAGTATTAATAGTTCCTGATGAATATGATCTGTGTTAAAAGCGCACTCCACTGCGATCTTAACTTCCCAGCTCTTCCTTATTATAGTATATCGATTAGAACGTGGTCCTTTCCACAAATGAGAGGTGGCTCCAGGATATTTGTGAGAAAATTCTGATTGCTAAATAATTTTCTTGTTCCTACCTACGATACCTATATTTCATATAGGAATGTTGTTGGATGTGCATTTGCAATATAAATCTGGTAATATTTCATTGCGGTGATTTCACTGTAATGAAATATTACCAGAAAATAACAATTTCGATACACGAATTGCAAGAATAATCGCTGTTGTCACCAATTAACGTGAAAACATCAAAATATAAGGAAGTCCGTTTCAGCAAATCCTTGTTCTGTCAGATCTTTGTAATGTGTGAGGATGACATTGAAGAGAATCTTTATTATGCAGCACTTAACAAGGTAGTACTTATAACTAGTGTTGTGAATATGGAATGATTAAAGATGTCTTACAGTTTGTTGTGTATGCGTACGTATACATATAAAGCAAGCATCGTGCATTAAACGTCAGTGTGCTAATAACCGTCTATCATTTAACACCTATTCCCGACGCAACAGTGGCGACGAGGCTACCGCGCAAAATAAGAAAAAAAAATATGTCTCAAACCCAGTTCGGTATTTTGTCATGTTTCGACCATGATAATCAGTCCTGGGAAACATATAAAAACCGATTATCGCAGTGGTTTATTGCTAATGACATTGAGAAGAATGAAGTAAAGAAAAGGGCAATATTATTAAGCGCACTCAGTGACGGTACATATAAGTTGGCATCGGATTTAGCGTTGCCAAAAAATATACAAGTTGTACCGTATGAAGACATTCTCAAGCTATTGGACGAGCATTTCACGCCGGAAAAAAAGGGCTTTGGCGATCGTTTTATCTTCTACGCGGCCACGCAGAATATAGATGAATCATACACGCAGTGGGCAGCACGACTACGCGGACTGACTCAAAATTGTCGGTTCAAGGACATCGAGGAGGCGTTACGTGACCGTTTCTTAATGGGCATGTTACCGGGACCCGAACGGGAGAAATTGTTCGCGAGAGATCTGGACGACCTAACACTGGCAAAAGCAGTGGAACTAGCGGTGAACATTAGCAACGCTCGCGCGGTGACAGCAACGGCGTCAGCGAAGGGGCTGGCGCAGAATGAGCAGCTGTACAAGATCGCGGACAGTGCCAAAAGTGTTAACATCAACAAAGTGCAGTGTAAAGTGTGTGGTTTAAAAAATCATAACGCGGCAGATTGCCGATATGCCAAATATAAGTGCAAAAAGTGCCAACAAAAGGGGCATTTGCGTCGTATGTGCACTAAAATAAGTTATATTCATAACGAGGGTACCGACGATGACGGTGAGTTATTCAATATTCGTTCTGTTAGTGGAGAACCCATGGCAGAACTAGTCCTAGTTCAAGGCGTACGAATGAAGTTTCAAATTGATAGCGGATCGGCCGTTACGGTTATTTCATTCCAAACGTACAAAAGCTATTTTGCTAATGTGCCGTTATCATCAACTATGAAACGTCTGTTTACCTACACCGGAGAAAGAATTAAATGTGCAGGAATCGTTAAATTACAGTTTACATATAAGGGCCGTACTTGTGTTTTAGATGTCTGTGTAGTTCATAACGGTGGACCACCTCTTCTGGGGCGCGATTTTATATCGATGTTTCGGTTACAATTGTTATCTGTAAATTATTGCGATAACCTAAATAAATTCACGGATGATTTACAAGTCCGTTATCCTGCAGTTTTTTCTAATAAGCTAGGTAAATTTAATCTTTATAAAGTGAAATTACACTTAAAAGACGACGCTAAACCGGTTTTTTGCAAGGCAAGACCCATAGCTTATGCATTAAAAGACAAAGTCGACACCGAGATCGACCGTTTGTTACGTGAGGGTATTCTCGTATCCGTTGAGTTGTCGGAATACGCCTCGCCTATAGTACCCGTTTTAAAACGTAATGGGGATATTAGACTTTGTGCAGATTACTCAGTTACAGTAAACAAAAATTTAAAAGTTGATAAATATCCTTTACCAACAGCGCAAGAGTTATTTACTAAATTACACGGGGGTAAACAGTTTAGTAAATTAGATCTCTCTCAAGCTTACGCTCAATTTGAATTAGATGAGTCGTCACAACAATATACTTGTGTTAATACTCATCGCGGCCTTTTCAAGTATACCCGTTTGGCATTCGGCCTTGCAAGTGCACCAGCTATCTTTCAACGTGCAATGGAATGTGTTTTGTCGGGAATGGATGGAGTCCTTTGCATGTTGGATGATATTCTGGTTACTGGAGTAGATACTGCTCAGCATCTAGAAAGGCTGAATATGGTTTTAAGGCGACTGCAAGGAGTTGGTTTGACTTTACAGAGAGAGAAGTGTGACTTTTTTAAGGATGAGGTAGAATACCTAGGTTACACAATAAATAGTCAAGGTTTAAAAAAATCTGCGAAGAAAATCGAGGCAATCGCTAATGCTCCAGTCCCAACTAATGTGAGCACGTTACAGTCGTTTCTGGGATTAGTTAATTATTATCGGAATTTCGTTCCACGAGCTTCGACCATCCTCAGTCCATTATATAATTTATTACAAAAAGGGAGTAAATGGGAATGGACTGAAGAACATATCGTTGCTTTTGAAACCATAAAACGTTATTTAACTTCAGATCAAACCTTAGCGCATTTTAACCCAAGTGCCACAATTATTTTGACCGTGGACGCATCGCCTACCGGACTCGGTGCTATATTGTCACAATTAGACGAGAGTGGAATTGAGCGACCAGTATCTTTTGCTTCTCGTACTCTTAACAAAGCCGAAAAACGATACGCTCAAATTCAGAAAGAGGCCACGGCGATTATATTCGGGATAAGACGATTCCACCAATACTTATATGGCAGGTCAGTACCGTTTATACTTCGCACTGACCACAAACCTTTGTTGTCTATTTTCGGTCCGCATCGTGGCGTTCCGGAAGTATCGGCTAACCGGTTACAAAGATATGCGATGTTTTTAAGCGCATATAACTACACGATAGAATATGTACGCAGTGCCGATAACAGTGCCGACTATTTATCCCGCGCTGGCACAGCGGAGTGTGGGTTGTCACTAGGGCACAGTCACGAGCCGGCAGAGCCTGCGGACGGTTGCGCGGAGAATGATATGATGGAGGATCGAGCGTCGTATGTTAATTTTGTTATTGACAACAGTTTGCCGGTGACTCAAAGTAAGCTTCGCGAGGAAACAAGTAAAGACAAATTATTGCAAAAAATAATATGGTATGTATTAAATGGGTGGCCACCAAAAATGACAAATTCCGAATTAAAACCGTATTTTCATTGCCGTCTGGAACTGTCTTATGAAAGTGGTTGTGTGATGCGGGGTCATAAAATTGTGATTCCTAAAAGTTTAAGAAGGGCAATTATATCTGAATTGCATAAATCTCATTTAGGAATAGTGAAAACCAAGGCAGAGGCAAGAGGGAGATTTTGGTTTCCAGGCTTAGATCAAGCGATAGAACAGTGTATAGCTAGTTGTAATGTCTGTATGCAGTTACGAGCCACGCCCGGCCGTACAACGCTTGCGGTATGGCCATATCCTCCACATGCCTTCTATAGAATACACATTGATTTTTTAGGACCGTTAAACCATAATACTTATCTTGTCATAGTAGATGCGTATTCAAAATGGGTAGAATCTTATAAAATAAGTTCGATGTCTTCTTCGTTAGTCATTTGTAAATTACAGGAGTTTATATCGAGATTCGGTTTGCCACACACCATAGTGAGTGATAACGGCACGGCTTTTACGTCTCAGGAATTTAAGACTTTTTGTCAAGTGAACAATATCGATCACGTAACTTCACCTGCTTATCACCCATCAAGCAATGGGCAGGCAGAGAGTTTTGTTAAAATAATTAAAAAGGGAATCAAATCCAGTTTAATTAATAGTGAAAATAGTAAGCAAAGTGACGCAACCTTATTGAAATATTTATTTGACTATAGGAACTCAGTACATAGTACAACAGGCTCATCGCCTGCTGAGTTGGTTTTCGGTCGGAAACTTCGTTCACGCCTTGACATATTGTGTGATTCACCTAAGTCGTCGACGAGTACCCTCGCTAATTATGTTCGCCAAAAACAGTGTTTACAGAGTAAGGCGTATGGCGGCAAAAATAAACAAAGTCTACCGCGGGGTCAGAAAGTACTATATAAAATAAACAGTATATACAGAAGTAACAATTGGGGTAAAGGCATTGTAGTTAAGAAAATTGGCAAGGTAATTTATTTAATTAGGGATATAAAAACTAATGTAATATATAAAAAACATAAAAATCAAATTATTGTGTATAAGGGTGTTGACAAGGGGCAATGGAATAGTCAGCTGGAAATCGATGATTTCACGAGGAGTAATTCTCCATGTAATATTCCGGCACCAGATGAATCATCCCCAGGGGGAAATGTAGAACATGTCATAAAGCCAAGTTCTCCTGACACGAGCCTCGAACCGACATCAAGTGTGAATGATCGAGTCAATGGGAATGTGGGGTCTTCAGCACCACCTTCAGAATCAGAATACTCTAGAGGTGCTGGTTCGAGGCTACGTTCACAGCCTAGGATCGATTATAAGCCTTTTTACGCATTGTGGTACATTTAGTTATTGAGATGTGTAAAATGTGTTTTTGTCAAAAAGTATGCCTAAAACGGTAATACTGCAATGTAATTAGTTACCTAAGGAAGTTGTTAATTTGATATATTAGTAATATTAAGTAATAATAAATGTTTAGTGCTGTATTAAAAGGGGGAAAACTGTTGTGTATGCGTACGTATACATATAAAGCAAGCATCGTGCATTAAACGTCAGTGTGCTAATAACCGTCTATCATTTAACACCTATTCCCGACGCAACACAGTTCACACCTTTATTTTAATGAGTTTGGTAGATAGTGCGTTAGGTTTATTATTAATCTAAAGGACCACCTCCATTAAAGCATTTTAGTCCAAGGAAAGTATCATCTGAAGTCTCAAGATGAATGCGTTCTCATATAAAGTTCAAGGTTTCTATGAAGACATTGAACTTAATATTAGCAAAATCCTACTAATATCATAAATGCGAAAGTTTGTAAGAATGTCTGGATGTATGGATGTTTGTTCCTCTTTCACGTAAAAACTACAGAACGGATTTCGATATAATTTGGCACACAGGTAGATCGTGTCCTGGATTAACACATAGGCTACTTTTTATCCCGGGAAAATATATACCGGGACTTTTATCTCGGAAAAACTTTTTAAAGCGCGCAGAGCCGCGGGCAAAAGCTAGTGTTGAAATATTTTAAGTTTGAAATAATGTAATTTGGTATTCACAGATTTAAAGACATTAACGACCTATCAACACAATGTTACGGAAAATTTATCCCTACACGAGCTTGTGGGCATGTGGTTCTAAAGACGCATGAATTTAATATTTTATGTCATGTGGATACAAATTTTCTGCTCGTATGGTTAAAGTAGAAGCCTTTTAGGCCAGTCTTTGAAGGGTTACGCTTTGGTAAATTAATGTACTTGTTCATGAAAGCTTTGAATCACTCGTTGTGGTTTCCGCTACAAAATAACTTTGATGTAAAATAAATTGAATATCAATATTTTTGTTTCTTTGTAAACGGAATGTGGTACACGTTGCATTCATATTAAGCTATAATATTCTTAGAAAGTATGACAGAAAATAATGCTAGAATGAGGTGGATTGGCCAAGTTTGAGGTAACCAGAGGAGTATAATGACTCTAAAGTATTCTGCCAAATGCGTCATGTAGACTGTATGACCCGCAGAAAATATTTGAAAAAGTTGATTTGCTAAAGCATTTAGCCTGCCTACTTAGATTTAGATTACAAATGTTGCCGTTGTCGGGTCAAACTGACCACACAGTTATTACCGAATCTAATTGTGCAATAAAAATATTTGTAACATAAATAGTTTCATATTTATTACAAGTAAAGCTAAACTGTAACGCATCAACCCACAAGTGTCCAACAGACACAAATATAATTTGTTTGATTTAAGTACCAAGGTAGATTGTTTATTTACGTTTATTTAAAATAATATTGTATCAAGTAGGTAATAAATCAACTCACAGTGCATTGTTTGTGTTATAATAGCAGTCTTTGTACTTGTAATTTTGAATATTTGGTTACAGTCACAGTGCAGTATTTTTTTGTTATAAGCCCGTCATACTCGTTTTTGTTCCGAGAAAGCAACACTGAGATAGGGAGAAATACAACATGCCCTTGATACAAAATCTCTCAAAAAGTCAAGAAATTTCCTTGCACCCATTAGAAAGTTGTTAAAGTATGTGTGCCTAAACCTAAAATAGTTTTATTTGCATGAGCAAAATGTTACAATCGATGAGCATATAACTTTTGAAAGTAGGGTATAGCTCAAACAGTATCTACCCAAAAATCCTGACGATTGACTAAAAAAAATACTTATACCTACCCTTTATTTGATTCGAATATCTGGGAAATGAGGGTCAAAATATTGCGTACAATATGGTCAACTAGTCATGTGAATCGTACGTTCGAAGTAGCAGAAACGTTACTTTTGGTAATTATTTTACATGCCTCATAGTAGGAAATCCTAGACACAACATGGTCTCATAGTAGTTAAATACTATGAGGATAAAATAAGGCTTCTATATCTAAAATTTTTCAACTTGTCATCGCATCTAATACCTTCAGCTTTTCTAAAAATAAATTGGGTTTGTATGTATGAAAGATGAATCGCACTCATATAATCCAAGACATGATGGCATCATCTGATGCTACTACAGATCAAGGAGCTGCTCAATCTTCTGAGCAAAAAGCAAGAACCGTTTTCATAATATTTGTCCATCGAAAATATACAAAACTTTTTAACAGTATTTTGATATGAAATGTATGCTCTGAACATTCGGTAAAAATATTATATTGTGTAATATATGTTTGAAAAAAAGTTATAAAAAAGGTAACATAAATAAATAATGATTGCTTATGTTTATGCGAATGTAAGACACCGAAATAAAAGTAGTTTTCGGATTTTAACGCGGTTTTTCTATTTTATCTCTGTAGTGTGTCCGCCGGACACTACTGGTCAGGTACGTTACAAAAGCATACTGGGTAGTTAAGGGTTAATATAAAAACAACTAATACAATTATGTTGCGTAAGTGTAACAATTTGCAAGATTAAAGTTATAATCTTAAAAGGCTTGGCTAACTTGGCAAGAGAGTCAACATGTATGTAAATCCAATTCTTATTAGCAAATGCACATACACTAATTTATTTTTCATCTCAATCCCTTTGACAGATATTGTAATACGAGACCACAATCAATGTCAATTACACTGATAGATGGGCTTTCCGTGACATAGACAATGGATTACCGAGTCATAGGTTGCCTGTGATTTAGTCGTGTTTGGTTAATTTGTCTGCGGTTATTAATTCGAAGGGTTTAGGGAACATTTGCGATTTCCCTTCAAGTGTATAGTTTAGCAATAGGCTAGCGTGGTGGACAATGAGCTAAACCCTCTCAGGAGTAGAGGCCGGTTTCCACCAATTAACTTATAATGTATATTTAATTTGGACTGATATCTTTAACGTATTAGCCTGCCTACATTTATTTTCGCCTTATCTATTTTATGGAATGTATTTATCTATTGCCAGTCGATATTTTTTGGGCTTCAGCTCACTTTATATCTAGTGTTTCTAGTGTTTCATATCTAGTGTCATGAAGCTTTTTACTCGAACCTTGAATAAAAAAATATACAAACCTAAAATTATCAGCAATGTCACTCAAATTCTGGATAAATAAAAATATCCAAACAGAAGGTCCAAAATGTAAACGAGCGAACAGGGAAAATTGTAATATAATTACGAAGAAAATCTAACTTCGAAACATAATTGGCAATTTATGAAGGCGTGAGAGTAACCGCAGGGGAAGCTGGGTTCGTTTATGTCCGGACATTTAATTCGACCCAAACACGCAACCAGTATTATCAGGGTTACCCATAAAGAATAAAATCCTCGCGGGAGCTCCAAAAACTGGGTAATTTAAGAGTACTACGTGTTTGTTTGTGTTATTGCAAAACATCATTTTATGAATTTTGTTGACGGCTAGTCGTGTGCCTGAATCCTGATGTGATTAAGCTTTTTAGTATGAATTCTCAAAAATCTTCTCTTAATGATCTTACATTACATAAAGAACTCTATACAAAATTGAATGCTTCTGCACTCCCAGTTAAAATTTTGCATCAGCAAGTTAATTAATAATTACACACACACACACTCACTCACGCCTATTATTCCCGAAGGGGTAGGCAGAGCCGCAACTAGAGCACCCACTTTTCGCCGTTATTCCGTTCCATGATGTGATAGGGGGCGAGCCTATCGTCATGTCGGGCACAAATTCCAGACTCCGAGCTGTTATTGAATAGAAAAACTCAATATCACTTTGCCCGACCCGGGGATCGAACCCGAGACCTCAGCATTGCAGTCGTACCATAATACAACTACGCCACCGAGGCAGTAAATTTTTTCAAATTAATTAGTAATTAGTTAAAAATATTATCAAATAAATTTTTATTATCAAATTTCTCATCTTCATCTATAAATACTTTATATATATAGACAGGTGGACGACGTTTACATTTTGTAATTCAGTCGTAGAATTACCAGAAATATATGTATAAAAGCATAAAGACATCCCAAAAAGGCATAAAACTCAGACACCTCAAGTAAAAGCTTGCGAAAGAATTATTTAAATGAAGACATATTAGCATAAATATTCATACGGAACCCGGCCAAGGATGTTTGGGATAGGGTTGGCACGTAAAATGCTTATAAAGTTGATAGACTGGATGTATTTTATACCCGATTGGATAGCGACCATTGTACACATTGTGACAACCCTTTTTTTATCGCGGGGAAAACGCGTTATCGCTACCACCAACGGGGGTTGAGTGGAACGGTTATGTTGGTTTCACACAGTCTTACGGTCCAATGTCGACACTCGGGAGTATAGCTTCATCCGAGCGAGCATTAGACCGAGTCCCTAACACTATGTACACCCTACACCGGCATACCAACCAAAACCCGCGGTGGCCTTCTTCGACGCCTACGGGACGGTCCCGGGGTATCTTGTTGCACAGAGATAGCTGCACGAAACCGCCCCTGCGCGATGCCGCATTGCGGCCCCTCTCTAAATGAGGAGGCTGAGAAACCTCCGACCTCAAAAGCACGCTTTGCGTCTACGACTGCAGGAGACCGACCACCGAGGAGTAGTTGAGCGAGCAGACCCCTACTGCTCGCCCTGCGACTCTCATTTACCCCATTTAGTCGCCTCTTACGACAGGCAGGGGATGCCGTGGCGAAATTCTTTAGATGCCCCCGGACCACAGGGCACGAGGCGCCGGTCAGTCGTCCACCCGACGCCTCCTTCGTCTCCTCTGGCTACGGGCGGGATCGCTCTGCTCATGATCCCGCTCGGCGCTCTCCTTCCGCGAGATGACGCACTCGCAGTAGGAGGCCATAGCTCGCCATGAACTCCAGCCGCCGACCATGGCGGACACCACGGCTGGCAGCGAGAGGTCCCCTCCGACGACTGCTCTAAGAGCGCTGCGTTGTAGGTCCACATTGTGACAACCCTGCCATAGTAGTTTGATGAATTCCGTTCTTCTAGCACCGTTTAAACTGATCGATAGAATTCTGGTGAATGACGAGGGCTCAAACGAGATGTCCGCTTTTTGTATGGGTAGTGGGCCTCAAAATCTAACCAGGTTCAAACTTTAGGGATATTATTTGGGCAAAATATGGATTCTGGATCCATTAAAAATTTGAACCTCTCCATTTATAACAAACTTTTTTTAAATGTTCATAATATTAAGTGTCGTTTTTAGGCAAAATAAAATTACATAAAGCTATAAATCGGAGGGTCTTTAAAATTAAACGATTTGTCGTAAAAGACTAATTTTCAGGAGTTCTATCCAAATATTAAACTGTCTTGGTTAGAATTTTAGGCCCGTTTTTGGGACATGTCCTTTTTTGTTACATTACCTGATGCTGGAACGGCAACGTGACCCCACTATGGCTGATGGTAAGTGGAGAGAGGTGGAATGCAGATAGAGTATCGACTGGCGAGAGATGGCTATCCTCGCCAGTCGACACAATTATGCCGGCCTGTTCGAAACCGGATATACACTAGATGTTCCCGCAACGCAATACACTTACGTGGGCTACTATAGCGAGTTTTAAATCTTGTGCAGAGTGGTTGCTAGACAGGTGATAACGAATATCCTGTCATCACCTAAATAATCCATGAACGTCCAGTTTTTAAAGTGTTTGTTCAATACTTGTTGGTTCCTTTGGTACTCCTTGGGAATTAGATATTCAGGAAAATAATATAACTTGTAATTGCTTCGTCAACTTGGCTAACAGTTTATAATTTAATTTTGATAAATGAATAGATAATATCATCTTACTAATGTTATTACGGAAACAAAATACTACACAATATTAATGATTAAAAAAAACTAATTTCCTACATGATTTTAGGCATCACTGGAAGAGTCCTACGAGGGTTTTTTTTTACATCAATCCCTTTCTGTGCAAGTTAAATTTTTTTAAACATAGTAATTTAAAACTCTAGTAAATAAAAACTACTTAATTAACTTGTTGCAAAAGAAAATTGTATCTATTCTAAAAATGCCAGCTTTTCCAATCCAATTCAAAGGATCTTTACGCTTGGCAGCTCCGATACAACAACAGTAAAATATTTTTATATAATTTTCAATTTAGCATCCTTGACGACCCCTTAGTTTTCGGTTTCATATTTTTCCTCAAGCATTCATTCATTCCTTGCACGTTCATTCCTTTTTGATATTACTTTATCGCGTGTGCCAACCCTACAACCATCTCGGTTTTACCTAAGTGGCTCGTGAATTATGGCTTACTGAAACTTTTTGGCTGGAGACTGGTATAAAATTTATTAAAATATGAAAGATGTTTTCGTTTCAAATATTTCGTAAATTATTTTAAGCGTCGGCAAAGCTGGAATCTATGTAATTTTCCATCTAGCTGAGAGCATTGGTATAGATTTGTTCCTGATTTGTTACCAGGGCTGCATCTCAGTTGTTTCGTTATTTGATTCGGTATTTTCCGTTACTCTAGCTGCAATTGTGTTATCGCAATATTGGAATTGTTTGGTTTAGTATTGTTGATGTACTTACACAATTTCTCATCAAACAAGAATGTAATTTCTCACTTTGAGCACGTAGTCGTAACTTGTAATTGGAGGTCTTGTGCCTCGCGTTTAGGAATGTCATTCAGTTCAAACTATAAGGAGCTGCAATTAGTAAAGAGTTCAATAGTTCCATACACTCCAAAAGAGACAATTAAGATTTATCTTTCTGAAGCATCTGTTTTCCAAAATAGCATGACGAAACGAGCATGCCGTTCGCCTGATGGTAAGTGATACGACCACCCATAAACAGTAGAAACACCATCCAGCACCTCGAGTTACAAAGTACTGTGTGGCATTCCACTGCGCTCGTCATCCTGAGACATAAAATGTTAAGTCTCATTATGTCCAATAGTTACTCTGGCTACAATGCCCTTCAAACTGAAACACAACAGTGCATGCACACTGCTGCTTGGCGGTAGAAAAAGACATTGCGGTGGTACCCACCCAGACGGACTCTTACGTATGAGAGACCTACCACCAGTAAAAGCATGTATAGTCTGTCCCCTACAAGATCCGCATACTGAGGTTTGAATATTGCCATTTGACCTGTTCATCGAGCTATGAAACGATTCAGGGCTTCTGAACGTGGCTCGGAAATTCAAATGCATCGTTGTTCATAGACTTATTGCTTTGATGACGGACATGTGCTGGCATACACGTACTGTATATATTGGTTTAGCCATTTGTCGCTATAGATATTTGGGTATATATTGGGTAATCGGTGTCAAAATTTTTAATACTTGAAAGAGTTTTAAATTGAAGTATTTATCGAGTAATGTTATATCTTTTGAGATTGATAATTATTATGGTTTGTAATTCTGCAATTATAACTTCTATGAAGGCAATACTTTATAGAGCTTCAAAATAACAAGTGACTTATACTTTAGCTGTAACTTACATTTATTGTCGGCGGCTATTATGTAACATGTTATCCAATCTAACAATTGTGTCTACGGCTTCCGGCTTGCAGCAGTGTTTATGAAGCAGTTCCGATGTCGCCCACATTTAAATTCTATTTATTATACAAACTAACATACCATTGATGCTACGAAAATAAATTGGATGAATGTTTGAAAATCTCGAAATAGAACTATGACATTAAAGTTCATAATCTAATGGCGTCACCTAAATAAATACCCAGTTAAAGTTCGTGAAAAAATTGTTCCCTACTTTCAACTTCTGTAGGTATCCAAAATTAGATGACCTGCGAAGATTCATACTCTTAAGAGTATTGCTGACATATCTCTTTGCATAAATGGTTCTTGTAGGTCAGGCATTACTGGTTTAGTGTGGGAGGAAACCACAATTTTTAATTACAGCAAAATGTCCTACTTACTCATTTATTTGACTATAAAGGGGTCTCTTTTTAAGGTCCCTTTTTGGGGTTGACATTTTTATCGTTCAGTTTGTAAAGATTAAAATAAAAAAAGTTTTTAGAGGAATTAATACCTTTACATAAGGCTTTTAAAGCTTAAAGTTGACCACACACCAGCAAGTAGGTCACCAGAGGGCAACGGATTGTCATCTTCGTATATTGGTCATATAATAATATGAACTAATTACCATTATTAATTGAGCCACACACATCGACTAATGAGTATGAAATGCCGCAAAATGTTGCTTGGTATTGCCTGTTAAACATTTCTGTGATAATATTAATCGTTTTAGCCTTACAAACAAACATTCTGTTCGTTTAAAAACGAAAAATACAGCTATAAGAATGTAATAACCAATTGAATAAACAGATTTTATTTGGAAATAATGTAAATAAACTTTTAAGTTATTAGTTTACTGCGAAATTCAAAAAACATGCGAGCATACTAATTAACAAATCATCTTTATTGTACTGATATAGAGAAAGAAACGTTAATTGACCTTCTGAGACACAAATATACAATGTTTTGAATGTTTTCCAAGTAACTGGTGGTATTTAGGTGTACTCGATCTGTTCTGTTGATTCAAAGATCTTTTGGATCTTGGCTTTATATTGACTAAGATGAAACGTTATTATAAACTAAGATTACTTACGATTCTTCTTTCTTCTTTGTCGTATTCTTCATTACTGAAGGTCGTGCCCGCTTTGGTAAGCCTTGGTGGTGGCGGTGACGAGCCGCTTCCACTCCACTCTGTCTTGTGCCTGTCGCAGAGCCTCCGTGACTGGGACTCCCATGACTTCTTTGATAGTGTCAGACCATCGGTAAGGTGCTCGGCCTCTAGGTCTTCTGCCGTCTACACTACCCACCACAGCCAGCTTATCCAGGTTGTCTGACTGCCTTCGTGCTATCTTACTTACGATAAGACTCCTTAACTCCATCCCCTTTTCCTTAAAATTGTGCTGCATAGTAATATTGTCATTAAATTTTAAGGCACTCGGACATAAGTACCAATAAAATTCCAGTCATTTATTAATCATATTCTCGCTTCTCTTATGTCAAGGACAAGGAAAGGTAAAATCTCATTAAGAAAATCATAAATGGAACACTAAATTATCTTATTGTTCATGAATCTCACAAATCAAGTACAAATCACACATTCATTTCAAATCCAAGTCAGCTTAATGACGTTAGCTTTCCATTCCCATTGTCACATTTTCTTTGACTTTCCTCAGACCGCACAAAGCATAATAAAAGTGTTATTGTCAGCTACGAAAGCTCGGCTAACTACCGTCTAAGTGTCTCCAGCTATAGGGTTATCACGTTTTAGTTTTATTTGATCTCTTTTTCGCTGGAGACCGTGTAATAATCATCATGCGAACCGTTCGTCAGCTTTCTTGAACACCCATAATTGATGCCTTTGTAATTTCGAATACGGTTTTTTTTGTGTAATGTATTCGACTAGGAAACGTTTTTTGGAAATTAATACACGAAGTTAGGGTGTAAATGAATGTTGGTGTGAGAATATTTTTGGTATAAAATGATTATGACAAAGGAATTTAAAGCAAGCGGTTACGTAATAATTTGTGGTTGTAAATCTTGCTACAATCTCATCGTCCTTAAGTCTACCCTATCAGTTAGAATGCAGATGATTTCTACGTAACACCTTGAAACGTCATTGTGAATGAATGGCCTTGTCTCTTAGTGTTGTTCATCCGTAATTATAAACCATTTAAGCTTCGCAGTGCTGAAATTCTATTTGTCTGATCTGACACTATGGATTTGCAAAATCAGTTTACTTTGTACGTAATCCATTTGGACCAAAGGCTGTCTACCTTCATTGTCATCTTTTTGAAGTTGATTGCTATGAGATTGTCTAGGTACCTTCACCAATTCATTTATGGACAAGCTTCGTTTCTTGACATTATAAGTAGATCTTAGACCTTAGCAGACTATATTATACTTAGATGACAAGATTTAGGTGATTTTCCTCTTATTCACACAGTCATATCGCCGGCTTTTAATCAACATTCGTACTTGTTTTGCCATCAGTTCAAAACTGAAAAGCCTCGTGGTATCAATGGTATCTACTTGAAATTGACAGACAGAACTATAATCAAAATATGTTAACCCTTTGTGGTCTTGAATATTTTAAAAACAATTTCTTTCCATCTCCACAATCTTCCTTGTCAACCCTACGTAAAATGTTCTTCAATTACTGAGGCAGAACACCAGAGTGCGAGGGCGTCGACCAAGTGGAACCTTACTACCTGTTTCAACGGTTTCGATGCGACACTTATCACTTTCACCGTGAGGGGCGGAGAATTCACCGTGACTTTGTCTCGAGTTTAATTTGTTTATTGGGTATTAATAGTTACGTGTGTTATATTATTATGTTTTATATATACTGTATCAGTCTAATATGGCGTGCGTGGTACGATACCGCTCTGAGGCTCCGCGTTTATAGTGATAGTAGGTTTATTCTGCTCAGCATCAACCCGGAGACTGGAATGTTACACCAGGAAACCCATATGGCGAAAAGTGGGTGCCCACTTTTTCACCTTGTTTCACCTCTGCCTACCTCTACGCGAATAGAGACATGATTTGTGTTTTATTTTTGTTTGTTTTATATAACTATGCTTACACCGAATTATAGTTTAGCTTTAAATTCTGTTACAACCAATTAGTAACATGGCAGGGTTTTGTGTTTATGCCTGTTTTAAAATTATAATATAAAAACTTCGTGTTCTTCCGTAATAGTTTTTACACAGTCATCTGTCCCTGGATATCGTAACATAGTTACATTCCAGTAAAACATAATATAGATAGTCATAAACATGACCTATCCAAGGTGACTTTATATCAATGCCACTCTAACAAAGTGAAATATTCGAATATTATAATGGATGGGAAACACAATCCGTCTGGGAATTCCGAAGTATTGCAATACTCGGTCCAACGTTCAAGCACATTGCAAAAATATATATCTATATTGGTACAGCTATTGCATATACAGTTAAACTTTCAACAAGATATCTGCGCTGGCGCATATCGATTTGGGAGCTTGGTATGTTTCTTGCTACTGAATAAACGGAAAATATATAAGTTTTTTTCAACATAACAGGTACTGATTTTCTTTGATACTAAGCTGTTATACTAGAGGCCTGTTGAGGTTGACCATGATAAACCCATATTCACAAAATAATTTGTAGGTATCGGCAATATTTAGGTCGTTTTTAACTTCATTAACACAATCTTTTTATAATCAAGTACTCATATATGTTTTTAATGATAAACAATTTTTAAGAAAGTTTAACCAACAACAAACATCTTCACTTTATTAGTAGATTTTCTGGAAAAACAAAATACACAAGGATTTCAAATAGGCGTACAGTAGGTCTTGGAATCAACAGAACAAATATGAATAAACTATAAACCCATCTAAACTGGAACGATGCCATGAAACATTGCAACAAGGGTATGGATTCACTTCCTCTTCTTCATACGTGAAACATCCAGTAGCTAGAAAACTCTTGCAAAGATTTTTCTTACCTGCCATTAATGCTTCATTAAGTTGACTTATATGACAATTACTGAGGTAAGTGATAAATAATTCAGGTCACAAATTTAATTTGAAATATTGCATACATAAATTGACTAATAAGATTAGAAACGTAATCAATTTTCAAGCAAGGAAGACCTCATTGAGCCATAATATGAATTATTTTTGATATCGAAAACAATGAATTAAAAAGTAATATACATCTTTTAGTACGTAAAAACGATCAAACGCAATGGAAAAAACATTCTTCTTCATAAACTCAAACCAATAATGCACCGACAATGAGGAAAATCAAAACAAACTTCGAAGTTCAATGCACGTGCGGTGATGCTATCGACTGCGGGATTAAGTTTACGGCAAATAACTCGTACTTTGGTAATGTTGATAAATTGGTCATAAAGAATGGTTTATTTTATGACTATAATACTCAAAAGCGAATAATAAATTAATATTCAGATTTTGGCGAAATGAACGAGCTTGACTCTTTTATAGCTGATTTAAGTACTTGAAATACAGATGATGTAGACGTCTTTTTTACATGATGTTGAGAGGATTAGACATTACGATGGTTATTTTAAAATCGATATAGATTAGCACATCTATATTATCTGAATAGCAAAAATTTTTTAATAAATAATACTGAAATCAATCAAATTGTTTCCAAATATATTTAACAAACTAGAACAAACAAGATATTGATGGCGCATCCTCACATGAATTTAACTAGCAATTACAATGCGATTAGAAAGCAGTCTAATACAGTGATT
Organism: Lapara coniferarum; assembly: GCA_949316025.1. Lineage (NCBI taxonomy): Eukaryota > Metazoa > Arthropoda > Insecta > Lepidoptera > Sphingidae > Lapara > Lapara coniferarum. The sequence continues at coordinate 22,899,786 of OX438932.1, forward strand.
AACATTAATCTTACTGGCCTTCACTAAAATAACCTTACGGCGCGCCAACGGCAGAGCGAATGCAACGGGCGCCAGTATGATTGTCAAATACAAATAACCGATCTGCATAAACGAGTTTGAATGACGTGGGACTCTGTTCTACATAATATCCTGTCCTATTAAACGATTCTATATTTATTTCATGCGATTAGTGTATTAGGTCTTTCTTCAATAGATTGCTAAGCTGTATTATTGAGGCTTCGGGACTTTTAGCAAGGTCAATCGTTCCATAATACGCATTATCGCCAATAGATTTATGTCTGTAAACAGTAGCTGTATCACCCGAATCGTTATTTTATAATATTAAATGCCACTACTTCTGTTATTTTGATGCTAAAAATTATTTTTTCAAATCAACATATTTTTTAATGTTCGATCCAAAAGAAACATTTTCTGAACCCTAAACGTAATTAAATAATTTGATTCGAGTAATCGAAGCTTAATAAGAGTTAAGCATAGTAGTCGCTGCTCCAAATTATTCTCGAAGATTATGCTAATACACGGTACTTTAATGCTCCTCTCATATTAAAAGTGGAAGATATTGGCTCAAGGTTAAGTTCATTAGAAAACCTTGAGCAAGGTTGCTAGATATTTATCACGATGTGCAATTTAAACTCCTACATCCTAATGCTACTCTCAATCATTGTAATTGCTACATTTTTCGGAGATGCATCGACGTAATCAAATTTCTGCCAGCAATTATTTAAATACGCTATGAAACTACTGTTTCCAAGAAGGTTTTTATGACGATGAAAAAAGATTCCTGAAGCTAGGAAATATCGCTTCAGAGAAGCAGACTAAACCTAGCTCCTGCAAAAACATTTCTACAAACACGTTCAACGTGATAAAACCAATAACAATAAGTAGAAAGTTGCTCTTAACAATTTTAGGAAACACCGAGCTTGTACAGTGACTCATCATCAGATATTGTGATTTGAAACAATCCCAATAACGCTTATTTATAATTTGTTTACTAATGTAAGAATGACTAAGCGTAATATTAAATATTGAATGAATTATTCGTATTTATCTTGAAATCTTTTAAGATGTTCACGGAATTTATGGCGCGATATTATGTTTGCAACGTGTTGGTTGATTTGTGTCTATTTTTTTACCTCCGTGGGTGTAAGTTGATTTGGAGCTTTCTGATAGGTTGATATATTTTAATAAATTAGATGATTAGATTATTCTCAATTCTACCAATGACAGATTAATAATATACTGTGTCGTCCCTAAAACAATATGGCGATAACTATGTACTATAAAACCTGGAATATAGTAAAAAAGAAATACGCTAAGGATATCGTAGCCACGTTGTACAATGAACACCGGTACTTCATATTTCCGGTATAACTTTATACTCGGGTTTGTTTTTGTGTATCAATGACCTCAATTTGTAGGGCATTTTTGGTATCGTATTCTTAACCCGATAATAGGTGGATCGATGTACTTTAGTTAAGATCCACGTGGTTTATTTCAAGGTTGTTATTGTTTCGAACTTTGTACTCTATTGCAGTAGAGACGTGATTATGGATTCCAGTTTTGTCATGAAAATATCTATGATATTAATACCATCGTTTATCTCCATAAAATTTAATATACCTCACTTGTGTAATTAAAAGGTAGCCAGAGTTGCATGAAGGACGTTGGAATATTCATAATCGTAAATAAATATTTTTTCTTTTTCTCAGGAGTAAGAACTTTCATATTATGCCAGATGTGATAAAAATAGGGCACACATCCCGCACAGGTTCAAAAATACTTAAACCCAATGAACTCTAACTGCAGATTCTATTTCGAATCGATGTTTACATCGAAAAATAACGCTTAACTCTTGAGAAATTCGCTTTGATATTTGTGTATATTGAAAAGGCAACACGTGTTTATACGTTATCAGTAATACATACAAACTCATTATTATGCTACAGTATGTGTTTTTTTTTCATTTTATTTCAAGTAACTATGAGATAGATAGATAGATATTCCTCCTAGCCAGTTTTCGGCCACGGCGGGTTAATCTCAACGGAGATCAGCCAGGTACGCAGGAGATATATAGTGCACAAGTGTGTGCGCAATACACAGGTACACTTCGCTCTTCCTTCACTCTCATAGTCCGGTGAGACGGCAATCCGACATGACCGGAGAGAGATCAGGCGCAGGACCAACGGCTTTACGTGCTTTCCGAGGCACGGGGGTATCACACCGCCAACTTCCTGACTCCGAGCTGCGACTGAGTCATTTTTAAGATGGAAAAACCCAGTCACAATATTTTTTTGGCTCGACCCGGGAATCGAACCCAGCACCTCAGCGCGTAAATCGTACTCGTAAACCGTACTTAATACGACTACGCCACCGAGGCAGTCTCATATTGTTGCCGTAACTATGACTCATATTGTTAGTAGGTACAGTCAGAAGTTTATATTTTGATTTTTTTCAGATACTTGGTCTGCTGACTGTACACATGAATACTTATGCTATGTTAGTAACAATTATAGTTTTGAAAATGGCGAACACCCTAGTCCACGCGAGACAGCGTAACAGTGACATATATAGACAGTCAAATCTGTCCGCTATTGTGGCCAGAATGCTGTTGGGACTAGTCTTGATTCTGCGCACTAGGGATGCACATCGTTTGCGCAAAGTGGAAAAAAATCGGTTTGCTCTAGCTTCGGTAAACATACCAGAATCTCTACAGAAACGTGGCAGCCCCAACGTAATTTTTTTAATTGAATTAATTGTACGGTAAAAAAACCGACCAAGTGCGAGTCGGACTCGCGCACCGAGGGTTCCGTAAAATTTACGGTTTCCGTAATTTTTGCTTTATCTGTGCTATAAGACGTTGCTTCGTACTATATTTCAAGATTCTAAGTTCACGGGAAGTACCCTGTAGGTTTTGATTCCCTTGCGAGTTTCGAAAATTTGCCGAAATTTGTGGCATAAACGGCTGTATCTTTTGATTGCGTTGGCTTAGAAGTTTGAGTTTTTCGCAGCTCCAAGGGAGAGCAGACCTGAGTATTTGATATACATTTCAGCTCAATACCTCTACGCGTTCCTGAGAAAAAGGGTCTTGACAGACGAACGGACGGACAACAAAGTGATCCTATAAGGGTTCCGTTTAAGAGCGTTTTATCCTTTCGATGTACGTAATCCTAAAAAATAAAGGATGAAATCTTGAAAAGAATAAATTTGATGGATTTATACTCATGATAGATTTGCTTACCTTTAAATGTTTCACGTTGACTTTTACGATGTCTCACCCCTATTTCCCTGTCTAGGGGTAGGCAGCGGTGTATCACACCCAACTTTCGTCAGCTTTGTTAGGTCCCATATAATTGGTGGAATGTTTAGATTTTTTTCATGTCAAATTACACAGATTTAATAAAAAAAAAAAAACAAGATATAGACTGCAGGAATAGCTGAAGACGGGTAAAACCCATTATTATACTTGCTACATTGTTTTTAATATTGTGAATTCTGAAAATTCTTTTTCAACTTATTAATAATGGTCAAAGAAAACGACACAAAGAGGTGCACGTAATTTATAACTATTAAAAAAATTGCTAGTTCTAAAAACCCAAGCTTTGTAGTTAACTATTTGTGTTAAAGTTTACCGCTTGGGATCGCTCTGCCCGAAGCGCTGTAAATGTGGTGTATTTAATTACAACTCGAGAGAAAACTAGGCAACATTGCCTTTAGGGGACAACATTGCCAGAACTATTTTAATATTAACTACAATTTCAATACAAAATGAAACTCAACTGGACTTGAATTAGTTTTAATAGCTAGGTTAGGGATTTTCCTCACCGGTAAGGATCGCGACGCGTTAAAAAAAATGATTCGTCGTTTTTTTCATCTCCTATTTCCTGCCAGCCCGAGCTTGGCTTTTTTATTTTTATTGATTTTGCTCCCTATAAAAATGTATGTAGTTATATAAGTGACTTTTTGAAATAATTATTATTAATTTAACGTATCTTGACTTATCATAAGTGCAACTATGTTCGCCTACGTGATGAAAAAAATATTTTATTTTTAATATAAATTATGTCATTATTATTTGGAATAATTATAAATATCATTTTTACTGGACGCGGAACAAAACTACTTCACATTGGTTTTAGATCATTCCTTATCACTTGTCAAATTATTTAAAAACTACCTTTTGCTCGCTGCTCCGCCTGCGTAAAAAGGCTTTCCGGGATAAAGTCCCGCTTCACATTTTCCCGGAATAAAAAGTAGCCTATGTGTCAATCTAGGACATGATCTACTCGTGTGCTAAATTTCATCGAAATCCGTTCAGTAATTTTGGAAAAGTTCAGTAACAAACAAACCGAAAACAGACAGACAGAATGACAAAAATCCCTGTTTTGTGTTCAGTTAATCTTTAGTCACTCCCTTTCTTTTTCATAACATTTTTTTAAATGCACGGACGCACCGGCTCTACTGCTTTATTATATGGTATAGATATCGTGAACTACCAATGTCCTGGCGATTACTAGAAAAAAAATCTCCATGTAAATTAGTCGTTGGGATTATGATCGTTCCGAAATATCTCCATAAAGCAGTGTAAAAATTTAGATCCACGTACTTTCTACTTAATATTATTCTAAACAAACAGTAAACAGTTCAAATAAAACGCTTCACGCTAGGCTATGTCTGCGTATTTTCTGTATGAATCCCGCAAAGAATGGGGTGCTATTATTTGCAAACAAAAGAGAAGGGAGGAACTGTAATATAATAAGGAAGTCATTAAAATCTTACTCCTGTTAGATAGTCAAGGTATAGACGCGTGAGAATTTTTTAAAATTATTTATATAATGTAGAATCAATGCAGTATAATAATATACTGTGGTAATGTATGATTTTTTTGTTCCCTTCCTTACACACGGTATTTCTTTTTTGGTTTTGTTTTCTCCTTCTTATTAAAAGAAGAAGGCAAAGACGCTTAGCCATGCAGCGTAGTCTGCTGTTTCTTTTCGAAATCTAAGGACTTCTTTAAAATTCAAAGGCCGGAGACATGTCTGTAGTTGTGTTAATAATAAGGCCGAGGCCATGCCTGCAATTTTCTCAAACTATAAGGTTGAAGCCACGTTTAGTTCTTTTTTTTTCGGTCTTCCGTTACACATGGTATTTCATGAAGTGTCAATAAATTCTCATATCAGTGCTTTCATATTGTCCCGCCTATGGTTAGAGTGACATCTACATTATTGCATATCTGGAAACATGTATTAAGGTATGGGATTTAGAAATAATTTTAAATACGGTTTCAATATATTTTGTATATTTTTCCGGCCCATTAAAAATCTACGTAAGTAATAAAAAAATGAATAGTCAAATCACTACTCAAGATTTTCACGTACGTACTCCATGTCTTATTAAATAAAATTGTCAATTTATGTTGGGTAATAAAAATAAATAATACAAAGAACAACAATTTAACATGTGACAATATTACAGACCATTCTAACCTAGTAGCTAAACAGCTAAAATCTCGAGCAAAAATATTTCAAAACATAGAATAACCTCCTTTTAACACTCGCGTAACATTCATAATTGCAAACACGCTGTATAACACGTTATCAGTAGCGAGCCGACGGCCTCCGTCCGACGATCGATCCGCATCAATTATATCGTCCGCCGCTACTGGCATTGTACTGTCTTGTCAGGTACTATGAGTTTGAGTACAAGGCACATGAGGATTGTAACCCACCATGAGCATTGCTAGGGGAATTATAAGGGTGTTGCCTCTTCAGATAATTACAGAAAATTGTAAAGTATTTTAGTACATTCATTCTTGACGGAGTGATCATCAGTGTTGAGTTAGGATGCATAAACAATTTTACAAACATACACTCAAACCATTACTCTCGAAGCACAATTAGAACATCCAGTTTTGATGAGCTAATATCCAATAAATGATGTGATCGGGGCTGTAGCCATATCGGTCACGAAAGATCCTAAATGAAAGTTACGTAATATTTGATTGTATTACGTTTTCTGTTGATCAGAAAGACAATTCATAATAAAGAAACATTGTAATTTTTGTTGCAGGACACAAGGACACACGTCGTTGTAGAGTTGTATGAAACAGAGAAATCATACGTCGAAGCATTGGAGATATTAGTAAAGGTAAGCTCGTAATATTATAAAATGGAAAACACGGTCCACACGAACAATGTTTAGTAGTATCCTAAACTTCACAAACACATTCTGCGTGACCAAACATTCTGGAAAAGTTGGGAAATTTTGTCCATAAACAGTTATGTTGGTCACCAACATGGCAATCAAAACTGTGCACATTTTGTGAACTACGGTTCTTTTTCTTTCTTTTTGCCTGGCGTTATGCTGGCCTGGTACCAGGATCCTCCTTCTTCCTGCAATGTTTCCATTTTGCTTAATCTTGAGCTTCCTACACAGTATATTGATCCTCATAATATAAATATTACTGTAATTTAGATAACGTCAAATCAGTGCTTCTTCGACCGCCCACCTATAAAATTTGTTAACGGCATTATGTATGTATGTATTAAAAAAGTATAATTTGTTTTCTTCCTTATAAAAAAATCTCAGCTCTCAATAACTAAATAACTCTCATAGCTACAAAATAACAATGACCAAACGTTACTCAAATAAAGCATCCTAAGTATGTGTATCTATCCACACTGTGGTTATAATAAGTAAGTCTGTCAGTTGATCTGCACGGAATTAACCGCCGAGTGACAAATTCATTATATTTATGAGCTTGGCGAAAACTCAGGGCTGCCACGCAGCTTCCGTCTCTGTCGACCGCTATTTCATCATTTCGTTTTGTAGTCTTTTATGACAGATATGTTTCGGGATTCTCTTCATGGTCGAATTTGGCTGGAATATGATGGTTTAAGCTGGAATATACAACGATTTATATGAATGTTTTGTAAAATCACGACATAAAAACATGGTACAAAAACTCCTTCCTCGGCCATTTCACATTGACATCTTGTATCAAATTATTTTACTGTATCCAAAAATAATTAGTAGGTTACAGCACAAAACTGTAATGTTAGTACCTTTACTGAAACATTTCCAAATATCATCAGCCAACCCATCAAAAGTATTGTTAATAAAAAGAAGGAGATTGATTAAGTTAAAAAAAACTCAACCACAAAACTGCTGCCAACCCTAAATCATCCAGTGGTTTTTCCATGCAAATTTTCCGCTCCACCTTCCTGTCATGTGGGTTGGACTATTTGTTTTTCTCCCCCGCCCGCACCCCCTTTCCCGACGAAGTACAGATTCCACAAAAGCTCCATTGAAATGCGGTCTGTGGCTTTATAATTTCTTCCCGCTATGTCTATTTGTATGTGATATCTTTTGTGTGATATATGTTAACTAATTTTAGGACTGATGTATAAGGTAGTAACATGTACAAAATTACATACATACACATTCACGCCTTTAATTCTCTTTTTGCCATGCGTGATAGGGCGCGAGCCTATCGCTATACCACATGTGTAAAATTACATGGTAAACTTGATGTATTTATTGCATAAATTACGTAATTTCATTTTCGCTTCCTATATACAATGATGGGCATACCCTACAATGGACGAAGAATAATGTAGTGCTTTGGTTCACCTCTTTTTTAAAATGCATTTATTATACTCCAATTTGGGGTTCAAGTTAAATTTTAAAGTTTGTCGCAGAATTAAATGAACTACAGATTTACAAAGAGAGTGAGGATCCTGAATGTCCTTTTGGTATTTCCTTACATGAATAGGAATATCTAGTTGTACGTAGATTGGAATAACTTTAAAAATACATGTCAAACTGCCTCGGTGGCGTGGATTGTGTTATGGTACGACTGCTGAGGTCTCGGGTTCGATCCCCGGGTCGGGCAAAGTGATATTGAGATTTTCTATTCAGTATCAGCTCGGAGTCTGGAATTTGTGCCCGATATGACGATAGGCTCGCCCCCATCACATCATGGAACGGAATAATGGCGAAAAGTGGATGCACTAGTTGCACCTGTGCCTACCCCTTTGGGGATAAAAGGCGTGAGTGTATATGTATTTATGTATGCATGTCATAGTTAGTTCATCACGTCCAACCCACTTAGCTAATCTTGTTGGATTTTATTTTATTTTCAGACTTATTCATTAAAACGGACCCTTGTCAATATGCATAAGGTACATAGTATAATTCAAAAACAAACCTAGCCTGAAGGCGTATTTCATTTCGCTCAGATTTCTTCCCACTTTGAGAAGGGTACTTGACTGTCAAATGCACAGTTGGGTCACGAATGTAATCCCGTCTGAGCTTTATTAGATTTTATTCTTTGCACGTGGGGATTTAAGATTTTTTAGTTTTCCTGTACCTATTTTTCTTGTCAAACGTCTACAGGTTAACTAATTTTAGTAAAATTAAGTTCTGAACAAACAGCTTGTGACTTTTGAATGTCAAAATGCAAAGGATTGGTAATGGATTATTTTAATTAAATTTTTTTAACTTATAACGGAACGGTAGATGGTCAGTGTTAATATCGTTGTGCCCAGTGGTTTGGGAGCATTTAGAGAGTTCCGCCACGGAATTCCCTGCCTGTCGTAAGAGGCCACTGAATGGGGCTTGAAGAGAGTCGCGGGGCGAGCAGCGGAGGGCTGCTCAGTCCAATTTAAGCGACTCCAAGGTGGACGACAATGCGGGTGGTCGGTCTCCCGTTGTCGTAGACGTCAAAGGCGTCCTTTAGAGTGTGGGGGCATCTTAGCCCCCCTTGTATAGAGAAGGGCCGCAACGGCATCGTGCAGGGACGGTCCCGTGTAGCTATCTTAGTGCAACAAGATACCCCGGGGCCGCCTCATATGTGCAGAAGAAGGCCACCGCGGGTTTTGGTTGGTATGCCGGTGTAGGATGTACATAGTGTTAGGGACTCGGTCCAATGCTCTTTCTTTCTTTCTTTCAGTGGTGGTAGCGATAACGCGTTTTTTCCCCGCGAAAAAAAAAGTGTTAATATCGTTAATAGAATTTTCCCTTAATTTTAGTGATACCGTAAGCTTATTGGTATAAAATACGAAATCCGACTGCACATTGGACTTTCTTCCAAGAGTGATATTACTCTAGTCGAACGAAGTCAGTCTTTTGTGACATCCACATACCTACAATACTTTTAACTATGGTTATTTTGGCAAAAATAAAAATAACTTCCGATAAAACCATCATTCTTGGCTCGGTTTCCGCGAATTTATAGCCACAACCGTATCATTAAAGGCCATTTATGATTTCTAACTAATCAGAACTCTACCATGAAACTCAACGAACAGTCAATTAACATTAATCTACCAGGGAGTTCCCTGGACTTTGACCTTGGGTTTATGGCTTACAGTAATTACCAAGGTTACACAAGCTAATGTTTTATCTGATATCGTATAACAAGGTACTACGAATCGTGATTCATTCAAATAAAGATGGATTAATTTAGTTATAAAACACATTTATATGCCGACAGGAAGCGTCATTTTGCTAAGTTGTATTCTAAACTATATTATATACTAAAATTAAGTCTTACTTGAATTTCTTACAAGTGGTCAACTGTAGCTACGCATCCTTCTTTGTTGAGTCCAATAATTTGTATATCCTTATGGATGCAGGCCGCTTCTGACAGGTTGGTCTGGAAATTTTCGGAGGAGGCCTATGTAAAGCAGTTGATTTCAAAAAGCTGAAGAAGAAGAAGAAGAAGTACAACTTTATGAAGGTCTACAGAATAGGTTATTTTACATGATTGAGATTTTTTGCAGTAATTCTAGACCATTCGGTTATGGGGTCAAAGCATATTGTTTTTGTCACAGAAATACCTTCAGCCTCTGAAGAGTCCAGAGAATGCTGGTCTTTTAGACGCATTTCTGGTGGACGAGATCTTCTATCAGGTCCCCGGGATCCTGAACGTGCACCAAGTGTTCTTGGAGCAGCTGAGGAGGCGGTTGGAGCAATGGGACCTACAACAGAAAGTCGGCGACGTCTTTTTAGATGTGGTAAACTATTAATTAATATGGTGATATAATTCATTTGAAAGATAGAAACTAGATTAGTTTTCAAGTCGTCATACTAAGTGGGCCTTATTTCCTGATACAAAAATTACGTGTATTAGTTTTGAGTGTAATATCGTGCTTATACTACAATTACAGCAGTACACGAATAGACTAAACATCATGATTGTAAAAGCTAAGCTTTAGTTCTCATCTTTATCTTTAATTGTTTTTGTTCTATATTTGATACTACAAGCAACTGCGAATATTTAGCACAGCCGCGAATGAAAATTTTAATATTTGCTCTCTTCCGGATTGGTGCTTTATTACTAACAAACTTGTTATTTCAGTTTACGAAACCCACCGTGATGGACACATACATGTCGTTCATAAACAACTTGAAGAAGGCGAAGGAAACAATCAAGACAGCCGCGGCGTCGCGGCCTGCCTTCGCTAAATTCCTGGACGCTATGGCTAGGGACCATAAGGGAAAACTCTCCTTGGACAATCTTCTCATCAAGCCGGTGCAGAAGTTTCCAAGTTATAAACTCTTGATACAAAGGCTGATAAAGCATACGGGTAAGTGGAATTTTATTAAAATGAAAACGAACTGTGAATCTTGTCAGAATTTGCTTTTTCACTTGCCAACACCATCAGAACCCAAGACAAGTTTAACTGCCATTAGTATAACCTACTGGTTAACAAAATTCTGTTAAAGGCTATACGACAATCACCATCATACCTGCATCTTGTTGTACCTTCAATCAGAAGTTCAAAAGTCCTATTCTGCCCTGCTAAGATCAAAAGCCGAATCTCAAAAAATATCCTGAACTTGATTTTTAAGGCATCATATAGCTTTATAAATGCACATCCAATGAACAATATAGCCAAATAGGAGTATATCTTTAAAACATGCAATAAAATTTTAAGAAAATTGTCCCTATCTCAGTGTTACCTCAAATCACAAAGAGTGAAACGAAAACTATATTTAAAAATCTTCAATTCTCTCGAAACTAAGTACTAGTTATTAGGTTCTTTAGTTCCACATTGTAGCCAGCACAATGAGAGCAGTACCTACCTTGCTATAATTTGCTGTTTTCAGCCATCGTGTTTACGATCAGTCAAACGTTATAAGCAGTTGTATCCTTTTCCATCAAACGGCTAACCCGCCTCGCCATTCAGTATAAAAATATTATGATAGATTACGATCTTAAAGCATCCAATTTGGAAGATTCCGATGCTATGTTATGGAACATAAACACTTTTATTAGACAAATTACTTTTTATGGTACTAAACTCCCTTATGACAAGGTTTATTGGCCTGCCGTGATTCAATCCCCAATCGTAGCGTGACATTTGAGTCACGCGAACCTATATTTACGATTCACGTAATGAATAAGTTAAAACCATAATAAAATTCATTGAGTAAATGGGCTTAAAATAACACGAGTTCTTGACTTTATGCGATATGGCTTTAAAAGGTCATTGCTTGTATTAAAAGTGTAATTTATGTAGGATAAGATCTATGAATTAAAACCCAAGCAATAAAATTAAAGTTTCTTGAAAGCATAACTGTTTTATTTTTTGTTTATATCATTCCAAAATCTTCTGATTAAGTAACAAATAATTCAAAAATATTAAAATAATATAAATATTTGATTGATTGTAATCTTTACGAGGGTTTCACTAATTTTAATAGATTTAAGAGCATACAAATTACACATACACAAATCTGTGGATTGGGTGCAGTATCAATATTGATGAATCTGAATGAACACTTTAATTCAACAGACCAAATACATCCCGACCACAAGTTATTACTGGAAGCTCAAAAAGAGATCCACGAGTTATTAGAACTGATAAACTGTACGGAAAGAGAGAGCTTGGAGCTCGAGCAGCAACAGCAGACACTACGCGAACTGGAGCAAATGATCGAAGGTCTGTCAAACCTGGTGACCGCAGACCGCATGTTCCTAAGGCATGAGACAGTGACGATGCCCTCAGCACAGGGAACCATTAAAGATAGAGCTCTTTTCTTGTTCAACGACACATTGCTAATAACAAGTGTGAAGAGACGGACCGGTACTATTAAAAAGCCTATTCCGTGAGTTAATTTTGTATGTTTATGCAAATTTATTTACATAATGAGATATTGATGTAATAAAATAGTTAAATAATGCTTTTATGTGCTTTATTCTATATATAGTCATTTAGGTACGCGTATAGTTGGAATAGTTAAGTCTTTTTTGATTACGAAGGCTAGGTCTACATAATCTTTCACCAATGATGAATTCACCAATAAATAATAAGTAGTATAAATTGTTTATTGGGGCACCTAAGCAGAAAACTTTAAGATATTCAAAGGCCATATTTAAGATTCTTTTCTACAAGCCTTAACGCCAATAGAATAGAAAAACTGGGAATGACGTATCCGTACGAAAGACATCGATCGGAATGTCATTCACAAACATGTTTTTTTCTATTAGCGTAAACGCCTGTAGAAAAGCGTCTTGGCAACAGACCCAGATATATTTATGCCACTTTTCCTGAAAACTATCAAATTATTGATTTTATCTTATATTCTTAAACTAGTTTTTGCTCGCGGCTCCGCCTGCGTGAAAAAGTTTTTCCGAGATAAAAGTCCCGCTTTATATTTTCCCGGGACAAAAAGTAGCCTATGTGTTAATCCAGGTTATGATCTACCTCAAAGACAACGAAAATGTGCTAAATGTCATTGAAATCCGTTGAGTAGTTTTGGAGACGTGCAGAAAAGAATGATAAAAATCGCTGATTTGTTTTCCATTACTCTTTTTTAGTCACCCCCTTTCTTTTTAATCATATTTCTTTAAATATACAGACACACCGGTTCTACTGCTTTATTATATGCAAAAGAAATATTTTCAGAACGTACCAAAGTAGCATAGCGAGTCAGATGGAAGGCAACAAATACAAACTACTCATGAGGATATCTTTGGCAGATCTTGAAATTGTTAAAGGTAAGTTTGAGACTAGTTTAATAGAAGTAGCTCGATTAGTTTGAGTGATAAGGGATATCTTTGTGATGGGTTAAAGTTTCGTGTTCACAGACTTAGCAAAACACGCGAAGTTGATTAAGATCATTTGAATTACTGGTGGTAGGTCTCTCATATGTAAGAGTCCGTCTGGCAGCACTGATGTGTTTCGGTTTAAAGGACATTGTAGCCAGTGTAACTACTGGACATAATGAGACTTGACATCTTATGTCTTAGGATGAGGAGCGCAGTGGAATGCCACACAGTACTTTGTAACTCAAGGTGCTGGATGGTGTTTCTACTGTTTATGGGTGGTCGTATCGCTTACCATCAGGCGAACGGCATGCTCGTCTCGTCATTCAATGCAATAATTAAAAATAGTTTAACATTTTGAACCATTTAAAAATAGAGTCACATAAAAGTCTCGTAAAAATTAACTATTGTAAAGAATGTAAGGAACGCTATAAAATATCAAACAATGAAATACGTTAGATCAATTTTTCATTACATACAGGCTAGACAGGAAATATGAGAGTATTGCTTTGTAACTTCTTTAAACTGGGTCAAGCCTCTTCAGGTACATTTCATAAGATTTTTATATAAACTAGTTTCCTGAGCCGTACGTTCTTTTTTCCTTTGCCTTGATATTGCAGCTGTTATTAGGTTAGATTTTTAATGGAAAAATTAAATTGCTCTCGAGTAAGGCTTACTTAGTTTACAGTGAAATGTTTTTGTATTTCATTTTTAGAGCTAAAGCTAACTGCGGCCACTTGAAATTTCCTTTTATTTTTAAATGAAAATGGCAAATGTTTTTGTGATTTCATATAATTACTTACCTCTCTAAATTGAATGTATGTAATGTATACGTTAAATGATTTCAATTCTTTTTAGTGTAAACAAATTTAAATATCAAATTCTTCACGTCTTTTATCGGAAATAATATTTTATAAACAGGTTTCTGTATTCAAGTGTGAGTAAATTAATTTAATAGCTTCATCACAAACTTAATGTCTCTATAAATTTCATATTAGCTAATCTAAATATTCATCGTATACATTAAAGGAATTGTTACAGTTACATACATCTGAATAATATTTTGAATTTATTTCGTATTTTGATCTATATGTTTAGTATTTTATTTTACTTAATTGAGGCGCTCTTTTTATTAATGCTACGGAATGACGAGACGAGCATGCCGCTCGTCTGATGGTAAACGATACGACCGCCAACAAATAGTAGCAACACCATACAAAACTTTTAAGTACTGCGTGGCACTCCACTGCGCTCGTCGCTCTGAGACATTAAACGTTAAGTCTCATAATGGCCAGTAATTAAACTGGCTACAATGTCCTTCAAACCGGAACACAACAGTGTATGTACACTGCTATTTAGCGGTAGTAATGTACATTGCGGTGGTACCTATCCAGACGGCTCCTCGTATACGAGAGACCTACCACTAGTAATATTGGCAGGCAATTTACTAGACCATATTTTTGTAACCATAATGATTCTTTGTCTTTCTATGAGTATTATACAGGGTCATTTTTACATTGCGTTACTAAATGAAACTACATATTCGTCTATACATCTGCTAACATCGTGCTAAAAATCAACAATGAATAACGAATACTTTCGTCAAAAATCCCGGTTATAGTATTCCAATTTTGTTATCATTTTGTAGTTTAGTGCGAATATGGTGTGTGCGGAAGTGAATTTCTGACTGAAAATGTAATGTTGTTGCTGCGATGAATTCTCCTAGAGCAGTCATATTGGCATTAGGGTGTGTAAACTTAAAGTTAAATTTTATCGATATTTATTTTGTTCGAAACTAACACTTTTTTATTTTACATCTGCGGTTAAAATAATTTAATGGAAAATGTTATTTTCAACGAGATAAGTATATGGTTTCATTTATTAACGCAAAGTCAAAATGATCCTGTATTTTTATCTATTCTCAGAAGAAGGTTTTCGCAACGCAATAAAGCGATACGCAGAAAAAAATTAGGAACACTGGGCTACTATTACAAATACTTCATAAGATAATTCTGACATAAAATCAATAGGAAAATATCTAAAGAACACCTGATTTTCAGCTAAAGACGAAAACCTACGGCGAATAATGCACGAAGTAGAAACACTGACTGAGGACGTGAACACACTGACACAGATATCTGAGCATGTGGCAGCGTTGCACACACAACACTCGCAACTAGAGGAAATTGTGAGGGACATGCTGCATTCATTGAACAGACAACTGTCTGAGAGGCAGAACAGTGATACGCAACTGTGTTATATGGAGATCAGTGTGCACACGCCGTAAGTGTTTTGTTGAATGTGTATAGTTTTGTAAGTTTTGAAATTTGAAAAGCCAACGGAAATCCGAAATATCAAGAAGTAAAGATCGATTACAAAGCCCTAGTAACACGTAATGTTGTAATGATTATAAAACCAAATTTGTAATACTATGAAAAGTATGAGAAGTCTGCCAACCCGCACTAGGCCAGCGTGGTGGACTAAGGCCTAAACCCTCTCAGTAGTAGAGGAGGCCCGTGCTCAGCAGTAGGCAGTATTTTATACAGAGCTGATATTATTATTATTATATATTTATTGTGGAAGATCAACGGGTTCTGACAATATGGCAATAATGGAATAGAAATATTGTATCCATTTAAAATTTTAGATGAGATGTATATGAGCGCAAAAAGATTAACAGATAATTTAAATTTTACAGAAACGGACCAGAAAATCTAACTATAATATATCCAAAAGCAGAAAAAAGGAGCAGCTGGGAGGAACTGGTGAATGAGACCAAACAAAAACTATGTAAGTTGTCCTCCATTAAAACTACCCAATTTTTTAATCACTTTGTTTCCTTTAAAGAGAACTGATTACTAGTAATTGCTATTTCTGTATATCATCTCTTTGAATATCATCACATAGTCATTGATTGTTGATGGAAAACCCATATAATAAAAATAATTCAGTTCGTTACTAATCCTTATAAATCAGAAATGAAGATGGAACAGCAGATTTCTTGGGCCTTAGACAATCCCATTAGCTAAAATGTAACATCAAACGAATATTACGTCATGTCTTTTTCAATGAATGAATTTCAAAAGAAAACTGTTCCATTACTTTCTCGACTCTTGCTAATACTACATTTCCAGGCGTGTATGGACAAGAAAGGCCAGCCCCAGAATTCCTATCACCAGTTCCGATTCGTAAAACCCGCGCCGGCCTGCAGTTCACCTGCGCTGCCCCAACTCTACCGCCCAAGGGACAATCGCCTGACGTTTGGGTAATATTCCTTAGTTTTATGATGAAGAAGATTTTATATTATGATTTTTTATACATGTCAATGGCCATGTAGTGCCTGGTTAATGATTTTATATTTTTATAGAATCCTGAAAAAGAAACAGTCGAAGGCGGGACTCGAACCCACGACAATTTGAGACAAACAAACGATTAGCAATGGATGGGGAGTGTCGAGGTAGCTCAATTGGAAGAGCACCGGCACGGTACGCCGGAGGTCGTGGGTTTGAGTCCCGCCTTCGACTGTTTCTTTTTCAGGATTCTATAAAAATATTTAATCATTAACCAGGCACAACATGGCCATTGACATGTATAAAAATCATAATATAAAATTAGAAAAAAGTTTAGCGACTCGTTTCGGTTACTTACTCCTGTAAAGGAGTAATGCTGAGTTAGTAGTTGCAATAACTGCTAACAGATGTCGCTGGTCATCTCCTTTAAGAGAATTAAATACGGATCCTGAAATTAGCAATCGATGGCATTAGTCGAGGTAGCTCAATTGGAAGAGCACCGGCACGGTACGCCGGAGGTCGTGGGTTCGAGTCCCGCCTTCGACTGTTTCTTTTTCAGGGTTCTATAAAAATATAAAATCGATGAAGAAGATGTTCCATTATGATTATGGTTAGTAGACAGAAAGGTCAAGGATGTTAATAAAGCATGAATTATGTTAGTTCGTTTAATGGCCTAACCACTTTCAGTAGTAGAGGAGGCCCGTGCTCAGTACTGGGCAGTATTATACAGGGCTGATTACATTTCATTCCGGTACTAATAACATTAAAAATTGAATAAAATGTACAAGTCCTTCGCCGGTTGTCAAAAGATAATTTACCGATTGTAAAGTGCTATCGATGCGATATATGGAAATTAACTTTTAAAGCTTAGATCGAATTGAACGATAAATTGGGTCGGTAGTAATTTATGATCGTCAACCTATATCGACTCTATTGCTCCTGGTCGATATTTCTATTAGATAAATACAGTCATGCCTTTATCTCCAAAATTAGTATTAGGGTAGATTCAACTAGCACACAGTGGTGTGTGTTCCGTTCTATCATGTGACGTTATTTTTTTTTCTTTTTTTTTATGGCATCAAATGACGAGACGAGCAAGCCATTCGCCTGATGGTAACAGTACGTTCACCCATAAACAGTAGAAACACCATCCAGCACCTTCAGTTGCAAAGTACTGTGTGGCATTCCACTGCGCTCGTCATCCTGAGACATAAGATGCTATGTCTCATTATGTCCTTTAGTTACACTGGCTACAATGCCCTTCAAACCAAAACACAACAGTGCATTCACACTGCTTCTTGGCGGTAGAAATAGACATTGCGGTGGTACCCACCCAGACGGACTCTTACATATGAGTGTCCTACCACCAGTGAAGGACTTACTACCTAAGGACCTATTATTCTTGGCCGTATTATAATAGCATGAACATCCATTGTTATAATAGCTTGCCCGTATATTCCTAGGTGTGCAACAGCGACGGGTACGTGGGCCAGGTGTGCGTGCTGACGCTGTCGCCCAAGCCGCAGGTGACGTCATGCAACGGCGTGTGTAACGCGCGCATCCTGTGCGTCGCCTGCGTGCCGCCCGCGCCCGCCCTCACCCGCCAGCAGACGCTCGATATACCGTGAGTGGAACCATCATACATACATACATACATACATGGGGATAGCTCGAGCCTGTGATCACCCGCCAGCAGACGCTCGACATACCGTGAGTGCAGTGGCGTGCCTAGTGTTTTGGATGAGGGCAAGCCCAAGCAGACCTAAAGAAATACGCATCTCCGATTCATATAAAATGTGCACCTATAAGAAAGAAAATCAATAACTAAATATAAAATTAAAAAAACTCACAACCCGTACCGGGATTCGAACCAGGGCCACGAAAGCTATATTCATACCGCGCACGCAATACAACTATGCCATGGAGGCGACCTTGTAAAAATTAGGTACCTTTATTCAAAAATTATTCAAAAACGATTTTAACCCATTGCAACTTCTAAGAAGTTTTTGCCCTAAAGATAAACTAAGTACTTAGATTATACCTGTATCATCTAATGTAAGAAGAAGTAAAAACACTACGATAATTAAATAATTTTACCAGATTGTACCTAACTATTCCAAACACTTGTTTCGTTCGAAAAAAATATGTAAGACCAACAATACAACTTGATACATAGTCGTATTACGTATTAGAGCATCCAAAAAGACAATGGTAAGTTTTGTATACTGATATAAATACCTTTTATATTTCTTCAAATATATTTCACGCCTTTTGCAACTCGTTGAAAGTTGTTGTTTTCCATCATAACCTAACAAATTTACCTTTTTCTTGCCAATCAAACCATTTCACACACTATAAGCTTTAGAAGGAACAATTTCACTCATATTTATTGCACCTTAAATGCTTAAAATAACTCATAAACCACTATATAAACACAAATACTTCGAAATATTATTATTCACGCTCAATCAAAACAAATAACTGGTGTTGTCAGGTCCGAGTCAAAATTGCACCATGAAATTAATGCTGAAAATGTGACAAAACTTTTTGATAAATAAAATTATAGTACTATATACATTAAAAAATATAACTAGACATGTAAGGATAATTATATTAGTACTAAAATCCTTACATAATCATGATAAATAGAAAAATACGCATTTACATTAGGAATATAATGCAAAATAAAAGTAACCATATTAGAGGTAACCCTTTCAATTGGCAACCCAAGGCATTAAGCCTGGATTAATTTCCAGTACTGATTGCTATAGAAACTTACTATAGCTATACATTTGTGGTAGCAGTTGATGCGTATTCTATCGATAATTTTGAATGAGGCAGAAATATAGCGGCGAAAAGCCAGGTAAAACCCAACGAGAGAGAGAGTGATAAATATACTTTGTGCGCACTTAGCTGTTTTGTATTAAGTATTAAATGCGTGTACGGCGCGGGTGTGGTGGTGTGTGTGTCTAGGTATAGTGGTGTGTCACTAGTACGCTCGAGGCGATGGTTCAGCGAACCGTAGCGCGGGAATTTTAAGATTGTAAAGAAAATTATTTCGAAGCGTTTTAACCGTAAAATGTTGGTTATTTTTCCACATTTGGTTTTGAGTACTTAGGTAAATTATTTTAGGGCAAGCCGGGCTTTTCGGCTTCTATGGAAGGACCGCCACTGCGTGAGTGGAACCATCATACATACGTACATACATAAATACATACATACACACATACGTACATGCATACATACATACATACATGGGGATAGCCCGAGTCTGTACTCATCCGGCAGCAGACGCTCGACATACCGTGAGTAGCATTTCAAATATCAGAGGATCTCAACAAGGAGCCTGCAGTCAAGAATAGGTGTAGTAGCTAGCAGGTTTTCTGGGTCTTCAACAAGAGTTTAATCCGTCAAACCCTGCTTATATATATAGATGTATGGGGAAACACTATATACTCAGACGCCGTCGTCCGTAGCGGGGCTTGACGAGTCAAGAAGCTGTACAGTGGGATAATTATACTAATTGTTGCTATGAAATTAAGGGTAGTAAACAGTTTATATTTTTAACTCCTCTAAGACATGAATAATCCCAGAAACTCTCAGAGTTTCAATGCTTGGTATCATAAAATGCGTGCCATAATTGATTATGCAATGGTGAAGTGTAGCCAGTATAGTCTCCCGCCTACTTGCTATAACTATTAATTGTATTACTGTCACTTTATGGAGATTTTCCCACAATTTGAGTGATTCAAAAACAGATTATTTAATTTAAAAAGCACACCACACAAACCTTGAAATGAATGATCCCTTATTTCTGAATTTCATGTTCTACTGTTACAAACTTCTAGATGATAATAATTTGGTCATCTAATTTTATAGAAAGTTAATTCATTTACCAATTACTTTTATTATTTTCAAGGAGCACGAGTTCGCTGAACAGTACCGGATCGGTGAAGCCTGGTATCAGCATATCTGATCCTGACGATAGCTGCAAAAACATTCGACTGGACAGGTACAATAATTCTGAAATATTTACATACATACATATACACTCACGCCTGTTATCCCCGAAGGAGTAGGCAGAGGCGCAACTAGTGCACCCACTTTTCGCCACCATTCCGTCCCATGATGTGATAGGGGGCGAGCCTATCGCCATATCGGACACAAATTCCAGACTCCGGGCTGATACTGAAATATTTGTTAGCATATTATAAGAAATAGTAGTTTTGGGGATCATCATCTGTTGATTGTTCCAAGTCTGCAATTCGACATAAACAGTAGCAAATATTGACAGTAAATATGATAGCAAAGTCTAGAGTAAAACTAACTTATACTTAGATTTCTCAATGGCAATCACAAATAATAAAAACATCCAGCTGTTTATTCAAAAAGCTATGGGGAAAATAGGGATGCAGGGTGAATAGAGACCAAAATGGTAATGAACTTTTCACACAAGTATACTCACATACTGGCATGAAGACAGTTTTCATTCCCTACAATACATAACACCCAACCTCCCATTCCAGTTCATCATCCAGCGACGATGAAGACGACGGTTCCTCAACCAGCGAGAACCAGGATGCGCAGTCCGAAAGGAGCCAGGAGTCTGCAACCATCAGACTTCACAGTAGCTTGACAGCCAGTCTCGGAAACCACAGGAGTACCCTCACTCCGAACCATAGCAAGAGTCTGAGTACTCCCCATACTGGGCAGAATATTCAGGTCCATCCAGTGATGAAGAGCAGCTCAAACCCAGCGGTAGATAAGCAGGCGATGGGGATTACATCGGGTAAGAATTAGGGTATTAAGAATTTAGTTTTTTTTCCTCTTTGGCAAGGCGCAGTTTCCGCATCTGCCAGTGTCAAAGTTTTAGGGTAGACATTTTTTAAAGTA
Source organism: Lapara coniferarum (assembly GCA_949316025.1). Taxonomy (NCBI): domain Eukaryota; kingdom Metazoa; phylum Arthropoda; class Insecta; order Lepidoptera; family Sphingidae; genus Lapara; species Lapara coniferarum. Next base: position 22,921,044 of record OX438932.1, read on the forward strand.
TATAAGTTGCAGTTGTATTTTTTCTTTGTTATACTCAGTACTAACTACTATGTCTAAGTAAAGCAGTGGCTACCTTACCAAGACTGTCGAGAAGTTTTGGCGGGAACAAAAAAATCACTTGATTAGCACTGTTATTTCTATTCACTTTATTTGAGCTCTTTAATAGAACTATATTGGACAATATACCACCATAATTATGCAATATAACACTAAGTATCACCAAAATAATTAATTAAAACAAGAGCACCTCATGACACTTCCACGTTCCCGCCAAATCACCAAGCACTTAGTTTGTCGACGTTGCCCGTGATTGGTTCCTTAGTCGATGCTCGTCGTCTATTGGCTTACATGTGCCACAAGACTTCTATACACTTTCATCCAATTTGTACATACGTGAACTCGCCTCCATCGCTGTTCATCTGTGCTCATTACTTATGCCATTTGTATATTTGGGCCTTGGTACTAATATCAAAATGGTGTTACTCTGGTGTTAGTAAATTACTTGGACTAGATCTTAAATGGGGTTCTGAAACTCTCGTCTAAATATTGTGACTTTGTATAACAGTATGAAATTACTCTGGTGTTCATACATACATATACATATACACTCACGCCTTTTATCCCCGAAGGGGTAGGCAGAGGCGCAGCTAGTGCACCCACTTTTCGCCATTATTCCGTCCCATGAAGTGATAGGGGGCGAGCCTATCGCCATATCGGGCACAAATTCCAGACTCCGGGCTGATACTGAGTAGAAAAACTCAATATCACTTTGCCCGACCCGGGGATCGAACCCGAGACCTCAGCATTGCAGTTGTACCGTAATACAACTACGCCACCGAGGCAGTCTGTTTTCACATAAAAGTACTTCAGTGGGGCTAGGATGTGAAAAAGAAACACGATACGTCTCCGCTTTGTTTTATTGTGATTGGTTGAGAGACTGACGTGTCGGTCTCTCGATCAATCACAAACATCAAAATACCGATACGTCAGTCACTCAACCAATCACAACAAAACGAAGCGGAGACGCATCGTGTTTTTTTTTTCACATCCTAGCCCCACAGAGTGGTGACACGTTTATTAGGTACTTTAATTAACAGTAATACCAGTTTTATACAAAGAAATCTATAACGTTAATATGTGTTGAGTTGAACTGACATTCATAACTTCCCACACTATTTACTCTGGTATATTATAACGCACTTAAACCCAATGTAAATAATGTTTAATGCTAGCAATTTTAGAAACACACTATAATTTCCTACGTCTGTAGTTGTCACATTTCTAACCTGTTGCACATATTGGATGTTTACCTATGTTTTATTAATCTGTCTTTAATGTGTGCCTTTCCTTCTATGCCACTTAGTTACCGGACGAATGCTAGGTAATATTCTGTAAATATACGCTTGCATGCATGCATTAATCGCTTTATGTAATACCAATGTGGAGCCGACGATACTATATATGCTACATATTTAAGCAGGTGACAATCTATATCAAAATAAATTATTGTGTGTTAATTCTTCCACTTTCCTTTTAATGCACAATGTTGTCTATATTTCATTTTATATTTATATCACCTTTTTTACATTTTTTACACTATCCCAAAGAGCTTCACTATTTTTTTACATTTACTCATATTTCAAACATCTTTCTAGCTTTATTTATACTACAAACCTTAGTTTCTTTATCACCTATTTTATTCCAATTCTTCAGGAACCCTCTCTTCTCCTGCAAGCCGTCAATCATCAGAAGACAGCGGGACGACTGCCAACCAGCCCACGATGTGGCTTGGAACTGAAGATGGTTGTATCCATGTATATAACTGCCTGGACAACATCAGGATCAAGAAGAATAAAGTGAAACTGCAGCACAATTCGGGAGTTCATTCCATTGTGTAAGTTTTTTTACCAGAACGATTACACGAGTGAATCAACTTAGAATTATGACTTCAAAAAGTACCCGTAGTACTGCTGTTTGCTCTTCTACTAGAGACAAGACATTAATTTATTTAATAATTCCCAACTTTAGTTTAATTAATTAAGTACATTAATTTATTTAATTACTCGAACAGAAAGTTCATACACTTGATTCTAAAGGAGGTGTCCATTTTTTGTTTGGGGCTGGGTCTCAAAATCAAACAAAGCTCAAACTATATGGATATGAAAGGGGCAAAAATATGAATCTGGGGTTCAAAACATATCTTTAGATCCCTCCATGCATAACCAACTTTATTAAAAATTTTCATTTTAAGTGTTGTTTTTAAGCAAACAAAATAACATACATACATATATACATATACACTCACGCCTGTTATCCCCGAAGGGGTAGGCAGAGGCGCAACTAGTGCACCCACTTTTCGCCGTTATTCCGTCCCTTGATGTGATAGGGGGCAATCCTATCTCCATATCGGGCACAAATTCCAGACTCTGAGCTGATTGATACTGAATAGAAAAACTCAATATCACTTTGCCCGACCCGGGAATCGAACCCGAGACCTCAGCATTGCAGTCGTACCATAATACAACTACGCCACCGAGGCAGTCAAATAAAATAACATGAACCTCAAAATCGGAGAACTTTAAAATTATACGATTTTTTGCAAATGCCTAGTTTTAAGGAATACCATCCATAAGTATATAAAGTATATGTTTAGAAATTTAAGCCCGTTTTTGGACAAGGCCTTTCCATTAAGCTTAAATGGATTATTTATTAAAATCACAGTAAGTACTTTGGATGAATGTAAACGTGGTGAAATTGATATTTTTGTTCCAGTTTCGTGGAAGGCAAGGTGTTTGTTGCTCTTGGAAACGGCGACCTTGTGGTATACTGTCGAGATATAGGTAAGTAAGAAATGATGACCTATACAAAAACCATCTGGCTAGGAGTAAAGACATCCACGACTTCCCCTGCCTGACGTAATAATAATAATACCAGCCTTGTATTAAATACTGTCCAACTGCTGGGCACGGGCCTCCTCAGTAGTAACTGAGAGGGTTCAGGCCTTAGTCCACCACGCTGGCCTAGTGCGGGTTGGTAGACTTCACATACCTTTGGAATTTTTATAAAGAGCTTCTTAGGTATGCGGGTTTCCTTACGATTTTTCCTTCACCGTTAAAGCGAACGATAATTGATAAACAATACACACGTAACTTTGAAAAGTCAGAGGTGTGTGCTTTGGATTTTGAACCTCCGAACATTGTCTCGGCAGGCCGTTCTATCCCCAACCAGGTTATCGTCTACTTATATAAAGAATAAGTTGTAGTATTACAAATATAAGTCCATTAATTATTAACGCTGGCGTTTCATCTTGATTTCGGCGCCCCATTGCTTTGGCGCCTGTGTGCCGCACACTTCGAACATAGCAGCGCAGCCCTGTTGCCACCATTGAAAGCCTCTGCAGAGTCTATTGCGGATTGTCCCCCCTCCCCCCGAGGGCTCGTGGTCGGCCACCAAAGCATCTGCAGAGTATATTGAGGATTGTGTCCCCCCCCCCCAGAGGGTTCGTGGTCGGAGCGTTGCGTGATCGCGGTGGGGTCCGGCAGCAGCCCGGTGAGCAGCATGCTGCTGTCGGCCGGCCGCCTCTGGTGCGCCACACACGCCTCCATCAAGATCATCAACCCGCACACGCTGCAGGTATAATACAGTTATCATTCGCACTTGATAGTTTTTTCATACAGGATACATTTTACTGGTGGTCTCTCAAATGTCCGTCTGGGTGGGTACTACCGCAATTTCTGTTTCTACCGCCAAGCAACAGTGTGCATGCACTGTTGTTTCGGTTTGAAGGATATTGTAGCCAGTGTAACTACTGAACATAATGAGACTTAATATCATATCTCAAGATGACGAGCGCAGTGGAATGCCACACAGTACTTTGTAACTCAAGGTGCTGGATGGTGTTGCTACTGTTTATGCGTGGTCGTATTGCTTACCATCAGGCGGACGACATGCTCGTCTCACCATTCAATGCCATAAAAAAATAAAATTATTAGTAGTGACAATGACAGGAATTACAGTTACAGCCAAAAGTGTAGTTAAACCACATTGTCAATATTTATTAAAACAATATCCTATACACGAGACCGAGTTGATACCAGAGAAAAACAAAAAACACAGTATTGGTTTTAAACTATAATGGGCTACTTTGTGATCAGTGATTAAACTTACAATTTTCCAGGTGGACGAAACATTCCAAATAAGTTCAGAGTCGAAGCCGATCAGCCACATGGCGGTGGCCGGCAGCACGATCTGGCTGTCGCTGCACAACGCCGCGCAGCTGCGGTGCTACAACGCGACCAGTCGGGAACAGCTCGCCGAGATCAACATCACACCGCAAGTCACTAAGATGTTGCACGGTACGTATACATAACTAGTAGTACTAGACAAAAATATTTTCCGGATAAAAAGTAGCTTATAGCACTCGGGAGTTATGTAGCTTCCTATTAGTGAAAGAATTTTCAAAATCAGTTCAGCAGTTCCTGAGATTAGCGCGTTCAAACAAACTCTTCAGCTTTATAATATTAGTATAGATAATAATGCCAGCCCTGTATTATATACTGCTCACTGCTGAGCACGGGCCTCCTCTACTACTGAGAGGGTTTAGGACTTAGTCCACCACGCTGGCCTAGTGCGGGTTGACTAACTTCACATACCCTCGAAATTCTTATGTAGAATTCTCAGTTATGTAGGTTTCCTCACGATGATTTCCTTCACCGTTAAAGTGAACAATAATTGATAAACAATACACACGTAACTTTGAAAAGTCAGAGGAGTGTGCCTTGGGTTTCGAACCTTCGGATATTGTCTCGGCAGACCGTTCCATTCCCAACTAGGCTATCGTCCACTTTTACGTACGTTACGTATCTTGTTACAAATTGATGGGATCGTGATTGGTACAATTTGTGCTACGAGAATCCTCTTTTGACTACCGGAGAATAGTGTACTACTGCACTGTCAATTTCTTCAGTCTAGCAGTAATATTTTTGCACCGTTTTGTTGCCACATGTGATCCTTAAATAATTTTTACGATGAAGGTATGATAACAATTCATTTTGATGTTGCGTTTGGACGGTTGGCATTTTCATTTCAAGTGTCGTCTAATAATTTTAGTCTCGATTGAATCGTTTTATGCCATCTTTAGTGTGTTTCAGAACACCGCCGATTCTATTCTAAACTATATTTTCTGAGTCAAAGGCCAGTATTCAGCTACTTAGCTACTTGTTTGGGGAAATGCCGTGATAAGAGGAATAATAATGATTGTGTTTTTTAGTGCTTTACGCATGCCAGTCTTTGTGTGTGTAGCCATACGGGCGCTATAATATGCAAAAATTAAGATACTTTACTTCAGTTGACTGTCAGAAAAACAATGCCAGAGTATGACACTTTTACTTTTTTTATTGTTGGTAGGTCTCTCGCCTCCGAGGGCCCGTCTGGGTAGGTACCACCGTAGTGTCTATTTCTACCGCAAAGCAGCAGTGTGTGTCCTGTTGTATTTCGGTTTGAAGGACATTGTAGCCAGCGTAATTACTGGGCATTATGAGACTTAACATCTTATGTCTCAAAGTGACGAGCGCAGTGGAGTGCCACACTGTACTATGTAATTCAAACTTATGTGCGGTATTCGTATCGCTTACCATCAGCCAAAGGGCATGCTTGTCTCGTCATTCAATCATCAATGCAATAAAAAAAAAACTTGTTAAGTAATTTCTCACTCATCAAACACTTTATAGCACGTATCTACAAAAATTTGCACCAAATACCGTATAAGGTAATTCATGTAGAATATAGCTTAAGGGGATGTTGAATAATTAACATATTTGTTTTACCTTTAACTGCAATAATGAGAAAGAGAGTTTTGGCGGGAACGTGGAAGTGTCATGAGGTGCTCTTGTTTTAATTCATTATTTTGGTGATACTTAGTGTTATATTGCATAATTATGATGGCATATTGTCTATTAAAGGGCTCAAATGAAGTGAATTGAAATAACAGTGTTAATCAAGTGTTTTTTTTTGTTGCCGCCAAAACTTCCTGACAAAGTCTTGGTAAAGTAGCCAATGCTTTACTTCGACATAGTAGTTAGTACTGAGTATAACAAAGAAACAATACAACTGCAACTTATATACTTAAAAAAGTCTAACCTAAAACTTTGACACTGGCAGATGCGCAAACCGCACCTTGCCAAAGAGAAAAAAATACTGCCTACACTATGCGGTCGCACTGTCTTCATAGCATGTGATTACGAGGGTAAATGATTCTATTCTCGTTGGTCAGGATGTGACGACATAATCCGCCAGCACAAGGCGGCGTGCCTGCGCGTGACGGCGCTGCTGGCGGCGCGCGACACGCTGTGGGTGGGCACGAGTGCGGGCGTGCTGCTCACCGCGCCGCTGCACAACGCGCCCAACAAGCGCACCGGCGTCTTCACACATCCACATCTTACTGGTGGGTACTTAATACGTGGAAAATATATCACATCTTACTGGTGGGTAGTTAATAAGTGGAAAATATATCGCACCTTTAGGATGAAAGCGACATAATTTGAAAAGATGGAAAATTGGGTTGTCGTCATAAAATTACTTAAAACAAAGCACTCAATACAACAATAGTTCAGCTCAATACACAAACTCAGCCGTATTGAAGCAGGAAAAGGACAAAACTGTATTAACCTAACTACTACTACTACTACTATGTAACCTAATTTCAGTATTTTTACAGCTAAAGCTTTGACAATTTATAATAGAGGAACACAAAATTCAATACTAAAAAATATTTCAGGCGTAACCTACGGACACACAGGCCACGTGAGATTTTTGACGATTGTTGAGAATCCAGTGCCGCAGAAACAACCGACAAAAGCTACGCAGACATCACTCAAAACAAAGGCGTTGAGTCGACGGTCGACCAACGCCGAGAAACTACAGAAGCAAACAGAGACAAATCAAAATAACAAGGAGACATTGATAATTTCTGGTGGAGATGGATACGAGGACTTCCGAAGTTCCACCATGACAGAGGACGCTGGCAGAGAAGACTCCACGAACCATCTGCTTCTCTGGAGAGTATGAACGAATTACACAGTCTACACGGTTACGAAATTCTTCCCGCGCCTCTTCAAACGCGTCGTGGATGTTTTAAGATGATCACGTGATCACGGTGAAGTTTTTAATGTTTTCGTTGAATGTTTAGTATAATTCCAGCTTGATTTACGATGTACGCTACTTAAATTAATATAGGTGTATTACGCGTACAGCGTGACAAATTTTGAGATTATTAATACGACATGAAATGTCGGTATCATCAATAAAAAGTTTTATAAAATGCAGTATTATTCGAGTACATTTATCCGAGTTTTGGACCATCTCTTCGGCCTGTTATGTACCTTTATAGACGTTTTATAGTATTCTGAAGTGTTTTAGAGTTGTTTACATGTAATCCATATCAAGACAAGAATTTTATGTATCCGTCATATCGCTGTGAATGTGGAATTGTAGGGTATATTGAAATGATGATAATTTGTGTACCTAAGACACGTTTTAGGTCTTTTAAATTGTTCATTAATTTCGTTGACAGCTTTACAGATGTTGCGAGTGTTTACTTTCTCAGTTTTTTATTTGCCTAACATTATAAATAGTAGGTGTATTTGTATAAGCATTTTAATTGGCCGTAAGTGTAAAAGTATTAGAGGTTATAAGATGCAATATTTGTCGGTTAACAAACACTTTAGAACTTACATTCAAGTGATAAATCTTTGCTATGTAGAATACCCGGCTGGTTTCAACTTTGATGTGGTGTTAGATGCGTTTTTAAATCTTCCCTTATAATAACTAGTTAATCTGGTCGGATAATGAAGAGTCGAAATTAAGTCGACACGCGAGCGAGACAGGACTGTATGCCTTTCATAATGTGTATTATTATCGACTCCACGTCGACTTTCCAGTTAACGAACGACTAATTTCATATCTTGCGTGTTATTTTTTAAGTGAAAACTTATCACAAAAGTATTAAAAGAAATTGGGAAAGTAATCATTATCGATGACCATATGCCATTTTGCAATGCAATTTCAATTAGCTCTAGATAGTAGAAAGAAACTATAGTTCAGAATTTCTTATCTATAAAAATATTTTTTGTGGTGAATTCGAATTGTGATTGCTCAAAAATGTTTAACCAATGTTACCTGATCCAGCATGAGAGCAAAAAATAGGACGTATGGACGTTGTATCCTATATTTATAATCCAGAGTAAATAAAGAAGTCGCACTAACACGTGTGTGTTTTATTTGTAACCTAGAAGAAGTGAATTTAAGTGCTAAAATCGATAAGCTGAGAGATGCCGAAGACATTCTTTAAAGAAGCGAGGATGATTGTGTAACATTAAATGGTACATTTACCATTTAATGTTACACAATCATCCTACCATCATGCCGACAAAATTCCATAGACTTTCTAAGTTAGTGGGAGTAAATTAACATCTAGGTTTAGCATATAACTTGCTTGTGCTATATACAATGCGGTTGATTTAATCGAGCACAAAGATTACCCTCTCAAAGATATCCGCTTTTTTTATGGGTGCTGAGCCTCAAAATCTAACTAGGCTCAAACTTCATGGATATCAAAAGGGGAAGAATATGGATCTTGGATCCATCAAAAATCATTTTGGGCCCCTCCATTTGTAACTAACGTTTTTAAAACGTACATTTTGATTGTAGTTTTTAAGCAAAATAAAATTTACAAAAATCTCAAAATCGGAGAACTTTAATATTATGCGATTTATTGCAAAGGCCTAATTTTTGGGAGTACTATCCAAATACATATAAAGTATCTTGGTTATAATTATTTTTAGACCCGTTTTTGGACATGTCGTATCAATTGCACAATGCAAATTAAATTCCTTCTTAAAATAACTTATATTCAATATAGAGTTTGTTATTTTATTTACATATTTATTTATTTATTTATTTGCATACTAAGTGTACAATAGTTGCTGTTGTTACATTTTTTATGTGCTTATAACTTAGTAGCCCTTTTCAGACATTGCAAATTTGAGGGCGCTATATAACAATTATATTCTATATAAACATACAATAACAAAATTATTTTTAAGATACATATAGATAATATTTATGACATATGATATTTATTTTCTAAGTGACCTTCAAGTATTCTTCTATTGTATAATAGCAATTTTCTACTAGATATGCTTTAAGTTTTTTGTTGAATAAGGAAAATTTTTGTTCTTTTTTAATGTCATCTGGTAGTTTATTAAACAATTTAACTGCCATGTAATACGGACTATCATGAAGCATTTTTGTTCTGGATGGTGGTAAGTAAAGATTTGTCTTGTGTCTAGTATTTATGCTATGGATTTGAGTTATGGTTGTAAAGCTATTACAATTCTTGAAAACATATGTACATAGATCTTGAATATATAAAGATGGTAATGTTAATATTCTATATTTATTAAAGTACGGCCTACAGGTTTGTGTATTGTCTATTTGGGCTATGATTCTCACACATTTCTTCTGTATAATAAATAAATCTTTTGCATTTACACTGTTTCCCCATAACATAACTCCATATTTCAACCACGAGTGAGCATAAGCATAGTATGCCGATAGCGCAGTTTGTATATCTGTACTATATTTAATTTCAAAGAGTGCATACGTGAATCTAGATAATTTACTAATCATGTGTTCTATATGGGATTTCCAATTGAGATGTGTGTCAATATGAAGACCTAACAGGATGAATGACTCTACTTTTTCTATGTTATGGGTATTTAAGTAATTAAAGTTTATCATAAGTGGTGGGCTTTTATACGATTTATACGTACGGCGTCCGAGTATATAGGCTTTCCCCATACATCTTATAAGCGGGGTTTAACGTTACAACGTCAAACCCCGCTTATAAGATGTATGGGGAAAGCCTATATACTCGGACGCCGGCGTCCGTAGCGGGGCTTGACGAGTCAATGTTTAGTGTGGAACCTAAATTATCTTAACAGTCTTCAGTGAAGTCTCCTATAAGAGTAGTTTTATATATAAGCTAAGAAATGAATTGAACATTATCGTTGGTATTCATTGTTATGAATTATGATCCTAAAGTCCAGGTTTCGCAGGTCTCAATTTTACTTTATTTGACATATCGTATTAACCACGTCAAACGGATAGCCTTGACAAGTTATTTGTGGTGGGCAAAGTAGAAGGAAAAAGACTTCGCGGCCGGACACCCAGCCGCTGGTCAGACCAAGTGACTGCCCTCACTGGATTGTCTGTTACGACTGCCTTAAGAGAAGCCGAAAACCGAACGAAATGGAAAGGTATAGTAGATAAAGCCACGAAGGCCTTTCAGGGACACGACCTTCAGTAATGAAGCATGCGACCAAGAAGAAGAAGATTAACCACGTAATGTAGATAGTACTCATTTTGTTACCATTTATGTGGTAGCATAGTCACTGTGTGACTTTTTTATTTGGCCGGCTTATACGTTCATGTGATGAATAGCGTTTATCAGCGAGCGGTGAAAACAACTCTAATTGTCACTGAATTCAGAAATGTAAATAATGTTGCATTATTCAAATTTTAGTTCTAAGGTATTCCATTAATTCCGTAATACCAGTTAAACAATTCACATTTTATTCAATCAGATTCCATGATTAAATTAATACAATGCTTAAAATATTATATTCTCTTCTACAGCTAACAATATATTGCAAACGTTTTTTATTTTCAATTTTGTATGCAGCAAATACAATTTTATATTCTTAATAATCACATTTCTCAGCTACATCATTAATGAAGGTGTATAAATTGTCTTTATCGCCATTTTCTTCACTTTTCTTACCCCTACTCACGAAATACGGGTCCATTTGCAACTGTGCGGCTAGTTTCTTCAAAATAGTCCTTCTGTCCCTCTCACTTTCATTTATTTCTCTCTTCACCTTATCATTTTGTATGTTAGTCGTGATCAAATCAATAGCAGAACACACGAGATCTCTAACCTTTTGCATTTCTTCATGTTTGGTGCCATTATTAACCCTTGAATCTTCTAAGCGCTTTTTACCTCTTGCAATATAATATGGGTCGTTTCTGACAGATTTGACGATTTCTTCTATTGCGCCACGTCGGTCTCTAGCCGCTTTAATTAAACTATAATTAAGGTAGTATTTTTTACCTCTGGATATGAAGTAAGGATCTTCTTCGACAGATGACCGGCTATTCCGTTCAACTAAAATAAACTTTGGTTGTTCAGCATAGATCCTACTGTCGTGTACCGTCCCAGAATTCGGCGCAAGGAAAGTTTTGATTTTTATTGGAGCACTTGGTACGAATTTCAGCGTACTCTCTCTACCCTTATTCGTCCAAAATGAATTCATATCATCACTTCGCCTAAGCCTGGATAAATTTTCAATATCCTTTTCGACGTTTTCAATCGCCGATAGAATTGATTCCTTCAAATCTTCTTTGCGTCTGCCGCGGGTACCCCAAAATGGTTCCGAATCTTTTCTCTTACCACGGTTACCCCAAAACGGTTCCGATTCTTCTCTTCTTCCTCTGTTACCCCAAAAGGGCTCCGTGTCTTCTCTTCTACCACGATTACCCCAGAATGGCTCGAAAACCTCCCGTCGCCCGCGGTTACCCCAAAAAGGCTCATCTTCATATCTGTAAATGTGATTCCATGTCGAGCTTTCACGCCTGCCTCTGTTACCCCAAAAAGGTTCGTCTTCGCGTCTACCTCTATTACCCCAGAATGGCGGATCGTCTTTCCTACGACCTCTGTTACCCCAAAATGGCTCGTTATCTTCTCTCCTGCCGCGACTACCCCAGAACACACTAGCCGGCATATCGTTTTCATCCGAGCCTCTTCTGCCACGGTTGCCCCAAAACGGTGAATATTCATCTCTATTGATTTTTACATTTCGGTAATTTAAATGCGAAGGCGTGGGACAACCATTACAGATAACAGCGGTAAACTTATTAGGGGAACCAGAATAGTCAGAATCACTATAATCCTCTGTGGACGAACTATCTCGTCTCCCACGAGTTGCCCAGAACGGCTCAATGTCTAACTGTCTAAAATTATTCACGTTGTTCGATATCTTATCTTGTATGTTGTCATTATATCCAGAACTTTCGGGAACAATTCTATGCCCTTTATTTAACCAGACAGCGCCTTCATTTCCATTTAAAGACCTTTTCAAACGATCATGGATGGTTTTTCCCATTAAATTGGGATGTTTTTTCTTAAATAATTTAGTGTTCTTAACATTTTCGCCATATGTGATGGCTATTGATAGGAAAAGTAGAAACAAAATGAAAGCTGCGAGTTTTGTGGGCATCTTGCTAAATTCTGAAAACAGAAAATAGATATATATATAAATAATGATTAATTGTGCGTATTATAGCCACATAAATGGTGTTTGGATAATTAATGTTTAAGGGCGGAGGGGCGACCCCAAGTCCAGTTGTTGGGTTAGGGCGGAGGGGCGACCCCAAGTCCAGGTGTTGGGTTAGGGCGGAGGGGCGACCCCAAATCCAGGTACTGGGTTAGGGCGGAGGGGCGAAGCACTTTGAGTGTATACCCCAAGTCCAGGTATTAGATCGACCGCCGGAGGGGCGAAGCAATTTGGGTGGGATCAATAGACCCTGCAGATGAAGATCAATGGCCAGTGGTGCTGAGCAGTTGGTGCCGCAGTCTGTGCGGCAGGGCCAGCTCCTGAGCTACAACGCGTCATGTTGAAGACGCTACTGATGTACAAGGATTGAGTAAGAGGGCCTTACTTTCATTATTTAGAGACGTCACTTTGTTATTAAGTTTATAAAACTCTATTGTCGAAGGTGACGTGACTGTGAGAAGGAATTGTAAAAATGGTGCACCATTGATATATGAGGTATGAATTAAATGAAAGCGCTGTAGTGAGTGGAGTTTGAATTGGGTCGTGAGATAACAACTGACTCCCCGATTTTCGTTTTAACATGTTGTTTCTGTAAAGTATTTATAAGTACTTTAATTAATTAGGGAATAATTTTAGAAATTATTCTTATTAGTTTTGCTTGCGACTCCGCCCGCATGAAAAAGTTTTTCGGACAAAATTTCCGCTATATATTTTTCTGAGATAAAAAATTGCCTGTCTTTCCCAGGGTTTAAAACTATAACTAGCAGAGGTTCAGCCGTGAAAGCGTAACAGGCAGGCAGGGCTATTATTACATCTATAATATTATAAATCTATGTTTATTGCAAATTGTGACAATCAATTATTGTTACATGCAATAAATATAGGCAGGCAGAAGGAAATTTTCATGTATGTTGTTTTAAAGATTTTATTTAGAATAATTATAATAAATTAAGCTAATTCATTCTTGTCATATAATCTTAATTCTTTTTAATTTTATTTTTCCTTATTAGTTTTTTTTTTGTTTATGTTACTGAACCAAATAAATTATTTATTTATTTCTTTCTTTCTTTATATATATTTTGAGGTCTTTTAACAAGTAAATAGTGATACATCTGCAAAACATAAACTTTTAGATTTTCTATAAACACTAACATTAAGATTTTAAAGTATCGGTATTACTTTACACATTTTTAAACCTTAAAAGCACAAGATTAAACCGCTACTCACGTGTTAGCTCGCACATAAATCATTTTCCTTTCTTGATGAACTCCTGGCGATTGCTGGTCGTCTTCTGAGGTCCAGTGAGTTGTGTGGGGCTTTTATAAAGGGACACTCAGTGGGCACGCTCTCTAGGGGTGTCCGGAACAATTTTATTATTACGTTTGTCCAACACAATCTCGAGAGACGCGTGACCGTTATTAAATTAAAACAATGCTAGATGCGTATTGCTTTGGACTTCTGTTGCGACAATCTTGATAAGGGTTAGTTCTATTTCACATATTTTTTTTAAGGCTGAAGTTTTCTTATTTCAATTAAAACTTTAATTTAAGTACTACACATTTCACCAGTGCGCCATTGTATAATGCAGAACTGTTATGATTTTTTCTCACAAACACTCTAGTTATATTAAATAATTGCCGCTAATTCCACTCTTGTCCTGTAACTGATTGACAGCCCTAGATATTTTATTAGACGATCAAAAAGATCAGCAAGGAATAAATTCAATGAATATTTGATTCCATGATATCAACATATTTTTTTACATTAAAAGGATTCGCGACCTTAAAAGCTATACTGTGAATGTCAAGGTCACAGTTTCTTCCCAATATTTACAGTAAAATTTTGAAGGTTTATAATTGTTTATAACTTATAGGGTTAATAATGTAATTCTGAATTCTTTCATTCTATTTTATATTTTAAATCTTATTATTTACGCGGCAAAATACTTGGAATAGAGCTATGATTTAATTTTATGTACCTATTGCATTTTGATACCAAAATAACCTTCATTATTGACTTGATAAGTAAAACAGTGGGCAGATAAGCGCAGTACTAGAGCTTGCTGAAGACTACCGTTTAGACGAATTGGCTAAGTCTGATAGCCTGGAAATGTCCTATAATGACGATAGTTACTTGTCGCCTATTTTGTCTAATTTGCTTATAGGGCATTAAGCTATTTCAAAGACAATTGTTTAAAGTGTGGTTGCACTTTTTAAACACCAAAGTGGTAGGTAGAGGTACAGCTAGTAGACCCACAATTCCTCTAGGATATAATCCTACTAATATTATAAAGGCGAAAGTTTGTAAGAATGTCTGGATGTATGGATGTTTGTTCCTCTTTCACGCAAAAACTACTGAACGGATTTCAATGAAATTTGGTACACGGGTAGATCATGTCCTGGATTAACACATAGGCTACTATTTATCCCGGGAAAACATAAAGCGGGACTTTTATCCCGGAAAAACTTTTTAACGCGGGCGGAGCCGCGGGCAATAGCTAGTCTAATATAATAATACCAGCCCTGTATTATTAAACTGCCCACTGCTGAGCACGGGCCTCCTCTACTGAGAGGGTTTAGGCCTTAGTCCACCACGCTGGCCTAGTGCGGGTTGGCAGACTTCACATACCTTCGAAATTCTTATAAGGAACTTCTTAGGTATGCAGGTTTCCTCACAATGTTTTCCTTTACCGTTAAAGCGAACGATAATTGATAAACACTACACACGTAACTTCGAATAGTCAGAGGTGTGTGCCTTGGGTTTCGAACCTCCGGACATTGTCTCGGCAGACCGTTCTATTCCCAACCAGGCTATCGTCCACTTTTATAATCTAATATATCCCTCATGAAATTATAGCATACGTGCTAATTTCATGCAATGCAGATGTATTATTCAAAATGAAAACTCACACTAGAATACTACCGGGGGTCACGGGTGGGCGGCACGTGCCGCCCACCCATTAGTCTAGCCAACTTCTGTGACCCCCGTGATGGACATGTCCGAGGCAGCGTGTCTCACGCTGCCTCGGACACCAAAAGGTGGACACGGTACGGTGTTTCGGGGGCTTCTGAGCCCCCGCAACAGGAAAAGGACCGCAAAAAAGCGGTACGCGCAGGGGCGGTTGCGGACGACAACTTAGACGTGAGTCGGAGGAAGCCCGCAGCCGTCCCTAATGAGCCGAAGATGGCCATATTAAAAAAAAAAAACACTAGAATACTATATTTACCCGAAAATTTAACTAAGAAACCCACGGTTTACGGATCCAGTATTAAATATTGAAAAAAAAAGGAGGCAATCATAATTTTTCCAATTTCCCTGAGACCGAAGCCAAGAAAATTCGGTTATCTCTGAATGAACATTGATTGAACAGGCTCAAATTTGATAGGATTACATTGGAAATGTGTAGAACAATTTATTATTTCATTCATGACCTTGCGAATTGGTAATTTTATAGACAACGGGAGATTTGTGATTTACAGAGGTAAGAAAACAAATCGAAAGACCCTGGTCTGGAAATACTTTGTGGTTTTTATATTTGTCTCAATCCGACAGGTTTGAAGACTGTGAAGGGGTGTTTTGAAGGGCTGTGGACAGAGAAGCCTTGGATTCGATTCGCAGGTCGGGCAATAATATAGTTATTGCCTTTTTTTCCAGGAGTGTTAGACTATTTGACAGGCCAGCGATCGTAGAACTTCAAATTCAAATTGTATTGATTGTGGTACACAGATGCAATGTTAGTGTAACATATTTATAATAGAAAGATTAAACTTCAAACACGGTCACCTCCATAAATTTTAGATTTTTGGATTTGATGTTTAACTAAAAGCTTTACCATACCAGCCCTGTATTATATACTGCCCACTGCTGAGTACGGGCCTCCTCTATAACTGAGAGGGTTAAGGCCTTAGTCCACCACGCTGGTCTAGTGCGGGTTGGCAGACTTCACATACCTTCGAAATTCTTATAGAGAACATCTCAGATATCCAGGTTTCCTCACGATGTTTTCCTTCACCGTTAAGCGAGCGATAATGCACAAAGAATACACACATGACTTTTTAGAAAACGCGGGTGCGGCAGTACGTTCCACTCCCCACTAAGCTACGCTTTAAGTTCTCACATAAATGATAAAATAAGTGTGAAAATTCAAGCATGTCCATATCCATGTTTAAACCGTACAAAACTGGACCAGTATTTCTTAGTTTGGTACGAACTTGACCATCGCCGCACTTGAATTTGTGGGTTGCGACTTGCGGGTTTTAACACCTTGTGTACGATGGCTGATATCTGAGATGCATATATCTTACACACAGTTCAACGTCAGAATAGTATAGATACAACGCAAGTATGTGTAGTAATAAGAAAAAATATCACAGTACTTCGTCTTAAAAACGTCGCCCACAGCGGTCACATCATGTTTGTGTTGTACTCTTGATTACAACTTCTAAGAACAGCTGCGTGGGGAGACGGAGGTAAAATGGCAAAACAATAAAAGCTAAAAATTGAGGAATACGACAAGCATTTTACAGATACCTTACTTATACTTACATTCCGGAATATTTAAAGAGATTAGTATTAGATACGCCGATCGTCATTGTGCCACTTTCGACCCTTGACCTTATTTTTATTGATAGTTAATTAAAATCTGCATCCATATAAATACGTATTTCTTATAAGTTTAACAATTTAGAGCATAAAACGCATCATTAATTTTCGTGAACAGAAATGTTTTGTATTCCGAATTCAACACACAAACAAAAAATACATTATCCGGATTAAAAAACACGATAAATTCGAAAAACACGAACACTATTCTTCAAGTCCAAATGTCCCCAACATCCCCGCATAGAATTCCTATGTGTTTTACCGTAATAAGATTGCCCGTGTACCATCACACGGGTGGCTAAACATTGTTCTGCAAAACTATAAAAGCGTAGGAATTTTCTTAGGGCATGTATTATTTTCCTAGACGTCCTAGGGAACGGGAGTTACGAATATAGTAATATTTTTAAAATAATATTTAATAAAATCATTTCTAATTTACATAAATTTAAAAATTAACATAAAATCCCAGTTTTGTTTCCGAAAGGTAAGACAATGGCGCAGTGTTGTATTCGTCAATAGGTTATATACGACGACCTAGAGGCGGCAGCAGCCTAGAGTGCGGCACAAATATCACAACCTTCTGAAAATTTTATTCTTTTTGCTCCTCAAAATGGGCACTCGGACGCGGTGGGTACATTCCGGGCGGCACAGTACGAGTGGCCTATACTTTAGGATAGTATATATATGCAAGGCGCAATAAGGGCACTCATATTGCACCGAGCTCATAATATCAACTCGTGGTGTGATGATGGGGAGGTGGTGGTAGGACTCTCATATGTAAGAATCCGTCTGGGTTGGTTTCACCGCAATATTTCTACCGCCAAGCAGCAATTGTGTTGTGTTTCGGTTTGAAGGACATTGTAGCCAGTGTAACTACAGGACATAATGAGACTTAACATATTATGTCTCAGGATGGCGAGCGCAGTGGAATGCCACACAGTATTTTGTAACTCAAGGTGCTGGATGGTGTTTCTACTGTTTATGGGTGGTCGTGTCGCTTACCATCAGGCAAACGGCATGCTCGTCTCGTCATTCGATGGCATAAAAAAAAACCCAGTTTGGTCATAAATTCCAACCTCGTTCAACTCGGTGTGTTTCTAATAAAAAAAACATTATTTTTAAAAACAGAACGTTTAAATAATTTAATATCTACCCCGAAAATTTTCAAGCATAAATAAGTACTAATATTTTTCCAGACATTGACTATTCTTTAGTCTTCTACTTCTGTCCTTCGTGGTCATTACTATTTGAATAATTTCTACAAAAATTACTGAAAGTAAAGCAGAAATCATCAATTATAAGTTTTTAAAATTAATAAGTAATTAACGTCTCAGATTGTTGAAGAATGTCTTTCTTTCAAGGGCGAGGTATTTTGTTACAAAAAGCTGACTTTGTATTATGAACTTTTAGCCTGACAACGTTTTCAATAGACTATTTTTAACGCTGAGTAATCTTATATTTTTACTTCTAATTCCCACATAATTTCTTACAAGGAAGCACCTAACAAAACAGTGATTATTTAACCATACCATACATGCCTTGTATTTTTTTAGTAGTTGAACCCTGTAGTCAACACCGGGGAAACCTGCTATCGGTATACAGTGAATCCCGCGGCTTAGCAACTGCAGGAGCCTAGGAAGGAAGCGGAAGAGGAAGGTGGAAGGGAAAGTGGGGGAAAGGAGGAAGGTTCCCAGGATGGGCGGAAAGAGAAGGTGCCAGGAAATGTTCGCGGAACCCTTAAAAGCCTCGAATGTGTTATGCAACCAAGAGGTATACACACTAAACTGTAGGCCGCAGCCCGCGACAAATCTCCTCCCATGTATGGGCGTGCATTGGGTGTGAAGACCCAGCGCACAAGAATTGACTGAGGGGGGGGGGGGGGGGGGGGGGGCAGCCTTGTATTATATACTGCCTTCTGCTGAGCACGGGCCTCCTCTACTACTGAGAGGGGTTAGACCTTAGTTCACCGCGTTGGATTAGCGCAGGTTAGCAGACTTCACATACCTTCGAATTTTTAATTGAGGTATGCAGATTTCCTCACGATGTTTTCCTTCACCGTTA
Source organism: Lapara coniferarum (assembly GCA_949316025.1). Lineage (NCBI taxonomy): Eukaryota > Metazoa > Arthropoda > Insecta > Lepidoptera > Sphingidae > Lapara > Lapara coniferarum. The sequence goes on from OX438932.1 coordinate 22,940,099, forward strand.
AAGATAACCGTATACCTCAGGTAGACTGTTCGATTCCCAACTAGGCTATCGTCTACTATGTTTAAATGTCTGTATACTCCATGTGTATGACGTTAATAATTGTCAGAATAATAAAGTGTGATTCCAAAGTGACTATAAAAAGCATTGGATACCTACTGGTAGCCAGAAGAATAAACATTAAAGTCAACAAGCATAGTACTCTTCCAGTTTCAAGTACCTACTATTTTAGTAGACTCAATTATCCACGACGAAAAGTAACATTGGTATGTTATATTTATTATTTACAGTCTACTGTACTATACCATTTACTGTATGCGTTAACAGCGGACTTTACTACGTTTTGCTGTGCAGAGCTCTTTATTCCGACATTTTAGATGGGGTAAAGTGACTGGCTGTTATTTTTTGTTGGTTTCAGTTACTATCACACGAGCGATTTGCTCATTCCTTATTTACATAAAAACACTTAAATTCCTTACGAATTTTCCAAAAACAAAAACCTTACAATAAACATCCCAGACACGAAAATAATCATACAAAGGAAACAACTTGATCTACAAGATTTATCGATCCCCAAACAACATAAAAATAAACCGATGTTTATTTTGGTCCAACGTTGGTGGGATTTATGTTAAGTGGTACAAAAATATATTATTTATCAGTTGGTGCTTGTATAAACGTTTGAATTGGATCAAGGTAACGTTTCATTATGGATATTTGCGAGTCTTAGCACAGATCTTACAGCATCAAAAGACCATTTGCATTGAACATGCGGGATGACGATCTGCGAAAGACTACAGGCAGATGCTGGATGCGGCAAGCTGAAGACAGGGCGCTATGGCGCTCATTAGGGGAGGCCTATGTCCAGCAGTGGACTGATAAAGGCTGATGATGATGATGATGAATGCATGCATCACACGTTTTAACCTCAAAGGGGAAGCTGAGACGCAACAAGTGCACCCACATTACAAATTCTAGATTAATTATTATAGTCGCTACACTCCACCACCATACCAGCCCTGTATTATATACTGCCTAGTGCTAAGCACGGGCCTCCTTTACAACTGAGAGGGTTTAGGCCTAAATCACGCTGGCCTAGTGCGGGTTGGTAGACTTCACATACCTTCAAAATTTTTATAGAGAACTTCTCATGTTTCCTCACGATGTTTTCCTTCACCGTTAAAGCGAGCGATAATTCACAAAAAATACACACATAACTTTAGAAAAGTTGGACGTGCACGCCCTTGGGTTTTGAACCTGTGGACATTTGTCTCGGCAGTCCGTTCTATTCCCAACTATGCTATCGCCGCTTCAGTCGCTATCCAGTCGGAGCCATTGTAATAGGTACCTTCCTGTTTTACCTCATATACAGTCTCTTTCCATTCAGGTCCCTAAAGTAGTTCCATATATTATAGAGCGCACCATAGTGACCTATGTAAGTGCTGCGTACCGGTATCAGCCTGTGTATAACTGGTTCGTCAATTGACACCCTGGAACCCAACGCTCACCACCAGGTGCACTAGACGCTTGCCGGGGCTGTATAAAATAAGTTTCGTGTGCGTAAGTAAATTTCAAAGGTATGTGAATCTACCAACCCGCACTAGGCCAGCGTGGTGGACTAAGGCCTAAACCCTCTCAGTAGTAGAAGAGGCCCGTGCCCAGCAGTGGGTTGTAATCTGTATAATAGGGCTGGTAGTGGTAGAAGAGCATAAGAAGATGGCCACTTACCATCGGGCGATTCTATAAATAGGGGTAATGATACATTCAACAGTCTATGAATGTTCCATGACTAATGACGCAAAATGAGCATTATATAAATAGAAACGCGTGTATTATAACGATTTTATTAAACTGACGACAACAAAATGTGTTCGCGTAATGAAAATTGTTGAAATCGTATGTGATAACTAGATGTAAATGCGTCAATGTGATTCACTCCAAATATTTCTCGATATGAATGTAAATAATTACGTTGAATGTTATTGGAAATATGAAATAGTATCTTCTTAGATGGAGAAGTCAGGATGGCCTCGTTTGAAATGGAAAAGACTGCCGAAATGATCGACAGGCTCTAAACCAATTTACAGCTATGCCTTTCAAAGTTATGTATGTATTATTTATCAACTATTGTTCGCTGGAACAGTGAAGGGAAAACATCGTTAGAAGAACATTATTATCTGAAAATTCTCATAAGGAGTCTGCCAACCTGCACTAGGCCAGCTTAGTGGACTAAGGGCACTAAGGCCTAAACCTCTCAGTAGTATAGGGCTGTGCTGCAGTGCGTAGTAATAAAATGCAGGGCTGGTAAAAAAGATGGGGACAAATATTCTACTTCCTACTAATAATATAAAGGCGATAGTTTAGAAGAATGTATGGATGTATGGATTACAGTTATACCAGGCAGTGTTATAATTCATATATTAGTCTTGTAGAAGATAAAATATCCCAGAATTCGAAGTTCTTTTGGTCCTATATAAAAGCTAAAAGGCAAGAACCTAGTACATATACGGCTTGCATGTTAAATGGGAGTATCATTGCTAGTAATGGCAATGATATATGCAATATGTTTGGAACGTACTTTACGTCTGTGTACAACCCAGTCTTGTAATCCAAAAATGTTGACGCGTTGCCCCCTTACTTAGTTAGTATACAGAACGATTCAGCTAGTTTTCCTTCTGTTTATATAGAAAAAAAGGAAGTGTTCAATTTCCTTAAAAAGCTTGATGTCACCAAGGGTTGTGGCTCGGATGGTATCCCGCCATATTTTATAGTAAACTGTGCTGAGGAGCTATCGACTCCTCTTCAGATAATTTTTAAAACCTCACTCACTAGTGGTATATTTCCTAAACATTGGAAAATAGCGAAGGTTGTACCAATTCCTAAAGCTGATCCCAAAGATATGGTTGGTAGCTATAGACCCATATCTATTCTGTCAACCATAGGTAAAGTTTTTGAATCAATAGTATGTCCGAAACTGCAAGTCTACTTCAAGAAATATGTCTCGAGCCAACAACATGGTTTTATATCAGGAAGATCTACATGTACTAACTTGGTAACCTTTGTTGAATACATTTTGGAATCTTTAGATTCGAACAAGCAAGTTGATGTAATATACATGGACTTCACTAAAGCGTTCGACAAAGTCTCCCATGATTTGTTGATACAGAAGTTGGCTATATATGGAATTTGTGGCTCGTTATTAAGGTGGTTGAAGTCTTATCTAGTTGACAGATTCTTCTATGTTGTTGCGAACGGATATAGATCTGACGTCTTCAGTATCACTTCTGGTGTACCACAGGGCTCACATTTGGGACCCTTGCTCTTTAATATTTTCATAAACGATGTCACACATTGCTTTGTTAATACGCAGTCCTTTCTTTTCGCTGATGATCTGAAGATCGCACGTGTAGTGAAATCTCAGCAGGATGCAGTTTTACTTCAAGGTGATATTGACAGATTCTTGGATTGGTGCGCCCGCAATTGCATGGAGTTAAATATTAGAAAATGTTCCCAAATAAGTTTTACGCGTAAATTCAATTCTTATACCTTTGAGTACAATTTTCATGATGTGCCCCTGACTAGAGTCGATTCCATTCGTGATTTGGGTATTATACTTGACCAAAAACTGACATTTCTTCCCAACATAAATAATATCCTACTAATATTATAAAGACGAAAGTTTGTAAGAATGTATGGATGTATGGATGTTTGGATGTTTGGATGTATGGATGTAAGGATGTTTGTTCCTCTTTCACGCAAAAACTACTGAACGGATTTCGTTGAAATTTGGCACACAGGTAGATTATGTCCTGGATTAACACATAGGCTACTTTTTATCCCGGGAAAATATAAACCGGGACTTTTATCCCGGAAAAACTTTTTAGTGCAGGCGGAGCCGCGGGCAAAAGCTAGTAATAAATAAAGCCTCAAAGACCCTCGGCTTTGTAATGAGAAATGCAAGAACATTTCGTAAACTTAAAACTAAAGTGATTTTGTATGAGAGTCTGGTACGTTCCCTGCTTGAGTACTGTGTGATTGTATGGCGTCCTCATTATGCAACCCATAGCTTACGACTGGAACGCATTCAGAAACGCTTTTTGAATTATCTGGCTAATTGTACACCTGCCGCTAAAGGAATAAGTTACGCTGGGAGGCTTGAATTATTTGGGATTAACTCTTTGGAAAAGCGTCGAGATTTATTAGAACTCGTGTTTTTATTCAAAGTATTGCATGGAAATGTGGATAGCTCGGAATTACTGGCTAAAATTAATTTTAAAGTATCACACCGTCTGCCTAGGCATCCTACAAAACTCCTAAATCCACCATTCCGTAAAACTGTATTTGGGTCGAATTCGCCTATCGCAAGATTATGTAAGGTTTATAATGAAAACTCCAATAAGATTGACCGGTTTGGCACAAGTCTCTTTAAATTTAGAAGGCAATTAAAACATCTCGGAAACATTTAATAAAGATAAATTGTGTGATGTGTTGTATCTGAAGATTACTGTATTTTTTCTTTTCTCTTTTTAGACACTATGCGCTCTTTATATTTTTTGTATGAAGTGTTCACTTTTTTATGTTGTGCACTTAGTTTAAGTTAATTATGTACTGCATGTTTTTGTGTACAAATTCGGTGTAGCAACTGTTTGTGAACCAATTAAAATAAAATAAATAAAAAATGGATGTCTGGATGTTTGTTCCTCTTTTACGCAAAAACTACTGATCGGATTTCAATGAAATTTGGCACACGAGTAATCATGTCCTGGATTAACACATAGGCTATATCCCGCTTGTAATGTAAAGCGGGACTTTGATACCGGAAAAACTTTTTAACGCGGGCGGAGCCGCGGGCAAAAGCTAGTACATAATATGTCAAAATCTCAAAGGTCAAAATAAATAAAAAATATATTAAATACTGAAATGGGCACTAAGTATAGCGAAAGCTACTGTTTTATTTAATAACTAGATTTCGCCAGCGGCTCCGCCCGCGTTGAAAAGTTTTTCCGGGATAAAAGTCCCGCTTTTTATTTTCCCGGGATAAAAGTTAGCCTATGTGTTAATCCAGGACATGATCTACCCGTGTGCCAAATTTCATCGAGATCCGTTTAGTAGTTTTTGCGTGAAAGAGTAACAAACATCCATTCATCCAGACATCCATATATCCATACATACTTACAAACTTTCGCCTTTATAATATTAGTAGGATATGTCAAAATCTCAAAGGTCAAAATATATTAAATACTAAAATAGGCACTAAGTATAGCGAAAGCTACTGTTTTATTTAATAATATGTATTAGCCACTAGCTTTTACTTACTACCCCGCATTACATTAACAAACATTCACTGAAGCCTTTTATCTCCGAAGGGGTAGGCTGCGGCGCAACTAGTGCAGCCATTTTCGCCGTGCATGTTCCGTCCCATTATGTGATGAGGGGCGAGCCTATCGCTATATCGAGCACAAATAAATGCCGGGCTTATAGAAAAACCCAATATCACTTTACCCGACCTGTGAATCCTGAGACTCAAGCATAGCAGTCGTACCGTAATACAACTACGCCACTGAGGCAGTCAATTATGGCATTAAGTTTGTGGCAAATTAGAAAATATTGCTTCTCTTTCTTTGGCGTTCAAGTACTCCGCGTACTCCGTACCTCATCAAAGTTGGTTTAGTGTTTCAGCATGAAATCGCAATAGTTATATTTCATATTTTGTAATCTAGTATGGATTAAGTTTCTTAAGTTGAGAAGGCTTTGTGAAACCATTTTTATGCCATTTTCAATGCCCATGTATTAAAATTCTGTCCGGTTTTAGTACATTCCAGTAGCATAGATTAAAGTGTGACTTTCCATTTGGTCGGTTTATACATGTGTGATGAGTAGCTATACTTAGAAAATATTGAAACTGGCCCTGTAACTTCTTAGCGTACTAGTATAATGCTACATAGTGAGTGCTGAGTCTTACTACTGTTTATGGGAGGTCGTGTTACTTAGGGGTCGTCCAGTAATCACGTGATGTTTTAGCATCTTTTTAATACATATAAACTCACACCTTTTATCCACGAAGGGGTACGCAGAGGCGCAACTAGTGCACCCACTTTTCACCGTTAATGCGTCCCATGATGTGATAGGGGGTGAGCCTATCGCCATATCGGGCACTAATTTCAGACTCCGAGCTGATACTGAATAGAAAAACTCAGTATCACTTTTCCTGACCCGGGGATCGAACCTAAGACTTCAGCATTGCAGTCGTACCATAATAAAACTACGCCACCGAGGATGTTAAATAATACTCATATATCTATATTTTGTACTGATTTTGTAGACTGCCTCGGTGGCGTAGTAGTATTGCGTACAAGTTACGAGTACGATTTGCACGCTGAGGTCCTGGGTTCGATTCCCGGGTCATGCAAAAAAAAAACATTGTGATTGGCTTTTTCCATCTTAAAAAAATTACTCAGTCGCAGCTCGGAGTTAGGAAGTTGGCGGTGTGATACCCCCGTGCATCGGAAAGTACGTAAAGCCGTTGGTCCTGCGCCTGATCTCTCTCCGGTCATGTCGGATTACCGTCTCACCGGACTATGAGAGTGAAGGAATAGCGAGTGTACCTGTGTATTACGCACACACTTGTGCACTATAATATCTCCTGCGTACCTGGCTGATATCCGTTGAGATTGGCCACCGTGGCCGAAACTGGCTAGGAGGATTTCATTCATCTAGATTTTGTGATATTTCTCAATTTTGACATCTCTCCTACCTCACATGATTAATGGACGCACCCTTACCATCGAGTAAGCAGGTTGCTCATCGTATTCAGGCGTAGATACTTTATAAAAAATGGTTTCGAAAGATTAATTTAAAGCAAACAAATTCTATTTATTAATGTATTTCAACTATAAATTCTTAAAGATAACATATGGATGTAAGGAAGCAAATTCGTGTTTTATTTTTCTATAACAAAACTGATTGACACTACTAGAGGTACAAACAAAAATGATGTTATAGACTTCCATTTCTAGTCCTAAAATGTGAGCAAGTATAGTCAGCCACAAAAGTTGAATAAACTCACAACTTCAAACCGTGTTTATACGTACAGTTTATTAAAAAAAAGTTTGGTGTAAATTAAAGTTCAGTTTTGTGTTTAAAAAAAAACACTGGTAATAAAACAAAGCTGTATGTATAGGTGATTTAAAATTTTGAATTTGTTCAGCTATTTATGTTTGTGACTGTACATTTTTTTTATTACAAAGAAAAGAAAATAAACAATGTAGGGTCTAATTTAGAGGTCTACTACTAAGTTAGTGCGAGCTCATTCAGACATTTATGTAATGTTACAAATCAATTTGGTGACTACCTTAGATTCTAGATTACCTACAGTTCGTTGACAAAATTTCTAAATTATAATAGTATGCAGTACGACGCGAAAGCCCTAAGTCCATGTATTCAGAGGGTAGAACAAATATATTTAATACTAGGTGACGCCCGCGCCTCCGCCCGCGTGAAATATTTTTTTCGGGGATTTTGAATATTATTCCAGAATTAATAGTAGCTAATCGCACTCAGGAGTACCTAATTAGTGAAAAAAGAATCAAAATCGGTTCTTAGTTCCTGAGATTAGTGCGTTCAACCAAACAAACAAAAAAAACTATTAAGCTTTATGATATTAGTATAGATTATTACTAAATACCTTAACCTATGATAGCCCTTTAAACATGGCCTAATTCCTTAGTTAAAGGCTATCCCATCAAAATGCGAAATTGGAGATAATGAGATTTGAATTAAACATGATTTTTAATGGTCACCCAGGAACGCGCTGGGTGCTGCCTCTTAAATGTCTGCTTAAACTATTAATATTATGAGAGTCTTGTTGATCATGATGACTATGCGGTCCTCTGGAAATGGTAACGCATCATTTGTTCGATTAGCTCAAATACTTGTGCTAAGATTTGGTCCAGTTCCCTCAAGTTTTGTTTGATTTGTGCGTTTTTTTTCTCCACTTCTCTGATCCTCTTTTCCAATGCCACGCAGCATGATTTGCAGAAATGTCCCTTGTCCATACTTCCCGCAAATGGCGCAGGTGGGCTCTGGAGGTGCCTGGAATTTTTTAGGTGTTTGAGATTTGTCGGCATAAAGATTGAAGTATGTTGTCCTCGTTGGTATCTTTCCCTAGCACGAATAATAAATTGCCGGCGGATCCGTCGGCGCGAAAAAGTTTTTCCGGGATTAAATTCCCTCTTTATACTTTCCCGGAATAGCACTCAGGATTAATATGGCTTCCGAGTAGTAAAATAATTTTTAAAATTGATTTAGTAGTACTTGAAAAATTATAGTATTTGGAATATAGATAATTTATGTTGGTTTAGGACCTTATACAGAAAAATTATTATGTTCTTCATTAAATACTTCTAAGAGTATTTTTTATGGATATATTTATAACTAAATGCCGTGAATGTATGCAGGGAAAGAACTAAAAGAATTATAATCAATTAAACACTAAAAATCAATTATTACTAGTAAATCGAAGAGGTTAAATAACAACAATAACAAGGCTAAAGTAATATCGAAAGTTTATAAAATTATAATGATCATTAAAATCACAGAAATAATTTAAGTTTATTAAAAGTGTAATTGTATAATCTTATAAATTGTGTTTTTGGTGCTTAAAATAGGGGTTCATTTAAAGTTACCATATTTGTACCAAGAATAAAGAAAGTTTAAAAATATCCTATCCTACTAATATTATGAAGGCGAAAGTTTGTAAGTATGTATGGGTGTATGGATGTCTGGATGTATGGATGTATGGATGTTTGGTCCTCTTTCACGCAAAAACTACTGGACGGATTTTGATGCAATTTGGCACACGGGTAGATCATGTCCTGGCCTAACACATAGGCTACTTTTTATCCCGGGAAAATATAAACCGGGACTTTTATCCCGGAAAAACTTTTTAACGCGGGCGGAGCCGCTGGCAAAAGCTAGTATTTCATATTATGATTCCATGTCTAGGTATGCCATTTTCAATTATATCCCTACAATTTAAGTTTTGCGAATGCTTACTCGGGATGCGAACTATTAGTCGCACCTTTGCGTAGTTTTACCCACATGACGGGTCAAGAGAACAAATTTCTCCCGCTGCACTTAAACGTGTATTGCAAGAAAAGTAATGTATAAAACTCATTAAATAATAAAAGTAAAATAAATTTAGTTTAATTTGAGTGGTAAATTTTTTTTCAGGATACTATATTTTTGAGTGTAGACTATAGAAAACAAAGTGCGTACGTTTGAACCAAATGACCATAATGTTTCTGGCCTATTTCTTTCCACCGATAGTTGTATCCAGGTGAATTAGAAAAATCATGAATGTAATTCGTACATTTAGTTATAATGTGAAATCTACCTGTGGCTCCGGAATTCGAACTGGTGCAGATATTTATTTAGCAGAAGTTGTTTTATAAAAAGTGGGTGCCGGCGGCCAGTTGGTAATTTATCTTCAGTACACCAACATTCACTCATTCAAAATAACGTTCCGTACTTCACACAGCGACTGCACGGTTGATTAGCTTGCGTTTCCTCACTAGATTACTGATGACACTGGTTACTCAGGTTGTCTCTCGAAGGTGCAGATGCGTGCTTTCACGTCAAATGTTGTAGGAGAACTGAAGCCACTACGATAAGCGAGTATCATCTGCAGCTGTATTATCTGCAACAATATGCAGGTAAATGCAGATGATCGGAGCTAAATGCAGGTATACATACATATACATATACACTCACGCCTTTTATCCCCGAAGGGGTAGGCAGAGGCGCAACTAGTGCACCCCCTTTCGCCATTATTCCGTCCCATAGTGTGATGGGGGCGAGCCTATCGCCATATCGGGCACAAATTCTAGACTCCGAGCTGATAATGAATAGAAAAAATATCACTTTACCCGACCCGGGGATCGAACCCGAGACCTCAGCATAGCAGTCGTACCATAATACGACTACGCCACCGAGGCAGTAAATGCAGATAATCGTTAATATATGCAGATGACTGCAGCTAATGCTTCTACGCTAAAGTAAATGCAGATATACTGAGTGAGCCTCGTTGGCCTAGTTGTATTACAGTACGACTGCAGTGCTGCGGTCTCGAGTTCGATTCCCGGGTCGGCCAAAGTGACATTGGGTCTTACTACTCGGTATCAGCCTGGAGTCTGGTAATGTGCCCGGCAAATAGCAGTAGGCCAGCCCCCTATTACATGAGACCTAACATAGCTGGCGAAATGTGGGTGTAATACATCTCTGCCTACCCCTGAAGATAGACGCAAGTAAATGCAGATAATCGCAGCTAATACAACTACGCGCGACGAAATGCAGATAAACGCAGGTAAATGCAGCTACACACATCTAATACAGTTAGACAATAGTAAAAACGTCAAATAATTACGTACGCTTTAACAAGCGACTTGCTACATCCCAAAAAAAACAATGATTTATTAACGGAATTCCTCATCAATTGAACTAACTGATTTTTTGGCCAGAGTGTTTATTTTCATTGATTACTTTACGGTTTTGACGTAGGCAGTGCGTAATGGCTATGGCATATTTTAATATTTCGGGAATTTCTTATCGTAACTGTTTACACTAGACCATTTTAAGTTGATCTCCCTGGGGTAAGATGATAAATATTATGGAGAGGTCGTAAACTTGGATTTCATTTAATAAATTTCTATTTAATTTTTAGTACGGCAGTCGATTTTGCATATCGAGCTGTAGGAAGTCTAGTTAGCGATAAAACGCCATATGAGTGATAGATATGAAGCATTAAAAAACTGAAACAGACTAGTTCTTTTAAAAAACAGTGTGATATTTACTGCTGAGTACTCTATTGTACTCACTGTAGATATGAATGATCCTTTCCTAGCTGAATTTCGGCCATGGCGGCCAATCTCAACGGAGAACAACCAGGTACGCAGGCGATATTATAGTGCACAAGTGTGTGCGCAATACACGGGTCCACTCACTATTCGTCACTTCTACCACAATGTTTGAAAACTAAAGTTTTCAACCAGTGCGTCCTACCTTCATAACCTACGGTGCTGAGACGTGGACACTCACAGTACGACTGATGCACCAGTTCAAGGTTGCTCAGCGAGCTATGGAACGTGCTATACTCGGAGTTTCTCTGAAGGATAAATTTCGTAACGAGTTTATCCGACAGAGGACCAAAGTTACCGACATAGCACACAGGAGAGTAAGCTGAAGTGGCAGTGGGCTGGACATATCTGTCAAAGAACCCATAACCGCTCGTGTAAACGAGTTCTTGAGTGGAGACCGCGAGTCGGTAAGCGTAGTGTGGGACGCTCTCCAGCTAGGTGGAGTGACGGTATGCGAAAGTTCGCTGGCAGGAACTGGATGCGACAGGCCCAAGACCGGGTAAAATGTCACGTATTGGAGGAGGCCTATGTCCAGCAATGGACTAAAGTATAAGCTGATGATGATGATGATTCACTATTCCTTCATTCTCATTGGCCGGTGCGACGGCAACCCGACATGACCGGAGAAAGATCAGGCGCATGACCAACAGCTTCACTTTCCAAAGCATGGGTATCACACCGCCAACTTCCTGACTGCGAGCTGCGAATGAGTAATTTTTAAGATGGAAAAACCCACTCGCAATGTTTTTGGCCCGGCCCGGGATTCGAACCCGGGTCCTCAACGCGGTAATCGTACTCATAACGCGTACGTAATACAACTACGCCAATGAGGCAGTCAACTAATAACCTTTGTAACACCATAGATTAAGCCAATTATTTATACTTACAAGCAATGTGACTTCAATGCCTCGGTGGAGTAGCTGTATGACGGTACGATTGCAATGCTGAGGCCTCGGGTTCGACCCCGGGTCGGGCAAAAGTGATATTCGATGTTTCTATTAAGTATCAGTGTGGAATTTGTGCCCGATATGGCGATGGGCTCGCCCCCTATCATATGGGATCGAATACGCACGGCGAAAAGTGGCTGGATTAGTTGCGCCACTGCCTACTCCTTCGGGAGTAAAAGGCGCGTGTGTGTCACCCCACTGTACCTGATGCTAGCTTAAGTAAGCTCCAGATAGAGTGACGATTCACGAGCAATGACCAGCGACTGATCAAGAGTTCTGACCGCCTTAGGCTAATTATGAGGACGCGCCCCGCCAGGTGTAAGTGATACGGTCGGCCTAAAAAGTAGTATATTAGTTTGACTTTGTTTACTAATGTGAAAATTTTAACATGGTTCATACTACCTATAAAAGTTTTCAGATCGATCTGAACGTGAAACTAACGTTGTCCATTACCTAATCTACACGACATTCAACCTTAGCGGGGCACATTTTTTTAGCTGACCGTACATAAAGGCGCCTTATATGACCTCGCGCATTATACGACCAAAATCATGACAAGTGACTGCAGGCTACCAAGTAGAAAACCAAACCCATGTCTTGTTTGACCGCATGGCTTGTATTGGCTTAGTTTCTATAGACAAGTTAGTTGTTGCGGCTATTGACCATGTGCATGGTCATCTAGTGTGTGAAGTTGCATTTATCCTTTAGGCGACTTTTATTTTTGTTAGTTTCAAGCACGATTTTGATTTAAAACGACAAGTTTGAGTCTCCGTACGACAAAATGTCTGAAACAGACGTTGGAACTTGGTGGCTAGATTGAAATTAAAGTAAGATATGAAAAATCTGGCTCGTTTATTCCATTAGTGTTGAAATAGTCTTTCTGATGATGTATAAATTAATCAGATCAGTTTACTTTTTAAAAAATCAGAATGAAGAATTAACTGAAATAGTCGAAATTTTAGATACGGCCTCTTAATTCTTGACTGAAGACCTTTGTATTGACCACACATATTGCTAGCATTGATGATGATGATGTCCTCCTTGACGTCAATGGCGAACCTTGTCACTTCCGGAGATGGGATCGGAGATGGCTGGCAAATCCAAATTTGGTTTTAAAGACTCTGTTGCAGGGCGCACAGTGCAACTGGCCTAGAGAGTTGTAGGTGTAATTATAGGAAGGCTTAGGACGGTTCTTTTTAAGTAGGCGTTTTGCATCGAGATCTTCAAGCCGATTTACTTCAAAAGCTTCAACTGCCTTAGTAACAGAGTTACGCCAGACACTTCTCTGTTCTGCTATTGCTAGCATTATCATAGCTTTGGCCACGACAGTCGTTAATATCAAGTTCTAAAGTTTTATCAATTGTCGCAAGAACAGCCTTCTCCATTCTTGACCTTTGTGACCGCAATTGGGTAAAAAGAAAACGTTCGACAGGTTCTCCGGCAAAACATAACGAATTATAAATGTCAACTGATTGGTGTGTGAAATATCTGCAGTAGAATCATTGCTAATCGAATATTTTGCTTTTTTTATTTCTCCAATAATCGAAAGTCTATCTTCATCAGCGAGAAGCTAAATAAATTCATCGATTATAGAGGATGACAAGTACGATGGAGAACCTCTGCCTTTTTGTCCAAATCTCACCAAATGCTTAGCCATGAAAGTATCAAATTTAGATATAAGCTGAATACAGCAAAGAAAATTTCTGCCTATGGCAGATCCAATAATTTCATTTCGACCGTGAAATGGAAGGCCACGAGAAGCTAAAAAGTTAATTGTTTCTATTACACGTAGTAATAGAAACAATTAACTTTTTAGCTTCTCGTTATTTTATTTCATTTCGCCAATAAGTTATTTCTTCATTATATTGTTTGATTATTTGGGTATCCAATCGTTGTAAAAGTTTTCCTCTACATACATATTGTCCAAAACATTTACGATGATCCGGAGAATTGTCATGATCAGTTATTAAGTTAGAATTTTTCCAGTCATTAAATCCACTTTAAAAAAAACTTTTTTTTTTACTTTTGTAAAGGCCGCAGAAACGCGTTGGATGCGGGCCGCTTTTGACAGGTCCACCTGGAAATCTTTGGAGGAGGCCTATGTTTAGCAGTGGACGTCATGTGGCTGATGATGATGATGAAATCCACTTTTGGCAAATATGGATGTGTGATGATGTATACTAACTATTAACCACCGGGGAGTCCCCGCGCGTCGTTGACGTGTTTAATCGCGCGCGGCGAGCTGCGCTGTTGCAGTCGAGCGAGTCGCTCGACCACCGACCGATTCGATTGATAAATCAGTGTTTGTTTTACGCGCGCTTTTCAAAGTAACAAACCAGGGAGTCCCAGGCTTTTTCAGTTCACAGCGCATTTAGTTTTAGTATTTTGGCTCGGTCTAGTTGAAATATGTAGGGTAGATGCAATGATGCTAGATTAATAGTGTATGCGATGACACGATATCAGCGCGCCCCCCTGATCCTCGCGCCCTAGGCTACAGCCTAATTAGCCTAAGGGTTAATCAGGCCCTGGCAATGACTATCACTCGTCAGTTACACAATTATGCCGGCCTGTTTAAAAGTAAGTTGCCAATGCAAGCCATTACGGTTCTTGCTTCTCTTCTGATCGAAGGCTCGGAGTTTAGATTGTATTAAGTAGATAAGCCAAGTGTTTTAATCATATATCAACTGAATCAAACCACTTTCAAACCTCGAATGTTTACAGTTCCTTGTTATGCCAAGGTCCAATCAGTTATTAATATTTTTGGAAACGTAAATATTTGTGAATTTTTATACATCGAAGTACTTATAGTATGTTATTACACTAGTTACACACACACACTCACGCCTTTTATTCCCGAAGGGGTAGGCAAAAGCGGCGCAATCAATGCACCCACTTTGCGCCGTATTGCGTCCCATGATGTGATAGGGGACGAGCCTATTGCCATGTTGGGCACAAATTTCAGACTCCGGACTGATACTGAATAGAAAAACCCAATATCAGTTTGCCCGACGCGGAGATCGAACCCGAGACGTCATTGCAGTCGTACCGTAATACAACTTCGCCACCGAGGCAGTCATTACACTAGTTATTTAACTATAACAGGAATATCACGCGTAATGAAAAGAGTTCCATTTACTACAGTACAGCACGTCATAATAGTACGCGCAAAGCATAAAAAAGCACCAACTAATAGAATATTCTAGTAATTTATGCCGTACTAAAATAAATATAAAAGGGTTTCAACATCAGCAGACCACAATCTACATAATAAAGTTTTATTTTTAGTTAATTCGCCAACTCTAGACCCTGACCTTAAAGGTCACCCCTAGGGGTCAAACAAGCCCTTAACTTTTATAGTGGTTATACTTTAGTGCTGAGATTAGTTTTATTAATGTTTGAAGTAAAATTATGCATTTAAAACATGCTTACTTACCTCAGAAAGGGTAGGCAGAGGCGCAACTAGTGCACTGAGTTTGCGTCTAGTGTATTCTGTCCCATGACAAATTCCAGATTCCGCGGTGATCCTGACCAGAAAAACCAAATATCATTTTGCCCGACACGCGGTTCGAAACCGAGACCTTGGAACGGTGATCCTACATACAACGGTCATATCGCACACGCATTACACCTATACTACCCAAGCTTTTTATTGGACACTTCAGGCGCGATTTCATTACGCAAGTCTTGCATGCAGGAAGACGTCACATTTGCGTACAAGTTCCTTACATTGGAAACGTGTTCTCGAGAGTGTGCAAATTGCATGGAAGTCTTATTTTATTTTATTTTAAATTATTTGGAAAATTTACAGCTAACATAATAAAGCGTAAAATGACATAGAATAGACTTATGAAGGCCAACTACAAGTTTTCACAGATAGGCTGATATTTAAATAGGCTATAGGTCGGTTAAAGCTATAAAATACAATACCAAACGACATATAATTAATTTAGGTATATGCATAAGCCAGAAAACACAACAACAAATGTAATTCTAGGTACAGAAAAAAAAAGTTTTATTTGAATACTAATGGAGACGTTCAAAATTGAGTAGGAAATCATGTGTGGAAGGCACTTATTTCTGTGATACTCCTCAATAGAAATAATTATTTTCTCGTGTACGTAACAGCCATTATGTTTAGATAATTTGTACAGCAAAAGACACCATGTCACTCGTTTGCAATTCAAAAACATGCAACTTACCTGTGCCCGTTCAATTTGTGCGTCACTTGGATGAAAATTTACAAGTTCAAACTACCCACATGCAAGTTGTAGCTTGTATGCAGGTTTGTTCAATAGTTTATAATAGGTTTAGATTAAGTTAAGGTTAGGTTTAGATTAGGTTTAGGTTAGGTTTAGATTAGGTTTAGTTTATGTTTAGGTTAGGTTTAGATTAGGATCAGATTAGGTTTAGGTTAGGTTTAGATTAGGATCAGATTAGATTTAGATTAGGTTTAGGTTAGGTTTAGATAAGGTTTAGGTTTTTTTTTGGACGTGACCCTGTAAACACCAAGGGAGACCCGCTAACGGTATACTGGAATCTCCCGGCTTAACGACTGCAGGGACCTGGGAAAGGAGTGGGAGAAGGGAGGATTGGGGGTTGGGAATTATATGGGGGTAGTTAACAAAGTGTGTTCTCTGATTTGTCCTGTACTCTGATGGTGTATCAAATGTACTCTGGCAGGGTTTGTGCCGGCGATATTGTGCTGATCATTTAAGTGAAATTGTTAGTCTAGTGGAGGCAGGTGAGGTTAGGTTTAGTTTAGGTTTAGATTCGGTTTAATTAAGGTTTAATTTAGGTTTAAGTTAGGTTAGGCTTTTTTTTTTAATTACAATCCCCTATCCAGGACAAGGGATATTGCTTACTTTTTGCGTTTTTTTCTGTCTTTTTTTTTTGTTACATTTTTTAAACTTACAACTAAACAGACTCTTTATCTTAAATTTACTTATTTACAGCTTGGCAAAAAAGAGTATGACGCGGTGAAAATAAGAACTAAAACTAATTATTTGTTGCAACACTATTAAACTTGTCCTTTGTGTCAAATTGTTAGTAGATTTTGTGTCATCGTTGTATACACTAAGTTATTTTCGACGGAATTCTGTAAATTCTTCTACGTTCGTTGCTTGTTTAATTAATTAAAATGATTAAAACGATTCGTAGTAGTGGTAGAGCAGTGATATACCAAGTTTTTTTCGATGTTTGGCTGAATCTCAAGCGGAACAAATTTTGTCTCAAATTGACAATGTTTATCAGAGAGTTGCCGATATGACAGGTATTTATGCAAATTATTTACATTCTACAAGTTGAACCATACATTTTGCACTGTTTTATAACATGAATAACATAAAATTTACGATATTTTAGTGTTTTATTGACAAAGGTTATGTTTACAAACCACTTATACACTGACTTACTTTTTTGATACTTGAGACATGAAAAAAAATATCAATGTTTTGAAAGTTCATGCATGTTTGGTATTTATTTTAGGTAAATCAATCAATGCTATAAGAAAATTTGTTGAAGAAGATGAACAAAATAATGGCATTTTTTCTACACCTGGGAAACATCGGAAAGGTCGACCAAAGAAAGATCTCGATGATTTTGACTTATGCGCAATTAGACAAAAGGTTCATTTTTTCTACACCGTAAAAAAGCAGGTATGTAATATATTTGATATTAGATTTTTGTCCCGGATCTGGCCATGGTAAAACGCTTTTGCGGGGTAAGGTTCTTTGGAAAAAGAGATAGCAATATTTAAAAATAATAATGCATAATAGAAATCTGCCTACAGAATTACAAAAACGTGTTATTTATTTAGATGAAAGCTCCAATGTAGGGTCTATTGACATAAAGGTAGAGATCTAGTACATAATTATTTTTTCTTAATGTTATTAACTTGAACTCATAATTAGTAATATTTTACTCCAACAGATGGCAGCTGAACCAGCACTTCTAGCTATTACTGCTGAAGATTGTAAGAATTCCTGCCATCGTATTATGAAAATTGAAAAGGAATGTTATGATAGGGGTATGAGTATGTATCATGATATTGAATAATTGGTTATTAACCACAGAGAAGACAGCAGCAGCGACACTGCTTCAGAATCAGATGATTTTGTTGTTGCAGGAACATCTAGCCAAGACATAATATAGTTTTCTGGGGTATAATACTTAGATGAAAGTGTTTTAGAATCGGATTAATTTTAATAGAAATTTTTTATTATTTAAATAAATTATGAAGATATAAAAATGTTTAATTTTCCTAAATCTTTAAGATACGATGAACGGATATTTATACTACAATATTATTTTCTAACGATGATTACACCAGCTCCAATCTCGCGAGAATAAGAAGGGCTACTAAATTATTTGATAACAAATAATTCCGCGAGTTAGCAGATGCTTCCATGTAATTATTCATAATTCAATGAACTCAATACTACTAACGAATTCAACTTATCAAAGACCTAGTGCAAAAAATAAACCTCTTCTTTTGCATGTATTATAAATCTCTTTGTTCTTTTATACAAATAATATTTACCTGACGATTGGAAAGCATCCCTAAAGACTCAGTAGGTAAACAACAATAAATGAACAAAACTGTGAGTTACATCAAACAAGAGGTTTTCGTAAGAAATATTTTTTCATCAACAAGTTGCTTTTTTTTTTCTAATTGTGATTCCTGTGTTCTGGACAAACCAAGAACCTTATACCCACTGTAATCTCCTTGGGCCAAACACAATGTGCCACGTGATACTCATTGAAAAATAACAAGTATCTAAACACTTTACGTCGTACTATACTGGGTTGCCATATTATTGTTATATTACACTTAAGCGCCCTCATTAAATCCACACTCTTTTTTGCCAAGCTGTAGTTTAATTCTATGGTATATCTATCTTAACTGGAAATCTTAACATAACTACTTAATAACTATTTTACTTGCTCTATTTTCTTATTTCTTATACTTGATTCGTACATTCTTACTTAATTATTACATTACTAATTATATACAATTGTTCATTATATATATAGTAATTAAATTGTTACTTATTTAAATCTATTGTCTTATTCGCTATTTGTTTACAGTATCTTATGAATCTATATACGGTATGTTTATCCATTAGTATCCTAGGTATGTTATCCTTTATGACCTTGATATTTATTTCATTTTCCAGGTCGTATCTTTGTTTGGCGTGGATGGGACACTCGAGCAGGAGGTGTGGGACCGTCTCCCGAACGTCAGGGTCACATTGGCACGCCGGGCTCTCCTTGCACTTGAACCGGTTCAAGTACTCGGAGAAACCGCCGTGCCCCGTGAACACCTGCGTCAGTACCGGATCCAGGACGATCCGCTTTACGACCCTGTGCGCTTCGACAGCGTCCGGAAAGAACAGCTTCGTCACCGAAGCCGTCTCTCCGTCCGCATATCTCCGGCTCCATTCGTCAATCGAGTCCTGTCGGATCTGTCGCTTGACGAATGAAACCGGACACTTGTCATAATGCGCACGGGTCTTCAGGTGTTGTGCGGCATCCTTAGCGAGCGTGTCCGCCCTCTCATTTCCCTCCAACCCCACGTGCGCCTTTACCCAGAAGAGCTCAGTTTTCTGGGCGCGTTTACTGGCTTCCATCAATAGGCTTTTAATTTCAAACGCTATGGGGTGGAGGGAATCACCTCTGGTGACTACTTCAAGGGCGGACCTGGCATCGCTGAAGATGCCGCACGCAGGAAGCCCGCTACGGAGCACCTCCAACACGGCTTCGCGGAGAGCGAGAAGCTCCGCCTGGTAGACGGAGCAGTACGGCTCCAGCCGCAATTTTCGGGTACTTGTCTCGGCGGCACCGTTCCATATGGACAGCGCCGCTCCGACTTTCCCGTCAATCTTGCTTCCGTCGGTGAAGATACTAAGACCTTCACCGACGTGCTGGGCCAGTTCCGCTCCATCAACCAGGCATTGGAACGTTCCGTTCCCCCGTTCCGCCGGGTGGTCCAAGTTGACGAAAGCCACAGGAGCCTCCACCTCCCGGTCTCCCACTACCTCGCGAGAGTGCCCCCTCTTGACCTCATAAAGGAGTGCGGTTTCCCGCACCCTTATGTCAAGGGGGAGCACCCCCGCCAGCAGCAGGGCCGAGTTGAGGGAGACAGTCTGTAGGCCTTCGTCATCTTCTGGGCGAAACTGCGCTGGATGGCTCCGAGCTGCTTCCTTACACCCAGCTTACGGCTGGCTGGAGCCCATGCGCTTGCGGCATACAAGATCACGGGCTCCACCGCAGCCGTGTAAATCGTCCTGATCACATCGGGTCCCAACCCCCACTGGACTTTGGCCGACCTTGCGAGCACTTTGAATAGGCTTATTGCCTTCGCGCACGCCTGCGTCACGTGACCGCTAAAGGTCAGTTTTCGGTCTATCGTTAGGCCAAGCAGCTTTATCTCGTTTGATAGACCAATGTCGACTCCGCCCATGTGCAGGATCGGGGTGTCATACTTTAACTTATTAGTGATAAGCATTGCCTGGGTTTTGTGAGGCGCGAATCTAAGCTTATTTCTGACACCCCAGTCCCGCACATAGGCTAGTGCCGCATTGGCCTGCTTCTGCGCTTCTCCTGTGGAACCCCCATCAAACACCAGGACGACATCGTCAGCAAAAGCTTGGCAATAGTCGCCCCGGCGCTCGAACCCTTGTAAAAGGGGGTCGAGAAGGAGGTTCCACAGGATTGGCCCTCCAATAGAACCTTGAACATAACCTTTAACGGTCCTGCGCGCTGACTCGGCGCCCGCGTATCGGACCCTGACCATCCGATCATCCAGATAGCTGGCGACCATCCGTCTGATGTTTGGTGGGCAGCGTTCTTCCGCCAACCGGACCTTTATAGCTGGCCACCAGGCGCTATCGAAGGCTCCCTCTATGTCTAACGATATCATAATTATGACTCGCTTACTAGTAAGTTTCGCCCTAATATGTTTCATCAGATCATAGAGGGAGTCCTCGGTGCCCCTTTGTGGCATAAAGCCGTATTGGCGGTGGCTCATCCTGGGAAGGATGTGCCATTTTAGCCTACCCACCAGCATCTTTTCCAGGATCTTTCCCAGCACTGGCAACAGTCCTATCGGCCGGTGTGCCTTGGGAACCGAGTAATCATCCTTACCCGGTTTCCGCAGCACAACGACCGTGGCCTCCTTCCAGATCTTCGGGAAGTAGGCCAGTTCTAGGCACTTGTTGGCCAGTGCTAGGAAAGACTCCGGATCTTGGGCGATCGCCTGCGAACAGATATCGGAGGTCAGGCCATCCGACCCGGGCGCCTTCTTCGGATTGAAGGTCACCAGCGCCGCCGTGAGCTCCTCCAGCGTGAACGATTGGGTCCATGGTGGGTCATGTATCTCACCATGGACCCAATCGTTCACGCATGAAGCAAGCTCCCCAGTCCCCCTATCCAGGACAAGGGATATTGTCAATCTTTTTTGCTTTTATCTTTTTGTTTATTTCTTTTTTTTTTGGTTTTTAATTTTTTATCTTAACATGTTATCTACATTTATTTTATCTTAATATACATACTATAATCTATTTATCCTATTCATTCATCTTTCTTGCATTCTTCTCAGTCTGTTCTTATTACTAATAATATATAACTTAAATTATATATTTAGTAACTTATGACTACTTATTCCTATTTATTACACTATTTACTAATTTTTTACAATATTTAAGAAACTCATTTACTAGGTTCTTATCACTAATTATCATATGTATATTGCTGACTGCCTCGGTGGCGTAGTGGTATTGCGTACGCATTACGAGTACGATTTGCGCGCTGAGGTCCTGGGTTCGAATCCCGGGTCGAGCCAAAAAAATTGTGACTGGGTTTTTCCATCTTAAAATTTACTCAGTCGCAGCTCGGAGTCAGGAAGTTGGCGGTGTGATACCCCCGTGCCTCGGAAAGCACGTAAAGCCGTTGGTCCTGCGCCTGATCTCTCTCCGGTCATGTCGGGTTGCCGTCTCACTGGACTATGAGAGTGAAGGAGTAGCGAGTGCACCTGTGTATTGCGCACACACTTGTGCACTATAATATCTCCTGCGTACCTGGCTGATCTCCGTTGAGATTGGCCGCCGTGGCCGAAACTGGCTAGGAGGATTTCATTTTCATGTATATTGCTACGTACTAACTTATAGTCTATTTTACTTTCTAAATTATATCTATCGACTGCGTGGATGGGACATTCGAGTAGGAGGTGTGGGACCGTCTCCTGAATGTCAGGGTCACATTGGCACGCCGGGCTCTCCTTGCACTTGAATCGATGCAAGTACTCGGAGAAGCCGCCGTGCCCCGTGAACACCTGCGTCAGCATTGGACCCAGGACGATCCGCCTTACGACCCTGTGCGCATCGACAGCGTCCGGAAAGAACAGCTTCGTCACCGAAGCCGTCTCTCCGTCCGCGTATCTCCGGCTCCATTCGTCAATCGAGTCCTGTCGGATCTGTCGTTTGACGAATGAAACCGGACACTTGTCATAATGCGCACGGGTCTTCAGGTGCTGTGCGGCCTCTTTCGCGAGCTGATCCGCCCTTTCATTTCCCTCCAACCCCACATGTGCCTTCACCCAGAAAATGACAATTTTCTGGGCGCGTTTCTTGGCCATGTTTAATTTTGACTTTATTTCAAACGCTAGGGGGTGGAGGGAATCACCTCTGGTGACGACTTCAAGGGCGGACGTTAGGTTTAGGTTAGGTTTCGGTTAGATTTAGGTTAGGATTAGGTTAGGGTAAGATTAGGTTTAGGTTAGATTTATATCATTTTTAGGTAAGGGTAAGGTTAGGTTTAGGTTAGGATTAAGTTAATATTAGAATAGGTTTAGGTTAGGTTTTTTTTGGAGGTGACCCTGCAGTCAACACCAAGGAAGACCCGCTAATGGTATACTGGAATTCTCCAGCTTAACGACTGCAGGGACCTGGGAAGGAACTAGGCTCTCCCAGTCTCCCAGGGAGGATTGGTGGTTGGGAATTATGTGGGCGTGGTAAATGAAATGTGTTCTCTGTTTAGTCGTGTATTCTGATAGTGTTTCAAATCAACTCTATGCCGGCGATATTGAACTTGTCATTATTGTGAAATTAATGTCCTAATAAAGGCGAGCTTTGTTGCATACTGGGTAAGTTGTAATTTGATCTTAGTTTAGTTTAACATTAATCGCCGGTGTAATTATGAATCTGATTGAGGTATGTGTTTATATAATGAGATAGGTGAGGTGTGATGGAAATGGAGTAATTCATAGATGGTTTTATTGATTGTCGTTGGGTGTGGTTTTTTTTTTCATGAAAAGAAAAAAAAAATAACAAAAGAGAAATGTGATTTTTTTTCCCTCATAGCTAAAATAATATTTACAAAACCGGATATACACAGGCTGATCCCGGAACGCGACCCACTCACGTGAGCCACTAAAGCGGGTTTTAGCGCCCGTGTACGGTGGTCGCTATCCGGGCGGATACAGATGGTATTAGGATAGGCCACCAGCTTAGATTAGGCTTAGTTTAGGTTTAGGTTAAGTTTAGGTTAGGTTTAGGTTAGGTTTAGGTAAGGTTTAGGTTAGGATTAGGTTAGGTTTTTTTTTTTTTTTTTTAATATTTTATTTCTTCTGTCTTCCTTAGGAAGTCAGGAAATCTTTTTAGCAATTTATATTAGTTTATTTGTGCATTGGTCGCAAATCACAACTATTTTGTATCTTACAATTGATTAACATAATTAGATTGCAATTATTGTAGGCTGCCGTAATATATTATTTCCAATATAATGTACAGCCTTTTCATTTTTATTTATTATTATTATTTTTTTTTATATATATATCTTTTCTTTCCCTTGCTTTTTTTTGTTTCCTTATTTTTCTTTTCATTTTTTTTTTCTTTTTCTCCTTAATTTAACATTACATTTCATTACATTACATTTCATTACACTACATTACATTTCATTACATTACAATTACTGACTACAATTATTCCAATATAAATTTGCATTGCGACCAATGCATAAATACATACTTTACTATTGTCATTTTATTTATTATTATTATTATTATTACACAGTTTTTGTTTTATAATATATTATGACATATATTTATTTTACTACAACTATATTTATTACATTTATATTACATTATATATTTTACTATAATATTACTTATCCGATCAATTAATAATTTTAAATTTACAATTGACATCACTTTAATTACAAACTTCAATATTTGCTCCATATGCAACCACTATAACTCCACTGCACCATTTACCGCACGATCTAATCAATCCAACACCCAATTACTAGTACTGCCGTTCTCCCGACAAACCTTCCTCATTATTTTTTTACAATACAAGATAAATTTTTCACTCGTCATTTTATCGCTTATTAAATGGGGAAAGTTTGTCGGAATCACGGCAGTGTCCGTCTCGCACTCCAGATGATATCGTGCCAGGCAAAAACGTGGACATACGGCAAGCACGTGGACAACGTCCTCCACATCTCCAGGCTCACAGCTGCACCATGCAATGTTTCGAAGCCTGAATCTGTGGAGGTAGTGCCCCGGTTTGGTTAGCCAACCAACATACAATAGCCAACCACGAGATCATCTGCGTTCATCTGCGATCATCTGCAGCTATGGACATCAGGGAGCCAATCGCGAGACCACCTGCGATCATCTGCATACCATCTGCATAGTAAGGCACCAATTGGCGCATCATCTGCACATTATCTGCAAACTGATTCACGAAACAGCCAATCACGAGATCATCTGCGTTCATCTGCGATCATCTGCAGCTTTGGACATCAGGGAGCCAATCGCGAGACCACCTGCGATCATCTGCATAGTAAGGCACCAATTGGCGCATCATCTGCACATCATCTGCAAACTGATTCACGAAACAGCCAATCACGAGATCATCTGCGTTCATCTGCGATCATCTGCAGCTTTGGACATCAGGGAGCCAATCGCGAGACCACCTGCGATCATCTGCATAGTAAGGCACCAATTGGCGCATCATCTGCACATCATCTGCAAACTGATTCACGAAACAGCCAATCACGAGATCATCTGCAATCATCTGCAAGAAAAGGACCAATAGGAGGATCATCTGCAGATCATTTGCAGATCATCTGCACATTACCTGCATATCATCTGCACTGAACTACCAATCGCGGATCATCTGCAGTGTGTTGTATTGGGTTGGCGGGGATCATCTGCGCGATCATCTGCACATTATCTGCAGCAAATAACGAGCCGTATTGGAAGCGACAGTTGCACGGAGACACTGGAAGGCTAAGCACGCGAAACGGTCGGCCCCCTCGGGGGGCCCTCCTGGGCTCTGCCCCCTTGCCAAAATCGGTTCGATTCGAGTGCGAGTGAAATAAATGGTTTAGATTAGGTTAAGGTTAGGTTTAGGTTAGGTTTAGGTTAGGTTTAGGTTAGGTTTAGGTTAGGTTTAGGTTAGGTTTAGGTTAGGTTTAGGTTAGATTTAGGTTAGGTTTAGGTTAGGTTTAGGTTAGGTTTAGGTTAGGTTTAGGTTAGGTTTAGGTTAGGTTTAGGTTAGGTTTAGATTAGGTTTAGGTTAGGTTTAGGTTAGGTTTAGGTTAGGTTTAGGTTAGGTTTAGGTTAGGTTTAGGTTAGGTTTAGGTTAGGTTTAGGTTAGGTTTAGGTTAGGTTTAGGTTAGGTTTAGGTTAGGTTTAGGTTAGGTTTAGGTTAGGTTTAGGTTAGGTTTAGGTTAGGTTTAGGTTAGGTTTAGGTTAGGTTTAGGTTAGGTTAAGGTTAGGTTTAGGTTAGGTTTTGGTTAGGTTTAGATTAGGTTTAGATTAGGTTTACGTTAGGTTTAGGTTAGGTTTAGGTTACGATTAGATTAGATTTAGAATAGGTTTAGGTTACGACTAGGTTAGGTTTAGATTAGGTTTAAGTTAGGTTTAGGTTACGATTAGATTAGATTTAGAATAGGTTTTTAGTTACAGGGGGGGCGGGGGAGGCCAAGGATCCGCTATTTGATACGTAACTTGCCGTCCCCCATCTTATATTACTGTAGTGCTTAAGCTAGTTCTTTTATTATGTACATGTTTTTGGCGAATTTAATCATTTTACAATTATGAAGTTTTACAATTGGGAGGTTAACACTTAATCCAACAGTTTATAATTTTAACGAGTTAGAACTAAAAAAATTAATACTAAAACTAAAATAACGTGTCGCCACTTACAGTTTTTTAAGGTAAAGGGGTTTATAATAGGTTTGTTAGGTTAGATTAGATTAGGTTTGGTTCCGCCCTGTGGATTGGGGGCGTTTGGAGAATTCCACCACGGTATCCCCTGCCTGTCGTAAAAGGCGACTAATAGGGGCCACCGGGGGTCACGGGCGGGCAGCAGGGGGCTGTCCGTCATTATACATTGTTGTGACCCCCGTGATGGACGGCAGCGTGGCTGGTTGGCCTCACGCTGCCGTAGACGCTGAGAGCGTCATTCGGTGCGCGGGGGCGTCTGAGCCCCCCCATAACAGGAGACGGGCCGCACCAGGCGGCACCGCGCAGGGGCGGTTGCGGACGACAACTTAGACATTCGTCAGAGGAAGCCCGCAGCCGTCCCTAATGCGCCGAAGAAGGCCACCGCGGAGTTTTAGTTGGTATGCCGTGCGGTGTACATAGGTTAGGGATTCGGCCTGGCGGTCGCCCGATGTTTTCCATCTCTCCGGGCGGCTCAACGCCGGGTCGTAAGGCACGGTGACCCCAACATAACCGCTCGGTCGCCCCCCACGAAGGCCGGGCGGTAGTGGTAACACACTTTCTCCGCGAAACAAAAAAAAAAAAAAAAAGATTAGATTAGGTTAAATGTGTTATTGTTTGAGGATGTTTGTTGGCGCTATTATTGCTGTTATCTTTGTTGAATTCTTTTAATTGACTGAATATGTGGTGTGTGTGTTCAATAAATGAGGCGAGTGCTCTTTTGTCCTTGATCAGTGCTGTTAGGGTATATGGGGGCACCTCATAGTGGGCGCAGATCATCTCGTGGTGGTGTCTCGTGAGTTCATAAATTTGGGGCAGTGTTGTAGTAAGTGTTCTACCGTTTGTGGAGTCTCGTCCTCGGAAGGACATTTGTCATCTGGGGCCAATTTGAACCTGTGTAGGTAGGTTTTGTGAAAGCCGTGTCCAGTAAGTACTTGGGTGAGGTAGTAAGGGGGGGCAGCGTTTTTCCACAAATCCCGGATTTGTTAGAGGTTGGAGGAGGTTGCAGGAGCGCCCAGGTGTGTCGCCCCTGAGTGGCTTGTTCATATCGCCGCTGACAGGCCCCCAGGGCGGAGCTGCGGGTGAGTCCCTTTATGTGTGATAGGGGGAACCGTGCGTAGTCTGGGGCGCGGTGCAGGTCACAGGCCGCGCTGGCCGCCTAGTCTGCCATCTCGTTTCCGTCGATGCCAGCGTGGCCCTTGACCCAGGAGAATTTAAGGGTCCCCACCGTCCGGTAATCCCGGACAACAAGATGTATTTGTGACACCAGCGGGTAGGTGTTACTGCGGTTGTGGAGTGCGTGTAAAGATGAGAGAGAGTCTGAGTGGATGTGTGCATGGAGATATTTGTGGTCAAGGGCCCACCGGCAAGCCTGTAAGAGAGCAAACAGCTCCGCCTGGACACGGTGGTGTTAGTACCGCTAGGATCAAAACTCACAAAGGCGGCCCCCACCCTGCCATCGTCCTGTTTGCTGCCGTCTGTGTAGAGGTGATGTGTGGCGAGTTGTTCAGTGTTGTTGTCTTCCGCGTTAGTCGTCTCCCCGAAGGGGGGCGGCTGGGTGTCGATAGACACTCGCTCCACGGGGTGTAGGAGTTGGTGAGGGGGTGTGGGAGTCTCAAGGGAGATGTCATAGGGGAGGAGGTCGGTGATTCCGGTCAGCCGAGCTTGCTCCAGCTCGCATACCTGTTGGATTTTTAGATCCAGTGGTAGGAACTGGGCGAGGGCGAGGGCGGCAGTGGTCAACACAGTGCGGAACGCGCGAGTTGCTTTAAGGGCAAACCCACGTTGGACGCTGGCGAGCATGTTCCGTATGTGTTTCTTGCAGGTCACGTGCCCCCAGACGCCGGCAGCATACGTGATAATGGGTTCGATGACATGGTGGTAAATAATACGCACAATTTCAACGTGTGCGCCCCAAGTGGGTTTCACGTATAGGCATAATTTTTTGAAAATGTTTGTAGCTTTGCCGATGACGTGGCGCACGTGACTGCGAAATAATCGTTTCTGGTCGACCACCACCCCCAATAATTTTATCTCCCAGGCGAACTCGACCCGATGCCCGTCCATGACGAAACCCGCAGTTCTGGCCCGTGGAGAGAAGGCGACTGCCTGGGTTTTGGCAGCGCCAAATTGGAGTTTGACGAAAGGTATATAGGAACAGGTAAGGTTTAGATTAGGGCTAGTTTAGGTTTAGATTAGGTTTAGGTTATGTTTAGGTTAGATTTAGGTTAGGTTTAGGCAGTGGCGTGCCTAGTGTTTTGGATAAGGGCAAGCTCAACCAGACCTAAAAAAAAATCGCATCTCCGATTCATATAAAATGTGCAATTATAAGAAAGAAAATCAATATCTAAAAATAAAACAAAAAAACCACAACCCGTACCGGGATTTGAACCACGGCCTCGTAAGCTATATTCATACCGCGCACGCAATACAACTATGCCATAAAGGCGCTTAGTTATCTAGTATAAATTAGGTACCTTTATTCAAAAACGATTTTAACCTATTGCAACTTCTGAAAAGTTTTTGTCTTAAGGATAAACTAAGAACTTAGATTATATCTGTATCATCTAATGTTAGAAGAAATAAAAACACTACAATAGTAATTAAATAATTTTACCAGATTGTACTTTCCAAACACTTGGTTCGTTCGAAAAAAATGTGCAAGACCAACAAGACAACTTGATACATACTCGTATTACGTATTAGAGCATCTAATAAGACAATAATTAGTTTTGTATACTGATCTAAATACCTTTTATGTTCCTTCAAATGCACTTTGCGCCTTTCGCCAACTTGTTGGAAGTTGTTGTTTTCCAATCATAACCTAACAAATTTACCTTATTCTTGCCGATCAAACCTTTCACACACTATGAAGTATTACAAGGAATGATTTCACTCATATTTATTGTACCTTAAATGCTTAAAATAACTCAAAAATCACTTAATAAACACAAATACTCCAAAATATATCATTAACTCGCAATCAAAACAAATAACTGGTGTTGACAGGTCCGAGACAAAATTATACTATAAAATTAGTGCAGAAAATGTGACGAAAACTTATTGATAAATAAAATTATAGAGCAATATCTTAAAAATTATAATCAAATATGTAATTATAATTATATTAATACTAAAATCCTTATATGGTCATGATAAATAATAAAATACGCATTTATATTAGGAATATAATGCAGAATAAAATAAACTATATTAGAGGTAACTCTTTTAATTGGCAATCCGAGGCATTAAGCCTGGATTCATTTCCAGTACTGATTGCTATATAAACTTACTATAGCTATACATTTGTGGTAGCAGTTGATGCGTATTCTGTCCATAAGTGTGAATGAGGCAGAAATATAGCGGCAAAAAGCCAGGTAAAACCCAACAAGAGAGAGAGTGATGAGTATATTTTGTGCGTACTTGGCTGTTTTGTATTAAATGTTAAATGCGTGTACGGCGCAGGTGTGGTGATTAGTGTGTCTGGGTATTGTGGTGTGTCAGTAGTGCGCTCAAGGCGAACCGAACCGAAGCGCGGGAATTTTAAGGAAAATTATTTCGAAGTGTTTTGACCGTAAAATGTTGGTTATTTTTCCACATTTGGTTTTGACTACTTAGGTAAATTATTTTAGGGCAAGCCGGGCTTTTCGGCTTCTATGGAAGGACCGCCACTGGGTTTAGGTTAGGTTTAGGCTAGGTTTAGGTTAGGTTTAGATTAGGTTTAGGTTAGGCTTAGGTTAGATTTAGATTAGGTTAGATTTAGATAGGTTTAGGTTAGGTTTAGGTTTGGTTTAGGTTAGGTTTAGATTAGGTTTAGCTTAGGTTTAGCTTAGGTTTAGCTTAGGTTTAGGTTAGGTTTAGGTCAGGTTTAGGTTAGGTTTAGGTTAGGTTTAGGTTATGCTTAGGTTTTTTTTTTTTTTTTTTGTGGACCCTGCAGTCAACACCGAGGAGACCTGCTATCGGTATATAGTGAATCCCGCAGCTTAGCGACCGCAGGGGCTTGGGAAGGGAGTGGGAGAGGGGAGGATTAGGGGTTGGGAATTATGTAGGTGTGGTAAATAAAATGTTTTCTCTGTTTAGTCGTGTATTCTGATAGTATTTCAAATGTACTCTGAGCCAGCGATATTGAAATTTTTTTATTTATGTGAGATATTGTCCTTATAAAGGTGGGCTTTATTGCATATTAAGTAAGTTGTGGTTTATGTTAGTTTATTTTTACATTAATCGCCGGTGTATTTATAAATTTAATTGAGGTGTGTTTATGTAATGCGATAGGTGAGGTGAGATGAAGATGTAGTAGTTCATAGTTGGTGTTATTGATTGTCATAGTGGTTTTTTTTTTCCCTTACAGCTATCTTACAACTTATGCCTACAATTATACACAAAATAATTTTTACAATATTTACATGTTAAATACTATGTTCTATGAAACTAAAATTAAATTTGTTCATTATATATGAGCAGAGCGTTAGAGAGACCGTGGCGGGTTAATAGAAATGTGTGTGTGTTTTTTTTTTTTTATTTGTTTCTTATATATGAGCAGAGCGTTAGAGAGACCGTAGCGGGTTAATAGAAATGTGTGTGTTTTTTTTTTTTCCTTATAGCTATCTTAAAACAAAATAATATTTACAGTATTTACAAAACCGGATATACACAGGCTGATCCCGGAACGCGACCCACTCACGTGAGCACTATAGCGGGTTTTAGCGCCCGTGTATGGTGGTCGCTATCCGGGCGGATACGGATGGTATCTTACCACCAGCAATGGTCTTGTGTAGTGTAAGTCGCATGTTGAGTGTTTAAGTATGTGTATGTGTGTTATTGAGTAGCGGGTGTGACACACAGTATGTTTACTGGTTCGGCCCGATTGCACTATTATATTCATGTAACATACGCTATGCGTCGCGTCCCGGTTACAGTCAGCCATTATCAGCCGAAATCAGCCACCGTAGGCTGGTTCTAACTGATTTTGCCGCATTTAGCCGAACCCGGCCGACTTAGCTGATTTCGCTGATTTTGCTGCATTTGCAGTCAGCCAAATCAGCCTCCGTCAGCCAAATGCAGCAAATCGTTGCTAATGAAGGCTGATTTTACTGAGTCTGTTAATGTGGCTGCTATTTATGTATAGTTAGGGTGTGCGATCCCCTGTAACTATTATGCATCTTAAGACCAGTTTACAGTGGTATTGTTAAATACTATGTTCTATTAAACTAACAATTCTACATATAAATAATAATAAAAGCACTGGTGACGCTGCGATGTCGCAACCGAGTCGTAGCTTATGAAGCGTTGTACTCCTTCAGTTGCAACACCACAGCGTGCACCAGTCGATTGAGTGGATCTATACATTTATCATTGTTGGTTAAGTCCATAATATTGTAGGGATTGAGGTCGAAATGATGGCATGTTGCCTCGTGGCTTTGGCGATCAGCTGCGAAGCGCGGGCAGTTCTGTAGCAGTTTTGTGTCTTGTCGGGGCTACACGGGCACTTGTCTGTGGATGTGATCCCGAAGCGATGCAGATATTGTAGGCAGTATCCGTGGCCGGTGAGTATTTGAGTCCAGGAAAAGTCCAACTTGATGGTTTTCTTGAGTTTTATGATTGCTTCTAAGTTGGGAAGAATATTGCGTGTGTGCTGATCTTGTTCGCTGGTAAGGTAAATGGTATTGCTTTCTTTGCGGTTATTTTCCTTAATTGTGTATTTAACGTGACTAATTGGGAACTGTGTGTAATCATAGGATTTGTGAGAGTGCGCTGCCGCCTTAGCCGCCGCATCCGCCTCCTCGTTGCCAGCGATGCCCACATGCGCCTTGACCCATATGAAGTTGATGATTAGGTTTAGGTAAGGTTTAGGTTAGGTTTAGGTTAGGTTTAGGTTAGGTTTAGATTAGGTTTAGGTTAGGTTTAGGTTAGGTTTAGTTTAGGTTTAGATTAGGTTTAGGTTAGGTTTAGGTTAGGTTTAGGTTAGGTTTAGGTTAGGTTTAGATTAGGTTTAGGTTAGGTTTAGGTTAGGTTTAGGTTAGGTTTAGTTTAGGTTTAGATTAGGTTTAGGTTAGGTTTAGATTAGGTTTAGGTTAGGTTTAGATTAGGTTTAGGTTAGGTTTAGGTTAGGTTTAGATTAGGTTAAGTTAGGAATAGCCTAGGTTTAGATTAGGTTTAGGTTAGATGTAGGTTAGTTATCCGGACGGATTGTATCCTACCACCAATGATGTTGCTGTGTTGTGTATGTCACATAGCATCACATGTGTGTGTCTGTGGATTGTTTTATTGGTAAAATAGTGCAATAGAACCCTCCGCAGGCTTAAGGCTTAAGTTTAGATTAGGTTTAGTGTCGGTTTCACTTAGAATTGTTTTTGGTTTACATTAGGTTGAGGTTAGATTTGGATAAGGTTTAGGTTAGGTTAAGTTTAGGTTTAAATTAGGTTTAAGTTAGGTTTATATTAGGTTAAATTTGGTTTATTTTAAGTTTATTTTAGGTTTAGATTAGGTTAAATTTGGTTTATTTTAGGTTTATGTTAGGTTTAGATTAGGTTTAGGTTAGTAATAGATTAGGCTTAGGTACGGTTAGGTTTAGGTTAGGTTTAGGTTAGGTTTAGGTTAGGTTTAGGTTACGATTAGGTTAGGTTTAGTATAGGTTTAGGTTACGATTAGGTTAGGTTTAGTATAGGTTTAGGTTACGATTAGGTTAGGTTAGGAATAGCCTAGGTTTAGATAAGGTTTAGGTTAGATGTAGGTTAGTTATCCGGACGGATTGTATCCTACCACCAATGATGTTGCTGTGTTGTGTATGTCACATAGCATCACATGTGTGTGTCTGTGGATTGTTTTATTGGTAAAATAGTGCAATAGAACCCTCCGCAGGCTTAAGGCTTAAGTTTAGATTAGGTTTAGTGTCGGTTTCACTTAGAATTGTTTTTGGTTTACATTAGGTTGAGGTTAGATTTGGATAAGGTTTAGGTTAGGTTAAGTTTAGGTTTAAATTAGGTTTAAGTTAGGTTTATATTAGGTTAAATTTGGTTTATTTTAAGTTTATTTTAGGTTTAGATTAGGTTAAATTTGGTTTATTTTAGGTTTATGTTAGGTTTAGATTAGGTTTAGGTTAGTAATAGATTAGGCTTAGGTAAGGTTAGGTTTAGATTAGGTTTAAATTAGGTTTATGTCTGGTATATGCCGAAATTTATCGTACATAATATTTATGTAGTAACATAAACCTTCCTCTTGAATCACTTCATTCATTGGTGAAAGACATATGAAAATCCGTTCGGTAGTTTTTGAGTTTATCGTGTTCAAACAATCAGATACGATATAATAATATATATACGACTTTGTTTTAGAATATGTAATGATGTAAGGACATATCCCTAAAAATAAGAAGATAAAAATAGCTTTTCCTTGCCTGGATCTCAAACTATCTTCATACTTATTCTCTAGCAGTTCCACCCGCAAGGAAATATTTCCGAAATAAAAGTCACAGGTTACGTTTTTGCGAGATGAGAGGTAGCCTAGGTCCTTCCCAGGGCATTAAACTTTGTCCCTTCCATATTTCATCGCAATTCATTCAGTGGTTTGACCGTGCCGGCTCCATTACGAGAAAAAAATCCGAGATAAAATTCCCGGTTTATGTTCGCCCGGGATAAATTAGTAGCTTATGTCCTCCTCTGGATTTCAAGCTATCTCCATACTTATTTTCTTGCGGTTCCACTAGCAGAAAACTATTTTCCGGGATATAAGTCCCGGTTTATACTTTCCCAGGATAAAAAGTACCCTAGGTAAACAACAAGAATAAAAACATCTAAGATGTATTTCAATTTATCGCTTATCTATAAATTTCCCCTGACAACAAAAGTGTCCGGGTTACACCCGAACACTTGTGAATGCCCCATGTCGGACGGCCCCCGGACGCCTTTCAAACCAGGACAAACCCGGGTAATCTCGGGTTGATGGCAGCCCGAAGTTCGACACACAAATAAAATTGGTCATGAACTACACAATGTATAGGAGGAATTTTTTTTAGACCATTTCAAGAGGAATAATTCTTTCATACATATATTTTTGGTATCGTGAACCGTTTTCGCAGTGCACGCAATGGAAGCCCTCAAGGATGAATAATTTTCTCCGCTTTTTTTCACAATTTCCATTATTTCTACGCTCCTAATAGTTGCATCGTGATGTTATATAGCCTAAAGCCTTCCTCGATAAATGGTCTATTCAACACAAAAATAATTTTTAAATTCGAACCAGTAGTTACTGAGATTAGCGCGTTCAAACAAACAAACAAACAAACATACTCTTCAGCTTTACAATATTAGTATAGATAATATTAGTATAGATAAACCCATACAGAAAGTATAAGTTTGTTTCAGTAACGTAGCGGACAATCAATTACTTTTGTTCTGAGTGCATAACTCAAAATACGGTACTAGACAAAGAAGTAACACCAACATTAAATCATAGATGGCGCTGTTTGTCTCTTCTGAAACATTGTTTTTAATGTACTTACGTATTACAGGTGCGAGTTTGAATTAAATTGTAATGAAAAAAATATTTATGTCGTAACGAAATATAAATTTTAGTCATTTTAAAAAACTTGACAAATAATGGAATTCAAATAATCTTCCTTTCTTGAACTGACTTTGTGCCCTGATTGGATGGCGTATGTGGCACGAATGCTATGTGTAGGCCTCTGGTTTGATACTTGGGTCGGGCAAAGTTATATATTTTCTGAGTATCAACCGGGAGTTAATGGCTGTACCGTGAATCTATATATATTTCATAAGACCTTGCATATCTATTTAATTATCTTTTAGACTTCTACCCCTCCCCAAAGAGAAAAATAACCGTGATGCTTATATTTGAAACTGCAATACAACAGCTTCCACTCTATAGGAATGGTAACCAGACTAATGTGAAATCTAAACTATTTCTAAATATAACTCTACAAAATGGCTACAAACGATAATTTCTTTCAAACACAAAACCTTGCATATTATTTCAAGATAATTATTAATTAATCTTCAATGCTAAAAGTATTACAATGCGTTATAAATATTATTTCATGATACGAGCTAACAGACAACCCAAACACACTCCTTGGCGCTAACAAGCTGTTATGTAAATAAATATGCGTGTAATATTTTTACATATTTATTAATAGCGATAATATGGAAATATATATACACACACACGCACTGGTGGTAGGACTATCATATGTAAGAGTCCGTCGGGGTGGGTACGACCGTAATGTCTTTTTCTACCGCCAAGCAGCAGTGCGCATGCACTGTTGTGTTTCGGTTTGAAGGGCATTGTAGCCCGTGTAACTACAGGACATAATGAGATTTAACATATTATGTCTCAGGATGACGAGCTCACGATAAACAAATGCTCACGCCTTTTATCCCCGAAGGGATAGGTTGTGTGGAGTGCACCCACTTTTCGCTGTGCGTTTTCCGTCCCATGGTGTGATAGGGGGCGAGTCTATCGCCATGTCGGGCATAAATTCCAAACTCTGGGCTGATACTGATATCCTTACTGAAAAACCCAATATCATTCAGCCCGACCGGGGGATTGAACCCGAGACGGGCATTGCAGTCGTACCGTAATACAACTACGCCACTGAGGCAGTCCGTCAGGTGAGGCGAGTCACAATATGGAAATATAAAAGTGGTACACTAGCCGACCTATACTCTTAGCACGAGTTTACGCGCTATCATATAGTTAACGTAATGGTTTCAACCATGTAATGTATGGCTTGAACAGCGCCTCGGTGAGCGTATTTGGAACTAAAAAACGGCCATGCGAACATTGCACGCGTGTAAACTTCGAATAGAAAATCGTGTAACCAAAGACAGACATGCGTGAAAACTTATATTATTAATACGAAAGATTGGTCCATTACGGAATGACAGTTCGGAAAGATGAAACATAGGATTATGCAACACGTTTGTTAGATAGAGATAGGTACTAGACGGCTTTTTTGTCCCTTTCCACATGGGTGATAATTGTTCAGGTGTCAACTTTAAGATTTTATACACACATACATACACACACGCACTCACTCACGCCTTTTATCCCGGAATGGGTAGGCAGAGGCGCAACTAGTGCACCCACTTTTCGCCATTATTCCGTCCCATGATGTGATAGGGGGCGAGCCTATCGCCATATCGGGTACAAATTCCAGGCTCCGAGCTGATACTGAATACAAAAACTCAATGTCACTTTGCCCGATCCGGGGATCGAACCCGAGACCACAGCACTGCAGTCGTACCGTAATACAACTACGCCACCGAGGCAGGCAGATAAGATTTTATGATAAAGATTTGAATCCGAGACCTCAACACACGCAGCCAGTTATAGGGGCGTAACATCACAATGCTCCACAAAGCGCCTAGCATACCTGAACAGAAGCCTGGTTGGCTCAGCGTCGACTTATAAGAAAAAGGCATCACACAGGTCCACACCATAATGTATTTGTGAGATTTTTAAGTAATTTATTTGACGACTGCCTCGGTGGCGTAGTTGTATTACAGTACGAATGCAAAGCTCAGGTCTCGAGTTCGATCCCCGGGTCGGGCAAAGTGATACTGAGTTTTTCTATTCAGTATCAGCTCGGAGTCTGGAATTTGTGCCCGATATGGCGATAGGCTCGCCCCCTATCACATCATGGGACGGAATAATGGCGAAAAGTGGGTGCACTAGTTGCGCCTCTGCCTACCCCTTCGGGATAACAGGCGTGAGTGTATATGTATATGTACTAATTTATTTCAAAGGCTGGAGAGAGGAGCGCCATTATCAAGTTTCTGACTCGGTTTGAAAAAATCGTAGATCAGAGGCTTGTAGCACGCAATACAAGTAAACCTCAAAGGCACCCATCATAACTTCATACATTATTTACCCCATCTTGACACCCGCAATTCCATACATTCACATCAAGTTTCAGAAACAAGAGTTGTTTTTACTGAGTTGTTTGACAAGTATAATACAAACAATGTATGATATACCGCATCCATTTTATTAAGTGAATTTTGAAATATAATCAACATTTTGTTTATAGGTATTATAAGATTTATTTGTTTGCAAACCCCCCGAATGTTCTGGACTGTGATTCAGTTTTAGTATGAGATTCAGATGTGCGCAGTTTAGGTGGTTATTTGGCCTTCAAGAATACTGACTGCCGTGATGAAGATCTGCGGGTTACATTACTTCTCTAAGTTACTTGTAAGTATTAATTGTCAATTAATCGCTTTAATGATGACTGAAAACAGGTATGTAGGTTTCCTTATTTAGTATCGTCTAATAAGTGGTAAGAGGTCTAAGTCTTTGTCCACACTGGTCTAGTGCGGGTTGAAAGATTTCATGCCTTCGAAATTATTAAGGAGAATTCTCTAAAATTTTCCCCACGATTTTCCTTCAATAGTGAAACAAGCGTTAATAACAATGAAAAGTAAGACAAAACATTACAAGTATGGCCTTCGTTTACTTTATCAATATCCTTCAAGTCAAAAGTGCAAAGTTTGATACAGGGTTTTACACCGTATACTTCGTATGTTTTCGATGCATACATCCAATATTTCAAATGAAAAATGAATCAATACTCACTGCAGAGCAAAAATTGTTACATAATACATAGTAAATACGGAGCATCACGCCTTTTACCTTTTCGGGGGCAGATAGAGGTATATCAAACATTTGGCATATTACAAACCCATGTAGATCCCACTTTGTAACTCAAGTGGGACAAGACTTTCGCTGATTAGAAAAAGATTCTTAAAAATTATGTACCTGCGTATATTACAAGTCTAATTTATTTTATTGAAATATTAATAAAACACAAGGAGAATGTAGAGTAGCTATTTTTATTAAATTCAGTAAAATGGCTTTAATACGAGAGAAGCAGTTACAATTCCATTTTAAAAAATTGTAGGTGGTTACTACTGTTTAAACAAGAATCATTAAGCAAATTAATTATTAATCTTCAGTTTCATAAACAAAATACATTTAAAAACAAACATAAGCGTGGGAACTTCGACATTTTAATGAAATACCGCATGCACAATCTTTCAGCGATTTTCCGACCGCGCTGAACTGACCATCCCTTTCTAACCTGTGGCAAAATTATATCGCACTCTCCCTCTGCCTTCATAGCGGGAAAATTCTATGGCATCACAGCCAGACCTGTAGATTCAAGCAACGCGCTAACACGTTTCGCATACGGGGCGAAGTCTCGTTGCAGACATAACTTTGTTGGTGTTATTTGTTAAGTGTTTTTGTGTAGTGTACATTGATTTTTTTGTTCGCGTTATCCTGAAAGACGTATAGTGAGGTGGGTAACGGATGTTATATTTTTGATGTTTTGTTTAAGCTTGAAGGTCGATTGTAAAATGCATTTTATTTTCTTGTTTACTCTAGTCTTCAATGCATACTCTTGTAAGCTAGGGATGAAAAACTAAGTCTGTATAGCTGGTTTACTGTATGTTTTGAATTCAAAGATACTCTTATTTAGTTTAGAGTAAAGTGTTAATTTTTACATAAGCACAAAAAAATTAAGAATTGTATTACAAAATATTTGCGGAAAAGTGTACATAGCAGACAATGTAATAAGTTTACATAATCAACCGCGTTTGAAATAAAGATACCCTTTTAGACATGTCTAAATTTTACGTAAACTAGCGGATGTTTATATTCAATCATAAAAATAAAACAAGTAAAATGAAAATTTGTTTCTCCTATACTTGCTTTCAATTACATGCTATTTTCATTACTAAAGGCATAATGGTGCAGTTTAGTTTGATAACCCTTTTATAATCTTACTAATATTATAAATGTGAAAGTTTGTAAGAATGTATGAATGTTTGTTCCTCTTTCACGCAAAAACTACTGAACAGATTTCTGGATTAACACATAGGCTACTTTTATACCGGGAAAATATAAAGCGGGACTTTTGTCCCGGAAAAACTCAATCACGCGGGCGGAGTTGTGGGAAAAAGCTAGTTTATTATATTATCATCATAAGACTTTAAAATACGCCAGCAAACGTGTGGCCTCCTTCCTACAACTTAAGGTCCATCAAACGGTGTATAAAGAAGCAATCATGCAGGCCGGCATAACTGAGCCGACCAGGGATGTTTATCACTTGTCAGTTAACATTTTTTGGGCTTCACTCCATTAACCATCAGCTGCAGTACTATTGAGAAAATAAATACGTAAAGAAAGGTAATCTCTCTGTGTGCTACGTCGCGCCATGTTATATCCATCTAGACACGCGGCAGCGTGTCAAGCCAAGTTCAAGCAAAGGTTCAATATAACATGAAATACTATCCTAGCGTTATCCATACTTTATTACTCTAGTCAGTTATATGATCAACTTCCATATCATACATACACACACACTCACACCTTTTATGCCGGAAGGGGTAGGCAGAGGCTCAACTAATGCACCCACTTTTTGCAGTTCGTATTCCGTCCCACGATGTGATAGAGGGCGAGCCTATCACCATATCGTGCACAAATTCCAGATTCCGCGCTAATACTGATTAGAAAAACACAATATCACTTTGCCCGACCCGGGAATCGCACCTGAGATCTCGGCACTGCAGGTGTACTGTAACACAACTACGCCACCGAGGCAGTTCATATCTTATATTG
The DNA here is from genome assembly GCA_949316025.1 of Lapara coniferarum. Lineage (NCBI taxonomy): Eukaryota > Metazoa > Arthropoda > Insecta > Lepidoptera > Sphingidae > Lapara > Lapara coniferarum. Next base: position 22,979,827 of record OX438932.1, read on the forward strand.
TTATATTAGTTGTCAACATAGAGTACTAATGAGTACGCATATGTAGGTAGACGCAAGTAGTGCCCGAAGGCTTGCCGAGCTCATCTACATTCCATTATAACGAGCCGTGTTGGACACAAATTCTAATTTCGTATCTGGGAATCAATCCTGTGAACTAAAATCAAAGTCCATTTAACTAATTTACTGTATGAACGCTCTTCCGAGTCTATCTGTGTACCATTAAAATTCCAAAATTCATCGAACATAAAAATATTTTTAGATTTCGCATTCTTAAATTAAACATTCTACCGAATATAGAACTAATATAAAAAAATAATTCAATAAATATTTTTTTTTGTATTATGTTACTTGTAACTTATTCCCACGAGGAATAGGAAAGCTTTGACAGAATACTTTATCTTTCACTTAGTAACGGACTTTAGACTGGACTGCTTAACATTGGACATAATTTTCAAGGTTTTTGAGTATTTTGTCCCTTTACCTAAGATAGGTCCTCTAGACGGGTTAGCAGTAGGCCATAATCCAACGCTGCGCATCCCGTTAGTTCTGCGAACTATGTGTCAGTTCTGCGAACTTTAACTTACTAATCGACTGGGCTATGTCGATGACTCTCGTTCTTCTACGGATCTCTTCATTTCTGATTTGATCATGTAGATAAACACCGAGCATAGCCCTCAGCATAGCTCGCTGAGGGACCGTGAGCCGTTTTAGTCGGCCCATAGTCAGAGGCGACGTCTCAGTGCTGTATATCATCACTGGTAACACACAGAAATATACAGCACTTACTTATACTGTAAAACAATATTGATCGCCTGATTCAAACATCTCACTCGTAGAGCCTTGCGTGTCAATAAGTCACGAATTCCACCGTCCACTAATAAATGAACGATAAGCCGAAAGGCTTCAACCAAGGCCAGGGTAATATTGGCTAGATATCTAATAGCACGCCTTAACCGGACTTAAAACATTTCACGGAATAGAAAAGTGAGGAAATGTTTCATTATAAACATTTAGTGATTTCCTTTTCATCGCTAAGCCGATGTGTAAGGCTTATTTTTCCAGCTGTGTTAGACCCCCATGTTATGTTAAGCATGAGCTTATGAACAGTTCCGAACTAGACTTTCCGAACAGAAAAACCTTCCTTTGTCTAATCCCGGGATCAAATTTAACTGGACAAGTCTAGTCTCTTGCCACACTAGCCAGAAAGCATTTCAAAACTTAGTATAAGATTGAACGCGCTCAGATTACAAGCGTAATAATAATCTACTTACTAATGTGTAGTACTGACTGTAGACGATACGTAGGCTGCTCTGGTAGTTTAATGGTCTGTTTCACAAGTTTCAATCAAATCTCTATGTATAAAAATGAATCCATATTTTCCTTGGTCACGCCATCACGCGTGAACGGCTGGACTGATTTCATCTTTCTTTTTTTGATGTGTTTGGTATTGTCAGGAGAAAGTTCTTATGAAAGACAAAAAAAGAAAATTGCGCGGAAAATTAGAAAACTTAAGAATACTTAACCACACTGAACTCCTAAACGGGTGGACCGATTTTAATGTAATTTTTGTGTGTCTTCAGGTGGATTCCAGAATGGTTTAGATTACAATTCTATCTGGTAGGTAGCGCTGTACTCGGGTTCTAGGATTTTATTTCCTTTTTAAGGCAGGACAACGTCTGTCGGGGCCGCTAGTTTTATTATAAATATATCCCATTTATTTGGGAGCATATATTTTTTTTTTTTTTAAAAGGCCATCTTCGGCGCATTAGGGACGGTTGCGGGCTTCCTCCGACTCACGTCTAAGTTGTCGTCCGCAACCGCCCCTGCACGTACCGCTGTTGCGGTCCTTTTCCTGTTGCGGGGGCTCAGAAGCCCCCGAAACACCGTACCGTGTCCGCCTTTTGGTGTCCGAGGCAGCGTGACACACGCTGCCTCGGACATGTCCATCACGGGGGTCACAGAAGTTGGCTAGACTAATGGGTGGGCGGCACGTCCCGCCCACCCGTGACCCCCGGAGGCCCCTAATAGTCGCCTTTTACGACAGGCAGGGGATACCGTGGTGGAATTCTCCAAACGCCCCCAATCCACAGGGCGGGAGACGTCGGTCAGTCGTCCACCCGACGCCTCCTACGTCTCGTCTGGCGGCGGGAGGGATCACCACTGCGCTGGCGATCCCTCTCGGCACTCTCCTTCCGCGAGAGGACCGCCTCGCAGAAGTGGGCCACCGCCTGCCAGGCCTCCCGGCCGCCGACCATGGAAGCGACCACGGCCGGCAGCGAGAGGTCTTCTCCGACGACTGTTCTGAGAGCGCTGCGCTCCTCATCCCAGGCTGGACAACACTCCAACGTATGTTGGGCCGTGTCCATTGGGCAGTTGTCACAATAGTGACACACGGCCGACTCCTCTACACCTACCACCCGAAACAGGAACTCACCGAAGCAGCCATGCCCGGTGAGCACCTGCGTCAGGCGGTATGTTGCCGCTCCGTGGCGCCTGTCCAGCCATTCGGCAAAGACAGGACGCACTGCCTCTACGACCCGGTGCCCCCACGACGGGGCCTCCAGCCTGAGACGCCACTCCTCCACGGCGGCTCGCCGTAAGGCGGCCTTCTTGGCCTCCACCTCCTTCAGGGCCGGACGCTCCCCGCGACTGAACGCCTCCTCCCGCCAATGGAATACATCGGCAAGGGATTTGGCGTCCAGGTCCCAGGGCAGAAATCCGGTCAATAGGCAAGCCGCCTCGAAAGAGACCGTGCGGTACGCCCTGACCGCCCGCTGCGCTAAAGCTCTCTGCGGGGCGCGCAGAAGGGCGACGCAGGGGCGGCCCAGGGAGTCAGCCCAAACGGGGCTGCCATAAAGGGCTATGGACCGCACGACTCCGTGATACAGCCTCCGGCAAGGGAAGCCAGGACCTTCCAGGTTGGGCAGCAGGCGGGAAAGAGCGCCCGCTGCCCGGGACAATTTCGTCCTCAACTCCTTAAAGTGGGTGCGGAATCGCCATCGGCTATCCAGGACTAAACCTAGATACCTCATGCTAGAGCCGATGGGGATCCGCACCCCCCCAACGACGATGCCGGCACCGGCCGGTGGCCCTCTCCGAGGTCCGTGAAAACACACGGCCTCGGTTTTCTCGAGGGCCACCTTCAAACCTAAACGTTGAATTCTTCCAACTACTTGGCCGGTGCCCGCCGCCGCCAGAGTTGCGGCGTCCCGGAAGGTCCCAGCAGTCGCTGTGACTAACGTATCGTCGGCGTAACATGTCACGCCGACGCCCCGGAGATTGGAACCACGGAGCACCCAGTCGTACCCGATGTTCCACAGGAGAGGGCGGGCCCAAAACCGAGCCCTGTGGAACACCGCACGACATCGCTCTTCGGTGCCACCCATCGGCGCCCGGATACACCACGTGCCTGTCAGACAGGTACGCGTGCACCTGACGCCGGAGATAGGGCGGCACCACGTGGTACCGCAGTGCCTCGTGGATGCAGGGCCAGGGCAGCGAGTTGAAAGCATTGGATATATCCAATGATACCGCAATCACTACACTGCCTCTGGCCACTGCATCCTCCGCCTGTGCCTTCACCCGCAGAATCGCGTGGACAGTGGAACGTCCCCTCCTGAATCCAAACTGCTCGTCGGCCAGATTTGGTCCGACCCTCTCAATATGCTCGACGAGGCGGGTATGGATGATGCGCTCGAAGAGCTTTGCCACCTCGTCGAGCAACACGATGGGCCGGTAGGCCGACGGCGACTCTGCGGGTCGTCCCCCCTTCTTCAGCAGGACGAGCTTCCCAGTTTTCCAGCGCACCGGGAAGACGCCCTGCTCCAGGCAGGCGGTGAATAAGCTGCGGAGCCTCGGACCCAAGTACTCGAGGGCCAGCACCCAGGCTTTCCCGGGGATGCCATCGAGCCCTGGGGCCGTGTTTTTGCTCCGCAGCCGAAGCACTGCCGCCCGCATTTCAGCGGGCGAAACCTCCGGGATATCCCTTGCCGGATTCTCACTCGACGATGACGCCACATCCGGTGGCGCCATCGGTGGAGGAGTGAACTCCTCGGTGGCCGGGAACAAGGCCGCGACTACGTTGGCCAGTAATTCTGGCCGGAGACTCTGCGACAGCGGGGGCGCCGCTGGGCGAAGCTTCTTCATCACCACACGGTAAGGGCGCCCCCACGGGTCCCTGTCGAGAGTCCCCACGAACGCCTTACGTGCCGCAACCTTGGCCCCGTAAATGGCCACCCGCAGCGCTCTCTTTGCCTCTTTGTAGAGGCCATAGAGCTGCCGCTCCTGGTCTGCGTGATTCTCCTCTCTGAGCCGGCGACGACGATGCCTGGCGTATCGGCGGCGCGCAGCAACGCACGCCGCGCGCAACTGCGCTAGCTCCGCCGACCACCAGTACACCTGTCGCACCGGCGAACGGCGGAGAGCTCGGGGCATGCCGGCGTCGCAGACATCCGACATTGCCACCCCGAACCACTCCGCCTCCTGCTCAACCCGTACCGGCCCGTCCGGCACGGGGAGCCACGACATGACCAGAGCGGCCAGCACTAGGGCCTCCCCATCGAGGCGACGAAGCGCCCACCGCGGGCCGTCCTGATTTGGGGCACTCGGTACACCACCGGACTGGACACTCGGGGACGCGGAGACGCCGAACCTGACGTAACGATGGTCCGACAACGTCTCCACGCCCACGAGGACTCTCCAGTCCCGGACACGGCGTGCGACGGCGGCACTCGCAAACGACAGGTCTATAATGGACCCGCCGTTGTGCCGCACGCACGTGTCCACCGACCCCCTGTTCAGGACGACCAGGCCGACAGAGATCGCCCATTCCTCCAGGACCCGACCACGACCGTTCGTCGCCGGCGAACCCCAAGCCACGGACTTGGCGTTGAAGTCGCCGGCGACGACCGCCGGGTGAGGTTGGCCTTGTTCCATCAAGGCCCCCAGCCGAACGAGGAAAGACTCAAATTCGGCGAGGGGTCTGTTGGGAGAAAAGTACACTCCTACTATCCAAATGTCTCCCAACAGAACCGCCACGCATCCCCTGTCCTTCGCTACTTTTTCGAAGGGTGGGGAGCCAGCGGCGCCCCGGCTGATGATGGCCACCAAGCCGTCAAGGTCCCCAGCCCAGTTATCCCGGGGGGGGGACAAAGTACGGCTCAGCGACCACGGCCACTTGCACCGACCACTGCGCCAGGCTTTGGGACAACAGGTCCTGGGCACTGGCACAGTGGTTGATGTTCGCCTGGAGGAAATTTAATTCCATTATTGGGCGATCTCTACCACGTCCATCGCGGCCCCTTGCGGTGGGCTCGCTGCCTGCGGCTGGGTCGAAGCCCCAGCGGCAGCAGCACTTCGTATCCCGTCGCGACGCCTATCGCGACGGGAGGGGGCGGGACACGCCTTCCCACCCACCGGATGTTTGGCGGGCCTCCCTGCGGCCGCGCAGACTGCGCAGTTCGGCGCGGCCTCGCATTCACGGGCTTTGTGGCCCGGTTTACCGCAGCGATAGCACAAATCGCTGCGGTCCGGTCCTCCGACGCAGGTGCTCTGCGTGTGACCGTGCTCAAGGCAACGGAAACAGCGCATCGGGCGCGCCCCGAGCACGGTCACCCGGGCCACTGTCCACCCCACCATCAGGCGGCCCGCCTTTATTTTCTGTGCCACTTTGGTTGGCACCTTGGCCCAAACTGCGCTCAGGCCGGAGCGGTCAGGCCGGATCTGTCCGACCTTGACGGCGTCGACTGCGCACTCGCCAGCAACACTGAGTGCCGCTGCGACCGTCTCGGAAGTGGCTGCCGGATCCAACTCCGACAGCCGCAGCTCAGTGCACTTGGTGGGCCGGGAGATTTTGACATCTTCCAACTCACCAAAGCATTCCCTCAGCCTTGCGGCGAGGGAGTCCGCCTTCCGCTCCGACTCAGCCCCGGGCACCTCATATAACATGGCACCCGTGGCTGCCACCTTGGGCCTCAGCCTGTCAATACCGAGGCCGGCGAGGTCCACGCGGTGCTGAGCGTCCGTCAGCACCTTCGCGTAGGTGAGCCCCTTGCCCACCGCCGCCGGCGTCAGCGACAGCACTATGGCCGCCGAGCGTGGCTGACGCAGCTTGGGCTCTTTGCGCCTCTGCCTCCTCTTTTGCGTCTGCGGTATAACTGCGGGCGCTGCAGCGGGGTTGGACTTCCCCCGCTTCTTCTTTCCCACCACCACCGTCCATTCAGCGTCCATGGACGCTGGGGCTGGCGGTAGTGGGCGAGGCTCCCTTGGAGCAGTCCTCGCGATGACGGGGGCAGCGGGGGTGGCGACTTTCCCCCTCCCTTTTTTGGGGACCCCAGACGGTCCAGCGACCGCCACGACAGCTGAGGTGGAGGGCCCAGCCACGATGGCAGGAGCCTTGAGAGGAGCAGGCTGCACTGCTCCTTTCCCCTTCCCCCTCCCCTTCCCCTTAGAGGAAGGCTGGGGAGCTCCCCCAACGAAACCACCCTGGACGGGGAGTGGTATGTCCCCGGGGGTGGACCGTCTCTCGTGGGCCAGCGGAGGCCTCTGGGCCGGCCCTAGGAGCACCGACTCCATTCTGGCCTGCCACTTGGCCTCCACTGCTGCCAGCTCCTCCAGACGGCGAAGGAGAGAAGCGTTTTCACGCTTCAGCTCCTTCACCGCCTCCTCCAATTTGGCGCACTTATCGCGCCACTTTTTGGCCTCGCCTTTGGGGCGAGCGCTCGGTGCCGGTTCCGCCGCCGCAGCGACAGCCACCTCCTCGGCGGGCACCTTCTGTTTAACGGCAGAGCGAAGGACCATCCCCTCCTCGCTCTCCTCCCTTCTTGCCCTTTGGCGGGCCTCCCTGCGCTGCAGGAGATCGCGCGCCTTGGCTTTCTTTCTTTGGTCGACGGAATCGTCGACCAAAGATGGTCCTCCTCTGCCGCGTCCGGTTGTCGCTTGCGACTTCGGGACCGGCTCCTCAGTGTCGCTCCCGAGGGACGACCTGCTACTCACCTCTGAGCGTTTCCTCCAGAGCCTACGGCTCCGAACGGAGGAAACGCTCCCACTCGACTCAGAGTCGACGCCTGTGGACATCTTGTCCGCGCCGACTCTTCGTCCGCCATCAACGGGCTTTCGCCCACCAATCTCCGCCTCTCCAGCCGAAACTGGAGTAGGCAACCTCGTCAAAAGTATTTTGGGTTTTAATTTATCCATGATTAGTCCCACGAGTATGGGGGAAATAAGAGTCCACCCAGGCAGTGCCCCCTGTACCTGGGTAAGCCTAGCGTAACCCGCCAAGAGGGTCGGCCGGTACTCTGGCGGGGGTCGCACTAGTGACCGAACTACCCATCGGCCATGCATCCCCTCGCGGTGGGCCGCCGCTTGGGATTCGGGGAACTTTTTATAGAGGTTTTCTCCCTCGTGGTCCGGGCGATTAAGCCAAGACCCTCGGTCCAGCAGGAGCGCGAGACATGTCCACAGACCTCCATACTAGATTACGATCTGCAACGGTGACAGCGGAGAGGAAGGTTCCCCCCCACTGCCTGCTCGGGGCGGTGTTAGCGCACACCGAGCCCGTCGACACCCCCGGATGAACCAGGAGCCGCCCGGATAAACGGGCCCACCATCTAAAGATGCGGCAGCCACCGCAAAAAGCGGCGACTACCGCCAAGACCACTGTTCGTCAGGATATTGGCCGTTGCGCCGATCAACTCGACCGACGCTCCGTTGCCCAGGGTGCACCACGTGGAGGTTTCCTGACTTTGCACCCCTGGGAGCATATATGAGAGTGTGACTTTTATATTTGGTCGGCTTAAACATTTATGTGACGAGTAACATTTACCCAGAAGCTTTTTTTATGGCATCGAATGACGAGACGAACATGCCCTTCGCCTGATGGTAAGCGATACGTCCACCCATAAACAGTAGAAACGCCATCCAGCACCTTGAGTTACAAAGTACTGTGTGGCATTCCACTGCGCTCGTCATCCTGAGACATAAGATGTTAAGTCTCATTATGTCCGGTAGTTACATTGGCTACAATGCCCTTTAAACCGAAATACAACAGTGTATACACACTGCTGCTTGGCGGTAAAAATAGATATTGCGGTGGTACCCACCCAGACCGGCTCTTACATAATATGAGAGTCCTACCACCAGTAAAGCTGTCTTAATCTAATACACGCTTATCATGTAACTTGATAACACTAAGATTATGAATTTGTAATAGTATCAATAAATAGGTTAGGTAATACATTAGCGGTTAAAAATAAATACTTATTAATAAAACGGGAATACCTATGATATTTGAAGATGTATTATTTTCCTCATAGTTTACAGAAACAACGCACTTAATTAACAGTTGAAAACACTAGTGATGTTCGCATATGCGATGCAATTTACCTGCGTGTTGTGAATTAAAAAAAAGTTTTAAATATCTATATTAGATTTTCCCCCAGTTCCGCCCATCAAGTTCTTATCCGTATAAAAGTAAGCTATAATATGTTGTCTATGTTGATTTATGCGCTTGGTTTTTTTTGTGCGTCTAATTTCATGTAAACAAATCTGTGCAACGATTACTTCTTTTATAATCTTGATTTAAGCAAATTTTCTAAAAAGTTATGTGTGTATTCTTTGTCAATTATCACTCGCTTTACGGTGAAGGAAAACATCGTCAGGAGACCTGCATATCTGAGAAGTTCACTATAAGAATTTCGAAGGTATGTGAAGTCTGCCAACCCGCATTAGGCCATCGTGTTGGTTGGCCTACACCCTCTGAGTAGTAGAGGAGGCCCGTGCTCAGCCGTGGACAGTGTATAATACAGGGCTGGTATGGTGGTATAGAATGGGAAGCAGCTTTGTCGTATGCTCACGATTTTTTTTGACGTCTGCTCTGATTGGTGCCTCCTCGGTTCCCCTTTTTGCTGCGTTTCTAAGGAAAATATAAAAAAAAAATATTTATAGCAGTAAAATCAGCACGTGAACTAAGGAAACCTTGTTGCCTTAACTAATGTTCAGAAATGCATTCAATTTGCACTTTCCTGGATATTATAGTATTATACTGATTACAAGTCATTTAATTACACGTGCATTTTAATACTGAACTCATTGGGTTCACCCAACGATGTAAGAAAATATTGTGAAACAAACCTCATATCTAAGAGTTCCACGTTATAATTTCGATGATATGAGAAGTCTGCCAACCCGCACTAGGCCAGCTTGGTAGATTAAGGCCTAAACCCTTTCCGTAGTAGAGGCCCCTACCCAGCAGTGGGCAGTATGTAATATAGAGATGGTATTATTTTTTTCTACTTTTATATTTTTGTTCCATCCTTTTTGGAAGAGCCCTGGCACGGGCGTAAACCAACCGCAAAATGAATTTAATTAATTGATAGAGAAATAAACTTTCTCATAATCTGGCATGTATTTAATGTAATTGCGCGCATGTTCCCTCCTTCCTATAATCCTGGGTCCTTCCGCTGTAGCGTGAAGAAGCAGCGCAATAGACCGGCATGATTGTGTCGAATGGCATAACCATCTGCTGCCATTCGATGCTCTATGTGGACGGCGCTTACCATCAGGTGAGGTGCAGTCCCTTTGCCGTGCCCGAATAAAAAAGAATGCTTTTTGCAGTACTTTTATTATGTTTATTAATGTAGACCAATTAGAAACCTTTGCCCTTTCAGTTGCGGGTAGTATACGTGGGACTCATTAGCCAAAACGAAACTACAACATAACATTATAAAGCTTCACAAATCCCTGTTTCTCAGAACGTTAGCTTATTCATCTCGAAGCGTACATTACCTTGATCCATCTCAGCCACATATTACGTGCGCCACTTACATACACTTGAGGGTTGGCTTATTAGTATTTTCCAGTAATCAGTCTTACAATAAAGTTTGTAAGGACAATGTGTAGTACATTGTGTACATAAGACGTTAGAAATAGGTAAGGGAAAATTGCTACATCTAAGGTTGAAGGAGATGTTACACTCAATGACGCGCTTTGTCGAACTATGTAGGTTTCTTTTTTAATTACTGATGAATACAAAGAGAGCGTGTATCATGAAAGCACGTCCTTGGCGCATAGACAATACGTCATCTAAATAGGGCTTAAGTACAAAATAATGTTTTACAAATGTAGCTTATGTAGTCACATATCACGTCGTTGGATTTCTTGTTAGTGAAACACTGATACTAACTCAGTCGAGCAGGTTCGCTTTCCTTTAAAATATCTACACACAATTCTACCACTTTTCTTTAACGATTTTTAGTAATCACTCAGCCTTCTCATTTTAAAACAAATGTCGAAACAAGTATTTTTACTCCAACAAAAGTATTTTGCTTATAAAATGTAAATATGTAAATAAACGACATCTGGATGGTGAATCCAAAAGCGGCAAGCGTGGCTTCTGACCTTGCCCTAATTCCTAATTAACATATTTAGAATAAAAAGTAATACTTCCGGGACACTTCGTGTTTTGCGTCCATTACTTTTTATTGAATTTTACAAGTTCGTTAATGGAATTGTCTGTCGTAATTATAAGTAATTATTATGTTTATTTTTAGTCGGATAGTGTATAAAGGTTGAGAGTGAAATGAGATACGAGTCCATGTCAGGTATTTAAAATTTAGGGCGGTAATAATAAATCAATCTCATGTTTGAGTAATATCTCATATAGACATTTAATGTATTGAACTAATAAACCGCTATGAGCTCGTTCTCAGCTGAGTAAGCGCTCTTATATAAAGAAAACTTAGTTGTCAAAATCCGTCACATATTTTAACTTGAGATGACATTTGAGCTGATTTTAATATCGGTTATTAAATAGCCACTATTTGACCTTAATTTGACAGCATCTCAGCATCGCACTTCAGAGTGAAATTAAGTTGCATTTATAATTACGGCCCTTAGAGTCAAGTTCTCGATGAGAAAATCATAGGAATATAGCGAATTGGTCTACAATGGTGGTTGTGTAAAACACATCTAGTTTACGTTTACTGTAACTGATTGTTGGTAGGTCTCTCATATGTAAGAGTCCGTTGCGTGGGTACCAACACACTGTCTATATCTGCCGCCAAACAGCAGTGTGCATGCACTGTCGTGTTTCGGTATGAAGGACATCGTACCCAGTGTAACTACTGGACATAAGGAGCCTTAACATCTTACGTCTCAGGATGCCGAGCGCAGTGGAATGCCGCACAGTACTTTGTAAGTCAAACTGCTGGATGGTGTTTCTACTGTTCATGGGTGGTCATATCGCTTACCATCAAGCGAACGGCATGCTCGTCTCGTCATTCGATTAAATAATAAAAAAAAAAAACTAACTTCACTCAACTATGAAATGTCACTTCGTAACAAGTCCACGCTAGTGAACGAACCTGAAACAATATTGTACCCACTGGCTAACATATACTGCACACACGTGAAAAACGAGTGATTTGATTATTAACTAAGTTCAGACTAGCAAGTTCTCGCAACCATATTTTGTGCAAGTACTTGCAGAGGCGTTTACATTAGCGGCAATATTATATTAGTTTACTTCGTGATAATAAAATCACTTGGACTTATGTTCATTCCTAGCACCATAGTCATTATCCACACAAATACTGACGCCTTTAATCCCCGAAGGGGCAGCTGGAGGCGCAATTAGTGCACCCACTTTTCGCCGTGTGACAGACGGAATAGGTATTCCGTCCCATGATGTGATAGAGGACTAGATTATCGCCGTATCGGGCACAAATTCCGACTCCGCGCTGATACTGATTAGAAAAACCCAAAATCACTGCCCGACCCGGGGATCAAACCCGAGACCTTAGAGGCTACTGCGAAAAACGAAATCCGAAACGTCGGTCCGAAACGAAGAAACGACGAACTTCGGATTTAACCTTAGAGGCTACTGCGAAAACCGAAATCCGTAGTTTCGGGTGACGGATCGCACGTTTTCTTACTACGAAGTGTTACGGATCCTTCATTATGAAGAGTTGTTGCGTGACGAAAGTGTTGAGCGAAGTCGGAAGCGTCGCAAACTGCATGAAACCTTCGTTCAACGGTGACGGATCCGAAGTAATTTGGTAGTACGGTTAAATCCGAAGTTCGTCGTTTCTTCGTTTCGGACCGACGTTTCGGATTTCGTTTTTCGCAGTAGCCTCTCTTATTACCAAATTACTTCGGATCCGTCACCGTTGAACGAAGGTTTCACGCAGTTTGCGACGCTTCCGACTTCGCTCAACACTTTCGTCACGCAACAACTCTTCATAAAGAAGGATCCGTAACACTTCGTAGTAAGAAAACGTGCGATCCGTCACCCGAAACTACGGATTTCGTTTTTCGCAGTAGCCTCTCTTATTGTAGTCGTACCGAAACCACGGCATTCATTATCCAGTCAGTAAAAATATTAAACCAGTACCCTTCTACCTATCCGGTATCTTGAAGACTCATTTCCGACATAATACCTACCTGAACGATAAAACAAAGGTCAGAAGAAAGATATATACAGAATTTCCCCTGAAAAAAGAATAGACAAGTTTTTCCTCGGAAATGAAAAGCTTCTAAGAATAAATATCCGGGTAACAATAGCTGGTGTTTAAAATTGCGATAAGTTTTCAGTACAATGATCCCAATTGTACTCCTGAACAGTAAGAGACATTAAATTCATGGCATCTTGAAAGAGAAACATATGAAACATAATTTTAGGGCAGTGTGTGCTCTAAATTTGTTTATTTGAAACTATGTGTTGCTCGACGTCTGAACAACACAGTACAATGCCAGTATCATCCACTTAAAAATCATATTAAAAATATCCATTATTTCCATGAGAGCAAGTTACCGGGATAAATAGTGTTAGTGCATGCGCAATGGCTTTAAAGCGTCGTACAACTGGCAATCGCGGTCTTCGTCTGACTATTGATGTTACGCGCTAATTCTCTTTTACTTTATCTTAAATATTTTCCATCTTTATCAATCAGCAACCCTTATTTGTGACCAGATTTAATTAAGCAACCGTATATCATAATAAACAGAAAAAAATAGCTTTAATTTGATATATAAATTATAAATGTACGTTATGAGGGTATAAATGTATCAAATTCATAACTTTTTACACCTGCGAAGTGGTGCGGCCAAGTGCACAATGGCACCCGTGATTTTTCAGAGTCTTTATATATTGCCGTGAGTTGGACGATATTTTATTTAAAAAACAAGTGAGTAATTTTATTTTCCGAAAATTTAAATAAAAATAATGTATTAAAAATACTAGCTGCCACATTTTGATAGGCAACCTAGAAGATGTACATTCTTCTAATCTTAAATATGTGTAAAATTTGGTTTGTAGCAAATACTCGATAGGTGTAGTGATTCTGCGGTGAGATCTCGTACTAATACAAGGAAAAGTAAAATACGTATTCAATTATATTTTTTTCATAGTTTCAGAAGTAGATGTTTAAAGCTACCACATAACGGTCTCCACCAAGACATTCTATTGGATCTCTAATTCCATTCAGCATTTTTCTTATCGAAATCTATCTCGAACTTTCATTATTGCAAGAAATTCTAATATTTAAAAAATATGTGTAAGGCGAGCACATGTGGGAATTTTCTAATATAGTTATATCCTCTTTCAGGCGCTTGATTTCCCCTACATCCATTATAGTTAGTATGTTGTTTTTCTACTTTATTACTCGGAAGTTGGTTCATTCTCTAAAAGGTATTACTATAGAGGATTAATGTGAAAGCCACCTTTGTGGCATTATTTTAGATCAGGATGTGTTTCGGAGTTTCAGTGTCAATATTGTTGGACGATAAATTAGATAAATTACCTAGTATTTTTGTTTTTTTTTATGGCATCGAATGCCAAGACGAACATGCCGTTCGCCTGATGTTAAGCGATACGACCACCCATAAACAGTAGAAACACCATCCAGCACATTGAGGTACAAAGTACTGTGTGGCATTCCACTGCACTCGTCATCCTGAGACATAAGATGTTATGTCCAGTAGTTACACTGGCTACAATGTCCTTCAAACCGAAACACAACGGTGCATGCACGCTGCTGCTTGGTGGTAGAAATAGACATTGCGGTAGTACCTACCCAGACGGACTCTTACATATGAAAGTCTTACCACTAGTAATGTGTTCACTGTGTAGTCTCTGTACTAATTAATAGAATGTATATTAGGAAAAGAAAATTCTTCTGGTCAGATTAAGTTTACTATCACCTCTTCAAGGATATAGCTTTGACTGTGAGCTATTTGTCATGTAATATAGAAATGCCTTTAGAATTTCACCGGTCAGTTCCGTCATACGTCGTTGAATAATGAATGTGCGGAAAGTTTGCGCCATGCGACGCGATGCATTAAATATTACTAACATTTTTGTTTTACTTACCATTTGATACTAGGCTATAATTCAGAATATGTTTTTATCGATTTTAACAACGCCTTGTCCATTTTTACCGCTGAGCAGCAGTATGTAGTATATATTCCGCTTGAAAGAACACGATAAATTCGTAGCTTTGCGCCTTTACCTTTTCAGGGGTAGGTACAGATATAACACATCGTCTTACCAGTTATTATATTACCAGCAATATTATTATAATTCACAAAGAATACACACATATTTTTTTTGAAAAGTCAGAGGTGTGTGCCCTTGGGTTTTGAACCTGCAGACATTCGTCTCGGCAGTCCGGTCCACTCCCAACTAGGCTATCGCCGCTTCTTCTATATATATCCGATTCAAACAGGCCGGCATAAACGTGTCAACTGACGAGGGGGATAGCATCTCTTGTTATTAGACACTATCTGAACCATCAGGTGCCGCGGGGTAACATTGTGAGCGTAAAAAAGGGTCTCATTTAATAGAAAAGAGCGTACTGCAGGTTACTGGGCATAATTCTATACCCTGGGCTGAGTAAAGCGGTAAAGTCTACGCCTAATCCGAGAATCGAACACGAGATGTCCATCTAGTATTCTTATCAGTAAACTACGCCACTGAGAGTCAACAAACGTCATCTATATATATAAAAACGAAAGGTCACTTACTCACTCACTCACTCACTCAATCAGTCACTCACTCACTCACTCACTAACTCACTCGGTCATCACGAAATCTCAGAAACGACAACTGCTTGGAGTCTCAAATTTTGCATGGGAGTTCCTTTTAGGACGTAGGTGGTCACTAAGGGATTTTGCGAAATTGAACCCCTAAGGGAGTAAAAACGGGTGGCAAAGTTTGTACACGATAAACTCAAAAACTACCAAACGGATTTCGATGAAATTTGGTATGGAGATAGTTTGAGACTCTAGGAAGGTTTTAGGCTATTTTTTTATCCCGGAAAAAATGTATAGGACTTTTATCCAGAAAAAATATATCTTTCGTGCGGGCGAAGCCGAGGGCAAAAGCTAGTACGTATATAAAATACATTTCTAATATTTATCGCAACCTTTTTCGTCCAGCAGACTAAATTATCATCCAAAAGGCTATAAATGTGTTGCTAAATGTCAAAGGTCGGGCGTGTCGCAATTTTCCACCGCCAGAGAGCGCATCTGTCCTTTATAGAAGTGAAATTGATGTTTTATAAAAACTTCAAAATTTATTATATCGAGACTTTAATTAAAATCTGGGTTTAAGGTCAAAGTATCTAACTTTTTTCATTTTTCGACATTGTATATTATGTAAACGGATTATATTATCTACTTCTGTGCACTGTGTTCTAATTATACAAGTAATTCTATTCCATTTTATGACGTAGTTTAAGAGAAAAACTCATCGGAGATATAATTATATTTCTTGTCTCAATATTTATTTTATACTTTTTCTGCCTACATTAACTTTTCATGAAATAACTGGCAAATGCAATTATGTCTTATGTTGATGTGATGATGATGATATTCTCCTAGCCAGTTTCGGCCACGGCGGCCAATCTCAACGGAGATCAGCCAGGTACGCAGGAGATATTATAGTGCACAAGTGCGTGCGCAATACACAGGTGCACTCGCTATTCCTTCACTCTCATAGTCCAGTGAGACGGCCATCCGACATAACCGGAGAGAGATCAGGCGCAGGACCAACGGCTTTACGTGCTTTCCGAGGCACGGGGGTATCACACCGCCAACTTCCTGACTCCGAGCTGCGACTGACTAATTTTTTTAAGATGGAAAAACCCAGTCACAAAGTTTTTTTGGCCCGACCCGGGATTCGAACCCAGGACCTCAGCGCGCAAATCGTACTCGTAACGCGTACGCAATACAACTACGCCACCGAGGCAGTCATGTTGATGTACGATGGTAGAGGAGTCATCATCATCATGAGCCACATGGAGTCCACTGCTGAACGCCTCCCCTAAAGATTTCCAGGCTGACCTGTCAGAAGGAGCCTGCTTCCAACGTGTTCCTGCGACCTTTATTAAGCGTAGTACCACGCAGTCATTCAAAATTCTGTATGGTGCTGACACTGTTTATGGCCGTATCGTTTACCATCAGGCGAGCGGAATGCTCGTCTCGTCATTTATTGCAATAAAAAAATGCTATAATTAAGTCCTCTTCTTCTTCTTTGTCGGTATCACTCTTGACAGAGTGGTCGTGGTCATCACTTCAGGTGTTGGTGGCAAGCTTCACAACACGCCGCCACTCTTCTCTGATGGTCGCCTTCCTCGTGCATCCATATAGTGATGATGATAATTAAGTCCATTGCCCTTTAATCTAGCTGCAGCAAAACAATAAATATCTCTTTTTAGATACATCAAAAGTAAAGCTGTTTGCATATATCGTCAAAAATATAAACCACTTACCTTTATTAACGCGGTCCAGCCATTTTAAATCACACGGCTTAGCAGCGATTTATTACTTAGTACCGTAATCTGCTAAATCAGGGGTGTAAATCTGATGTAATTGACAATTTTTAAAGTACCATTTCGGTTTTACTAATGGTGCGGCTAGGGACTTTTCAAACAGTTTAAGCTTTCGTCTAATGGCCGGTGAACGTCTCCCCTATTATTAGAAGTGGGAGTTAAGCAATCATAGCCTTTATTGTCATTTCTCTGGATGCTTCAATGGCGTAGTATTGCATGCGCGGTACGACACTGTCACACGGTCTTGATTTCGAATCCCAGGTTGTTTTTTTGCTGATTTTCTGTCACTTACACCTATGTGACGTTTTACCGTATGCCGATTCATGTATTTGTTTGTATAGAATGTGAGAAAAGCTTTATCCACTATATAAAGGTCATCAATGTAAATATTACCGAGGTATACCACGTGAGAATTGTCGTCTAGCACACATAAGCGATTCCCGTGACAGAACTAATATTGACGTTGTCTTCAATTTATTTGGGTTTCAAAATAAGGGAGTACAGAGTTTATAAGAGCTGTAATAGGAATATGGAATGTCAGATATCTCATAATACCTAACATTATATTTGCAGAATACTTCGTCTCCCAAGACAATATTCGTTCAAGATTTTAATAAAAAATACAGAAGTGGCATTTGATACAAGTCAGTCGAGACAAAGAAAATGAAGGCACGTGTAGGAATCGTGGGTGACATGAAGTCGATACAAATACATAGCTTATAATATCATCCAGACTTCGAAAGCTCGCTGAATTTATAATTTAAATAGAGCACACTTAGAAGCACGCGAAGTGTTTATTTTTTAAATCAAATAGCAAAATTGTATTACATATCCCACCTGTTTTCCGTTTAGGGGTAGGCAGAGGTGTAACACTCACATTTCGCCAACTGTTAGGTCCCATGTTATAGGAGATGGGCCTATTGCCATTATGTTTTATTAATTTGGCTACTTATTTCGACTTTCAATTGTTAGGTTTTGGGTTCCATTCCATTCCATACCGCCTTCGACTGTTTCTTTTTCAAGTTTCCATTAAAATATAAAAACATTATCCAGGCGCGACATGGCCATTAACATGTATAGAAATCATAATATAGGATTCCATTTCCAGATCACTCATTGTGAGTGTCGATTCGGAAAAGTGCCATAAAGTCAGTCGGAATTAGAATGCGGAATATGATTATAGTGTGTTCGATATATAATACACTCACCTCTATCATATATTGGAATGAATATAAGCTAGCCGTGATGACACTTGGACGTCAGATCTCCTGACTCTGAACTCTGATATTTAGAAACAGACATACGATGCTCAATATTAAACACTAGAGATGCAAAATCTCGATTCCTAGATTTGACCTCATAACCGCCAACCAAAAAACTGCGACCTCGAAATGGTTATCACTAAATTATAAACTCTTATATACTCCATATCTCTTATATACTTCATAGTCCTTATAGTATACTTCACAGCTCTGACCTGTGGCTGGTGTTCTAAACAACTAATATGTACAAAAATATTTATTAAGTCAATCTCGCGACAAGCTTTTATTTAAATAAAGGTTGATTCAATTTAAACTTCAGTCTTTTCTTTTTAGAGCATTTAAATAAAAGCTTGTTTTCAAAGATTTTTTTTTACTTTTAATTTATTTTTTCTTTTTAGTTATTTTTCGAGTTATTCTCAGCAATAAAAGGGTCAATTGATACCCATATTATAGGAGTGCGTCAAAAATAACTAGTCCGCTATCTTGGGGTGTCCGCCATATTGGATTTAGAGAGGTCATTTTATTTTTTTATTCTTCTCAGCCAACCCTTTCATTTGATACCCGTAATATGGACGTACACAAAAAATAACTAATCAATCATCTTGGGCCATCCGCCATATTGTATGCAGAATGACGTCACTTAGCTCACAATGCATTGTCACCCAAATTAAATGTGTATGTAAAATTTCAACACAATCGATTGAGGGTAACTGCTGCAAAATTGACTTGCAAGATTCCACCTGAACGAGCACAGTTACATACATACATGTGTATTGCAAGTTGTAACAGATTCGGCCCGCATGCCGACGACGAAATAAATGGATATGATTAGGTTAAACACCAATCTTCTCCACTAATCGTTGATGTCTTATCATCTTTCAGTGATCGTCCTGAGCCGAGGTTCGTAACCCGTTAGTTGGGTTGCCCTCAGCATGGTCACTTAATTTAAAGGGTTACGAGCGCATAAATCATTCACCCTTAAGACCGGTGTGGCCAGAAAAGTCGACCCGCATCAGGCTACTGGCAGTAGGGACAATATAAAAAAAATATTTGCAAGTTAAATAAAAGCTTGTAAAAAACGAAACACTCCCGCTCCTATTTCTATGCGAAATTGAATTTAGAACTACTTTCAAAAATTAACAAACATGTTTTTCTGTTTCAGGTTAATTAGTAAACACTCGAGCAAATTGGAACTGACTTTTGCCGAGTTAGGGTTAAATAGAATAAGGAAATATAAAATTAAATATTTTATCGTATTTATTGAAGTGTTAAATTAAATTATATATTTATTAAATTATATAATGAGTCGTTTTATCCATAAACACAGTTTAACAATAAAGTGGAAATATAAAAATTGTTAAGGGACCAAAGAAACCGTGAATTTAATTAAATTAATTACGTAATTTGTCCATATTTGAAAGATAATTGAATTTAATACAATGGCTTCGCCGTCTACGACCCCGAAGGCGCCGTCGCCGCCGCCGCCCGGCCACACGCCGAGCAAAATGGAGAGAAGAATGTCCCATTTCAAAGAATACAAGTTTTTCCGAAGCTTCAGTGCCAAAGTGGAAAACTGGCCGATGCGGAAAGCCGAGCAACTGTGGAGGAAGATGAGAGAACGGAAAATAGCAGGTGAGTGCTTATTTACTTATAAAAAATATAATACAAAATGTTGACGTCTATAAAAAATAAAAAATAAAAAGTCTAAAGGACGGTCCACACTGTGTTGACTGTTGTTAATTAAAATGTATGTAAAAGTAAAAATATAGTAATTTTTAAATCTGGCAACTCAACATTAAACGCACGAAAAGGGTTTTTGTGCTTGAAAATTTATTTCTACCATAGTAAAGGCACATTTCATAATGAAGGCAACCTAAACAACCTGAAGATTTCTGGTTAGGTGAGATTAGGTGACAATATGTGACTATAACCTACGTCGTCGATGCGCTTAGCGGACATAATTGTTGAACATTTATTACATTTACCAATACAATGGTGTTACTATAAATAATAAGCGGTAAAAATGTATCCTGTATGAGTGTTGCCGTATTTTTCGGTTTTTATTAACAATTTTGACTAATCATTTTTACCGTGCTGTAAAGGACAAGTTATATAGAGCGAAAGAGAGAGAGAGCGAGAGAGAGATTGATAATATCGGTTAGCTTCGGCTGGGTACAGCTTCGTCTTACTTTTGTGACGTTTTGACACTGATTTGCCGATTTTGTTCCTGTAGCTCAAGATTATAATCATATTTTGCTGCCAAATAATGCAATTCCATCTTCAAAAATTTGTACGCAACGTAACGTTCTCGGGCAAGTGTAACCAGCATATTTGTATATTAAATAAAAAAAGACGTGTGGCACTCGGAGACTGCCGCGGTATTGCATAAATTCTAATATTTACAACCTCTTTGAACAGATATAAAATAAAACTTTTTAAAAATTCAAACTTAGAATCACGTCATCCCGCCGCGTTTGACATTTCGATACGTTTCACTCACTGGAACAATTTTTAAATACACGGTAATTTCGACCTTTTATCGTTTAACATTCAGCTCATATCCTCTTACATATTGTATTCTTACAAGACTACGATATTAAATTTACTTATGGAATTTTACACTCTACATGGTTGTGATAGAGTTGAAAATAGTAAGGGATGTTAGGTTATTTTCGTTACGGAATTTCTGGATTCGGTCTCCACGCTCAAGGCCCGCGATAGAAGCTATGCAATAGCTTAAAAATATTTCGCGGTGTTGTGTAAAAATTGACGGGGTTATTTCTGTCGTAGTGTGGAGATATCCTAAGGATTTCCAATGCAGTTTGACAATATAAGCATAGTAAACCTAACAAAATATTTATATTGTGGTATGAGCACGCGATTTTATTAAAATTGTTCTTATTATTTCTTTGATAATTTTATTTGTCCACGTTACAAAAATAAGAATATTTTTCGTAGTATAATTATTATCAGCAAATAAATCTGTTTTATAATGGCATGACAAAAAATAATTTAAAATGGGACCCTCAATGGTGGGATTTTCCTGTAGCGAAGGACACGTAAGCTGGGCTTTTCACAACTAGGGGAGAATAAATTAATACATTATTTTTAATACTTTATTGAAAATGTTAATTTAATTTATTTATAAGTTGACTGCCTCGGTGGCGTAGCTGTATTACAGTACGACTGCAGTGCTGAGGTCTCGGATTCGATCCCCGGGCCGGGTAAAGTGATATTGAGTTTTCTATTCAGTATCAGCCCGGAGTCTGGAATTTGTGCCCAATATGGCGATAGGCTCGCCCCCTATCACATCATGGGCCGGAATTATGGCGAAAAGTGGGTGCACTAGTCTCTGGCTCTGCCTCTCTGACTCTGTCTACCCCTTCGGGAATAAAAGGCGTGAGTGTATATGTATTTATGTAATTTAATTTATCACCAATCATTGCTTTGTTTATCATTTTTTTACCTTAAATTACGAGCGTAGAACAGTTACGAAGAAATTGTTAAAAATAATTTCGTAAAAAAAAATTAAAAAAGAATCGCGCCCAACGTGGGGCTCGAACCCACGACCCTGAGATTAAGAGTCTCATGCTCTACCGACTGAGCTAGCCGGGCTGTTAGCGAAGAGGTCTAAATTATAAATAGCATTCATATTCAATGACAACAGCGATGTCAACATTCTTGTACTCTTATGTAATCAGGCGACAGATTTTTTAGTTTATCTCCGTAATCAGTTGTTAAACCGGTTACAACTTACAGGTCAATGATTTCCAGTTAGTAATGTAATAATGTATACTAATATTATAAAGAGGAAAGATTTGATTGTTTGTTTGTTTGCATTGAATAGGCTCCGAAACTACTGGACCGATTTTGATAAGTTCTTTTACCAATATAAAGTTACATTATCAGCGAGTAACATATGCTACTTTGTATCCCGGGTAAATATAAAGCGGGAATTTTATTCCATGGAATGAAATGAAAAACATCAATGGCTTTGTAGATTTCTTAATTCTCGGAATATCTACTTTCTAGCTAAAAATTTTATTCGCGTGTTCGAATTTTATTCCGAGCAAAAGGTCATACAATGCTATAGAATATTCTGGAAAACTGTCACGTGACGCATCAAGTTATACAATACATTCGCAGCTATGAACGCTCAAGCTTACACCGACTTGCGAGGAATGAGAAGCGGGAATACCTCGCCAGTGGAATATGGAAAGGCTTTTCATATTTCGACGGGCCCATAGAACAAAGTCGTATATGCAAAATGTTAGCTTTTCAGTAGAGCGCTTTGAAAGTCTAAATTAATTGTGAAAATCACAAGTTATACATGAAGGAAACATTATCTATTAGGGTTCAGTAACAACTTCGAACCTAATGTGTGAAAATAGCCCTAATTCACACATGAATACAAACTTACGACTTTCAAAGCGCTCTACTGAAAAGTTAACATTTTGCATATACGACTTTGTTCTATGGGACCGTCGACTTGTAAATTTTTCAAAAGACGAAATTGGTTTTAGATGCATATTATATACAGGATAAGTTATGGTTATTCGGTACGTATAACAAAATAATTATCTTCTGTAATAGACACTATATTCTGTAATAAATACTATTAGACATTTCTGCTAAGACAGTTTCCCAGCTTTGATGAAGGATTAGATATTCTACATACACAATACTTGTGTCATTTGAAGTTAGACGACCGCGACCGACAAAGGTTTCGAAAATCGCCGTCTGCACTCAGTCCATTCTCAGTTGAATAGGTATAATCAGTGCTTAAATAAGTCTTCTTGTCAGTTGGATTCAGTGCGAAGAATTTTTCTCGGCTTGCCTTTCTTCCTCATGTTTTTTTCCACGCCAACGCGGGGTGAGCGAAATATTTTTCAAGCATATTGTAAGAGGCTTTTTGTATTTTGAAAAAGTGTTTCGTTTTGTTTTTATCACGCCCTGGCGAAAATGTTAGAAATCCAACACAGCGTTCCAAAATACAGGGATACATCAACTACAAAATACAAATATATTTCTAAGAATCCAGATTCCTAGGTATTCCAGGCGATTTATCCTGTTATGTAAGCAAGTAACGTCTACAATACCTTTTTGCAATCGCTCACGTTCTAACGTCGGCTTGAGGGTTGAAAATGAAAGCTTTTTAATTGAAATATTCGTTAGTTTTGTTTCTTTTGTGTGTTTATTGTGAAGCTCAGAATGTTAACGTTGGATTTATGGTTGGTTTTATTTTCGATTTTAGTTAGTGTGATATACCTTATTCAAAGAAAACCCAAACGTAAGGAAATATCCTTCGAATTATTTATTTACACATATAATAAAGCAGTAGAAACGGTGTGTCTGTACATTTAAATAAATGTGATAAAAAGAGAGGGGCGACTAAAAAAGAGTAATGGAAAACAAATCAGCTGTTTTTATAATTCTTATTTGTCTGTTTTGTCCGAAACTACTGAACGGATTTCGATGAAATTTGGCACACGGGTAAATCATATCCTGGATTAACACATAGGCTACTTTTATCCCGGGAAAATATAAAGCGGGGCTTTCATACTGG
Source organism: Lapara coniferarum (assembly GCA_949316025.1). NCBI lineage: Eukaryota > Metazoa > Arthropoda > Insecta > Lepidoptera > Sphingidae > Lapara > Lapara coniferarum. Next base: position 23,003,481 of record OX438932.1, read on the forward strand.
AAATTTAATACCACGCGGGCGGAGCAGCGACCAAAGCTAGTAATGTTAAAAATATAAAAAAAATGCATTCTACCTCTAAAAACAAGGTTATATGTATATTGTTAACGAGATTAGAAAATTAATAATAAAACTATTTGATGTAAGAAATCACATTTAAGATTTTTAATAACTACCAGTTAGTGGTTTCAAATAAGTTTTGGTAAGTAAGTTTTCTAATAATTCATAAGGCTGCTTCATACTCACTGAATTCTTCAAAACGATTTTTCGTTCTAACTATCCTTGAGAGGCGTAGCTAATAACTCATTTTCTCTTATTTGCAGACACGAAATTAATTTCCTGACTGGTAGCTATATTGATCTATAGTCTATTCCATAAGTGCGACATTAGAGGCCCATTTTTGGGAAACTTCTGAAGTTTTATAAATAAATAATAATAATGACTATGAGCTTTGACTGGTTAAATAAATTTTTATTTGACTTAAATTTTTTTTTATTGTTTTAGCTTCTTGATTAGTATGATATTTTAAATCCAAGTTGTTTAACCTAAGAAATATTTTTTTCCTTGGTTATTTTTACATTACTAATCTTTTCCAACTAAACCATTTTTTTTTTTTATATGATATTACCTATGTAATATGATCTACAGAATTTAGAATTCCCATTATCTTTTGTAATTCCTTGACTCGTCAAGCCCCGCTACGGACGCCGGCGTCTGAGTATATAGGATTTAGATATGGATCTATAAATATATAAGCTTGGTATGACAGGTTAAAAAATAATTAGAAGTTAAACCAGATACCGCATAGTAATACCTAGCTAATCCATAAAATTAAAATAATTCGCTATTCAAAGTCCTCATGACCTTTGACCAAAGCATTGAAGTGTTCTGGAGAGTAAAATTTATGACACGCAAAGGTCACTGGTGGAATCGTAACAAAAACTTTTGTTCCTTGTTTTATGCGTTCGCAGCATTCAACCAGATTATATTGGACAAGCAATAAAGTCGACTATAAAAGCGCTAGTATAGATAAAGACGTTCGTAAATGTTGTGTTCAACTGAATGGCCTGTAAAAGTGACAATCTTGATAAATATGTATGTGCATTGTGCAAGTGTTGGGATAGTACTGGTGTATAAGTTTTAAAGTAGAAGGAAATATGAAGAAAAATATTAATGTTACTATTGCATTATTTTAAAATTGCGAAAGTTTGTGAAGTTTGATGATAAAAGTAGGTTAGCTAAAAAACTACAGAAGAAAGGCAAATAGAAGAAAGAATAACGTTATACGTTACTTTTTTACCAAAAATTAAAATATAAATAAATATCAGGCAATATAATATAGGGTTCAAATCGATGCACATTGAGGTCCTCTATCGACTTGTGTGAATTGAGCAGTGTATCGTGTTATAATAATAATACCAGCCCTATATTATATACTGTCTCCTCTACTACTGAGAGGGTTTAGGCCTTAGTCCACCACGCTGGCCTAGTTGCGGGTTGGTAGACTTCACATACCTTCGAAGTTCTTATAAAGAGCTTCTTAGGTATGCAGGTTTCCTCACGATGTTTTCCTTCACCGATAAAGCGAACGATAATTGATAAACAATACACACGTAAATTTGAAAAGTCAGAGGTGTGTGCCTTGGGTTTTTGTCTCGGCAGACCGTTCTATTCCCGACTAGGCTATCGTTCACTAGTGTATCGCGTTATATCCTATATAATTTTAAAGCACTATTTACCATCTTGCACTTATTTAATGAGATTGTATAATTAATAATGCGTAACATATTAATACATAAGCTTAAATTTCAAAAGCATATTATAAATGAAATTGTGCATTTTTTAAATGAAAGACATTATTATATAGCTGATGATACTTTGCAATAGACAAGTTTAGTGTGTGTGACAGTTTTCACGAGTGGTTCAGATAGCCTCTATTAAAGCGATATTATAAAGATAAAAAAATAACAGTCCATTGCCAAAGTGAGTCTTGCACAAAGAATATGTGTGCTTAGTACAGATTTTCTTGTACATCTGATTGTGTGAAACGAGTTGGTTGCTCACGAAATGTTTAGCGACACGGTTGCTTATAGCAGAGGTAAGCAGAAATGGAAACAGGGCATCCACTTCTCGCTATGTGTTCGGTCTCATAATGTGACAGGGGCATATCAGGAGACAGTTGATACTGAGAAAAACCCAATATCACTTTGCTTTGGGCCTGTTCAACAATTTTTATATTTTATCCAATAATAAAAAATAAAGAAAAGTAAACAGAAAAGTATTCGGACTTCTTTAAAAAATATCTTTAGTTTTAAATATTTGCACGTCAATAATGGCAGAGTGTGTGATTCTAATTTTATTTGTACAATCTATTTATTATGACCACATTCTAACAATTAAATGTTCATTCATTCATTCAACGTAAATAGTAGGTACTTGATTATTAACCAAGACAAATGCAAAAACTTAGTTACAATGAGAAAGTAAGTCCATGAAGAGCAACATAACAAAATTATGTTCTCTTCACTTAGCTATACTGTGTGGTCCCGAAAATTTGCTCTGACTTCTTGATTATGCCATTTGATATGTGATTCAGACATTTTTTAGTATATTTTACCCTCGACTAACACACACACACACTTGTTATACCTGAAAGGATAATCAGAGGAGCAACTAGTGCACTCATTTTTCACCGTCTTTACACCTCAAATACTGCCTTATAATAGGCGGAGTGGGCTTAAGATGCTAGCATTAAAGTCAGTATCAGCATCAGTCATGCCCAACACAGCCAAATTCAAGTTTTTTTTTATTGCGCCCAATGGCGAAAAACTTAAGCGATACGACCACCCATAAATAGTAGTAATACCATCCAGCACCTTGAGTTACAAAGTACTGTGTGGCATTCCACTGCGCTCGTCATCCTGAGACATAATATTTTAAGTCTCATTATGTCCTGTAGTTACACTGGCTACAATGTCCTTCAAACCGAAACACAACAGTGCATGCACACTGCTGCTTGGCGGTAGAAATGGGCATTGCAGTGATACCCACCCAAACGGACTCTTACATATGAGAGACCTACCACCGGTGAAGTCTTAAATTTTATCTAAATTTATTTTTATTCTTCCGTGAAGTTCAATGGCAATGGATCGACCGATCGCAATCTATAAGAGGTCGTCGTATAAACTTAGTTTTACTACTTCCTGTGAATTAAACAAACTGAGTGTGATTTATCTGATGCGATTTTTTTTATTAATTTCTTGTTGAATGATCGTCATTCATGGCACTGTGTATTTCTACGTCCAAGCAACATTTGAGTATTATTTTCGTCATTATTAGGCTTTTTAAGATATTTTACCTAATGTATACCTATCATGATACCTACTGTTGGAAGGAAAGTGGCGAGCTACGTATCAAATAGCGGAACCTCGCGCTGCCCGCTTCATTGTTTGATACCTCATGGAATTGTAAAACAATAAATGTAAATATTGTATAATCATCACAAAAAAAATATATTTTTTTATGGCATTGAATGACGAGACGAGCATGCCGTTCGCCTGATGGTAAGCGATACGACCACCCATAAACAGTAGCTACACCATACAGCACAATGAGTGATAATTTACAAAGTACTGTGTGCCATTCCACTGCGCTCGACATCCTGAGACATAAGATGTTAAGTCTCATCATGTCCTGTAGTTACACTGGCTCAATGTCCTTCAAACCGAAACACAACAGTGCATTACACTGCTGCTTGGCGGTAAAAATAGACATTGCGGTGGTACCCACCCAGACGGACTCTTACATATAAGAGACCTACCAACAGTAAAAAGTGTTTGAAGGAAATGACCTCATGCAATAACTTGAATTTATACCATCACGCCTTTTCCCTTTTCAGGGGTAGGCGAAGGTGTAAAACTTCATTACAATTCCAAAAATGTTAGAAGCACATCGTAAAACTCAAATCCTAAAACTATAATCGCTTGCTCTAAATGTGCCAATTAAAACGTTCAGTGAGTAATGACTCCGAACAGATGTACCAGCTATTTGATTAAATCGAATCTGTTACAAGCTGGCTTTCGTCCAAACCCGGCCAATGTACGTGGCTTTGATGACATATTAAGTTTTCGGGAGTTAAAGGTTTTAGGTGATACTTTTTTACTCCAAAGTGACGCCACAGGACCGGATAAGTGCAGTAGCGTCCTATAGTAGGTAATTTTTTTGTGAGAAAGATAAAAATAATATAAAAAATATAATATACAGTCATTTGGCACTGCGTTAGTAAATAAAACCACATAATAATTATTTCTTTAAATATAACGTACATAGTATCACGCCTCGGTCCCATAGGGATAGGCAGAGACTATGGATTGCCACTTTTCTCGATTCTGGCACACTATTTTCGCTTACCCTACCATCATCAATCTTTTCATGCACTCCCGCCGGTTCAGGGTACTTTTGATCTGTCCTTTACTTAGAATGTCAGATATCTGACATTCGAAGGTTCGGCGCGGTCGACCCCTGCTGGCCCTTCCATCCACACTCGTCTTTTGAATATAACACTTTTGATTTTCCATTAAGTTATTTTAACCATAGATGTAAAATAAAAATGTGTAAGTTTAGAACAAAATAAATATCAATAAAATTAAACTTTAAGTTTACACTATAATGTCACTATTACTACTCTAAGAGAACTCAACGCTGCGGTAACATCACTCTTTCACCCATAAATACATTCAACCTATGCCATATTCGCACTAAATTACAAAGTAAAAAAAAATCAGGAATGTGAAAATGAGATTTTTGGTGACAATATTCCTTTCTAATAGATGCCTTTTGACATTATGTTAGCAGAGGTAAAGACTAGTACAACGCAATTAAAATAAGAATAGGAATGTCAATGACCTTATTTTATGGCATGGAATGACGAAACGAGCATGCCATTAACCTGATGGTAAGCGATACGACTATCCATAAACAGTAGCAATACCATCCAGCACCTTGAGTTACAAAGCACTAAGTAGCATTCCACTGCGCTCATCATCCTGAGACATAAGATGTTAAGTATCATTAAGTCCAGTAGTTACACTGGCTATAATGTCCTTCAAACCGAAACACAACAGTGCATGCACACTACTGCGTGGCGGTAGAAATAGACATTGCGGTGGTACCCACCCAGACGGACTCTTACAATTCGACGGTTCCGTAGAACAAAGTCGTATATGCAAAATGTTAGCTTTTCAGTAGAGCGCTTTGAAAGTCGTTAGTTTGTATTCATGTGCGAATTAGTGCTATTTTCACACATTAAGTTCAAAGTTGTTACTGAACCCTATAGAATATAATGTTTTGTTCACTATAACTTGTGATTTTCACAATTAACTTAGACTTTCAAAGCGCTCTACTGAAAAACCTCATTTTGCATATACGACTTTGTTCTACGGAACCGTCGATATGAGAGAGCTACCACAAGTAAACCTTTATGTGTCAAATGTAGGGCTGCCATCATCTAAATTGCCGACGCCGGATAAACACAGCATAAATCCCGGACATTTGGGCGAAATATGGGTATTTCCCCGGACACCTCTGAAAAAATATTTTGCCGTTCCTTCTTGAATGCGGGGAAATGCATGAAGTTTTAACTTAGATTTATTTCAATTTGTCGCTCATCTATAAAAAGTGGATTTCCCCGGACAACAAAAGTGTCCGGGTTTTGCCCGGACAATTTTTAAAACCCCGGCTGGACGGTCCCCGGACGCCCTTCAAACTAGGACAAATCCGGGGAAATCCGGACGGATGGCAGCCCTAGTCAAATGTCACTTGAAAACAACGGTTTGCATAGAAAACTTATTAGCATGTCAATAACGGTTCATGTTATTTTGTCAAATTGACTCTTACATCAAATTTAAATGTAAACGTTATTGCTAAATTAGCTTAATGTAATATTTCATTATTTAGACGTCACAATATGGCGCACAGTCGATCCTATTCTTATTTGAATCGCATTTTATGTGGTTTACTTTATTAACGCAAGGTAAAAATGGTCCTGTGTAAATAAGAACGCTTACCTCTTTGAGGTTAAAGGCGTATTTGAAACCTCTCAGTGGGGTAGTTGTATTGCGGTACGACTATACGAATGCCGTGTTACAGTCTCGAGTTCGTTCCCAAGTGAAATGCAGAGTGATATTTTTTTTTCTGCTTAGCAAACCCGTACTGCCTCGGTGGCGTAGTTGTATGTTGCTGAACTGGATCCTTTTCGACAGTATCATGGGATGCACCCCCGCACCCCTTAGCTTACTACAAAAATAATCCGGGTCACAAAACATGTACACATCATAATGTCTATGTTCGCATCTAAGAAACATCCAAACATTTTCATAAATTTTCGCATTTATACTGAAATAGACCCAACAAAACCCAACGCAAAAACTTCACTGAATTTGGTTGGGGTATACGGACCTCTAGATCCGCCCCAGGCGGTAAATTGTGGTATCCTCAGACCTCCCTCCTAAGTGAAAGTATTAGCTACTCCCGTGTATGCAAAATAACAAGAAAGGGCGATATAATCTTTAATAGGTAGAACTGCTCATAATTCAACAGATTATAATGTTCTATTCTGAAAACAATTGTTGAATTTCCATGTATAAAAATGCTAAGTACCGTGATAATATCAACGCCTAAATTATAATTCACTAGTAGTGCTCGCGGCTCCGCCCGCGTGAATAAGTTTTTCCGGGATAAAAATATTTTCCCGGAATAAAAAGTAGCCTATAGCACTCAAGAGTAAAGTAGCTTCCTATTAGCGAAAGAATTTTCAAAATCGGTTCAGTAGTTCCTGAGATTAGCGCGTTCAAACAAACAAACACATAAACAAACAAACAAACTCTTCAGCTTTATAATATTAGTATAGATAACATTGAGCGAAGAAATTGCTATGACTTTGTAGTAGGTGTCAAACTTGTGACAATCTTTGTGCCACGGGTTAGTACGAAACGTAAATAAAATATACTTATTTGTAAAATAATTTATTTACTATTATATGGAAGAGATTGGAATGTATGGGCTAGTTCGTTGAAGCCAGACTAATAAGCCAATCGAAAACCTAGAAACTGCATGAAACGCAACAGTATTGCTACTCACACCATTTTTTTGTGGGGAAGTTGGATTCCTACTATTCAATACAAAGAATTTGAAACAAGTCAGTCTTAGCTAATAGGGGCTCTGGACGGCAGATCTTCGTAAGGGCTTTTTACGTGATTGCTGGAGCAGACTACTCTTTTGTTCTCTGTCCGCCCTTCAAGCTGCAAGTTTTGTCCCACTGCTGGTGATAGAATATATCAAGATATCGCTGTACGGGCGATCGTTACACGTGTGGATACTTGCACACACGGTGTTAAAACCCGCTTTAGTGGCCCACGTTCCGGGATCAGCCTGTGTATACCCGGTTGAAACAGGCCGACATAATTATGTCGGCTGACGAGGGATAATCATCTCTCGTTAGTCGACACCATGGGCGTATATAAGGAGGGACTCGTATGACTGCCTCGGTGGCGTAGTGGTATTGTGTACGCATTACGAGTACGATTTGCGCGCTGAGGTCCTGGGTTCGAATCCCGGGTCGAGCCAAAAAAACTTTGTGACTGGGTTTTTCCATCTTAAAATTAACTCAGTCGCAGCTCGGAGTCAGGAAGTTGGCGGTGTGATACCCCCGTGCCTCGGAAAGCACTTAAAGCCGTTGGTCCTGCGCCTGATCTCTCTCCGGTCATGTCGGATTGCCGTCTCACCGGACTATGAGAGTGAAGGAATAGCGAGTGCACCTGTGTATTGCGCACACACTTGTGCACTATAATATCTCCTGCGTACCTGGCTGATCTCCGTTGAGATTGGCCGCCGTGGCCGAAACTGGCTAGGAGGATTTCAATATAAGGAGGGGGGGATCAGGGGTCCAGACTCCAGACACCCATCAGCTTACAACAAACCACGCTACGCCACTGACCGCTGACATTTTGAGGATCCGGATCCACCCTTAGCTTCTAAAATACGGTGTCATGCAAGGCTAGAACCCACGCCACTATTTTTTTTATATAGTAGGACACCCCCCCCCCCCCATATGAAAGCTATAGCTACGCCCATGGTCGACAATCTATCTGCATCCCACTAAACTAATCAGGTGCAGTAGTGAATAGGGTTCCCTTGCCAAGCTCGCATAACAAATCTAGTTAATCTAGTTTTAGACCTTGGACGGTTGCCCCACTCACCAGCCCCTAAGGCAACCAGTGCCTCGAACAAATTATTCTAATTAAAATTAACTGATTCCAGCAGCGACCGCCAAAACTCGCATCTAATTTAGAGACAAATGCCCGAAATGAATATTCAAAGCCTAACTAGTTTCGCCAAAAGTTAGGTAAACGAACTCTACATTAAATTGTACTCTACACAATCTGTATGTAGGTTAACGAGTTAGAGAATACCTGGAGTTGGGAGTCTGTTTATGTACGATGGAATTGGATAGTGCGGATTCGTCTGTTTTCTAATGAGTTTGGACGTGGACTAGTTGTTTTTAGATCTTGATGGAATGCGCCTGGTGAAAAATAATAGCAATACAGTCAAACTGGGTAATAGGAATTAAAAGTTTAATAGGAACTGGAAACTTGTGTGAATATTAGTGATTGCACAAATATTTATCGACCGATCTATTAATAAATTTTGTAGTTATTTTTTTATGTGACAAAAGTTAATTCAGATTATCTGTGTAGATATCCTTTCTAAGCGTTTCTAATTTCTTTGCTTGGCTACTATAGGTACCTATAGGTACCTATTGCTTAATGTAGGTAAATCCTCCTATGATTAGATATGGGTCAAAAGAAATTCTTAATTAAACTAATACTTATTTACAAAAAAATATAAACTTAAGTCACAAAAAATTAAGAATGTTGGATATATACTCCTTTCAACAAATTATGGTATTCCGATACGGTGTTTGCCTCCATGTGGCGTAAATAAGCCGGTAAATGTAACGGGGAACGGTGCCAATTAAAATTCCATTAATTTGGTTAAAATTATTAACATTTTTAGAAAGTTCGCCGCCCTACAATCTACTTTGATTGACGTATCGATTTTGTGCATCTAGGTTCTTGTTGTATAGGGTTATTTTTTCCCGTTAGGTATTTCCGAAATGTAAGATGGGAATTAGTTTTTTTTTTTATATTATAGGCCGGCAAACAAGCCAGTAACTAATCTGAATTAGTTTCGGAATCGGATATTTGTCAATCTTCAGTAAATATTTCGGGTAATTCATTATCAATGATGATAAATTTTTGCCTTACAGATTTCGCATTTTACGCGAATGTTCGACACAAATAAAAATACTTTACAAATTTTTCGGCGATTTATTATGTACAGTTTTACTCTTAACGTTTCAAAGAATTTGCAGCCATTGTGGTAAAGAAGAGGCAATGCCACCGCAGAAAAATGTCTTCTTCTTTGTAGTCGTGCAATCTTGACAGAGTGGTCTTGGTCATGTTTAGGCCGATCGATGAACTGCTAAAAAAAAAATACCTATTTCAGAAGTTTGATCGTGTACTTTGACTCTCAAAATCCTTTATTTCGTTCAAATAAGACTTCAGAACTATCTAGCAATGTGGTTGAATGCTGGCACGCTATAGCACGCAAATATAGCTTGCCGATGCGTAGGCGCACTCATTGTAATTCTGGCGCTGTCTTTGAAGACAAGCGTAATATTGTTGTTGTCATGTCTTAGTAATAACTATCTATATTCTTGATATACAAGTAAATCTCGTGCTCTGGTATAGAGATAGCAAATTGTATGGATAATATTAATCCCACCAAAAACATTTTCATGTATAATGTTGCCAAAAAGAGATCATATGGCTCACACTGTCAAAAAGTTACCAAATCGCATGTAGAGCCAAGATCTAACTCTACACGCCCCAACAAGCATCACAAACGCTACACCTTAGACAGAACATGTGGCTTGGCCATATACGTTTTGCCTATGAACAGGTAAACGTGGACGAAATCGAAGCGAAAAGCTAGGTATAAATATAGCTAGATAAATACATTATACGTATGATCTAAATTCTAAGTCATTCTGTTTAACACGGAAATAGGATTTTTCTCATAAATACTCAATCGACTCTCATTTGAAGAGTAATAAATGTACATGAAACCATCCAAATAAATTGGAAAAATATAAGAAACGGATATACTAGGACATTGATGTTATTTATGAGATGGTACATATTTATGGACTAAGAAGTCGGTTTTTTCGTCTGAGAAGTTTCATTTACTAAGGTACTAATTTTTTAACGCTACGGTTACTAGACTATATTTTTTTTAATAGTTAAACATTATTCTGGTCTGTTATTTCAATAAACTCGCTTATTATGAGAGAATAGCTGACGACATCGAGTTCTACTACATTTTAACCGACTTTAAAAAAAGGAGGAGGTTCTCATTTCATGTGTTTGTATTTTTTTAAGTATGTACACTGATTTATTTTAAAATTGTGGGCCCATTTCCATGATTCCTTTTTTATTTAGTAGGTTAGGGTCTCGGAATAGTCCCATTTCAATATATCTTGATAACGGTTCATTATTTTATGGAACAGACTTAATAGTTCTACCATAGAAAGAGAAAAATGCATAATGCATACTATGAGGTGTTATATAATTTAATACAAGCATGTTCAGTGAATGATTTCCGTGTTGCATGTTCCTAGAGTCGCTAGCTATAATCAGTTGCTATGATAGAAATCGTTTAGATTTATCTATAAAATATAATTAAATCAAAACAAAAGCACATCGCTACTTTATTCATGAAAGGGTAAGCAAAGATGTAACCATCCATTTCTCGCCATGTCTGTTCCGTCCCATGATGTGACAGTGCGTGCTTATCGCTATATCTAAGCATAGAAACAATATCACTAAAATAATCCATAATAATTATATAACTGCATGTTCCATGCATGAGTTCCGTGTTGCATATTCCTAGAATCGCTAGTTATGATCATAATCCACGTTGCTATGCGTTTATCGGAAGACTACAGATGGATAAACACAGGGCGGGGTGAGCGACCGATGTGCATCGCACATGCTATTGTGTCCTTGTCGGCTTTGTGTATAGGATAATGTAGTTTGTGGTTTATTCAAATTTCGAATATGGTTTTCGTATTTCGAATATTAGAATTACGGTTTGGTTCGTTAAGCAGTTTTTATTTAGATTAGCAAGAAAACTTCTAGAAGGTATCTTCAAAGAAAAATTTGACACTGTAAAGTCCCAGAAAGCTGACTTCTGTTAATTATGGAGTTTTCATGGCTTACAGCAACTCAAATATGTACAAACTTACGACCTTATTCATTAACAGTTTATAAACATATTTTGGTTAATGTTTTATCTTCTTCCTTCAAACTCAATTCAAAATTCGTTCGAACAAGACAAAACTTTTGAAAGCTAAAATAGGTTTATAAACTGTTTATGAATAAAGCCGTTGGTAAATATTGCCGCTAGTGTAAACGCGTCTGAAAGTTCTTGCACAATAAATTCCTGCGAGAACTTCCTAGTCTAAACTGATATAACTAATAATGAAACTGCCTGTAATGAGCAATGAATGACAATAGATTTAGATAAAATGTATTTGAACCAATTTGAGTACTCAGAATTATAAGTAACTAGCTTTTTTTTATTTAGTGATAGGATGATAGCCTAGTTGGGAATGGAACGGTCTGCCGAGAAAATGTCCGCAGGTTCAGAACCCAAGGCACATACGTCTGTCTTTTCGATGTTACGTGATTATTGGTTATCAATTATCGCTCGCTTTAACGGTGAAGGACAACATCGTGAGGAAACCTACATATCTGAGAATTCTCCATAAGAATTTCGAGGGTATATGAAGTCCGCCAACCCGCACTAGGCCAGCGTGGTGGTCTTAAGGCCTAACCCCTCTCAGTAGTAGAGGAGGCCCGTGCTCAGCAGTGGGCAGTATATAATACAGGGCTGGTTACAAGAAGCTTATGCCCGAGGCTCCACCCGCGTTAAAAAGTTTTTCCGGGATAAAAGTATATAATATATAGACTATACGAAATTGTCTATATATTTAAATCCGTGACATGGGCTACCTGTACACCAAATGTCTTCCAAATGCGTTCAGTTTTTGCGGATACAAACATCTTAAATTTTCCCATCTAAAATATTAGTACGTTCTTTTTTCCTTTCTACGTACCTTCCAGTACACTGACTTCTTTACCTCAAATCCTTGTATTCCTCGATTAATTCCAAACTCATGGCCACTACCCGTTCATCCCATTGATGTGGCTCACGCACTCATTGTATGGTAATTGTAACGCGTGCGTCGTGTAGTCAGCGCGAGGGATGCAATTGTCTTCGACGAACTCTTATGATATGTGTGCTTTGACGTGGGAATATTGCGTGTTGAATTGATTATGAAACAAATCGGTATATAGCTTGTAGCGCGAATATATGTGTTTACACCGTGGTATATTTGGGTTTTTCTACTCAGCATCAGCCTGATGTATGAGCTTGTCGCCACCTATCATGGAACGGAATAAGTAGGGCGAAAAGTAGCTGCACAAGTTGCGCCTCTGTCTCGGGATACAAAGCGCGCGCGCGTGTGTGTGTGTTTCATAGAGCTTTTTATACTCATTTCGACGTTATGTGAAGTCTCCATCATATTAGGGAATCTAAGGGATATTTTAGTCTATTTATTTTTAATCTATGAACCGTTACTTCAATCAATAAGTTAAAAACAACCCAGAATTCTGTGTGAGTGAATACTAGTCTTGTTGCGCTATTCGATGCCAAAGGAACAGGTGGCCCAACTTAATCAAGACAAAGATTACTTCATGTTCAAATCATGTCCCTCAGCAATGAGGATGCGACGAGGGGAGTCTTCACTAAATATGAGTCATTTGTTAGGTCAGATGTTCGCTTATAATTTTGCTTTTAGGAGGTATCTTAATTAATTTACAGCAAAAATAAGTCCGCTCCAAATTCACCGTTAAATATGCTGACTTAATTGAAATTTAACAAAGTTGTCCTAACAAAATTTTCATTACGATTTTTTTCGTTTCTTTTGCAGACGTCACCACGAGGTGACACTAATTGTTGTGCGGTTATTTTCATGAGTTGCGAAAACGCTGTTAGTTAGAAAAATGTTGGTATCTTGCGACATGAAAAGGAAATTGAAATCGAGGTAGCAGAATGGCTAAATTGAGGCCAGCATTTGACGACCGTAAAGGGACGGAACGTCTTTTGCTGATAGATATTATACGTTATTTTGAATGGTGCGGTATAATCATCTCTGGTCAGTCTATACTTTTTTATCGCGGGGAAAAGCGCGTTATCGCTACCACCACTGGGGGGTGAGTGGAACGGTTATGTTGGTTTCACACAGTCCTACGGCCCGATGTCGACACTCGGGAGTATAGCTTCATCCGAGTGAGTGAGTGCATTGGACCGAGTCCCTAACACTATGTACATCGGCATACCAAACAAAATCCGCGTTGGCCTTCGTCGGTGCCTACGGGACGGCCCCGGGGTATCTTGTTGCACGAAGATAGCTACACGGAACCGCCCCTTTTTTTTGGTTTCGCGGAGAAAGTGCGTTACCGCTACCGCCCGGCCTTCGTGGGGGGCGACCGAGCGGTTATGTTGGGGTTACCGTGCCTTACGACCCGGCGTTGAGCCGCCCGGAGAGATGGAAAACGTCGGGCGACCGCCGGGCTGAGTCCCTAACCTATATACACCGCACGGCATACCAACTAAAACTCCGCGGTTGCCATCTTCGGCGCATTAGGGACGGCTGCGGGCTTCCTCTGACGAGAAGTGTCTATGTTGTCGTCCGCAACCGCCCCTGCGCGGTGCCGCCTGGTGCGGCCCGTCTCCTGTTATGGGGGGGGGGGGGGGGTCTCTGAAGCCCGCCCCCGCGCACCGAAGGACGCTCTCAGCGTCTACGGCAGCGTGAGGCCAACCAGCCAGGCTGCCGTCCATCACGGGGATCACAACAATGTACTAAAAGATACACGAAACTAAAGACGGACAGTCCCCTGCCGCCCGCCCGTGACCCCCGGTAGCCCCTATTAGTCGGCTTTTACGACAGGCAGGGGATACCGTGGAATTCTCCAAACGCCCCCAATCCACAGGGCGGGAGACGCCGGTCAGTCGTCCACCCGGCGCCTCCTTCGTCTCCTCTGACGGCGGGAGGGATCTTCACGCTCCCGATCCCTCTCGGCACTCTCCTTCTGCGAGAGGACCACCTCGCAGAAGTGGGCCACCGCATGCCAGGCCTCCCGACTGCCGACCATGGAAGCGACCACGGCCGGCAGCGAAAGGTCGCCTCCGACGACACGGAACCGCCCCTGCTTCAACCCTCCTCAACTTATCATCTGGTGTAGGGGGATCACTTTCCCATGCCCGTATATGAAAAAGCTATTTTCCACGGCCTGTTTTATGCGAAGGTTGTAACGCCCCGATCCATTCCTTAACTCTTTATTTCTTTTAGACGGTCAACATATCAATTCTAATAAACTACGTTTGATCTGTGGAGATTTTATAACATCAGATGGTCCATTTGCCAGTGTCCTTATGGAATAAAAAAATTCTGGGACAGCAAAGTGGACTCCAGCAGAGAGTTAGCTTGCAAATCTGATAGCACAGGTATAAATCCTCTCAATATGGAATATATGAGATCTAAAACCAGTAACAAAAGGGGTAAGGAGAGACACAACTAATGCACCCACTTTTCGTCATGCCTATTCCGTCCTATGATGTAATGGGTGGCGAGTCTATCGCCATATCGGCTTCAAATTCCAGTCTCGGGGCTGATACTGAATAGAAAAACCCAATATCACTTTGCCCGACCCGGGGATCGAAGCCGAGACCACAGCATTGCAGTCGTACCGTAATACATCTACGCCATCGTAACGACGACAAGCCCAAATATCGGATCTTAAATCCAATCAGTCTTAAAACAAAGAAGTTCAAAATAGCGACCACTTTTCTTGAGTCTAACATTAGATCTGTTTTTTTTACTATTGGTGGCATGCCTAAGTATCCATTTTGACGTCAATTGTCCTTAAAATAAAGAAATTCAAAATGGTGACCACTTTTTCAATTCTAACATTGCATCCGTCTTTTGTACCTAAAGGCCTGTCCTGATGTCGATTTTGAGATCGATTGGCCTTAAACCAAAGAAATTCAAAATGGCGGCCACTTTTTCAATTCTAACATTGGATCCGTCTTTTGTACCTACTGGCCTGCCCAGATATCGATTTTGAGGTCGATAGGCCTTAAAACGAAGAAATTCAAAATGGCGGCTGTTTTTCTCAAATCAAGCCTTGGATCCGTCGTTTGTAACCAAAGATATGCCCATATTTCGATTTTGAGGTTAACTCGTTAAGCCAGATTGCTAATATAGATGTGAAATTTTATGAACATGTTGAAATCTTTGTTAGAAGTAAAAGCAAAAACCTCTGAATTTGGATGAACGACACTCAGATAGACCGAGTCTTGAACATAAAGGATACTTTTTAACACCGTGAAGCATAGAAAACTGATACACAATACATATAGCTTCGAAAAGTCAAAGGTGTGTGCTTCGAGTTTTTTTCAAACGTATGTAGACTACATACGTTTGAACACGCACTAGGCCAGCTTCATGGGATTAATTGGAATATACATGAGGCCTAACTCCTCTTCGTAGTAAGCAAACAAGACCCGTGTTTAGCAATGGGCAGTATATACTACAGGGCTAGTTTATTAGACTTATTAACCCGAAATCGTGTATAGTTTTATCGGAAAAGATGTCCACGCGGGCTGATCAAAAAACTTGATCAGCAATTCCGTCCATGCGATTAGACAAAATAATATATGATAAAAGTTGGCACTACCAACACATTCGCATGCATACAAGGATGTAGGCGGAGTAATTCAATAGCGCCATCATAAACGATCAAAACAGTCTATGTTTAGAGTTTAGAATGTAATAAAATGTTGACTAATAGGCACAACAAAGTGCGGCGTCGTGAGTCAACGTTTGATGGTCACCGAAAGTGGACTCTCATTTAAATATTGAATAACTAATGTCCTGTAGCTTGGGCTTAATTCTGTTTTGCTTGTTCGCTTTATTTATTTATTTAGGTATACTAACAGGTAGAGGTAGTTTGAGATCTTGGAAAGGTTAGACTAGGTTTTTATCCCAAGAAAATATAAAGCAAGACGTCTATTGCGGAAAAACAATTTCACGCGGGCGAAGGCGCAAGTAAAAGCTAGTTAAACTAGAAGCGAACCAACACTTGATAATGTCTAACTTGAGCTCTGAAGTATCACATTCAGGTACTGCTTTAAGACTTAATTGATTTTACACTCATTATAATTCACTGTCTTAGTCCATATCAAAGGTATAAAACACCTTATCACATAGAACTGTATGTAAATTATTATGACAAACAAACACAATTTTTTAAATTTTGTATACATTATTAACTCATTGATAATTTAAATTAATGGACAATAAAGGCATAGAAATAAATGAAAAGCGAAAGGCATAAAAGTTTATTCGCAAAAATCAAACAGATGTCCGCTTTCTATTTCATGACAAATGTTATTCGTGGACATTTAATTAATTTAATTTATACCAACATTTGAACACAAAATGTTGTAATTAATGTCGTGTTATATCACGGTTTGGATTTCTAACGATTTATAATCATTTATTTGTGTTACATAAATATCCTTTCTGTTTAATTTTTTTGCCTACCGATAGTCTAGTTGTGGTACGATTGCTCTGAGGTATTGGGTTCGATCCGGGTTCGGATAAAGTTATTACGGTCACGGTAAAATGACCCTACTGGATTTGAGGGTAAGTGTATGGTCCCGATAGAGACGACTGACGAGAGTTGGTTATTCCTCATTAGCCGGCACAATAGGTTAGTCGACTACCATACCAGCCTTGTATTATATACTGCCCACTGCTGAGCACGGGCCTCCTACCACTGAGAGGGTTTAGGCCTTAGTCCACCACGCTGGCCTAGTGCGGGTTGGCAGACTTCACATACCTTCGAAATTCAGAGAACTTCTCAGGTATGCAGGTTTTCTCACGATGTTTTCCTTCACCGTTAAAGCGAGCGATAATTCACAAAGAATACATACATGACTTTAGAAAATTCAGAGGTATGTACCCTTGGGTTTTGAACCTGCGGACATTCGTCTCGACAGTCCGTTCCACTCCCAACTAAGCTATCGCCGCTCGGGTCATTGAGTTTTTTTTTTAATACATTTTTCAAAAATGTAGATAATCCAAAGTCGAACGAAAAAAGAATTACAAAAATTGATGCAATAATAGGTAAGATATAAAGTTTTGAAATTAGGTGGAAGGGGAAGTTGTCAAATAACAGTGATATCAGACTGTGACGTCACCGAGTGTCACCGACCATAACGCTGCGTGCGTGCGAAAGAGATAGCGCGATATCCCCTCCACGTCCCCACTTTTGCTCACAACAATATTTCAAATATTAATAACTGATTTATTTTTCAACCAATTTTGATGCTGATTTCACAAAATAATGTCTTTTTCGTATTATTTTCTGTTACATATAAAATAATGTACAATATCAAACATAGAAAACTACCGTATTATGCCGGCCTCTTTAAAACCGGATTTAAATTATTCTGTGCAATATCAAACCGAAGTCTGAAATCTGTGCCCGTTATGGCAATAGGCTCGCACTCATCACATCATGGGACAGAAGACAAATTGCGAAAGTTGCACTAGGTCCGCCTCCACCTACCCCTTTGGGAATAAAAGGCGTGAGTGTGTTCCATTTCTGCCTCCTAAAAGCTCTTAAGGATTGATCTGCGAATCGCGATTGCTAATGATTGCTCGCTTAATGACGGCGTCTGCGAGTAATGTCTTCTTACAAATTGAAGTAGCAGCTTAATAGTCAGACAAATTATGGAAATAAATGAAATAGGAACTGCGACAATTTTAGCGAATCCTTTTTATATACAGTCAGCCACATAAACAGCTGAACAAATTCTAAATTTCAAATCACTTCCACGCGTTAAGTTTAATTGAAACTTTTTTTCTTTGTGGGAAGGAAAGTTAATTGCATTTATTTTATTTTTGTGAAGACAAAGCAAAAATTGGCAAGAACACCAAAGTGTAGACACCATTTGAAGTTTTGAATTTGTTGAGCTACTTACGTGGCTGACTGTACTGCCGGATGTTTGATATTTTGATAGACAGCATCACGTCTTTTCCCCTTTTCCGTAGTAGAGAGGTGTATCACATCAATAGAGATTGAAATAAAACTGTCGGGAGAAAATACAATTAAAAAACCCCGATAATATTCGCAAAACAGTTTTAATTTAATGTCTAACAGCATTAATATAAGAAATTGCAACAGCAGATGGTGAGCATATTGCCATTGAACGGGCTGATACTGAATAGAAAAATCCAATATCAGTTAACTCGACCTGATATTCGAACCCGAGACCTCAGCGCGAAAGTCGTACCGCGCACGTAATACAACAACGTCACCGAAGCAGTCTTCTATTATCCCTGAAAATAAACAAACATCTAAAAAATGTAGGTATATCCTATTTAATCTTATGGACCATACGATATTCAAAAACTACCATTCCTTACTAATATTCTGTGACTCATGAGAGAACAATACCACCATTGTCGTAATGGTCTAAAAACTCTCTGAATCTGAATACACACAAGAAAACCGCTAGACATTTAGGTGTTTGTCAAGTTCCTTGAATGAGGCCTCGTTTACGGGGACGTGGGGCGTCATGTGTCGCGTGTGGCGTGGTGTCTCGCGGCGCGTCAGGACATTTATAGAACGGCGGCGCGTGCAGCGGCCTGCGTCATCGCACGCGTAAACATAAAGCAATGTACGATGGTTTTTATTAAGATGCGAGACGTGATGAACGTCTGTGCCTGCCGCTTCGCCCACGGCGCGGCGTTTCTTTTGGCGTGTAACGTAGCACGCGGCGTGCACCGATTCGGGCGTAGTGACGGGATGTGCAATGCCGCGGGTGTCACTATAACGGAGAATTGCCGCTGTGTGCGCTGTCGCGATAAAAGTCGCGTGAGACGCGTTGTTGCCATCCGGGGGCTCCGTCGCAAATATCGCTGCATTTCAAACTAACGCGTGTAAAATCGCTCATACAACACCATAATATGTTTGAATTTAATGCAGGCCGCCCCGCCCAACGCATCGCGTCTCCGAAAATGAGACCTAACATGCAAACCGTTAACCCGACGAAGCACAGTCATAAAGGTTATAACCACGCATGGTTAGTTATTTAACAAACCTAACCCGTCAATTAGCCTCTGCGGTCCCTTAAACCAGACACTTATAAAATTAAACGCGTGATCGAGACTCGAGGGAATAGCGCAGTAACAACGCACGCAATGCGTGACGTCTCCCCTTGAATAACAATTGACAGTATTACTCATGGATAAGTCATGACTTGACGTACAAAGGGCAAGGAAAGCTATATGACTTCATCGAGGAGTTATTTAGCGTGACCATATGACTTCCTTGATTTAGCTTGGGCTATGTGGTACGTTGTTTGGGAAAGTTTGGGTAGGCACCAACTACCACGAAAAAAATCTGTGCTGCCGTTAAAACCATTTTGCAAGCAATTTGTCTTCCAGCTGGCTATGATATGATATTAAATAATTTATTCAAATTCGAAAAGTGTTAAGCATTATTTGAACTCAATAAATTTTGACTCTGCCACCGATTCGGAAAACAGTTTTCATAAGAGAAGAACGGGTAAAAACTCTCGTGTTGCTCTTTTCAAAATCACTTAAAGGTATAAAGTAAATACAGTAATAAACTTCGTTTTTTATTTTGTCTAGAGCAGTTAATATAAACTCATTTGCAAAAAAAAACGGGCACCTAAGCAATGAACCATTTCAAATGTTACTATTGGTTTGTTTGATAATTATAGGTAGTTTTACTTTCACAATTTTGTAAATTAATAAGCAAATAATCGTTTTCGTCAGTATTATCATAAAATTTTGATAAAATTTATGGGTTTTAATGCTAAAGTTCACTAGTAGTGTATGCTCGCTAGTAGTGCATATGCTCGTGAAGTAAAAGTTAACAAAAATTTTTGTTGGCTTTTTCTTTAATAAAGTAAAAGCAGATAAATGTTTAGTATCGAGTGTGACCCCCTCTAGCTGAAATCACAGCTTGAATTCGTCTGGGTATGCTAGCGAGGATATCCCGGATACTTGCTTGCGGAATACGTTCCCACTCCGCGGTAATCACATTCTTCAGCTCTCTGATGGTTTGCGGAGCCGGTTGTACTGATCTCACGCGTCGTTTTAGAACGTCCCAGACATGCTCTATAGGATTGAGGTCGGGACTTCGAGCTGGCCAATCCAAACGACGAATGCCGACCTCTTGCACATACGCTTCCACATCGCCAGACCGGTGGGCGCGAGCGTTGTCGTCCATAAAAATTGAGTCTTCGCCTAAAGCGGCCAATGCTGGTTGTGCATGAGGAATAAGAACTTCCGTTATGTATCGATGTCCAGTCAGTGAGCCGTTTTCAATGAAGACTAACTCTGTACGATCCATTGAATTTATTCCTGCCCAAAACATAATAGAGCCCCCACCATAAGGTGTGATTTCTTCAAAACAAGCCTCTGCAAAGCGTTCTCCTCGTCTTCGTAGCTCTCGCCGACGTCGATCTTCACCGAACAGAGATATCCTGGCTTCATCGGAGAACAATACCCTATTCCAGTCTTCTTGAGTCCATGACTCACAATTTCGAGCAAACCTAAGCCTGGCAACTCTGTGCTCACGGAGTAACTTAGAGCCGCGGGCCGGGCGATGACTGCGTATATTGGCCGCGAGCAGCCTCCTCCTGACCGTCCATAGACTAATATGCACATTTCTTACTTCTTCGAGGTTGTTCTTAAGGTCCACATACGAAGACTTGCGATTTCTCAATGCGCGACTCACAAGAAAACGATCATCCCGTGGTTGGGTACATGGTTTTCTTCCAGAACCAGGCCTTCTCTCGACGGAACCGGTGTCTTGATACCGCTGCCAGGTCCTTTGAACCGTCGAGCGACTCACACTTAGCCTCTGAGCCACGAAGCATTGGCTGCAGCCCTCTTCGAGCAGCGCAATAATTTTGGTAGCTTTTACCACTTTCTCTAACATTATTGAGACAGCTAGACAGCAATAAATAAAGCTTTGACAATTAAGAATATGAAATAAATTCATAAAAATTGACTAAAAGTTATGAAAACCGATATTATCTTTTGGAACTTCGCACCAAAAATGTAGGATAAAAAGTGGTTTTCTGTAAAAACGAGCATCAAACGAAAATTTTAATTTAGAACGTACTGTTTTAAACACCACGGCATTTTTAAAACCGGCCAGTAACATGTACAAATGATTGAAATCATTTTGGTACCGTATTTTTTTAAAAAAGAATTAAAATCCAAACCGCCCGTTTTTTTTGCAAATGAGTTTATTTATTTGCATAATAATAAATTTACATATTTTCATTTCCATACGACTGCACAAGCTGTCAGTAATCATAAAATAATTTTATTATCTATAATTTTACCAATATTATTTATTACTAGCTTTTGCCCGCGGCTCCGCCCGCTTTAAAAAGGTTTTTCCGGGATAAAAGTCCCGCTTTATATTTTCCCGGGATAAAAAGTAGCCTATGTGTTAATCCAGGACATGATCTACCCGTGTGCCAAATTTCATCGAAATCCGTTCAGTAGTTTTTGCGTGAAAGAGTAACAATCATCCATACATCCAAACATCCATACATTCTTACAAACTTTCGCCTTTATAATATTAGTAGGATTTTTTTAATATTATTATTATTTAATTATAAGTACTTAGATATAGTAAGCGAATATAATATATACTTGAATTGCTAAGAAGTCAGTCTTTAATAAGACTCGACATGTCTCAGGATTACGAGCGCAGTCGACATCACTTACAATGCCGCGCAATGATTTGTTCAAATTATGCTTTTTGACTTCCGTGTAACTCTATCTACATAAAGACATTGGCAAAATCACCGCTGCAACGGTGGAGCCATAACCTAAAAGAAGAAGAAGAAGAAGATTTGTTTAAATTTCAGGTGGTGATACCGTTTATGGTCAAGCGTGACGTTTAAAATTAATCAACCAGATTGCGTGTCTCGTCATTTAGACGTGAAAGATCTTTGCTGCCCTAGGAAGTAATTTAGGCAGCGTAATTACTTATACTTACTTATTAATTACTTATATATACTCATAACACTACCTATAAGAGATGGAGAGAAAATTTACAAGATAATTATAGATACGATAATGTTTATTAACGTTATAAATGCTTAAAAATATACTTCTGGTGCTAAATCGATTAGAAAAAATAGGAATTACAAACAGAGGATGTAATCAAACAAATTTAATTAATTATTACGGCTTGTTTGCTTCCGTCTAGGCAGCCAATTATAAACTAGAGAGAACGAAAGTTAATCCTGAGCATATTAAAGTTTTAATACAGTCGTAATAAAAAGTGAAAACGGAACGTGAGTTAGATCTACTGTTTATGATATTAAATTTGAAGTCACTTTCGTGCATAGACTCCAATGGTATAATTAAAACATGTAAATGAGTGAGAGTTGTGTTTTCTGAATTTTCTACGGCCTTGTTAGGCGATGAATTGTTCATAAAATCAATTAAGTTTTTCAACTATTAAAAACCATATTAAAGTTTAACCATTAACTAAATAGAAAGCAAGTAAATGCAAAATGGCGGACGTGGCGACTGGTTAGAAATCTTTTTTATTATTGCCGCGTTAAGGTCAAGTTTTATTGTGTAATTAAACAGTATATGGCCTTTGTTTTTATATGTTTATCGATAGACGTTGCGGTTTTCTTTCCTAGCTTCGTTTCTACTTCAACAAGTTTCATCATTAAAAAAATAATTGGCATTAAATCTTAGTAATATTATAAATGCAAAAGTTTGTAAAAATTTTCATATGTTTGACAGAAGTAAACGCAGAAACAACAAACGAGTTTCGGTTAAATCTGGCACACTGGTACACCATATCCTGAATTAACATATTACTTTTATCCCTATAATTTACTCCCATGGGATATAATGGATAATTTTAATCTCAATCTTTAAGTAGGTCTTTTGTAACGGGAGAGGCTTTATACGCGGGCGAAGCTGCGAGCGACACCTCGATCATAATTATTCAAATTAAGAACACATTTTTAATACAACTAAATCAATGAAATACATAATTGGGTAGGCCTATGTTCAACAGTGTACTTCACGTGGCTAATGGTGATGATGATGAAGTAAGATGAGTAGTTGTTTCGATGGTCAAGCACCACTTGTCTATAAATATAGAAGCAATACCACTCATTTTTTTTAGTGCATACCATGACGAGACCAGCATGCCGTTGGCCTGATGGTAAGCGATACGACTACCCATGAACAGTAGCAACAACATCCAGCGCCTTGAGTTATAAAGTACTGTGTGGCATTCCACTGCGCTCGTCATCCTGAGACATAAATGTTAGGGCTCATTATCTCAGTAATTACACTGGCTACAATGTCCTTCAAACCGAAACACAAGTGCGATAGAGATAGACATTGCGGTGGTACCCACCCAAACGGACTCTTGCATATGAAAGACCTACCAGTCAAAAACTTTCAAAAAATCCTAAAGAATCTGACATTTTCCTGTAACATAATTGGCAGCACTCAAATCAAGAAATATTAAATTATTCAACAAATACCTGAACCAAATTGTTTGTAAATTAATGATTTCAAGGTCCCCTCGAGGTATTTTACGTAATACAAAACGCTCAACAATCATTGTCAACACTTACTTATCAACATATTTATGAAACCACTTAGTGACTGTTGAAGGAATTTGACAGAGCACGGCGTTAGAGAATTAAATTTATCGTCGCCCACAAAGCCAAGGTAATAAAGAACTGTAATATTGCTTTCTAACTATTTATTGGAAGTGATTAAGATGATTTGATTGATTTAATTGGTGAAATGGAGGCACCGAGAAGACGTTGTTGCCAATTTGGTGAATAGAGCCATTAGTCTGAGGCAGTGACACTAATTCTCGCTAAAGTATGTCTATGTCTCTGCATTTCTGCGTATCCATTTGCATGAAATCCAAAATCATCTGCACCGCAACTCCCAATTAATATCTCCAACGTATATCAATATTTCCCCACTATTATGGATTGATGTGGTTGTCATCATTTATCATCAGGTGACTTACTGCCCTTTATTTGAAGAAGCTTCTTAGACTAGCACTATCTTGGAAAATTATTATGACCAGGTAAAATAGATCTGGAATGAAAACTCGTCTCTTCGAGAATCGTATAATAATATTATCGGGTGATATTAGTTTTAACTATTTTCGTGCTACAGTGGAATTTATGGTGGCAAGATCCCGACAAAAAACCCAAACAACTTAGTAATCATTCACCTTTAGGTAGATAAAGGCCTAGAAAAAATCAAAATAACTATAAATCTTCCTTCCAACAACCATCTTGTTATCCACGTATAAAATAGTGTTCATGTTTTTTTTTTTCTCTTTGGCAAGGCGCGGTTTGCGCATCTGCCAGTGTCAAAGTTTTAGGTTAGACATTTTTTAAAGTATATAAGTTGTATTGTCTCTTTGTTATCCTAAGTACTAACTACCATGTCGAAGTAAGCAGTGGCTACCTTACCAAGATTTTACCGAAGAGTTTATGCGGCAACAAAAGAAAACACTTGATTAGCACAGTTATTTCAATTCACTTCATTGGAGCCCTTTAATAGAACTATATTGGATAATAGACCACCATAATTATGATAAAACACTAAGTATCACCAAAATATTGAATTAAAACAAGAGCATCTCATGACACTTCCAAGTTCGCGCTAAAACTCCCATAGATTGAGTTGTGCGCTAAATGAATTTTAAAATTTGGAACTTCCAAGAACCGTCTTTAATTCCCTCTTAGTTCAGTGAAGCTTGTAATTACACAACCCTTCAAACAATGTAAATAACTGTGTTTGCAGTGTTAGAAATTCCTTAGGTGCTAAACTATTGCACAAAATCCGAACAAAGGATACCTAAATTGCTGAAAGGTATTTATGCAAGAACTATATAATGTCTTAGGTCTGTTTGTCTGTAATCATCTGTTTTATGTTGTTGTGTCGTAAGTTGGTTCCTTATCTTTATTGTGAAGAGTTTGATATTTTTACATTTAATTTTAATGTTTATGGTATTGTTTTTCTGTTCTTTAATATCATAGCATAAAAGATTATTTCATGCGCTTTGGCATTTAATGTTATATCTATTTTCCTATACTTTTTTGACTGCCTCGGTGGCATAGTTGTATTACGGTACGACTGCAATGCTGAGGTCTCGGGTTTGATTTCCGGGTCGGGCAAAGTGATACTGGATTTTTCTATTCAGTATCAGCCCGGAGTGTGGAATTTGTGCCCGATAAGGCGATAGGCTCGCCCCCTAGCACATCATGGGACGGAATACACACGGCGAAAAGTGGGTGCACCAGTTGCGC
Source organism: Lapara coniferarum (assembly GCA_949316025.1). Classification (NCBI taxonomy): domain Eukaryota; kingdom Metazoa; phylum Arthropoda; class Insecta; order Lepidoptera; family Sphingidae; genus Lapara; species Lapara coniferarum. The sequence continues at coordinate 23,029,104 of OX438932.1, forward strand.
CTCTGCCTACCCCTTCGAGGAAAAAAGGCGTGAGTGTACCAGCATATTTTTTTTATTGTTTTTTTTACTTATCATCGTTATCCTCATACCATATTTATCTCTGCCAGACATAAGACCCCCTTAAATACACTTCCGGTTGCATTATTCTAATTTAGTTAAAACAAATTAAATCATTCAACTTCCCCTTAAACCACGTTGACAGAGAATCGGTTCAAACTTTTATATAATTCATCACACTACGATTTGTCACTATCAATAATAATTAAATGCATTTAATTCTTATAATCAAAACGTGTCGAACATCGGACAGAGCATTAATTCGGTGCGGGCAGAATTTTAATAAGTGAAAAGTGGTAGCGTAAACATGTTTTAGTTTTTGTAGTAGCAATGTGTTTGTAATTAAAGTCATTGATTACATTAAGGATCGGGGTGTCCGTTTGTATTTACCCGACTACGGCGAAGCCAGGAAGGGTAATGTACGGGACCTCTTAATGATGAGAAATGCGTCTACGATTTAGTTATATCCTAGACAATAGACATCACCATACTTGTTTTAGACTATGATTTCAAATAGGAATATCTTCTTGTTTAATATAATAATTTTTCGGTTATTCTTTTCGTAGTCATGTTTTAGTTTTTTTAACTCATTTTTTATTTGATATTGCGATTGATTTGTGAAATAACAGATAAAGTTGAAAGTATGGTCTACGGCATAGAGCTATTATATCAAAAGAATCGCACGTATAGATGAGACAGAACGATTAAGTGAGATTGGGCTTTACATCCGTAAACACTGCATCCTACCATTTTTACGTATACCAGTCGCAATATGTAACAAAAAAAAATTAGCACGATTATTTGTCACTTAAAAACACTATCCACAAAACAAATAAGTTAGTCACATCTTAAAGTTTGCCATTGGCCTAATACATCTATTGTAGATGATTTAAACAGCGTTAACTGTTGGAGGTTCTTCAGTCTTGATTTCCATCCAGCTTAGAAGCTATACTGGGTGAAGTGTCCTCTCCACGATTGGACGCTGAATCGCCTGGGACGCAATTTAGCTAGCGCAGGCATGCCCAGAACCTACGCCACCCTCTCGACCTAACCAGCAGTACCCACAGGAACGACGAGTCGAAACGTGTGGTGCCGGGTCGGTTGCAGGACCTAGCTCGTGCCTTACGGAAATACTGTTCCGGATTTGTGTCAAGTTTTTATTCTCTAAGCACTTATGAGCAGATGAAGTTGCGCTGCTGCCTATTACCTCAGCCGCCTCTTACGACTCCTCGGTAAGAAGAGGGGGGCTATTCTACTCTGCCGGCACACACCACGGCTGTAAAGTTTGCCATGTGAACATTAATCACGCAAAGACACAAAAAAGGCGTCAAGCATTTCAGTCTAAGACACGTGTTGTATAATATTTTATTTCATCTTTCAGAACTGATTGTAGGTCTTTCATATGTAAGAGTCCATCTGGGTACCACCGCAATGTCTATTTTTATCACCAAGTAGCAATGTGCACGTATTTCGATTTGAAAGGCAATATAGCCAATGTAACTACTGGACATAATGAGACTTAACATCTTACGTCTCAGGATGATGAGCGCAGTGGAATGCCAAACAGTACTTTGTAACTCAAGGTGCTGCATGGTGTTGCTATTGTTTATGGGTGGTCGTATCGCTTACCATTAGGCGAACAAAATGCTCACCTCGTCATTCAATGCAATAAAAAAAAGAACTGTCATTCCGTGACGGATCAGTCTGTAGTATTAATAATTATCTAATAACTACAATAATCTTCTACTTCAGCATTTGTAAGTCCACTGCTGAACACAGACCTCCCCCAAAGATTCCAGTGGAACGTCCATCTACAAGTTGCACAGACGGCCTTGCAAAGGTCGCTGGATGGAGGCCACTTTTAACAGATTGGTCTGAAGATCTAAAATATGCTAAAAGCAAAAGTCAAATATATTTGCCAAGAGGAAATCTCACTAAATTTCTTCTTCGCAAACTCCTTAGCTCACATCAGCTCTCCTTACATCATGGCCCATGATGTAAAGGCAGCTGATGAAGGGGATGAGTCATGGGGCGAATATAAGTTCTGCGAAATGTGGGTAAACTATTTGCGCATCTGCCTAACCTATTAGGGATATGGGCGTGAGCTTACATTATATTAGTAAAAGTAATACGTGGGAAGACTGCAAGTGTCATTACCATATCCCGCAGAACTGTATCAATAAAATTTACATACCAATATTACTACGTGAATGGTACCATTTCCTTTACGACTTACGTGGTTTAAGTTATCCAGAATTAGTTGATCTCTTTCAAACTTGCTCGCATAGCAACTCTAGATCTTTTGAAACTGGATGACGTGGGTGGTAATAACCTAAACGCCAAGGTCGGTGTAGGTCGCCGCGCTTTCTAATCAGAACAACAATCGAATTACTACGCGAGTTTCTTAAGTAATTCTAGTACTACGGGCGTGTTGGCTTTGTTGGAATGTATAGATAAGCTAGGATTTATATCTGTCACATTAAATTAAACAAACCCTGTACCTACTCAGGTAATATATTAATTTTAAAGGCATAAGTAGAGTCGAGTCGTTCTGTTACATCGCGCCTTTAGGACGAAAACGACACAATTAAAAAAATGGAAAATTGAGTTGACATTTTTAAATGACTAAAAACTAGTCGCCTATTTATAAAAATATAATAAAAAGGGGACTGATATAACAGTTATGTCCTTTACCTGCTTGAATATGGCTGTGTTTGAACTATTGTTATATTGAGTACTTCGTTTTAAGTAATTTTATGACGATAACCCAATTTTCTATCTTTTTGAATTGTGTCGTTTTCATCCTAAAGGTGCGACATGTTGACGTCTCAAGAGAAGTGTAATGCCTCATTTGACAGCCACCGCCTTGCGATACACATCGCACTCATAATAAAACGATGACCTAATCCACAATTTTGGATACATGAGTTGTAGCACTCACAATATGGACTCTAGAGGGCCAGCTGCATCGACTAAGAAAAAAAATGCGTCTTTTCAATATTGGGAATAGGGTCAAAATCGTTTGAATTTACGTTCGTTCCCCGCCCAACTTAAGAAAAAATGTCGTATACAGTTAGTTTTGTGACGATTCCCACAGGTCGATGATTTTGGATTAGGTCATTGTTTTATTAAGAGTGCGACATAAGGGTGTCTATCACAAGTTGCTCTTTAAGAATTTATCCTACTAATATAATACAGGCGAAAGTTTGTAAGAATGTATGGATGTTTGGATCTATGGATGTTTGTTCCTCTTTCACGCAAAAACTACTGAATGGATTTCGATGAAATTTGGCACACGGGTAGATCATGTTCTGGATTAACACATAGGCTACTTTTTATCCCGGAAGAACTTTTTAACGCGGGCGGAGCCGCGGGCAAAAGCTAGTCTTCTATATGTACAGATACAATATAGAAGTAGATCCCGGTGTGTCTGTACGTTGAAAGAAATGTGATAAAAAGAAAGAGGGTGACTAATGAAGAGTAATTGAAAACCAATCAGTGATTTTTATAATTATTCTTTTCTGTCTGTTTTTCTATTTGTTTATTACTGCACATCTCCGAAACTATTGAACGGATTTCGATGGAACTCGGCACATGGGTAGATCATGTCCTGGATTAACATATAGGTTTTTTATCTTGGGAAAATATAAATTGAGACTTTCATCCAGGAAAATCTTTTTCACGCGGGCAGAGCCGCGAGCAAAAGCCAGTTCTAGAATATAATGAAGAGTGTATTGACATAATTTGCTTATGTATTTTTTGTAGTAGGCTTTGTATATATATAGCACTAGTAGTGCATGCGGCTCCGCCCGCGTGAAAAAGTTTTTCCGGGACAAAAATATTTTCCTGATATAAAAAGTATAGCACTCAGGAGTTATGTAGCTTCCTATTAGTGAAAGAATTTTCAAAATCGGTTCAGTAGTTCCTGAGATTAGCGCGTTCAAACAAACAAACTCTTCAGCTTTATAATATTAGTATAGATAGGCTGGCACAAATGGGTTTGCTTCTAAATAATAACCGTCTATAACCAATTACTCCAGAAAAACTCAGATTCTTTGCTGGCATAGAAGGAAAGAAATACGGAACAGGAAGGAGGATAGGTGGGGTGCTTCAGTCCTTCGGAAATTTTACTTACCATACGAAACGTAATAATGAAAATCCTCCTAGCCAGTTTCGGTCACGGCGGCCAATCTCAACGGAGATCAGCCAGGTACGCAGGAGATATTATAGTGCACAAGTGTGTGCGCAATACACAGGTGCACTCGCTATTCCTTCACTCTCATAGTCCGGTGAGACGGCAATCCGACATGACCGGAGAGAGATCAGGCGCAGGACCAACGGCTTTACGTGCTCTCCGAGGCACGGGGGTATCACACCGCCAACTTCCTGACTCCGAGCTGCGACTGAGTAAATTTCAAGATGGAAAAACCCAGTCACAATTTTTTTGGCTCGACCAGGGATTCGAACCCAGGACCTCAGCGCATTACGAGAAACGTAATAATACAGTAGCTTTCACTTCAGTTTGAGACAGCGGTACTAGCTCATTCAAGCCTACCATTAAAACTTTACCCATTTATATACTTGGCGAGTAGAGACGAGTAGTCACGAATACGACTGCGAAAACAGATTATTTTGGTGTATCAGTTATAATTCATATTTAAATTCATTTGTCAAGTAAGTCGGCGAAATAGTATAGTAGAAATAGTATAGCCAATAGTCTAAATGAGGTACCAAACAAAAAGCAGCAGCACTTCATAACTGTTTTACGTTGTTCAGTATTTACAAGTTCTTACAGAAAATTAAAAATTGCTTTCCCTTCACGTGTATTTTTTTTATATTGCATCGAATGACGAGACGAGCATGCCGTTCACCTGATGGTAAGCGATACAACCGCTCATGAACAGCAGAAATACCATCCAGCACCTTGAGTTACAAAGTACTGTGTGGCATTCTACTGCACTCGTCATTCTGAGACGTAAGATGTTCAGTCTCATTATGTCCTGTAGTTACACTGGCTACAATGCCCTTCAAACCGAAACACAACAGGGCATGCACACTGCTGCTTGGCGGTAGACATAAACATTGCGGTGTTACCCACCCAGATGGACTCTTACACTTGAGAGTCCTACCACCAGTAAACTAAGTACTATTCTAACTAATACTTACATTATTATAAACTGTAAAGCATTTCAGCCTACCCCTTCGGGGATAAAAGCGTGAGTGTATCTATGTGTAAAGCATTTGCGGTAATTGCTGAATGAATCGCGAAAACTGGAATGAAGCCAGTTCTTTCTTTTCTTTTATCTTACTTTTGGGAGGATTAAGCGGATGTAAAAATTTGCCTTTTGTCCAAGAAAACTTTTAGACATTGAACAAAGCAAATTATTTCCCAGATATTCCTAGAGTCTGTAATTATTTCCAGATGTTGGAGAACTTGATTTTATGATACTGCTTATAGCAGATGAAAATTTTTCGTCTACGATGTTTGTTTTGTGAGTACAATTAAAGATGAAATAGTGTATTTTATATAGTTTATCGTAACAATAATAATAATACCAGCCCTAATATAATATACACTGCTAAGAACGGACTTCTTCTACTACTGAAAGGGTTTAGGCCTTAGTCCACCTAGCTAGCCTAGTGCGGGTTGTCAGACTTCACGTACCTTCACAATTCTAATGTAGAGTTCTAATAATTCTAATAGTTTCCTCGCGATATATTCCTTCAACATTAAAGCAAGCAACAATTCACAAAGAATACAAATAAAATGCAAAGAATATTGAGTTAAAAGTTTGAACCTACGGACATTCGTCTCGGCAGACTGTTTCACTCTGAGGCTAACGCCGCCCAACCTGAATAAGAATTTTAGATAAAGAAAGTAATTCACTTAATTCATTCAACCTTAAGGGGAGGCCTATGTTCACCAATAATTTCTGGTGGTTAATGATTATTCAATCAATATTAATGTAAAGGAATAAACCTTTTATTCTTACTTACACGCTACCATTTCCCATTTTATCCTGAGCGGTAAAGTTCATCAATAAAGTCAGAAACTTGGATATCTTGTATTTTAAAGTTATAACTTGATTCGAGACGATGAGGCAGAGCGCGAGAGTCGACGCTATCTGATTATACGCAAATCCGATCCAATGTGATGCTGTGACATGGATATGAGAGATATTACAAATGTAGGAGTTTCAAATAATTCCAGTAATATCAAATTATAAAATTACATCATATTTTCTGTATCATGTTTATTGGGAAACTATCCAGATTCATTCAGGTATGGTTATACTTTCTGTGATATCAGTTTAGATGATTTTTATGCATTTACAAAGTGGCTTTCGTTTTATTAAAAAAGGAATATAATCACAGCACTTCCTACCAATATTATAAACGCGAAAGTTTGTAAGTATGGATGTTTGTTCCTCTTTCACGCAAAAACTATTGATTGGATTTGGATGAAGTTTAGCACACGGTTAGATCATGTCCTGCATTAACACATAGGCTCCCTTTTTATCCCGGGAAAATATAAAGCGGGGCTTTTATCCCGGAAAAACTTTTTAACGCGTGCGGAGCCGCGGGCAAAACTAGTTAAATTAATAAATAAACCGCACAGGCAACCAAGTTTTAACAGCTTTAGATAATAATCCCGTCGATCTATCTATGTATTAATCACAATTCACGAGTCTAGGGTCATCGACATTAACCTCATTTTACCCTTAACACGTTCAACGCAACAACTTTTAATAATGCCAATTCTTTTAAATTAAAATTAACACTAAGTATACATAAGATATTGCAGAAATATGCAAATTTTATGTGTGTTATGCCGGGTGGAAGGGAAACGCTCTCTATACCGGAACGGTAAGAGAGAAGAACCATAACATTAACCAAAAACTATATTCATTTGCAAAGCTAAGCGATAATACTTACGATTTTAGTATTTCCGTAATTCGTGCGCGCGCAATGTAAAGCGTACAAAAAACTGGGTAGGGTACAAACTACAAAGCAAACGCCGACAAGGCGGCGCGGCGGCCACGCGGTCGTTAACCCGTCAGCTGATGTACGTGTTTCATTACGATTTTTTTGAAATATTGACCTTTTTTACTATGTTTTTCAGAATAATAGTTTGATTTATCTATCCATACGTGAAGCTGTACAGAAATTTGAGAAAATCCGACTAAAATTGTAACAATGCGATCGCGTTTTTTTTAGTGCCTTCCACCCGGTATATAGCTTCTAAAAACTACATAAAATAGCGTTTTGCTACAAATATCCCCTTACCTACAAGACAATCGGAGCGAAGCATGCTTGTCAAACCTGCGTCGTTCAAACGGCTTATACGCACGTTAATTTGCGTGGAAATCCGGGGCAGGAGCGATGGACTGTGAACCATGTTAGGAAATATTTTGAACTAGACATAATAGTACATTTTTTTTTTTTTTTAAAACGGCCATCTTCGGCGCATTAGGGACGGCTGCGGGCTTCCTCCGACTCACGTCTAAGTTGTCGTCCGCAACCGCCCCTGCACGTACCGCTATTGCGGTCCTTTTCCTGTTGCGGGGGCTCAGAAGCCCCCGAAACACCGTACCGTGTCCGCCTTTTGGTGTCCGAGGCAGCGTGAGACACGCTGCCTCGGACATGTCCATCACGGGGGTCACAGAAGTTGGCTAGACTAATGGGTGGGCGGCACGTCCCGCCCACCCGTGACCCCCGGAGGCCCCTATTAGTCGCCTTTTACGACAGGCAGGGGATACCGTGGTGGAATTCTCCAAACGCCCCCAATCCACAGGGCGGGAGACGTCGGTCAGTCGTCCACCCGACGCCTCCTACGTCTCGTCTGGCGGCGGGAGGGATCACCACTGCGCTGGCGATCCCTCTCGGCACTCTCCTTCCGCGAGAGGACCGCCTCGCAGAAGTGGGCCACCGCCTGCCAGGCCTCCCGGCCGCCGACCATGGAAGCGACCACGGCCGGCAGCGAGAGGTCTTCTCCGACGACTGTTTTGAGAGCGCTGCGCTCCTCATCCCAGGCTGGACAACACTCCAACGTATGTTGGGCCGTGTCCATTGGGCAGTTGTCACAATAGTGACACACGGCCGACTCCTCTACACCTACCACCCGAAACAGGAACTCACCGAAGCAGCCATGCCCGGTGAGCACCTGCGTCAGGCGGTATGTTGCCGCTCCGTGGCGCCTGTCCAGCCATTCGGCAAAGACAGGACGCACTGCCTCTACGACCCGGTGCCCCCACGACGGGGCCTCCAGCCTGAGACGCCACTCCTCCACGGCGGCTCGCCGTAAGGCGGCCCTCTTGGCCTCCACCTCCTTCAGGGCCGGACGCTCCCCGCGACTGAACGCCTCCTCCCGCCAATGGAATACATCGGCAAGGGATTTGGCGTCCAGGTCCCAGGGCAGAAATCCGGCCAATAGGCAAGCCGCCTCGAAAGAGACCGTGCGGTACGCCCTGACCGCCCGCTGCGCTAAAGCTCTCTGCGGGGCGCGCAGAAGGGCGACGCAGGGGCGGCCCAGGGAGTCAGCCCAAACGGGGCTGCCATAAAGGGCTATGGACCGCACGACTCCGTGATACAGCCTCCGGCAAGGGAAGCCAGGACCTTCCAGGTTGGGCAGCAGGCGGGAAAGAGCGCCCGCTGCCCGGGACAATTTCGTCCTCAACTCCTTAAAGTGGGTGCGGAATCGCCATCGGCTATCTAGGACTAAACCTAGATACCTCATGCTAGAGCCGATGGGGATCCGCACCCCCCCAACGACAATGCCGGCACCGGCCGGTGGCCCTCTCCGAGGTCCGTGAAAACACACGGCCTCGGTTTTCTCGAGGGCCACCTTTAACCCTAAACGTTGGATTCTGCCAACCACTTGGCCGGTGCCCGCCGCCGCCAGAGTTGCGGCGTCCCGGAAGGTCCCAGCAGTCGCTGTGACTAGCGTATCGTCGGCGTAACAAGTCACGCCGACGCCCCGGAGATTGGAACCACGGAGCACCCAGTCGTACCCGATGTTCCACAGGAGAGGGCCCAAAACCGAGCCCTGTGGAACACCGCACGACATCGCTCTTCGGTGCCACCCATCGGCGCCCGGATACACCACGTGCCTGTCAGACAGGTACGCGTGCACCAGACGCCGGAGATAGGGCGGCACCACGTGGTACCGCAGTGCCTCGTGGATGCAGGGCCAGGGCAGCGAGTTGAATGCGTTGGAAATGTCCAACGACACCGCTATCACTACACTGCCTCTGGCCACTGCATCCTCCGCCTGTGCCTTCACCCGCAGAATCGCGTGGACAGTGGAACGTCCCCTCCTAAATCCAAACTGCTCGTCGGCCAGATTTGGTCCGACCCTATCAAGGTGCTCGACGAGGCGGGTATGAATGATGCGCTCGAAGAGCTTTGCCACCTCGTCGAGCAACACGATGGGCCGGTAGGCCGACGGCGACTCTGCGGGTCGTCCTCCCTTCTTCAGCAGGACGAGCTTCCCGGTTTTCCAACGCACCGGGAAGACGCCCTGCTCCAGGCAGGCGGTGAATAAGCTGCGGAGCCTCGGGCCCAGGTACTCAACGGCTAGCACCCAGGCTTTCCCGGGGATGCCATCGAGCCCTGGGGCCGTGTTTTTGCTCCGCAGCCGAAGCACTGCCGCCCGCATTTCAGCGGGCGAAACCTCCGGGATATCCCTTGCCGGATTCTCACTCGATGATGACGCCACATCCGGTGGCGCCATCGGTGGAGGAGTGAACTCCTCGGTGGCCGGGAACAAGGCCGCGACTACGTTGGCCAGTAATTCTGGCCGGAGACTCTGCGACAGCGGGGGCGCCGCTGGGCGAAGCTTCTTCATCACCACACGGTAAGGGCTGCCGGAGGCTGTATCACGGAGTCGTGCGGTCCATAGCCCTTTATGGCAGCCCCGTTTGGGCTGATTCCCTGGGCCGCCCCTGCGTCGCCCTTCTGCGCGCCCCGCAGAGAGCTTTAGCGCAGCGGGCGGTCAGGGCGTACCGCACGGTCTCTTTCGAGGCGGCTTGCCTATTGGCCGGATTTCTGCCCTGGGACCTGGACGCCAAATCCCTTGCCGATGTATTCCATTGGCGGGAGGAGGCGTTCAGTCGTGGGGAGCGTCCGGCCCTGAAGGAGGTGGAGGCCAAGAGGGCCGCCTTACGGCGAGCCGCCGTGGAAGAGTGGCGTCTCAGGCTGGAGGCCCCGTCGTGGGGGCACCGTGTCGTAGAGGCAGTGCGTCCTGTCTTTGCCGAATGGCTGGACAGGCGCCACGGAGCGGCAACATACCGCCTGACGCAGGTGCTCACCGGGCATGGCTGCTTCGGTGAGTTCCTGTTTCGGGTGGTAGGTGTAGAGGAGTCGGCCGTGTGTCACTATTGTGACAACTGCCCAATGGACACGGCCCAACATACGTTGGAGTGTTGTCCAGCCTGGGATGAGGAGCGCAGCGCTCTCAGAACAGTCGTCGGAGAAGACCTCTCACTGCCGGCCGTGGTCGCTTCCATGGTCGGCGGTCGGGAGGCCTGGCAGGCGGTGGCCCACTTCTGCGAGGCGGTCCTCTCGCGGAAGGAGAGTGCCGAGAGGGATCGCCAGCGCAGTGGTGATCCCTCCCGCCGCCAGACGAGACGTAGGAGGCGTCGGGTGGACGACTGACCGACGTCTCCCGCCCTGTGGATTGGGGGCGTTTGGAGAATTCCACCACGGCATCCCCTGCCTGTCGTAAAAGGCGACTAATAGGGGTCTCCGGGGGTCACGGGTGGGCGGGACGTGCCGCCCACCCATTAGTCTAGCCAACTTCTGTGACCCCCGTGATGGACATGTCCGAGGCAGCGTGTCTCACGCTGCCTCGGACATCAAAAGGTGGACACGGTACGGTGTTTCGGGGGCTTCTGAGCCCCCGCAACAGGGAAAAGGACCGCAACAGCGGTACGCGCAGGGGCGGTTGCGGACGACAACTTAGACGTGAGTCAGAGGAAGCCCGCAGCCGTCCCTAATGAGCCGAAGATGGCCATATTAAAAAAAAAAAAAAAAAACACGGTAAGGGCGCCCCCACGGGTCCCTGTCGAGAGTCCCCACGAACGCCTTACGTGCCGCGACCTTGGCCCCATGAATGGCCACCCGCAGCGCTCTCTTTGCCTCTTTGTAGAGGCCATAGAGCTGCCGCTCCTGGTCTGCGTGATTCTCCTCTCTGAGCCGGCGACGACGATGCCTGGCGTATCGGCGGCGCGCAGCAACGCACGACGCGCGCAACTGCGATAGCTCCGCCGACCACCAGTACACCTGTCGCACCGGCGAACGGCGGAGAGCTCGGGGCATGCCGGCGTCGCAGACATCCGACATTGCCACCCCGAACCACTCCGCCTCCTGCTCAACCCGTACCGGCGCGTCCGGCACGGGGAGCCACGACATGACCAGAGCGGCCAGCACTAGGGCCTCCCCATCGAGGCGACGAAGCGCCCACCGCGGGCCGTCCTGATTTGGGGCACTCGGTACACCACCGGACTGGACACTCGGGGACGCGGAGACGCCGAACCTGACGTAACGATGGTCCGACAACGTCTCCACGCCCACGAGGACTCTCCAGTCCCGGACACGGCGTGCGACGGCGGCACTCGCAAACGACAGGTCTATAATCGACCCGCCGTTGTGCCGCACGCACGTGTCCACCGACCCCCTGTTCAGGACGACCAGGCCGACAGAGATCGCCCATTCCTCCAGGACCCGACCACGACCGTTCGTCGCCGGCGAACCCCAAGCCACGGACTTGGCGTTGAAGTCGTCGGCGACGACCGCCGGGTGAGGTTGGCCTTGTTCCACCAAGGCCCCCAGCCGAACGAGGAAAGACTCAAATTCGGCGAGGGGTCTGTTGGGAGAAAAGTACACTCCTACTATCCAAATGTCTCCCAACAGAACCGCCACGCATCCCCTGTCCTTCGCTACTTTTTCGAAGGGTGGGGAGCCAGCGGCGCCCCGGCTGATGATAGCCACCAAGCCGTCAAGGTCCCCAGCCCAGTTATCCCGGGGGGGGACAAAGTACGGCTCAGCGACCACGGCCACTTGCACCGACCACTGCGCCAGGCTTTGGGACAACAGGTCCTGGGCACTGGCACAGTGGTTGATGTTCGCCTGGAGGAAATTTAATTCCATTATTGGGCGATCTCTACCACATCCATCGCGGCCCCTTGCGGTGGGCTCGCTGACTGCGGCTGGGTCGAGGCCCCAGCGGCAGCAGCACTTCGTGTCCCGTCGCGGCGCCTATCGCGACGGGAGGGGGCGGGACACGCCTTCCCGCCCACCGGATGCTTGGCGGGCCTCCCTGCGGCCGCGCAGACTGCGCAGTTCGGCGCGGCCTCGCATCCTCGGGCTTTGTGGCCCGGTTTGCCGCAGCGATAACAGAGATCGCTGCGGTCCGGTCCTCCGGTGCAGGTGCTCTGCGTGTGACCGTGCTCAAGGCAACGGAAACAGCGCATCGGGCGCGCCCCAAGCACGGTCACCCGGGCCACTGTCCACCCGACCATCAGGCGGCCCGCCTTTATTTTTTTGGGCCACTTTTGTCGGCACCTTGGCCCAAACTGCGCCCAGGCCGGAGCGGTCAGGCCGGATCTGTCCGACCTTGACGGCGTCGACTGCGCACTCGCCAGCAACGCTGAGTGCCGCTGCGACCGTCTCGGAAGTGGCTGCCGGATCCAACTCCGACAGCCGCAGCTCCGTGCACTTGGTGGGCCGGGAGATTTTGACATCCTCCGACTCACCAAAGCATTCCCTCAGCCTTGCGGCGAGGGAGTCCGCCTTCCGCTCCGACTCAGCCCCGGGCACCTCATATAACATGGCACCCGTGGCTGCCACCTTGGGCCTCAGCCTGTCAATACCGAGGCCGGCGAGGTCGACGCGGTGCTGAGCGTCCGTCAGCACCTTGGCGTACGTTAGGCCCTTGGCCACCGCCGCCGGCGTCAGCGACAGCACTATGGCCGCCGAGCGTGGCTGACGCAGCTTGGGCTCCTTGCGCCTCTGCCTCCTCTGCTGCGGCTTCGCCGCAGGCGCCGCAGCGGGGCTGGGCTTCCCCCGCTTCTTCTTCCCTACTACCACCGTCCATTCAGCGTCCATGGACGCTGGGGCCGGCGGCAGTGGGCGGGGCTCCCTAGGAGCGGACTTCGCGACGGGGGGAGCAGGAGGACCACCTTTCCCCCTCCCCTTCTGGGGCACCCCAGACGGTCCAGCGACCGCCACGGCAGCAGAGGTGGAGGGCCCGGCCACGATGGCAGGAGCCTTGAAAGGAGCAGGCTGCACTGCTCCTTTCCCCTTCCCCCTCCCCTTCCCCTTAGAGGAAGGCTGGGGAGCTCCCCCAACGAAACCACCCTGGACGGGGAGTGGTATGTCCCCGGGGGTGGACCTTCTTTCGTGGGCCAGTGGAGGCCTCTGGGCCGGCCCTGCGAGCACCGACTCCATCCTCGCCTGCCACTTGGCCTCCACTGCTGCCAGCTCCTCCAGACGGCGAAGGAGAGAAGCGTTTTCACGCTTCAGCTCCTTCACCGCCTCCTCCAATTTGGCGCACTTATCTCGCCACTTTTTGGCCTCGCCTTTAGGGCGAGCGCTCGGTGCCGGTTCCGCCGCCGCTGCGACAGCCACCTCCTCGGCGGGCACCTTTGGGTTGGCGGAGCGAAGGACCATGCCTTCCCCGCTCTCCACCCTTCTCGCCCTTTGGCGGGCCTCTCTGCGCTTTACGATGTCGCGCACCCTCACCCTTGACTTTGGTTCGACGAATCCGTCGACCGAAGCTGGGCCTCCCCTGCCACGTCCAGCAGTCGTCTGCGACTTCGGAGTTGGCTCCTCCGTGTCGCTTGCCAGGGACGACCTGCTGCCCTTGTCCAACTCGGAACGTTTCCTCCAGAGCCTGTGGCTCCGAACGGAGGAAACGCTCCCACTCGACTCCGAGTCGACGCCTGTGGACATCTTGTCCGCGCCGACTCTTCGTCCGCCATCAACGGGCTTTCGCCCACCAATCTCCGCCTCTCCAGCCGAAACTGGAGTAGGCACCCTCGTCAAAATAATTTTAGGATTAGTGTTCATATTGAATCCCACGAGTATGGGGGAAATAAGAGTCCGCCCAGGCAGTGCCCCCTGTACCTGGGTAAGCCTAGCGTAACCCGCCAAGAGGGTCGGCCGGTACTCTGGCGGGGGTCGCACTAGTGACCGAACTACCCATCGGCCATGCATCCCCTCGCGGTGCGCCGCCGCTTGGGATTCGGGGAACTTTTTATAGAGGTTTTCTCCCTCGTGGTCCGGGCGATTAAGCCAAGACCCTCGGTCCAGCAGGAGCGCGAGACATGTCCACGGACCTCCATACTGGATTACGATCTGCAACGGTGACAGCGGAGAGGAAAATTCCCCCCCACTGCCTGCTCGGGGCGGTGTTAGCGCACACCGAGCCCGTCGACACCCCCGGATGAACCAGGAGCCGCCCGAATAAACGGGCCCACCATCTAAAGATGCGGCAGCCACCGCAAAAAGCGGCGACTACCGCCAAGACCACTGTTGTCAGGATATTGGCCGTAGCGCCGATCAACTCGACCGACGCTCCGTTGCCCAGGGTGCACCACGTGGAGGTTTCCTGACTTTGCACCCCAGACATAATAGTACAGGCTTCAAAGAAGCTTTGAGAAAGAACCGGTATGATATTTTAGTTAATACTTGGAAAAGGAATTCATGTAATGTTTTTTATTAGCATAGGTATAATAAAAAAGGGAACACAATTATTTGGTTAAATAGAAACAAATTCCATCATGTTTTAGATTAAATGTTCACATTTAACAGATCTTTAATTTACAAGAAAGCTAAAAGGAAGGAAATTGTAAATGTTTGTATGATTTATTAATAACTAGCTTTTGACCGCGGCTCCGCCCGCGTTAAAAAGTTTTTCCGGGATAAAAGTCCCGCTTTATGTTTCCCAGGATAAAAAGTAGCCTATGTGTTAATCCAGGACATAATCTATCCGTGTGCCAAATTTCATCAAAATCCGTTTAGTAGTTTTTGCGTGAAAGAGGAACAAACATCCATACATCCAAACATCCATACATTCTTACAAACTTTCGCCTTTATAATATTAGTAGGAAGGATATAGAAATCAAATTTTGGCTATGATGCTAAAAGCTTACAACATTTAACGTTATTTACGTAATAATTTCTTATTTTTAGGTGAATTTTCGATATTGAAATGTAATTACTTAATGGATGCCTCGGTGGCGTAGTTGTATTACGGTAAATTGAGATACTATGAAATTGTTGGAAAAAACATATATTATTATCATTTTGATAGATCGTTACTGAGGGAGTTTCTTCCGACGCTTCGTCTTCACAGCGATAACACGTTTCGAAGCGATGGTAGATTCATAACGATTCAAAAGAGCTTGTGAAAGACTATTTGAATAAAAAAAAAATTGAGTTTGAGTACGACTGAAATGTCGAGGTCTCGGGTTCGATCCCTGGGTCGGGCAAAGTGATATTGGATTTTTCTATTCATTGTCAGCCCGAAGTCTGGAATTTGTGCCCAATATGGTGATAAGCTCGCCCCCTATCACATCATAGGACGTAATAACGGCGAAAAGTGGTTAGACTAGTTGCTCCTTTCCCACCCCTTCGGGGATAAAAGTGTGTCTTTGTATGTTATTTCGCTATAAACTTGTTTAATTTTTACTCCCAATATACGCCCCGTGATCATGAAGGATGTAGTCCTCGAAAAGTGAAAAGTTTATGGCTAAAAAAAACCATTAAGCATTTTTATTTCCACATTTACTCAACATGAAAAATATAAACAGTAAATAAGCCCGTACAAAATACCTCCAAAAATAAACTAAGTACCTCAATAAAGTTACGAGATAAAGGTCACAAAGACAATAACTTAAATTGATAGCATTTGATAGATTGCTGGCGAAATGTTAAATTATAGCTCGGAATTCGGCTTTGTTTTAGCTTGACCTTTACAGGAAAAATGCCGGCCGAACGTTCTAGACTAGCCGGTCATTGCGCAATAATGCTTGTCTATTATTACAATAATCAATATACATAATAGCGGGCAAATAAAGTGAGTACAGGACCGCTCAATTAAGTTTTTTTTTGTTGACACTAAAGTTGGAGATAGAAAGAAAATGACAAAATGATGAAATGATAAATATTCTTTTTTGTTGTTTTTTTCCTTGGTACGGATTGAATTTAGTCTTACTCTCAGTGATTTTAATTACTGTTGTCTATTGTCGTTTGTTAAATTCACTTCCATTTAAGCCTAAAAATCAAGGTTCATAACTTATTTCTACTAGCTAAAAACCAAAGTCGAAATTGGTCACCAAGCCTCTTTAGAAAGTAACTAAACATAAGCGAACCCTTTTCAAAAATCAATACCCAGACATTCCAATTGCGCAAATAAGATACTTATCTATTCATACCACGATCTTATCTAAATCTAAGCGCCAATGTCACATCTCATACACTCGCCAAATCGCGCCAATGCGCACTTAAACCCTTCAAGAACTTGTGTTCAGTGCCTCTTATAAATACATTCCTTTTGCTGGGACCGAAGTCAGCGTTGGAAATGGGGGTCAAATTATCAGAAGTTTCTATGGAAAACTTTATTTTTATGTATTTGGTCGTCAGGTGTCATATACAGTCAGGTGTGATATACAGCCATTTTAAGCTGACTTTCGTTTCTGGTGTGAAATGAAGTCATTAGAGTTTATACTAGAATTTTCTACGTTATTGTTAAGCTGTGATTCCGCAGAACGCGGCAGCCGGCAGACGGTAACGGCAGACGGCAACAGTATGTGCTGCGACGGCACGGCAGACGGCACTACTATGCACTACCCATTCCGCACACGACGGCAAATGACGCCCGGCAGGACGTCACTTGCCGCGCGTCAATTGCCTCGTGGGCGGGATCGGTCTCGTACAATTTAATACTGCAAAGTAGTGCCGTCTGCCGTCGCGGCACATACCATCTGCCGTCCGCTGTTGCCGTGTCCTGTGGAATCACAGCTTTACTGTGAGTGTGAGATAGCAGTCAATTTATCAGGTTTGTGGCAAATTTCTTTTGACGCTATGATCTTAAATATCGTATTGATTATTGAAAAAAATAGTTGAATACTAATGTACTTCAATATTGTAATAACTTGATTTTATGGTAGAAAGTTAATTGAAAAAAAGTTATTTTCTACCAAAAAGTAATTGGTGATAAAAAATATCTGTGGGTTTAGAATCTGACAAAAAACACGACACGACTCCGTTTCCTTTTCTTGGGATTGGTTGAGAGGCTGACGTTTTGGTCTCTCTCGAATAATCACAAACATCAAAAGTTAAACGAAATCGTCTCACCAGTTGTCTCTTTTTGCCCCCACTGTTCACTTTTTAATCGTGAAACTGGGGGTCATCTGTCCCAGTAGCTTGACTTAATCCGTGCCCTTTAGTCAATGACCAGGTGAGTCACTCTACCCGCGAAGTTGCTGCGAAGGCCGCACGCCTGTTTGTTTTGGATTCCTTTTTTATTACTGGTAATTAGATACAAAGGGACCTTGTTCTTGATACTTACTTGGGATTGAACGGATATGTTAAGTAATTATCGTGTGTATTAAGTTATAATGAAGTTTATATCAAGTTTAGTTAAGTTATAATTCTGTTTGATTAGCTTACACTGTGTAAGTACGGATCCTGAAATAATGAATCTATGTCATTTTAATAATCTTTTACAATAACGTTATAAATGTGAATGTTTGTTAGACGTAGCTGTATAACCGACTGAATAAATGTGGAATCAATTTGGCATGTAACTCTAGTATTAGAAACTGCAACGGTTTTGATTTAAATAAAAATATGTACCACTGACTTTACAGAAATACTTTCACAAAAAATATTACCAAGCGAACGACCGGCACGAAGGCAATGACCAACTGACTCGAACTGTCAAACGTTCTATGCTTTTATAGCAAAAAATGTAGATCATGTCATTAATACCCGCACAAAAAATATTTTTGCCCTAACACTAGTTTATTTCGGTCAATAAAAACCAGTGTTTCGGTTTGAACGACATCGCAGTTAGTGTAATTTTGGGCTTTTTAAGATTTCTAATATCGCAGGATGACGGTCTCGGTAATTTCGGTATTTCATTCTGAGTTGAAGAACATGAAAACAAATGCTAATTTAAATTAGGTACATAAGAGATGATCCCATCCTAACTTTTTAAATAATATCGTGCACATTACATACCCATTTATTTTCGTAACAAAAAATAACCCATCGAAGCTTGTTAACTCAATAAACTTTCAATTTATCGTAAAAAATGCCAATTTCGCATAAAATACGCACGTGAATAAAATTGTAATCTACTCAACATATCCTGTACGCTTCCCGCCTCATCCCCTATCGGATATCAGAACGTAGGGTTTGCGAATGTACCCTTATTCTGTAATTTTGAATATATGTTTTAAATTATTTTTGTGTACCGCACCGGCATCGCACGGGTAGTGCGAGTTAATTATCAATAGTGCCGATACCATAGCCCTATATTATATACTGCGCACTGCTGAGCACGGGCCTCCTCTACAAATGAGAGGGTTAAGGCCTTAGTCCACATTAGTAATAGTGGCGATGATGACACAAAACCTAATACTTACTCGCTGAGGCCATTCTTATGAACCCACGCACACACGCTATATCTGGTACTAGAGTGCTCGCGGCTCCGCCCGCGTGAAAAAGTTTTCCGGGACAAAAATATTTTCTCGGAATAAAAAGTCTATAGCACTCAGGAGTTATGTAGCTTCCTAGTAGTGAAAAAAATTTCAAAATTGGTTCAGTAGTTCCTGAGATTAGCGCGTTCAAACAAACAAACTCTTCAGCTTTATAATTATAATATTAGTATAGATAAGTTCCGAAAGACGTTGACTGCCTCGGTGGCGTAGCTGTATTATGGTACGACTGCAATGCTGAGGTCTCGGGTTTGATCGCCGGGTCGGGCAAAGTGATATTGAGTTTTTCTATTCAGTATCAGCTCGGAGTCTGGAATTTGTGCCCGATATGGCGATTGGCTCGCCCCCTATCACATCATGGGATGGAATAATAGCGAAAAGTGGGTGCAAAATGCGCTTCTGCCTACCCCTTAGGGGATAAAAGGCGTGAGTGTATATATATAATATGTGAGTTCCTAAAGAGTTGGGTTTCTCGCAGACTACTTGATGCTGTAGCATCAGCTGAAGATTAATATGTTAAAAATATTGCGGCAGTCACAGTACACCTCATCATACATCTTCAAATGCCAGAACAGATCTTCATAAGTATTATAGCTAAGAACTATCTCGATCACATTAGCTTTCAAACAAAAAACGCTTCAAAATCGGTCCATTGGTTTGAGAATGCCGCAGACAAACTTACAGATACACAGATAAACACCCATGGCCACTTTACTGTTGTAGTAAGAATATATTTAAATAAAACTGTCAGTCGTTGTCGAGCCACTGTTGAGTTTTATTAAAGTGGGCACATACGATGCGATTTGGTACAGCCGAACCATTAAAATGGTATGCCATCGAACCATATCGCATCGTCTGGGGCACGGTTCGATGGACATTATTATTATTATTGTTGGTACGGCTGGTTCGATGGCTTGTCCATCAAACTTGGTTGGATACAACTGGACATCGCATGGTACGGTTCGATCGTGTGGCGTGAAGACTGTACCGCGTGACGAATTGGTCGCATGATACCAAATCTAATCGTCTGTTAGTAGTATTACACATCACCCATTTCTTGCCAAGTGTGTTCCGTCCCATATGTGATATACGGGTTTATTATATGAAATTGCAGACTCCGGGCTGATATTAAGCAAAAAACCCAATGTCACTTTTCACGACCAGGGATTCAAACACGGGATATCAGAGCAGTGTAGTACCGCGTAATGCAGCTACGCCACCGAGGCAGTCTACTACAAATAACAGAATATATTTATTTCGGAAAATATTATAGGACTGTTATCCTGAAATAGTCATTTACGCAGGGGAAGCCACGGGCAACACATACACACAAAATAGTATACTTGGTCTTAGTCTGATATATAATTTGATACTAAGATATTATAAGAATTTGTATTGCTTTAAGTTATAGTAGTGATGTTACTTTAAGTTATAATCTCAAATCTCATGAATTATTTGAGAACAAAATCTAACTTTATGATTGATTCCGTTTTAAGTTATATCAGATGTTAAGTAAAAATCGGCGATATCCTAGTTCAAAGTAGAACTGCCGAGACGAATATCCGCAGGTTAAAAACCCAAGGCACTACTACTAATATTACCAGCCCTGTATTATATACTGCCCACTGCTGAGCACGGGCCTCCTCTTCTACTGAGAGGGTTTAGGCCTTAGTCCACCACGCTGGCCTAGTGCGGGTTGGCAGACTTCATACACCTTCGAAATGCTTATTTAGTTTAATCTAATTTATTTAATTCCGTACTAGGCCAGCGTGGTGGTAGGCCTAAACCCTCTCAGTAGTAGAGACCCGTGCCCAGCAGTGGGCAGTATATAATACAGGGCTAATATTATATTATTAAGTTGTTAAGTAACTAGTTCTTTCAAATACCCTCGCGACAATAAAGCCTACACAATGGGGTCTTACAAAACGGTGAATATTAAAAGTTGCATGGTTCAGAATAAGGAAGCTATTCGGAAGCTCATTTTTTGTTCGCTCTTTGTAACAGTAACCGCTTTTACGTTACGTAGGGTCATTATTGGGCGATGTTTAAGGTATAAGTGATGGCGGTTTTATTATAAATTAGCATTTTTTATAAATGATAAACTTTATTTTATTTTAATAACACTATTTACGTGGGAAAGAAATGTTTTCAACTACAAATACTAGGATATGAAACTAAATTGTTATATCTCCTGTACTTATTACAACATTTTGATAAGTTCTACACTAGAGACTCTTGCATATTCTTATCAATACAAACATCTATATTTTATTAACACAATATGATTGAAAACTAGGTATAGTTTAACACACATTATTAAACGTAAATTTGCAAAAATTAAATCCCTGGATTATGCAATTTTATGAAAATATAATATGGTAGTTGACAGCTTACTTAAATACATTTATCTAAAACTAGCTTTTGCTCGCGGCTCCGCCCGCCTTAAAAAGTTTTTCCGGGATAAAAGTCCCGCTTTATGTTTTCCCGGGATAAAAAGTAGCCTATGTGTTAATCCAGGACATGATGTACCCGTGTGCCAAATTTCGCCTAAATCCGTTCAGTAGTTTTTGCATGAAAGAGGAACACACATCCATACATCCATACATCCAAACATCCATACATTCTTACAAACTTTCGCCTTTATAATATTAGTAGGATATACAATATTCAAAATGTAACGGAAAAATATTTCAATTGGCGTAATTATAAGTAAGTTATAAAGCTTGCAAATTTGGTGGAAGGAATAGCTGTTAAATAACAGTAATATGAGACTATGATGTCTCAGAGTGATACCCGCTATAACGCTGACTACGTGCGAAAGAGATAGTGCGATATCCCCACGCCCCCACTTTTGTTCGCAATAATATTTAAAAAATAAGAACAACTGCTTTATTTTTAAAGCAATTTTGACGCTGTTTTAACAGAAGAATTTTTCGTCTTATTTTCTGATACCATATAAAATAACTAGCTTTTGCTCGCGGCTCCGCCCGCGTTAAAAAGTTGTTCCGGGATAAAAGCCCACTTTATGTTTTCCCGGGATAATAAGTAGCCTATGTGTTAATCCAGGACATGATGTACCCGTGTGCCAAATTTCGCCTAAATCCGTTCAGTAGTTTTTGCATGAAAGAGGAACAAACATCCATACATCCATACATCCAAACATCCATACATCCGCCCTGTGGATTGGGGGCGTTTGGAGAATTCCACAATGGTATCCCCTGCCTGTCGTAAAAGGCGACTAATAGGGGCCTCCGGGGGTCACGGGTGGGCGGGAGGTTCCGCCCACCTATTAGTCTAGCCAACTTCTGTGACCCCCGTGATGGACGGCAGCGTGTCCCACGCTGCCTCAGCCGCCAAAAGGGCGTCCTGCGGTGTACGGGGGCTTCTGAGCCCCCGCAACAACAGGAAAAGGACCGCAACAGCGGTACGCGCAGGGGCGGTTGCGGACGACAACTTAGACGTGAGTCGGAGGAAGCCCGCAGCCGTCCCTAATGCGCCGAAGATGGCCATGAGAAAAAAAGAAAAAAAAAACATCCATACATTCTTACAAACTTTCGCCTTTATAATATTAATAGGATTTACAAAATCAAACACAGTAAACTACTCTATATCAAAATAATTATTGAAATTTCTGTCAGTATCAGTATTCAATCGCCACCTCCTATACCTTATCCCTCAGTGAGTCAACTCGTAGCACGCGCGTCGGCCAGTCTGTTTCCTGCTAAATTCGACACCACCCTTTTTGTTAATCAAATGTTGTGCAATGATATTGTCGCAAAAACGCTACGTTTCGTGTACATCGACTACCTTTCGTGTCAACAGTTTTGATGTAATTGCGTCAATGATAAATGTTTAATGGTTTAAAATATGCAGTTATAAGTGTGATTAAGTCTTAATTTTAATTTGGGTTCTCACTTGAAGTAAAATCAGTGGGTATTTTTTAATGAATCGCACAGTCTTTATATTAGACTACTAGACTTCTGTTCTCTCTTTTGCCCCCGTGACTGAGTTTTTCCGGAATAAAAGTCCCGCTTTATATTTCCCCGGGATAAAAGTAGCCTGTGTTACTCGCTGATAATGGAGCTTTATATTGGTGAAATGATTTTTCAAATCGGTCCAGTAGTTTCGGAGCCTTTTCAATAAAAACAAACAATCAATCAAATCTTTTCTCTGTTCAGCCTTTCTAAAATTACTACGGTTGAGGCGCTCTTGAAAATGAAAATGAAAATCTTGAATCTTAGAGTGTAAGCTATACCAAGGCTACACTCTTATTGATCTAGGCTCTCGCCAACACCCCTGAAAGGAAGGTAAACAGACAACTAGTGAACCCACATCATGCCTAGCTAATATCGTATCCATGATATTGTAAACTACTCAATCTGGGGAAGAGAGAAAAAGAGAGAGAGAGAAAGATGCAGAGAAGACTACTGTCAAGTCCATATAAAATAGAACCAGGACCTACAAAATTTAATGATTTATCGTTATATCAGAAACCACACAAAGCCGCAAGCAAAGCTAGTGTATAAATTAAATTACGTAAGCCAATCAGTACATTTGTGACCTGCGTCAAATTTTTTCATCACTTTTTAAATAACTGAACTAATTTAACGGAACAAAAACGCGAACATGTCTTAAAAGTATTATTTAATCAGTTTATAATATTTCGGTGTTATTTCGTCATCTTACCGATACGGTTGCATGACATGAATATTTGTGTTAAAAAAAAGTGAAAATCAAACCCACGGCGCTCGGTGCACAGCCGGCTCATTACTCACAACGTCATGAAGGTTGCATATACTCAGATTCATCTGAATATTTATACTTGCAAATACAGCCAAACACGTGTAGATCATATTACTAAGTAAATCGAGTAGATGGCTAGTCTGTCATAAAGTACTTAACATGTAAGCAACAATGTAACTTCTGACTAATACATGAATATTCGTACATACGTAATCTAAAGTACAAGCTCATTCTAAAAACGGTAACATTGTAAGAGTTGCCAGCTACAAAAATAATTTCCATATCGAGAAACAAATGTTGCCCACACACGCACACTTATTGCTGAAATAACAATCTGCCTCTCATTACGCGCGTACCAAGTTACGTCCAACGTAAGGTGACCTCCACTCCCTATTCCCTTCCTTTGAGAGTGTCGAAAGAAAAATCGCTTGTAGAATTTGAACGGGTCCCTCTAAACTGGTCGTTTCACGCACCTTACCCCAAGTAATTGTTTATGAGGTGTCACGGAACGATTACTGCGAGATTTGAATTATATTTCAAATTTGGAACGTCAATTTTGAATGACAACCGTGAGATAAAAGGAACTGGCCGATCTCGTGTTCTTTATTCAAATTTTAATAAAAAGTTGTTTATCTCCGTTAATTTAAAACTTTTGTTTGTTTTTCAATATTGTAAGAAAATAATATCCCGAAATTTAGCATATAGTTTTACATCCGGAAATGTGGGAACGTATCTATATGTCATAAGTGACGAATATATACGTCATTATAAAATGAAACTATAGATATAGTTCTAGAAAAAAATATGCACATCGATCAATGTTAATGCGAGCACGTATCAGAGTTGTTTGTAGAACTCTAATCAAATTAAACCACGCTTCGAGTTCAAAGTAACCATCTCAATGAATTAGAGTCGCGACGAGAGACGCATCCCGGAACCGGGTGTCGGCAATTTATTTATATCCGTGATGTTACAGTCGAACTGATTGAGTTTGGAAAATCCTTTGGATATGTGAAAAGCTTTTTTAAATATTTTGAGGAATACTTCAAGTACTAGAAGTATTCCTAAAGTAGTAATAGTCAAGTACTGGATGGTAGACACAAAAGTTACAAAACTTGAAATCTTCTATACACGTTCAGTTCTTTTTATTGACTAAAATAAAGTTTACCCATCCTAGTTAATTTTAGTGCAGAAAAACCGTTTGTTACTAAGGGCAAAAAATTATTGAGGCCATACAGTTTTGCATTTGTGACTGCCTGTACTACCGTAATCTCTATTTCTGCCGCCAACACCAATGTGCAATGTGCATGCAGTATAAAATGACTGTGATAATTGACAACCCATTCCCATAGATCGATCGTTAAAAGAACGAATGGAAATTGGAAAAGAGAAAACGTCCAAAAACCTTTAGCAATTTTTAGGCTTACATACCACGTCTTCTTCAAAAGTGGTTTATCTGTAATCAATCTATCCGTTTACCGTAATTAGATCAAGATGACAATAATCTAGATTTTGAAGCTAATAAGGTCTCCTATAACATAAATGAACGCTACGCCATCCCACGGTAATGCGTGTACTCTGGTCGACTAAGACTAAACAAATGTCCGAAGCAGAACGTAGTCTCAATATTTAGTGCAACAGAATAAATGGAGTCAACAAGTGAGTTTCGCATCAAAGGGAAGCTTTGTGGTACTCAATTTAAAACGATGTTCAATCACCCAATTTGGTGGTAGTACCCTTTCCCAATATAAAACGCAAATTTGTCATTTTAGCAAGCGGGTGCGATTGTTTTGGAGGTGTACAAACGAAAAACCAGATAACTGTTATTGTCTAATTTAGTTGTACGTTGCCTGGTGCTGACAGACGACGCGCGAAGGACTCCTTTCGAATCTTAAGGTTTTTTTAGTAATGAATGACGAGACGAGCATGCCGTTCGCCTGATGATAAGCGATACGACCATCCATTAACAGTAGAAACACCATTCAGCACCTTCAGTCACAAAGTACTGTGTGGCATTCCACTGCGCTTGTCATCCTGAGACATAAGATGTTAAGTCTCATTATGTATTGTAGTTACACTGGCTACAATGCCCTCTAAACCGAAACACAACAGTGCATGCACACTACTGCTTGACGGTAGAAATAGACATTGCGGTGGTACCTACCCAGACGGACTCTTACATATGAGAGACCTACCAATAAACAGTAATTTTTGGTATTATCAAGCACGATTTTGATTGAAAACGACAACAAGTTTAGTGTCCGTACAACAAAATTTCTGAAACCGACGTTGGAACTTGGTGGATAGATTGAAATTAAAGAAATGTATGAAAAATCTGGCTCGTTTATTCCATTAGTGTTGAAATAGCCTTCCCGATGTGTGTTATACATTAATCAGATCAGATAATTTAAAAAAATTTAAAAGTTGACTGAAATAATCTAAATTATAGATACGGCCTCATAATACCTTCTGTAGTAAACGTAAACTGTAATTCGAACGTTTGAAGTTCCTCTAGTTGGCTGCACAGGCAAATTTAAATAATTTAAACTTTGATTAAGGTATACAATTAATCAAAGAGTTTAAACTTCAATTTAAAGAGCTTCTTCAGATGAGTTTCGAGGAAAATGTTACTTTGACCTATAAATGAACTTGGGTCAGCTCGTTTTAATGATTAAGAGTACATGTAATTGAGAATCAGGTTATACGCTTTGTGTTTGAAGTTTTTAGGATACACGAGGGAAATGTGGAAATATTAGATACTAGATTTTGCCCGCGGCTCCGCCCGTGTTAAAAAGTTTTTCCGGGATAAAAGTCGCGCTTTTTATTTTCCCGTCATAAAATGTAGCCTATGTGTTAATCCAGGACATGATCTACCCGTGTGCCAAGTTTCATCGAAATCCGTTCAGTAGTTTTTGCTTGAAAGAGTAACAGACATCCATACATCCATACATCGTAGGAGGCGACTAATAGGGACTAGGGGGGTCGGGTTGGTCGGCACGGGTACTGTCCGCCGCGAGATAGCCCCCCCCCCCCCCCCCCATAAAGTTGTCGGGCTGCATTAAGCGGCACCGCGCAGGGGCGGTTGCGGACGACAACTTAGACACTTGAGTCAGAGGAAGCCCGCAGCCGTCCCTAATGCGCCGAAGAGGGCAAAAAAAAAAAAAAGACATTCATACATACTTACAAACTTTCGCGTTTATAATATTAGTAGGATGTTATTTTTATAAGTTTTCGCCTTCATCAGGGCACCAAGACTATCTTTTGAATTAACTCTTAGTATGCCATAAATTGTAATATGACATTATTTTGTTAAATTATTATTTTTTTACATTAAATCTTTCTAAAACATACATTTATGCTTTAAATTTATTTTATTGACAAAATAATTTGCGGAAAATCTTTTCGACTAGAAATGTTACATATTTAACCGACTTTAAAATGGCGGTTATTCATTCGTCGTTTTAGTTCATTGTATACGTATTATGTAGTATAATAATACTACTTCATATTGATAATACACATCTAGTTAATGATTTATATAATAGATGGTGAAACCAAACTTACCTAACAAACGAAGCGGTCAGAATTTGAACAAAACCGTCTATTATCGTGTAATGACAACCGTAATTAATGTACTTAAGTCTTAGAGCATTCATTGGTTAAATAGTCTAAGACTATATAACACTTCCGTACGAAATAATTGCTAGTTGCCATTCAATGTGGCGCGCTTGGGGCGAGTTTTGCGTAACAATTTCGTGCCTACTAGCTTTAGTCGCGATTTCGCTTGCTTTTTAGGAACGAAAGCATTCAATTCTAATCCTACTAATATTATAAACGCGAAAGTTTGTATGAATGTATGGAGGTACCTATAGATGTTTGTTACTCTTTCACGCAAAAACTATTAAATTATCATGTCCTGGATTAACACATACGCAACTTTTTATCCCGGGAAAATATAAAGCGGGACTTGTACCTCGTATTATTTTTCTCGCGAGTCGTTACGGCTAAACCACCGACCGATTTCGATGAAATTTGGTAAGGAGATAGTTTAAGACCCTTAGAAGGACCTAGTGTACTTCTTCTTCCGGGAAAATATGAACTGGGACTTTTATCCCGGAAAATTGTTCTCTGCGAGTGGAACCGCAAGAAAAGAAGTTTAGAGATAGAACGAGATCCAGAAAAGGACATCGGCTACTTATATCCCGGAAAAACATTACCAGTAGTAAGGGATTCGACGGTTCTGGAGCACGTTCGGGGGTCGGTTGGCGCCACTCTGGCCTAGTTCGTGAATAATTTCGATTGCTCCAATTTCGCCGCGTACAATCCGCGAATCAACCCGCGGATTTAATTAATACCTACCGCGAATTATTCCGCGGATTTAATTAATACCTACCGCGAAAAATTCCGCGGATTTAATTAATACCTACCGCGAAAAAATCCGCGGATTTAATTAATACCTACCGCGAAAAATTCCGCGGATTTAATTAATACCTACCGCGAAGAATTCCGCGGATTTAATTAATACCAACCGCGAAAAATTCCGCGGATTCCATTTCATATCGCCCGCGAGATAGGTATAAACCGCGAATTGGAGTTGTATGGTTTACGGTCCCCTCAAGCTTGTACCTTTTCCCTTTGTTTCGTTGTGCTTTTGTATTTCTACTTTCTAACAGCGACCCTTTTTATTTGAAGAATACAAATGTCTTTGTTCCATATTCCTATGGGCTCGTGTTTCTACTTAAGAGCCGTTTACAATTACCCATTACTCACCCTTTATGCATTACGGGCATTGTTTATGATCCATAAAGCAATCGTTACAATACACCATACATTACTCAAATTCTAAGTAAAACCCTTCGGGTCTTCTCATTGTCAATGATTAACTACATGTCCATTATTTTAAACAACAGTTACGGATCCTATTATTCCCATTTCCTGATGCTATGTATTCAATGGAACGTTCAAAGTGAAAGTTGAACATGTTGGATCCTGTCTGCAAGGAAACAATACTCGCTCTCCATATAAAAGCCAAACTCAAAATCACATGGTATCGTATTCCACTCTGTGCTCTCTTCGAAGTGTGATCTCCAGTTGTTTGTAATAGTGAAGTGATAGTAAAACAGTGTAATAGTAAATACTGAAGCTGATATAAAATGAATGTAAGTACCTTCTTATACTTTGATCTAAAATTGTTATAACCAGATGTTTTATTAATTGTATATGTTATGTGTTGTTCACTGGGTTAATGCATTTTAGTTGTATTTGATCTCTTATTTAATTTATCAAAGTTACTGTAGTGCATTTTATTTCACATACCTATAAGTGTTTATCATACAATACTTCCTTAACCGATTTGTTTTATTTACAGTTTTATTTTCGTTACATTTGATCTCTTATTAAATTATCAATGTTACTTTAGTGTACATTTATACTTCGCATACCTATAAGTATTTATCATATAATACTTCCTTAACCGATTTGTTTTATTAACAGTTTTATTTCATTTTATTACAGTTTTCGGAAAATACTTTCAAAAATTACTATTATGCTGAAGATATAGATGAACCTAGTGATGAAGAAGGTACACTCGCCTTTAAAGTCAAAAAAGCGATAATAGCAAACAAAAGATCCATGGAATGCAATAACATTGACGAATTTTTCGAAAAACCTAAGAAAAAGAAGACAACGACAAAAAAATCATCTAGTGTTGGTAAAGCGACGAGTGGTGGTGTTTCATACATCAAAACAAACAGCGATGACAGCAGTTCTGCATCACACCTCATAAAAATTGAGGTGTATGATGTTAATAAAATAAAAAACATCGCACCGACGGAACAATGGAAACATGCTGATGTGCGAGTTAAATATTACGCAGACACCGAGAGTGATAAAAATTTGCAATGTATCAAGGACGCGGTATACAACATAACTAAACAGTTGGCGAGTAAGGACGATTGTGTGAAATATTTTATAGACAACGACAAATGAACAAAGTGCCAGTGCGTATCAGTGTTTTAAAATCATAACTTTAGTCATATACTTTATTCTAAGAAACTATTATTGTAATAACTATACCTATTTTAATTTAATTTACATTGTATTGTATTTTAACTTTGTACTCTTTTAAGTTACATGCTTAACAGATTACTTCGTTTTTTATTCTAGAACTCTTTGTGTTGTTGCTAAGTATTAATGTAAATAGTAATAAGTCTTTTTAGTGTTTTTCATGTTCATGCTTACGATTGTAAAGTTATTACGAACATTCATTAATTGTTTGGATAGTTTAAAGTTAAATTGCATTGTTTAGGGTAGTGTTTATTATTAAAGTAAGAAGGTACTACGAAGACATTGCTCACGATGGATGCAATATCAAGCTGTGATTTACACAACATGGAACTCGTCGCACTTCTCGAGAACATTGAATCTATGGATCTGATGTCATCACAATACGACAAAGAACTTTACGAGCTCTGTGATAAAATGGAACAAACACAAGTTGAAACGTGAGTATAACATTTTTTATTATGTTAAGACTTGTTGCAACATGTTCTGGGCATCCACGAAGAGGGGATACAATTCAAGTATTTATAATGGTTGGGACATCTTTGCACAATCATTCCACTTGTTTCTTCCGTTTATATTTTTTACATTAGTGTGCAACCGAAATGTACCACTCGCTTGATATTTCTAGTTTATCTCAGAGTGAGATTGCTAGTTTCGATAAAAATATTATTCTAAATAAATATCATCGTTTCATACGGTTTTGGTATATACAAAATGTTTTGCCAGTGTCAATGTTGGGAGATCCTGATATTTCTCCTTATTATACGCCATGTAGTGGTCATAGAACCTCACAGCAAACTCATACCGATGAGGATGATATTGATGGTGTATTATCAATGAAAGCATATTGTTTTCAGTGTAAATAACAAAAAATGTTAGTATCTATTTAAAGAATAGAAATATAGTAAGAAGCTTATTACGTGTGATCACAATTTTTAACAGTTTTCTTATCCATCAGATCTATGCAGAATGGAGAAGGTAGCAGAAAAAGGAAAAGATTAGCACCAACTGAGTTGTTTGAGGAGGATCCGTTAAAGAGAAAAAAAAATATTCGTCTTGAAGCTCCTTCAACATCTACATCATCGCTGGGTACCATTGTAAATGTAAGTACAGAACAGCATAATGATAAAATTGAATGTCCTGAGTGTCACGTACATGTGTCAAAAAAATATATGACCAGTCACTATAAGAGCAATAAACATAAAAATAATTTAATTAGAAGAGATAATAATCTACCTAATGTTCAATTGATTGATAGTGCTTTTGGTAATAGAATTATTACATATCGAGTGAAATCTAATTTAGTTTCTGATACGCAGTTTGAATCACCTGAATTATTTTTACAAAATATAAAAAATGTAATTTATACATTACTAGAACGATTTATTTTAGAATATTCTGTTGTAAAAGTTAATTTTATTCTCAATGCGGATTTCACACAAGAAACAAAAAATCTACTAAATATTTTTGATTTCCAAATTTCAAACTATCTTGTTTGTCAAGGTGATGATAAAGATATTATTTTCTCATCTATAATCACCGAAATTACAAACAAAATGACAAATTTTCAAAAAAAAGGTAGCGGATGGAGTTTAGTTAAAATAAATCACTTGGATATGAATGTCAACAAATTTAACCCATTGCGTGGATCTTCATACATAGACCTACCGTTAGATATAAAACACAAGAAAGCTGTAATCAATGTTCAAAATAACGATCACGAATGCTTTCGTTGGGCAGTTTTGTCAGGATTATTCCCAGTCACTCATAGTTCCAATAGGGTATCATCTTATATAATACATAAAAATAAGTTAAATTTTGATAACCTATCGTTTCCTATAAAAATTAACGACATCCATAAGTTTGAAAAATTGAACAGTATGAGTATTAATGTTTTTGGATTACAATATGATTCAATAAGCAAATCAAATAAAGTTGTAGGTCCATTACACTTTACGAAACGTCGAAAAACTACTCACTTAAACTTGTTGTATATATCTCAAGGTTCTAAAGGTCATTACTGTTTTATTAAAAACCTCTCGAGATTATTATCTAAACAGATATCGACTTCTGAACATGCAGTTCATATTTGTGATGGGTGTTTATTAAATTTTCCATCATTACATAATTTAAAACGACACCAAGAAAATGACTGTTTCAATGTGTGCACAAATTTACCATCGGAAAGCGATAGCAAAAGAAACTGGTTTAATGAATTAATACCATCAAACCAAATTTCATTTAACAACTATGAACGTAAATTAAGAGTTCCATTCGTTGTGTATGCTGACTTTGAAGCATTTTTAAACCCAATAGAGAGTTGTTCTAACAATCCAAATCAATCTTCAACTGTTAATATTCAAAAACATGAAACGTATAGTTTTGGGTATTATGTTAAATGTTCGTATGATGATAATCTTTCAGTATATAGATCTTATACAGGACAAGATTGCGCACTAAAATTTATGCAATTCATTAACACAGATTTAGAAAATATCTGTAAAAAAAAATCTTTTGTAAGATCACCTTTACCGTTAACTGAAGAAAATGAAATAAATATCAGTCAAAGTGATTCGTGTTACATTTGTGCTACTAAATTAAACCAGGATAGCACAGTATCTTACAATTGGCATACTGGAGTATATGAAGGTGTAGCTCATAGAGTATGCTCTCAGAAATACAAAGCTCCTAATTTTGTACCAGTGTTTTTACATAATTTAAGTAATTATGACGCTCATTTCATAGTGCATGGTCTTGATTTCGAGAAAGGTGACATTGAACTTATTCCTGAGAACAAAGAAAAATACATTTCTTTTTCTAAAGTTTTACAAATCAACAACAGAGTTGTAAAATTACGATTTCTTGATTCTTTTAAATTTATGTCAAGTAGCCTTAACAAATTAGCTCAGAACTTACTACCCGAACAATTTCGTGAACTCAAGTTAAAATATCCATGTGAAGAAGATTTTAAACGCTTAATAAGAAAAGGTGTATATCCATACGAATACATGACAACATTTGATTCTTTAAAAATAACTTCTCTTCCCACTCGCAATCAGTTTTATAGTTCTTTAAATGATAGTCACATTACAGAAAGTGAATACCATCATGCCCAAGACGTGTGGAAACATTTTAATTGTAAAAATATGGGTGAATATTCAGACCTGTATTTAAAAACAGATGTATTGTTGTTAGCAGATATATTTGAAAATTTTAGGGATGTCTGTCTTAAAACATACGGTTTAGATCCTGCCCACTATTATACAGCACCTGGTTTAAGTTGGGATGCTATGTTAAATTTTACCAAGATAAATTTGGAACTCTTAACAGATATCGACAAGGTTACGTTTATAGCAAATAATATTCGGGGTGGTATATCACAATGCAGCAATAGACATGCAGTGGCAAATAACATATTTATGTCGGAATACAATTCAAGTAAACCATCTTCATTTTTGATGTACTTAGACGCAAATAACCTTTATGGTTGGGCTATGTCCCAATGTCTCCCGACAGGAAAATTTGAATGGGTCGACATAAATACAGATTTTAATACAGCCGATGATGCCAAACATGGGTTTATATTGGAAGTAGACTTAGAATATTCAAAAACTTTACATGATTTTCATTCAGATTTTCCATTTTGTCCAGAAAACGTATGTTTAGGAAGCAGCAAAGACAAGAAACTGATTCCAAATTTAAAAGATAAAAAAAATTACGTCATTCATTATAGAAACCTCAAACAATGTTTAAAAAATGGTCTCAGATTAGTTAAAATTCATAGAATTTTAAAATTTGAACAATCTGCATGGTTGAAAAGTTACATAGACTTAAACACTCATATGCGATCATTAGCTACTTCAGATTTTGAGAAAGATTTTTTTAAACTTATGAATAATTCTGTTTTTGGTAAAACAATGGAAAATGTAAGAAAGCGAGTTCATGTCAAATTAATAAATCATTGGTTAAATCGTGGCAAAACTCAAGGTGCTCAATCTTTGATAGCAAGACCAGAATTCCATAGTTTATCTATATTCTCAGAGAGCTTAGTTGCAATACAATTAAACAAAACTAACGTTTTATATAATAAACCAATTTACCTCGGTTTTTCTATTTTAGATATATCGAAAACATTACTATACGATTTCCATTACGATTATATGAAAGTGAAATATCAAGATAATATTAAATTACTATATACTGATACCGATAGTTTAATATATCAAATATTTACGCAAAATTATTATGCTGATATAAAACTTGATTTAGCCAACTACTTTGATACGTCAGACTATCCACCAAATAATGAATATGGTTTACCATTATTGAATAAAAAACGATTAGGATTTTTTAAAGACGAAAATAACGGAAAAATTCTTAAAGAGTTTGTAGGTCTTCGCTCTAAAATGTATGCAATGGATGTGCAAAATAAATGTATATGTAAAGCAAAAGGGATTAATAAAAGTGTCACAAAAAAATTTTGTCTCAGCGATTATAAATCATGTTTATATGAAAAGAAAACGCAATACAGTGAAATGATAAGATTCAAATCAATTAAACATGCTATATTTACACAAAAAATCAATAAGATATCTTTATCACACAATGACACAAAACGTTATTTAATAGAGAATTCAACAGATACTCTTGCATGGGGTCATTATAAAATAAAGGACATTTGATTTTATCAATGAATTCTGTACAACGAAAATATGTATGTTAATGTGTGTGTGTGTGTGTGTGTATGTTTGTTATTTTAATGTTCTGTCTTTAATATGTACTTTTTTTTTATTGTGATACTATGACAACTATTTTGTGTATCATGAAAAATAAGATGCAAATTTGAATGTCTGTAGGAAGTTAATTCTTATATCTGATTTAACTTTAATTTATATTAATTTTACTACTGTAATATTTTTGAAAACATCTTTGAATTGTATGTGATCATTTTTCAAACTATTTGAATATTATGTAATCTTTGTATGTAAAACAAAAAAAAATCAAATATAATACATTCAATCGTATCTTCTTGTTTTATTCAATCCGAAGCGCTTTTCGAGTTCACACGTGCATTTAAAAATGTTTCACTTTTATCATCCTTTTACTGCCATAGTTGCAGGTCCAAGTGGGTGTGGAAAGTCTAATTTTGTAACAAACTTTATTAAATACATTAATGATATGTGTAACACCACTTTTCATCAAATTACTTGGTGTTTTGATGAGATGCAACCCTTATATGATGTACCAAATGTAAACTATTATCAGGGTATACCAGATATGAATATGTTTGATGGAAAGGAAGCTAACCTTATCATTATCGATGATCTTATGAGGGAATCTGATGGTCGCATTGTCGACATATTTACTAAAGGTAGTCATCATAGGAACTTGAGTGTATTTTACATTACTCAAAATTTATTTCATCAAGGTAAAGGACAAAGAGACATTTCTTTGAATTCAAACTACATCATTTATTTCAAAAACCCACGTGATAAAACTCAAATACGTTACTTAGCGCGACAAGTATCACCAGAAAATAGCAAATTCATAGAAGATTCTTACAGAGATGCTACAAAAGAAGCACATGGCTATTTGATGATAGATCTAAAACAAAATACTTTTGATATGTGTCGAATTAAATCAAAGATCTTTCCTTCTGATGGTCATCCTACAGTGTACATTCCCACAAAAGAGTTTAAATATGTCAAAAACCAACAAATACCCGTCATTTGCAAATGATGGATCGACGCTTAAAGACGCATGAACACTTATTAAATGCTCTTTATAAGCTTAAACCAAAACATCAACAAGCTCTTTTAAAAGTGTGTAACGAAAACGAAATTAATTTTATTTGTGAATGTATTCATAATGTTTTACAAGGAAATATAAATCTTGAAGAAAAATCGAAGAATAAACTAAAAAAATACAAAAATCTACTACGAAAATTAGTACGTAAAAGTACAAATAAAATAAGAAAGAATATAATAGTTCAAAGAGGTGGTGCATTTCTTCCGATCATATTGGGTTCTATTTTGAGTGGATTGATAAGTGGACTGGTTTAAAATGGAACACGCCAAAAAAATGCTGTTAGTTGACCCAAGTTTAATAGATAAGTTAAATCAAAAAAGAAATGAAAATCCTACCTCTCGTTTAGATAGCGAAATGGACAAAATACTCAGCAGTAATATGGATGATCGAAAAAAGTGTAAATTATACTTACAAATTTTACAAAGATATCTCCACTTTATGGAAGAAGATCGTCGTCCCATTGAACTCCCTATAATAACTTCAAATGACGATAACAATAAACCCACATCTGAAAGCTGGAAAAATTTTAATATAAATAATGATATCAAGAATAAAGATGTAGTTGTCAGTCAGACACTGAGTGATGAACAGAAGCAACAAGAACATTTTACACTTGAAAAAAAACCTTTCTATTCAACAGAACAAATTTTAAATTTAATACCAAAAACATATGTAAAAAAAGGTGAGTTATTATTGAATTCGGTGTCGCTAAATAAAAACAAAATTTATTGGAATGATGCTGGCACAGTGATTGTGGATAATGAAGTAATTCCTAACAGTAACATTATCGATTTAATAAGCGATACACTGCGACCATTGAAAAACAACGACCCACCCGGTTGGGAAAAATTTGCTGAAGCGTTAAAAGATTTGAAAATACCTTTAACATACATTGGCAATCCAAAAAGACGTGAGTACATAGCTCAACTTCAAAAAGACATCGAAGAACAACCGCCACAAAACACAGAGGTATATTTGACACCAACTAGTGAAATTAAACACGCAAATAAAATTAAGAAAAAGATTGATTGGGAAAAATGGACCCCTTATTAGAAATAAATCAAATTTATTATGATGTATCACACCCCGCTGGATATAGTAATATCGACAAATTATCAAAAGCTATGAAAAGTAAAATGAAAAAGGAGGAAGTTAAAAACTGGTTGCAATCTCAATCTACGTATACACTCCATAAACCAGTACATAGAAGATTCGCTCGAAACAAATACGTTCTCTCTAATCTGAATGAACTTTGGCAAGCCGATTTAAGTGACATGCGAACTTATTCTAAAGATAATAAAGGTTTCAATTACATTCTTTGTGTTATTGATGTTTTTAGCAAATATGCATATGCCAGACCCTTGCAAAAGAAAAATTCAGAAACCGTAAAAAAGTGTTTCGATAGTATATTTAATGAAGCTAGCACCACACCTACACACATTCAATCTGATAAAGGCACTGAATTTGTATCAAAAGATGTTCAAAGATACTTTAAAACAAAAAACATTAATTACTATACGACAAATAATCCAGACATCAAAGCAAGTATTGTAGAAAGATTTCAAAGAACGCTAAAAATGAAGATGTGGCGCTATTTTACACACAAGAATACACATAAATATATTGATATTTTGCAGAACTTGATACACTCTTACAATCACAGTTTTCATTCTAGTATTAAAATGTGTCCTTCAGATGTTAATTCTAATAATATAATGACAGTTTGGAGTAATTTATATGAAAAATCTGGAAAATCATCAAAAAATATACTACCTATGTTTCATCTCGGTGATCATGTTAGAATAACCAAATATAAACATGTATTCCAAAAAGGTTATGAATCTAATTGGAGCGATGAAATATTTGTGATTTCTTCCATAATAGAACGTAGTCCGTGGCCCGTTTATACTATTAAAGATTTAGATGGTGAAGAGATAGTAGGAACATTTTATGAACGAGAATTACAAAAGGTCATTTATGACCCCACCATTGAACACAAGATCGATAAAATAATTAGCTCTCGTTACTCTGGCAACAGACAACAAGTGTTAGTTAAGTGGAAAGGTTATCCGAACAAATTTAATAGTTGGATTTTAGCTTCCAGTTTGAAAAAAATATGAAGGATTTTTATTTAACTTTACTTAGCAATAGTTCAATGGAATACTTTCCTGAGAATAAAACATCAATTTTTTCAACAAAATTACCCAAACCCATAATATTGGAAGGAGAATGGTGTGTAGGAATCGTTGAATTCCAATATCCATGCACCATGTTTACTGTTCAAGATCATGAGAATGTTATTTACATAACAAAAATCATGAAAATGCCCCATGAAGACAAACTATCCACAGTATATTATAAGACTCACATACCTGCCACAAACTATGATAATATTAACCATATTTTATCAGCATTAAATAATATAAGGGAAAAAATCAAATTCCGCTACGATAATATATCCAAATTTGTGTCTGTTTCTGTATTAGACGAAACAATTAAATCTGTGACATTATCTCCTAAACTAGGCTTACAGTTGGGATTTGAACCAAACAGAAATCTCGTTGAAAAGAATTTAGCAAAATGTCCAGCTAATTTACATTTAGGGTTACCATCTCAACTATTCGTTTACTGCGATATAGTTGAACCTCAAATTGTAGGTGATGTAATGACACCTCTTCTAAGAGTTATACCATTAGATCCCTCAAAATACATCTATGGTGCGAATAAAATGCATGTATTTTCACCTCCACATTACTTATCAGTAATGCGAAGAGAATTCGATACCATCGAAATAGATATAAGGTCGAGCACCGGACAAAAGATACCATTTCAGTTTGGAACGGTGTGTGTTAAACTACATTTTAAAAAATTATAATGCATTTTGAACGCTCCGACATGTCGTGCCCTTATCAACGGTATTATTCTCATCAGGCTGGTTCAGGCATAGGGGTGGTATATAAAGGGGCACCTTATCAAAAAGGACATGGAATCGGTAGTTTTCTTGGGGGATTGTTTAGGTCAGTTTTACCATTACTGTCTAGCGGTGTTCGAGCTGTTGGTAAAGAGGCATTAAGTGCTGGTGTTGGGCTATTGACAGATATGGTTAGTGCGCGACCTATGGAAGATTCAATAAAAGCACGTCTTAAAGAAGTTGGTACCAACTTGAAACGCAAGGCCGATGAAAAAATAAATAAAATCAATATGTCTGGATCAGGATATATAACAAAACGAAAACGTCTACCTGGAGTCATTCCGTCGTTGACCGCGAAAGTGAAAGCTCTAAAAAAATCAAAAATTACTCCAAAACAAATTAAAGACATATTTTCTAACAATTAATTAAAATGTCTTTTTTACATAGTCATTCTTGTGAATGTATTAAGTCCGAATTGGATTTGTTTGCATTGCCATCGACTCAAACTAGCATTGAAAGTGGAAATTGGATCCATTATAAACCAATTTCATCTCTTGCCGATGATGGTCCTATAGAATTTCAAATTCCTGGGGCAGGAGATGACTACATAGATTTATCTCATACGTTAATTCACTTGAAAGCGAAAATAGTAAATCAAGATAACACCAAACTCACCGCATCTACGGTCGTTGCTCCGGTGAACAATTGGTTGCACTCACTCTTCAGTCAACTTGATGTGTACTTAAATCAAAAACTTGTATCACCACCCAATAACACATATGCTTATCGTGCGTATATAGAAAACTTATTGAACTATGCTCCTGCGGCAAAAACTTCTCACCTCACCTGTGGCTTATGGTATGAAGATACGGCTGGAAAAATGGATTCCACCGATGATACTAATAAAGGATTTACTAAGAGACAAGAACTAGCCAGTGAAAGCAAAGAATTGGAAATGATTGGTCACTTGCATGGCGATTTATTCAATCAAGAAAAATTTTTAATCAATGGTGTTGATATTTGTGTTAAGTTAGTTCGTTCTAGAGAAAATTTCAATCTCATGGCCTCTACAGGTGACCTTAAATTAAAGGTATCTATTACGGATGCATCTTTGATAATTCGTAGAGCACGAATCAATCCCAGCGTGTTACTTGCTCATCAAAAGGTCTTAGCTTCTACCACAGCCAAATACCCCATTACTCGAGCTGAAGTTAAAGTTTTAACAATACCATCAGGTGTTCAAGGAAAAACTCTAGATAACATTTTCTTAGGGCAATTACCTAAAAGGTGTATAGTAGGATTTGTAAATAACGCTGCTTTCAATGGAAACCTCACTAAGAACCCATTTAACTTTCAAAATTATGACATTAATACTTTTAGTTTATACATAGATGGTCAACAAATACCATCAAAGGCTTTACAACCCTCATTTGAGAACAATAACTTTACTTCAGTATATCATACATTGTTTTCGGGAACAGGTATACACTTTCTAAATGAAGGTAATGGGATATCCCGAGAACAATACGCTCAAGGGTATTGTATGTTGGCATTTGATTTGACACCTGATTTATCAGCAAACTCTTCAAGTCATTGGAATCTTGTAAAGCATGGTAGTGTGAGATTAGAAGTGCGTTTTGAAACAGCTTTATCACAAACTATTAATTGTATTGTTTATGCGGAGTTTGATAATGTTATTGAAATAGATAAAAACCGCAACATTTCAGTAGATTATAGTAGTTAAGAAAACAAAATTAACTGTTTAAGATTAGATTAAGTATGAATAATTTGATTCAGATTTGCTGTTAGATGTAAGTTACGAATAAAATGAATTAAAAAATATTAAGATTTTTGTTTTACCATAATCCTTGCAACCCCACAAAAATAGAAAACTTACCACATAAGTACCATAATAGTGTCTTCTTAACCTTATATACGACATTACCACTTTATCATTCGACTTGATAAGATTCTGCAGCGATTCGATAAATAAAAATGAATACAATAGAAATACAGAATTACTTAAAGAAAATTGATCCATCTATTGAATATAATGTATATGCAGCCAATCGCCTACCAATACATGTAGTAACTCCTACATATGTAGTTAGCAACTTAGACTCTGATAACAAACCAGGTTCTCACTGGGTTGCCATACACATAGATCAGAATGGTTTTGGACAGTACTTTGATTCATACGGTCGACCACCTCAAGGATACCACCGAATGTTTTTAGCGAGGAATTCTAGAATGTGGAATTACAATACAAGCCGAATTCAAAATGACTTTACTATAGTTTGTGGAGAGTACTGTTTAATGTATCTGTACTATAAATATTATGGTAAGAGTCTCAAAGATTTTCAAGTATTATTTAGTGATAATACAATATGCAATGATGTGTTTTTAACTAGTTTATTTAAATCATGTTTTGAGGAGAATAAATGAAATATGAAAATGAATGAATGATTTTTCTTTATTGAGAATTAATAACCCCATACAAACTTATACTTCTTCCAAACAATTAATGAATGTTCGTAATAACTTTACAATCGTAAGCATGAACATGAAAAACACTAAAAAGACTTATTACTATTTACATTAATACTTAGCAACAACACAAAGAGTTCTAGAATAAAAAACGAAGTAATCTGTTAAGCATGTAACTTAAAAGAGTACAAAGTTAAAATACAATACAATGTAAATTAAATTAAAATAGGTATAGTTATTACAATAATAGTTTCTTAGAATAAAGTATATGACTAAAGTTATGATTTTAAAACACTGATACGCACTGGCACTTTGTTCATTTGTCGTTGTCTATAAAATATTTCACACAATCGTCCTTACTCGCCAACTGTTTAGTTATGTTGTATACCGCGTCCTTGATACATTGCAAATTTTTATCACTCTCGGTGTCTGCGTAATATTTAACTCGCACATCAGCATGTTTCCATTGTTCCGTCGGTGCGATGTTTTTTATTTTATTAACATCATACACCTCAATTTTTATGAGGTGTGATGCAGAACTGCTGTCATCGCTGTTTGTTTTGATGTATGAAACACCACCACTCGTCGCTTTACCAACACTAGATGATTTTTTTGTCGTTGTCTTCTTTTTCTTAGGTTTTTCGAAAAATTCGTCAATGTTATTGCATTCCATGGATCTTTTGTTTGCTATTATCGCTTTTTTGACTTTAAAGGCGAGTGTACCTTCTTCATCACTAGGTTCATCTATATCTTCAGCATAATAGTAATTTTTGAAAGTATTTTCCGAAAACTGTAATAAAATGAAATAAAACTGTTAATAAAACAAATCGGTTAAGGAAGTATTATATGATAAATACTTATAGGTATGCGAAGTATAAATGTACACTAAAGTAACATTGATAATTTAATAAGAGATCAAATGTAACGAAAATAAAACTGTAAATAAAACAAATCGGTTAAGGAAGTATTGTATGATAAACACTTATAGGTATGTGAAATAAAATGCACTACAGTAACTTTGATAAATTAAATAAGAGATCAAATACAACTAAAATGCATTAACCCAGTGAACAACACATAACATATACAATTAATAAAACATCTGGTTATAACAATTTTAGATCAAAGTATAAGAAGGTACTTACATTCATTTTATATCAGCTTCAGTATTTACTATTACACTGTTTTACTATCACTTCACTATTACAAACAACTGGAGATCACACTTCGAAGAGAGCACAGAGTGGAATACGATACCATGTGATTTTGAGTTTGGCTTTTATATGGAGAGCGAGTATTGTTTCCTTGCAGACAGGATCCAACATGTTCAACTTTCACTTTGAACGTTCCATTGAATACATAGCATCAGGAAATGGGAATAATAGGATCCGTAACTGTTGTTTAAAATAATGGACATGTAGTTAATCATTGACAATGAGAAGACCCGAAGGGTTTTACTTAGAATTTGAGTAATGTATGGTGTATTGTAACGATTGCTTTATGGATCATAAACAATGCCCGTAATGCATAAAGGGTGAGTAATGGGTAATTGTAAACGGCTCTTAAGTAGAAACACGAGCCCATAGGAATATGGAACAAAGACATTTGTATTCTTCAAATAAAAAGGGTCGCTGTTAGAAAGTAGAAATACAAAAGCACAACGAAACAAAGGGAAAAGGTACAAGCTTGAGGGGACCGTAAACCATACAACTCCAATTCGCGGTTTATACCTATCTCGCGGGCGATATGAAATGGAATCCGCGGAATTTTTCGCGGTTGGTATTAATTAAATCCGCGGAATTCTTCGCGGTAGGTATTAATTAAATCCGCGGAATTTTTCGCGGTAGGTATTAATTAAATCCGCGGAATTTTTCGCGGTAGGTATTAATTAAATCCGCGGAATTTTTCGCGGTAGGTATTAATTAAATCCGCGGAATAATTCGCGGTAGGTATTAATTAAATCCGCGGGTTGATTCGCGGATTGTACGCGGCGAAATTGGAGCAATCGAAATTATTGACGAACTAGGCCAGAGTGGCGCCAACCGACCCCCGAACGTGCTCCAGAACCGTCGAATCCCTTACTACTATTACCCCGGAATTTTATCCCGGATTTAATTTTCTCGCGAGTGCAGGCGTCACAGCCAAACCACTGAACCGATTGAACTCCGCGAAAAAAAAGGAGATAGTTTAAGACTCTGGGAACGATTTAGGCAACTTTTTATTTCGGGAAAACATAAAGCGGGACTTTTATCCCGGAATTTTTTTTTAACACGGGCGGAGCCGCGGGCAAAGCTAATACTGAATATGAAAATTAAATAACTATCGCTTTGCACGACTCGGAGATTGAACCCGAGACCTCGGCATTGCAGTCGTACCGTAATACAACTACGCCACCAAGGCAATTGAAGCAGTGTATACAAATATAAAAGGATAAAACTCACATTGGAAATATTTTTTTTTGTAACTAACGATAAAATAGTTTGCATTCCAAAATATTTAAATTCTTTATCAAATGCTATTCAATGTCTACACAAATAGTTTTCGTCTGTCACCTAGTTTTTTTATCAATCGCCATAAATTAGAGGCTTAGAATTTAGAAACGCCTGATAACAAATTAGACTCAAAATAATTGCTTAATTCTGCATACATATTAAAGTGAACGGGTTATGTTATCTTCTAGGGTTCGTTGAATTTATTTTTTAAACTGTATTACTGGGCTTTTAAATGAAAACACACACTTATCTTCTTGAAAACAACTTCACAATAAGTTAATTGAACGGTATGTATAATAAAAAGGCGTAAGTATCGAACCAAATAAATTTAATACCAATTAAATTAATTTTAATTTTATACGCACTACCACTACTACTGCTCTAAGCGAATTCGTCGCAGCACCAACATCACACTTTTAGTCAGAATTACACTCGCATACACGTCACATTCCCGCCCTGTGGATTGGGGGCGTTTGGAGAATTCCACCACGGTATCCCCTGCCTGTCGTAAAAGGCGACTAATAGGGGCCTCCGGGGGTCTCCTTCCACTTATTAGTCTAGCCAACTTCTGTGACCCCCGTGATGGACGGCAGCGTGTCTCACGCTGCCTCGGACGCCAAGGGCGTTCTTCGGTGTACGGGGGCTTCTGAACCCCCGCAACAACAGGAGAAGGACCGCAACAGCGGTACGCGCAGAGGCGGTTGCGGACGACAACTTAGACGTGAGTCGGAGGAAGCCCGCAGCCGTCCCTAATGCGCCGAAGATGGCCACCGCGGAGTTTTAGTTGGTATGCCGTGCGGTGTACATAGGTTAGGGACTCGGCCCGGCGGTCGCCCGACGTTTTCCATCTTTCCGGGCGGCTCAACGTCGGGTCGTAAGGCACCTTATCCCACCAATAGTTGGGTTCACCCCAACATAACCGCTCAGTCGTTCCCCTTGAACACTGGGCGGTAGTAATAAGTCACTTTCTCCGCGTCAACAAAAAAAAAAAATACACGTCACATTGGCACTAAACTACAATATGATCAAATAAACCATAATACCGGCCAAAGGTTAAAAGCGGCGATAGCCTAGTTGGGATTGAAACGGACTGCCGCGACGAATGTCCGCAGGTTCAAAACCCAAGGGC
The DNA here is from genome assembly GCA_949316025.1 of Lapara coniferarum. Lineage (NCBI taxonomy): Eukaryota > Metazoa > Arthropoda > Insecta > Lepidoptera > Sphingidae > Lapara > Lapara coniferarum. The sequence continues at coordinate 23,073,522 of OX438932.1, forward strand.
ACGCACCTCTGACTTTTCTAAAGTTATATGTGTATTCTTTGTGAAATATATGCTTTAACGGTGAAGGAAAACATTGTGAGGAAACCTGTATACCTGTGAAGTTCCCTATAACAATTTCGAAGGTGTATAAAGTCTGCCAACCCGCACTAGGGCAAGTTATGATACAGGGCTGGTAGTAGTTAAGCTGGAATTTTTGGTGAAATAATTCTGGAATAATTTTTGACTGCCTCGGTGGCGTAGTTGTATTATAGTACGACTGCAAAGAGGTATCGGGTTCGACCCCCGGGTCGGGCAAAGTGATATTGAGTTTTTCTATTCAGTATCAGTCCGGAGTCTGGAATTTGTGCCCGATATGGCGATAGGCTCGCCCCCTATCACATCGTGGGACGGAATGTAGGCGAAAAGTGGGTGCACTAGTTGCGCCTCTGCCTACCCCTTCGGAGATAATAGGCGTAAGTGTATCCTCTTGCGTACCGAGCGCTGGCAACACTGGCGCAAGCGCAATTTTCGCGTGTCTGTCAACACGCGAAAATCGACCTACACGCACACACATAAGGCGCGTCAGCACGCACACATATCGAGTTTGACAGCTGTCAGACCGGCCCGATCGGGCCGGTCGGGGCTCGACAGGTTTGTATATGTATAATTTTTGACCCAATGTTAGCAGAGGCAAACACGAATATGTGGTTTCATTTATTAACTCAATGTCAAAATCCTTAGGATTGTAACAATGTCTATAACAATAAACACAAAAAAAAAAACTAATATAAAAATAGAGCAATAGGCATTATTAAGTTAAATAACACAATTCTCATTTACAATGACTTATTTATCTAAGTTCAACGGAATTGATAACATTAATGAAGACAAAAATAACCTAACGTAGAGTTTATCGCGGGTAACTTTTACAACGATTTGGTAAGCTTTTATATATAATGGCATGTCTTATCTCGAACGTTGAATACTTAATTCTTTAAGTTTTATTACAAAATATAAGGATTTAAAAACTAATCGAAAAACTTATTAAACTTACATTTACTAACACTAAACTCATCTCAATAGAATAAAAATTCAACGCATTCTTAAATAATCTCATAGCTATTTCCGTACAATAACCCAACGCTCTTTCAAAACCAGTACCAATACAGCAGCTAACACACCAAAGCAAAACAAATCGGACGCGCCAACCAAAATCATCCTAACACGTAATTTCATTAACCTATTACGTAGAAACATACGGCCTTCGCGAGGTAGCGATTTTAGTGATGCCATTTGTACATGGGGTTATCGATGTTTTTAGGACGAGTGGCCCCCCGCTAGTTGTGGCACCGGCCGGCTGTCTGTTTACCAGCCAGTGCCTCAGTCAACTCGGCATCACGACGCGCGGCGCACGCGCATCGTTCGTTCACCCGAGCGCGATCGAATTCTGTCAATTTGACAACCCATAACATTCTGTGGTATTCCACGTGTCTTGTCATGAATGAATCTATACTTTATTGTGTTTATGTTGTGCTAGTGATGTGAATGCCGAATATCGTTTGTGTTGTGTTTAAGCTGTTATCATGTTAAATGTCGTTCGATGCTGATATGTCTGCTATAATTAGCGATTTGCGATGGCTTCACGACGACGATTTGTTTGCTCTGTCGTGGCAAAACGGTATGTTTTCATCAATGAAATTGTGGAGAGGAATGACACAATGACGACACGGATTCGTGATAATGAATAGAACACACTTACAAATGCAATTTGTTGTAACTGTTCTTGGAAAAAATGAATCACTAAACGTGTTTCATACGTACAAATTGTTTTTGCAGATAATTATTAAATGCTATAGGTCGTTAACGACTCATTATCGGGCCTTGATATAAGTTGAGGCTCCAAATTTGTTAAAGCAATTAAAATTAAAGTGTCTGATGTAATCATATTAAGCCGTGTTACTTGTTAATTTTACACATGAGAAACAATTATAAAATTTTATTGTGTATTTTCTGTAAATAATAAGGATATCAGTATATGTATTCAATTAACGTACGGCTAACAAGTTACTTCCTTCGGTGTTTAGCGTTTTATCGATAAGTAAATACGTCACTTCCGCATCCTTCGTGTGTGCATGCGCAGAAAATAAACTAACTGAGCCCGACAAATAAAATACATAAATCATAAGTCAACAATACATCATTAGAGTACTAAACAAACACAGGTATTTCAAAGACCTCAGTAAATACGATAAATGATGATTTTCAAAAATAAATAATAAAGTTATTCATTTTTAAAAGCTTTTAAGTGAAATTTTATTCATAAAATCTGCACATAAATATGAGTCATTAAAAATGTATCGTCATTTTTAATTTTAATATTAAATGCATCTTTCACATAACACATTCAAATTACAAAATTATCACCGCCAACTAAAGAAAATCGTTATTTATTTAAAATTGTAGTCTTTTTTATAAAAAGAAAAACACATAAAGCATAAAAACTTAGTACCTTTTGATTTAATACTAGTATTTTTTAATAAATAATCCAGTAGCGACAAGTCAGTACACTGTGCAAGTAGGAAATAAGAGCCAAGGTGAGCGAGATTCTTGCAGGACCCGCCTGTTTATTCTGTCCGAAGACTTCATCATGACCACACGTTATAGTCTGTTACGTCAATTTGAAGAAAAACAACACAACGCGTTAAAACATTGTGTATTTATTCAAACACAATAGATTATTTTTTATAAGAGTATTAATTATTGACTGCCTCGGTGGCGTAGTTGTATTATGGTACGACTGCAATGCTAAAGTCTCGGGTTCGATTTCCGGGTTGGGCAAAGTGATATTGAGTTTTTATATTCATTATCAACTAGAATTCTGGAATTTTTGCCTGATATGGCGATAGGCTCGTCCCCTATCACATCATAGGACGGAATAACGACGAAAAGTGGGTGTACTAGTTGCCCAACTGCCTATCCCTTCGGGGATAAAAGGCGAATACAAAAATCCATTTTTACTTTGCCGGACCCGGGGATCGAACCCGAGACCTCAGCATTGCAGTCGTACTGTAATACAACTCATTAGATTTTGTTTGCAATAATATATTTAATAGTGTAACGGTTATATATGGGACCTACTTATGATCAAATAAGACATTTTATCAATAAATCTGGGTCTCAAGGAATTGTAGAGTTCATATTATTACAACGTTTTTCTATAGCATCGGATACACCAAGTATTGTTTTCTTTCATCCCTAAAATGAGTAACGTATTGGTGTCATAGATAAATAAAAAGTACGTACCCGGGAACTGAATCCAACTTGTCTATCACAACAGTTCTCTCGCAGACTATAGCTTCATAAGTTAAATAAATATGCAAATTTTTCGGAACATAATTCATATTTTATGTGACATTTTATTTATATGCGTCGTTCAAAATATTTTTTATTGGTTATTTATAATGTAACGAGTCTTCCTTCATTATTACTGCTTTTCTCAAAGAAAACTTAAAATTTAAAGAGAGGTGACTAATAAATTGCAATAAAAGCTTATTTTAAATATCGAATGCATTATCACAATTGTTTTACTTTTTATATAACACATTTTACTCATATTTTATGAATAAATCTTGGTAGAAACATCACTTGAAAATAGTAGTATTGAAATAATGTTCTGTATATTCTATAATTATAGTACTTTTACCAAGTATTAGTTTTGTTCACGGCTCCGCCCGCGTGGAATACTTTTACCGGGATAAAAATATTTTCCCGGAATAAAAAGTAGCCTATAGCACTCAGGAGTAATGTAGCTTCCTATTAGTGAAAGAATTCAAAGTCGATCCAGTAGTTCCTACGTTTAGCGCCAATCAAACAAACAAAGTCTTCAGCTTTATCATATTAATATAGACATGTTATCCCACTTTTGGAAACTGGTCTCCATTGAGAGGGATTGGGCCTTAGTACTATGCTGCCCTGAAGTATAGAATTCTCAAGCACACTCCACGATTCTATTACTTTTTATGAATACTTTAGATATTTCGACCAGTATCTAAATATGTCAAGCAAATTTCCTTTGAAGGCGACCGGCTGGAACTTTGTATGCTCAAACGTCTCTAATCTTCGTTTACAGCATCCGATCTTTATCTAACAACTCACAAGCATATAAAGCTTACGCACAAAGCATAATATAAAATTAATGTGTTGAATTTCGTTTTTATGCCTACGAGATATTTATTGTCTATTAACTATTTATGAGAAGTTTTATGGTGATGCTCGCGGCTGCTCCCGCGTGAAGTGAAGTGTTTTTTTTCCGGGATAATAACCTTTCCCGGGACAAAAAGTAGCCTATAGCACTCAAGAGTAATGTAGCTTCCTACTAGTGAAATTTTTTCAAAATCGGTTAAGTAGTTCCTGAGATTAGCGCGTTCAACCAAAAAAACTCTTCAGCTTTGAAATATTAGTATAGACAATAGCTTTTGCCCGCGGCTCCGCCCGCGTGAATGAGTTTTTCCGGGATAAAAGTCCCGTTTTATATTTTCCCGGGATAAAAAGTACCCTATGTGTTAATCCAGGATCTACCCGTGTGCCAAATTTAGTCGAAATCCGTTCAGTAGTTTTTGCGTGAAAGAGTAACAAACATCCATACGTCCAAACATCCATACATCCAAACATCCATACATTCTTACAAACTTTCGCCTTTATAATATTAGTAAGATGTACATTGTCTATACTAACTTGTACTGTAACTGTACCTATATTTTATATCTTTTTTTGTGGAATTCATTTTATTATTATCATTTTACCTAAAATATGTAAGGACTTTTGTTTTATTGTAAACAGTGTATTTGATCTCTACAAGGTCTCTACCAATACTTTACGAATGGTCGTTTTCAATAAACAATCTCAATCTTCGAACCATCCCGAATAAATCAATCCAAATAAGTCATTCGTAAGCATGTCAATAAAAATTTCGTCCTGATTTGTCGATTTTGCGTAAGCTTGATAAAAGCGATTGGAATCACACACACATATATACTCACGTCTTTTATCCCCGAAGGGGTAGGCAGAAGTGCAACTAGTGTACTCACTTTCGCTGTTATCCCGTCCCGACTTGTGATAGGGGGCGAGCCTATGGGCATATCGGGTACAAATTCCAAACTCCGGGCTGATACTGCATAGAAAAACCAAATATAAGTGATATTTGGTTGCCTGACCTAGGAATCGAACCCGAGACCTCAGCATTGCAGTTGTACCGTATTACAACTACGCCAGCGAGGCAGTCACCGTATATTTCAAACATGTTATTCAGTAATTTATCACTCTTTGTAGTCTTATCTCAAATTCGAGTTAGACAAAACAATGATTGAGGTATTCAGTATTCACCGTTTATATTTTTTTTATTTGTGGGTAAAGTTTCTAATTCATCTCCATCGTGAGCCATGTTAGAGTTTATAATTAACTAGCAGTCCCGACAGACGTTGTCCTGCCCTAAAATCGGATCCAATTAATCTAAATCATTCTCGAATCCACCTGAAGACACACAAAAAATTATTAAAATCGGTTCAGCCGTATAGGAGGAGTTCAGTGACATACACACGTACAGATTTATATATATGAAGATTTAAAAATACTACTAATAGAATACAGTATTAAAGTAAGGAGCCTAGAGGCCCATAGTTCACCGAATGCACATTTGAAATTAAGTATTATTTTATAGTTCCATCATGGGCTGGTGGAAAATAAGTGCAAAAAAACTCCTTTTTTGAAGTCGGTTAAGTTTCCATGTGAAGGGTGCCTTAATTAGTATCCAACGTGGTCGCTAAATTGAATCACCGTCCAACAGCCCGGCTAGCTCAGTCGGTAGAGCATGAGACTCTTAATCTCAGGGTCGTGGGTTCGAGCCCCACGTTGGGCGCGCAATATTTTGGGGAATTATAGAAAAATGTAAATATAAAAAAATAAGATTGTATGGCCAGAGAGGACCGTAGAGATATAACCATACGTCAACGAAAATCTCTCTACGTGAACTTGATATCTTCCATCGTAATACAAACTTTATTTTAGGAAAATATTTTTTGAAACTTTTACACATTTTTTTATTATACTTTTAAATAAAAGTGAATACCTCCTTATTCCTGTGAGGTAATAATTCCTTAGTTTTGCCATTAAATCTTTTTAGCCCAACCTTTTCTTGACCTTGTTGAAATGTAATGCAGTCTTCCGTACTACGTCTGAGTAGAAAAAAACGCTTTATTGATTTACTTGCTGACCGTGACATTTGAACGAATGGAGTCAAAGATTGATAGATCATCTTGCATTTCATTTAAATATAAGCTACATTTCGTATTAACATACTGAGGGTTTATTGCACAACTCGGTGGCGTAGTTATATTACGGTACGACTGCAATGCTGAGGTCTAGGGTTCGATCCCCGGGTCGGATAAAGTGTTATTGGGTTTTTCGACTCGGTATCAGTCCGGAGTCTGGAATTTGTTATGGCGATAGACTCGCCCCTTATCGCATAATGGGACGGAGTACGCACGGCGAAAAATGGGCGCACTAGTTGCGCCTCTGACTACCCCTTCGAGGATAAGAGGTGTGTGTATTTCCCAACTTCTGAGTAAATGTTATGTAATATAATGCGACCAAATACAAAAGACACTTTATTGTATACATACTCTTAAATAAATTGTAATAATAAGAGTACTATCTACATTAGCTATTTAATACGATACTTGTCAAATATTTACTTAAATCTTGTGAAACATAACAATCTTATTCGGAGTTTAAATATTTCATGAATTTGATTTAAGATAAGACAAAATTAGATAAAAAATATTAATGACACTCGATTAAAATTTAGTCTGTATTTAATTCAGTTTTAAGGCTCTTCCTTAGGTTAAGTAAATACTTAAAAAAACTGTTCAAATTAAAAACTTATTAAAAATATTTCTTGGAGAAGTACCTGTAATTTTATTAACCGTTTTGTAGTAAAGAAAATTGGAAATATATTTAAATGTGCAATTGTTTAATTTAATCCCATAAAATGTTAATTCGTGTCACATTACGGCTTCAAAGAACTATTTATTGTATTTACAATACAATTATTTACAATTAAATGTTAATTTATACAGGTATTTGAATAAAAACAACAATAACAATAAACTAATACAGTTTTGTTAAAGTCAAGCGAACTACACATAGTCGTTTATTACTCAGGGCCGGTTGTTTCAAACCGCTGTTAACCTTAAACCATTCGTAAGCATTGACAAAGTGTTAAAATTTTATAAATCTTCAGAACTCTTACCTGTCAGTACAACAATAATTTTAAATTTAATGCCTTATAGATTTTTTTTTTTTTTTTAAAACGGCCATCTTCGGCGCATTAGGGACGGCTGCGGGCTTCCTCCGACTCACGTCTAAGTTGTCGTCCGCAACCGCCCCTGCACGTACCGCTATTGCGGTCCTTTTCCTGTTGCGGGGGCTCAGAAGCCCCCGAAACACCGTACCGTGTCCTCCTTTTGGTGTCCGAGGCAGCGTGAGACACGCTGCCTTGGACATGTCCATCACGGGGGTCACAGAAGTTGGCTAGACTAATGGGTGGGCGGCACGTCCCGCCCACCCGTGACCCCCGGAGGCCCCTATTAGTCGCCTTTTACGACAGGCAAGGGATACCGTGGTGGAATTCTCCAAACGCCCCCAATCCACAGGGCGGGAGACGTCGGTCAGTCGTCCACCCGACGCCTCCTACGTCTCGTCTGGCGGCGGGAGGGATCACCACTGCGCTGGCGATCCCTCTCGGCACTCTCCTTCCGCGAGAGGACCGCCTCGCAGAAGTGGGCCACCGCCTGCCAGGCCTCCCGGCCGCCGACCATGGAAGCGACCACGGCCGGCAGCGAGAGGTCTTCTCCGACGACTGTTTTGAGAGCGCTGCGCTCCTCATCCCAGGCTGGACAACACTCCAACGTATGTTGGGCCGTGTCCATTGGGCAGTTGTCACAATAGTGACACACGGCCGACTCCTCTACACCTACCACCCGAAACAGGAACTCACCGAAGCAGCCATGCCCGGTGAGGACCTGCGTCAGGCGGTATGTTGCCGCTCCGTGGCGCCTGTCCAGCCATTCGGCAAAGACAGGACGCACTGCCTCTACGACCCGGTGCCCCCACGACGGGGCCTCCAGCCTGAGACGCCACTCCTCCACGGCGGCTCGCCGTAAGGCGGCCCTCTTGGCCTCCACCTCCTTCAGGGCCGGACGCTCCCCGCGACTGAACGCCTCCTCCCGCCAATGGAATACATCGGCAAGGGATTTGGCGTCCAGGTCCCAGGGCAGAAATCCGGCCAATAGACAAGCCGCCTCGAAAGAGACCGTGCGGTACGCCCTGACCGCCCGCTGCGCTAAAGCTCTCTGCGGGGCGCGCAGAAGGGCGACGCAGGGGCGGCCCAGGGAGTCAGCCCAAACGGGGCTGCCATAAAGGGCTATGGATCGCACGACTCCGTGATACAGTCTCCGGCAAGGGAAGCCAGGACCTTCCAGGTTGGGCAGCAGGCGGGAAAGAGCGCCCGCTGCCCGGGACAATTTCGTCCTCAACTCCTTAAAGTGGGTGCGGAATCGCCATCGGCTATCTAGGACTAAACCTAGATACCTCATGCTAGAGCCGATGGGGATCCGCACCCCCCCAACGACGATGCCGGCACCGGCCGGTGGCCCTCAATGCCTTATAGATAAATTACATTTTACCGATGATGAACCTAGTCTTTGTATTTTGTCTATAATTGACTACTCTTGGCAAGATAACAGCGCGACGATAAGCTAAAATAGTGATTAATAATACCAGCCCTGTATTATTTATATACTACTCACTGCTGAGCACGGGCCTCCTCTACTACTGAGAGGGTTTAAGGCCTTAGTCCATCACGCTGGCCTAGTGCGGGTTGGCAGACTTCACACACCCTCGAAATTCTTATGGAGAATTCTCAGGTATGTAGGTTTCCTCACGATGTTATCCTTCACCGTTAAAGTGAACGATAATTGATAAACAATACACACGTAACTTTGAAAAGTCAGAGGTGTGTGCCTTGGGTTTCGAACCTCCGGACCTTGTCACGGCAGACCGTTCCATTCCCAACTAGGCTATCGTCCACATAGTGATCATTAAAGTTAATTGGTTAGAGAGTTAGTTACTAAACTGATGTTTCTTATGACTGCCTCGGTGACGTAGTTTATTACGGTACGACTGCAATACTGAGGTCTTGGGTTCGATCCCCGGGTCGGGCAAAGTGATATTGGATTTTCGTTGTAGTATCAGCCCGGAGTCTGGAATTTGTGCCCGATTTGGCGATATGCTTGCCCCCTATCACATGATGGGACGGAATACGCGCGGCGAAAAGTGGATGCACTAGTTGCGCCTTTGCCTACCGCTTCGGGGATAAAAGGCGCGTATATGTGTTTCTTATAAATACTAACAAATGGCTTGAAACAACCGGCATTAAGATTAGAATATGACCGAGTTAAACGGTTGCAATTTAGACTAAATTACATGCAATAAAATATCAAATCAATCTATCACTTATATATCTTAATGAAAATCTTGAGACTGGATTATATGCAAAAGCATGTCGAATAACTTTGATCTGCATATATTAAATCTAGAATGGAATTTCGTCGGAGATAGTGCAATACCGCATAAATGACAAAACGTTAACTATCTAAAGTTTAGTATAGTTAGGATCACGCTTAGTTTGGCTATTTTGATTTCTCGTTTAGTTGCGAGAATCGCACTCATGCCTCTGCCTACTCCTAAAAGGGTAAAAGGCGTGATGTATGTAGATACTATGTTTTTTACTATATACATATATACTATGTTTTTTGCGACGTTAGTCTAGTAAAAGCGGCGATAACCTAGTTTGAAGTGGAACGGACTACCAGGACGAATTTCCGCAGGTTCAAAACCCAAGGGCACACACCTCTGACTTTTTTAAAAAGTTATGTGTGTATTCTTTATGAATTATTGCTCGATTTAACGGCGAAGGAAAATATCGTGAGGAAACCTGCATACCTGAGAAGTTCTCTGAATTTCGAACTATGTGCAGTCTGCCAACCCGCACTAGGCCAGCGTGGTGGACTAAGGCCTAAACCCTCAAGTTGTAGAGGAGGCCCGTGCTCAGCAGTGGGCAGTATATAATATAGGACTGGTATGGTATGTTTTCTGAAATGGTGTTTGGGTAATCACAGACTGCAATATTATCATAAAAATCTAATTAACACATTTTTACCTCTTAAAAGGAAGGAAAATACCAGCCACTTGACAGATTCCATGCGTCATCCGAGATTCTATTTTCTTCTAAGTTAATACATATTTAATTTGTTGGTTTGAATCATGGATCATGAATAACGTGGGCTAGGCGTATCAATGAATTGTTGACTGAATGATGCAATACTATAATATTGTACAAGTGTGAGTTTGTAAACGTAGTGTCTAGAAATATAAACATAAGCATTTATTAACTGAGTTGCATTGACTTACCCATAAACAGTAACAATACAAACACAAAACTACATTATAAAACCTTGCGAGGAAATGTGCGTAGCTTTAAGACTTTGGATATTTAGTCTCATACAGCTCAGTGAAGTGCTTTAGAATTAAAACTTCTGGTGTTGCCATTGTTTATAGACGGTCGGGGTGATTAACACGAGACTGTAATAGTTGCACTTATTCATCAATTTATTATTTATTTATACGCATACTCACGCCTTTTATCCCTGAAAGGGTAGGCAGAGGCGCCACTAGTGCACCCAATTTTCGCCGTGCGTATTCCGTCCCACGATGTGATGGGGGGCGAGCCTATCGCCATATCAGGCACAAATTCCAGACTCCGGGCTGATACTGAATAGAAAAATCCAATATCAATTTGCCCGCCCGGGGATCGAACCCGAGACCTCAGCATTGCAGTCGTACCATCATCATACCGTATATCATTAATTTATATTAATTATTATTTTAATGCTCGTATAAAAAGCAGTATCATGCAGTGTATTTACAGTCAACCTTATCATTTAGTTATAAAAATAATTACACAATTTGTATATCGTTTGTAGTAAACAGCACAACTATTAAACGCAAACCTTCATCTTAAAGCTTAGCTAAGACCAGTATATTTCATACCATTAACCGCAGTCTACGAATAAAATGGAAATAATCGCACTAAACTTAACGAGGCAAAAGAAATTGATAGCCACCATTCTTTACGGTCATTCCAAGTTATATTTTTAATAACATTTACTTATTACGTCTGCCTACGTAATTAGGTACCATTTCTACTTGAATGTTAAAACGGATGTAACACTTAAGCTAACCATAAGTTAGGAATCCTAAGAGTACTTAATGATGATGACTCGACCACCTCTCAGCGATTTTGTAAAGGTTAATCTTAGAATACTTGCGTGTAGAGTGCAAAATTAAATGGCTAACGCAGATCTATTTTACCTAAACAATTTAATGTAAGCCCTAATCCTCGCACGTAAAATTCAATATTAAATAGCAAAGATCTTCTGCCTAAAACTTGTTATACATGTATAGTTGAGTAACGACCGTAAGTACGAAGAATAATAATAAAATGCAATTTACATGTGGACATAAATATAATTCGATAAGTTTCATTTTATTGGTAACTAGATTATGTTTAGTTAATTAAGAGTTGTATAGACGGCCCTTAATTACTTTTTCAAAGGATAAAGTATGTATACATATAATAACGTATTTGATTTTTTTTTTATGTTGTATTGATTGTTATTTTTTTTATTTGTTCATAAAAGGAATATTGCGCAAGCAGGTTGACTTCCCTAATTAATTACCAATAAACATTAATTTTAATCAGTTATTAACTTTATCGTTTTGTTTTTAATTCACACAAGAAAAAGTGTCAAAATGCGAATTTAACAATGGTTAATATATTTCTTACTAAGGTTTTTGATTTTTAGAAACAATTTCGGTAATATAATGCTACGTGTCATCACGTTGACATTGAAACGAGAATTTCGGCCCCACAACACATAGGGCAGTATTAATAAATCAATCTCAAGTTTGAGTTACATATCAAGTAGACATAATGTATTGAACTATTCATACATTATGTCTACTTGAGATGTAACTCAAACTTGAGATTGCTTTATTAATACCGCCCATAGACTCGACACAATATTTGCTTAATATACAAACATTTGTCTCGGTACGAATGGTACTCGCAGCTACTTGTGTTACATCATCATTAGAGGGCAAAAGAACAAATGGGTCGTTCCCATGGTACATCTGAACACAAAAATGTAACGTGAGACATCTAGAATTATACTAGATAATAATACCTATATCCTATTAATATTATAAAGGCGAAAGTTTGTAAGAATGTATGGATGTTTGGATGTATGGATGTAAGGATGTTTGTTCCTCTTTCACGTAAAAACTACTGAACGGATTTCGATGAAATTTGGCACACGGGTAGATCATGTCATGAATTAACACATAGGCTACTTTTTATCCCGGGAAAATATAAACCGGGACTTTTATCCCGGAAAAACTTTTTAATGCGGGCGGAGCCGCGGGCAAAAGCTAGTACCTACATACTATAATAAAGCAGTAGATCTCGCTGTATCTATATTGAATGAAATATGATAAAAAAGGGAGTCTGTCTGCTTCTTCGTTACTGCACCTCTACGAAACTAATGAATAGATCTCAATGAAATTTGGTATTCAAATTGTTTGAGATCCTGGGATTGACACAGGCTACTTTTTATCCCGGGAAATGTGAAGCGGGATATTATCCCGGGAAAGCTATTTCATGCAGGCGGCGCTAAGAGCAAAATATAGTAATACAATAAAACACTTTTCCATGCATGATTTTAAAATGTTAATGTAGCCAGAAAATGTCACCACAAGTGGTTGAAGATATTCGCCAGTAGTTACACAATTTGCAGTTGTAATGCACGTTAATTATTTTGTTTACGCTTCAAATGTTACAATTAATAAAGCTTCAAGTACATTTTTATTCCATTAATTTCCCCTCTAATATTATGACACACTATTTCTGGCAACAAAATCACCATCATCATCAATTGTCTCTACCTAACCCTTCGGGCATAAGGCATGAACTTGTGTTAAATACTATGGCATAATAACTCTGTGGTCACCGTGATTCCATAGACAATACGGTAGTGGCTATTATTGGCTATTGTTTTCGATTGACATCGTTTTTGGACTTCAATGAGCGTAATGTCTATGCATTACAATAGTTTCGTAAAACAATTTAATTGTAGACGAGTACTAGCAGTAGCAACATTATACATATTTTTTTTATTTGATTGTACATAATATGTACAAAACCATTACAAATATACTAAAGAGGTGTTGTACAGACAAAGTTATTTGCTAATTGCTATTGACCTCAATACACCTGTAGGTCACTTCTGTGAATTCCTGAAGGTTGCAGAATCATATCAGATGAGATAGAAATGTAGATTTGGATTAACCAGACGATGGCTAGTCGTATTTTTTGTTGTTAAGTAACATGTTGCGACCAATATCTTAAGTAAAAAATACAAGGCTCTAGTTATATTGGTACAAATGATTAAAAACAATATTAGAATGTTGATCTCACGCAGACATTTCAAACTCGTATTTATTTAAAAAAATAGAACCCAAAAAATACAACCCACAGACTCACACGTCCCAAAAAAACCTTTAGAAACACCTAACATTTTCAAGACAATTGATCGTCTGGGTGATGTCATACACATACACACATCACGTGTTATACACATACAATGAATAGTAAACAGCATATATGTATATCTTTATGTCGTTTAAAATTTTAATAAGTCCGCTACGGAATGTTGAAGGTCGAGGTAATATGCAATTTTTTATAATGTAGTACCTACATACTACACTCATTTGCAAAAAAAACGGGCGGTTTGGATTTTAATTCTTTTTTAAAAAAATACGGTACCAAAATGATTTCAATCACTTGTACATGTTACTGGCCGGTTTTAAAAATGCCGTGGTGTTTAAAACAGTACGTTCTAAATTAAAATTTTCGTTTGATGCTCGTTTTTACAGAAAACCACTTTTTATCCTACATTTTTGGTGCGAAGTTCCAAAAGATAATATCGGTTTTCATAACTTTTAGTCAATTTTTATGAATTTATTTCATATTCTTAATTGTCCAAGCTTCATTTATTGCTGTTTAGCTGTCTCAATAATGTTAGAGAAAGTGGTAAAAGCTACAAAAATTATTGCGCTGCTCGAAGAGGGCTGTAGCCAATGCTTCGTGGCTCAGAGGCTAAGTGTGAGTCGCTCGACGGTTCAAAGGACCTGGCAGCGGTATCAAGACACCGGTTCCGTCAAGAGAAGGCCTGGTTCTGGAAGAAAACCATGTACCCAACCACGGGATGATCGTTTTCTTGTGAGTCGCGCATTGAGAAATCGCAAGTCTTCGTATGTGGACCTTAAGAACAACCTCGAAGAAGTAAGAAATGTGCATATTAGTCTATGGATGGTCAGGAGGCGGCTGCTCGCGGCCAATATACGCAGTCATCGCCCGGCCCGCGGCCCTAAGTTACTCCGTGAGCACAGAGTTGCCAGGCTTAGGTTTGCTCGAAATTGTGAGTCATGGACTCAAGAAGACTGGAATAGGGTATTGTTCTCCGATGAAGCCAGGATATCTCTGTTCGGTGAAGATCGACGTCGGCGAGTGCTACGAAGACGAGGAGAACGCTTTGCAGAGGCTTGTTTTGAAGAAATCATACCTTATGGTGGGGGCTCTGTTATGTTTTGGGCAGGAATAAATTCAATGGATCGTACAGAGTTAGTCTTCATTGAAAACGGCTCACTGACTGGACATCGATACATAACGGAAGTTCTTATTCCTCATGCACAACCCGCATTGGCCGCTTTAGGCGAAGACTCAATTTTTATGGACGACAACGCTCGCGCACACCGGTCTGGCGATGTGGAAGCGTATGTGCAAGAGGTCGGCATTCGTCGTTTGGATTGGCCAGCTCGAAGTCCCGACGTCAATCCTATAGAGCATGTCGGGGACGTTCTGAAACGACGCGTGAGATCAGTACAACCGGCTCCGCAAACCATCAGAGAGCTGAAGAATGTGATTACCGCGGAGTGGGAACGTATTCCGCAAGCAAGTATCCGGGATATCCTCGCTAGCATACCCAGACGAATTCAAGCTGTGATTTCAGCTAGAGGGGGTCACACTCGATACGAAACATTTATCTGCTTTTACTTTATTAAAGAAAAAACAAACAAAAATCTTTGTTAACTTTTACTTCACGAGCATATGCACTACTAGCGAGCATACACTACTAGTGAACTTTAGCATTATAACCCATAAATTTTATCAAAATTTTATGATAATACTGACGAAAACGATTATTTGCTTATTAATTTACAAAATTCTGAAAGTAAAACTACCTATAATTATCAAACAAACCAATAGTAACATTTGAAATGGTTCATTGCTTAGGTGCCCGTTTTTTTTGCAAATGAGTTTATATTGTACATATCACGTGAAGTCTGCTACCCGCAGTAGATACATATATATATTACATAACATACCATCATATCTGAAAGGGTAAGTAGGGACGTAAATTCTCTAGCAGCTTGATGAGTTGAAGTCATAACAAGATTTAATGCCAAACCTATCACTATACAAAGCATAACTTCAATCCCTAGCTTGGAATAAAATAGCTCAAATTTTCCTTTACTCAGTAATCAAACGCACACATTCTGCACTACACAAAGAAGCACATATCATCTAGAAAGAAAGAAAGAAGAAAGAAACATTTATTCGCACAATATACTGGGACGCACACAAACAATTAACAAAAAAGTAATACATGTTACATAAAGCATGCAGGCAACGTGCATCCCATGATACTGTCGAAAAGGATCCAGTGGGGATAGGACGTGAAACGAAAAACACGATGTGTCTCCGCTTCGTTTTATTGTGATTGGTTGAGTGACTGACGTATCGGTATTTTGATGTTTGTGATTGATCGAGAGACCGATACGTCAGTCTCTCAACCAATCACAATAAAACGAAGCGGAGACGCATCGTGTTTTTTGTTCACGTCCTAGCCCCCCAGTTCAGCATAAAATGTCAGGCATCATCTCACATTAAAAGCATAACACGTCCTATCCCATTCGTAACAATTTTAAGTTCATTACATCTCTACTTTAATTACGCGAGCTGCTGTGGCCATTAACAGAAGTCATAAAACAAGCTGGATACTAAATAATTCAACATTCGCAGTCAACTATAACTAGACTTTAACTCGTAAAAACTATATGTACCACAATTACATGGGTTTTTTTATACTTGTCTTCACTCAAAGCTTTCTTTAGTCTTAATAGTTAATAGGTTTCTATGAAAATAACATGAAAAAATATGGAATAAGTAATGTATGAATAAAGGGAAGTCAGAATTGTGCATCTGTATCATAGAATTTTAGCCTTTTTTTAGATTTAGTCGTTCAGGGGAATAATTTTCGAAACACTTAATTATAAAACTCCTATTTAATATTCCATACCTTTAAACAGCTGCATAAGTGTGATTATCATTTAATAGAACAATATGAGACAAACAGTATCAGACAGTATCTTTTGATGTACAATAAAGTTATAAATAATTAAACCTTTAAATCGCATCGCCATGACCACACGGTGCTTTAATAAGTGAAATTACGATATTGTGGACGAAAGCCTAGTTGGGAATAGAACGGTCTGCTGAGGAAAGTCCGGACGTTCAAAACCCAAGGCATATACCTCTAAACATTAAAATAAAACTATTTTGCGGATTTTATCGCGGTTTTTTAATTTATATTTTCTCCCGACGTTTCGAAGGCTTTTCAGCACTTCGTGGTCACGGGGCGGACTGAGGTGTTGGTGGTCCGAAAAGTTAATGTTACAATATCTACCTTCATTTTTTAATTACATTTTTTTTTATTATTAAAAATTAGTTGTTATTGACGGTCTGATCTACGCAGAAAGAGCTCACAGTGTCTTGAGATCTGGCAGTTGGTCTTTTGGGGTCCGATTTAATAATGTGTATAATTGGATCCCAGGCTTGTGCAAGCTTCCAACCATCTTCTCTATTGAAATTTGGATGTTTTTTAATTTCAATAGCCTCGCGGATCATCCTAGGTAGGAATCGGTGTTCTTTGGCAAGGATTTGTGGTTTGTCAAATCTAAGGTAATGCTTTGAGCCTTGTTCTGAATGTTCAGCAACTGCAGGCTTCGTAGAGCGTCGATGTTTCACGTCAGCTATATGTTCTTTTACGCGGGTCCCTACATTTCTTTTAGTTTGGCCGATATAAGAGAGGCCACAGTCACAATCAATCTTGTATACGCCTGGTTCTTGTAGAGGTATATGGCACTTGACAGGTGGTAAAAATTGACTAATGTTTTTAGGCGGCTTGAAAAAAGTTTTGATTGAAGCACACTTCAGGATATAGCCAATCTTGTCGGTGACTCCTTTTACATATGGTAATACAACCGGGATACGTTCGACTGTGGCTGGTTTCACTCGGTTACTGTGACGGCAGCGTGGAATTTGGAGCTTGTTGTTTCGCAGTACTTGCTTAACATTCTGCAGCTCAGCGCCCAGGTGTTTCTCGTCACAGATTCCTTGTGCTCTCTGAAACAAAGATTTACCTACGGTAGCTAACTATTTTGGATGGTGATGAGATTCACTGTTCAGGTATTAATCTGTATGAGTCTTTTTACGATACACGGTGTGGCTTAAAGACTGATCGGGATTGCGAATGACCAAAACATCTAAGAAGGCAAGAGATTTATTGTGTTCTAACTCCATAGTAAATTGGATTTTGTTGTTAATGGAGTTGAGGTGATTTAAAAATGGAGTTACTTTATCAGATGGTAAATGAAAAAATCCGCAAAATAGTTTTATTTTAATGTCTAACATTCGCGTAAATAGAAGAAGTCATCATATACCTCTAACTTTTCGAAGTTACGTGTGTATTGTTTATCAATTATCACTCTCTTTAACGGCGAAGGAAAACATCGTGAGAAACCCTACATACATGAGAATTCTCCATAAGAATTTCAAGGGTGAAAATAGGAGTTTCGTGTGAAGTCTGCCAACCCGCACTAGGCCAGCGTGGTGGACTAAGGCCTAACGCCTCTCAGTAGTAGAGGAAGCCCGTGCTCGGCAGTGGGCAGTATATTATAATACAGGGCTGATTACAAGCATTGCAAGCGAAATTAAATTAATCTACAACAGAAAATCAATAATAGACTCGTATCCTACGAGTAGGGTGCAGCCATCGATCGATGCACAGGAATTCGCGGCGTCGGTGATCCACTTATTAATATTCCTGTGATTGCCAGGTACGATTCTAGGTCGGGTGGCGTTGAGTATTCACAACATGGTTAGTCTATAGTACGGCGTGATGGAAATAACAAAGTTGCATCGGATTTTTTCTAAAAATCGATGTGTCGTACGTGATTTGTTTTTTGTAAAGTCTAAGTTTGTAAGTTGAGTTTATTGGCTTTAAGGTCAATATGAGTCTTGTGAGTAGTTAGAATGGTAAACATATAACATATGCTTACACCTTCATTGATGAGTTAGGTAGAAGCATAACTAGTGCACCTATATTTTGCCAAGCTTATAATATATTATCTGCCCTATTATGTGTTAGAGGGCCAGTTTATCGCTAGTTTAAGCACAAATTCTAAACCCGGAAAACACAAATTTATTTTTCGAGTTGTAATTCACGGAATGTTATTTATTAATAAGAATGAATATAACCGACAAATAAAATAAAATAAAATATCGATAATTCAGATTAAATTAATAGAAACTCAATTTCTAGATGTTATTTTAGCACGGGCTTCACCAGCTCATCTCATAAAAAACAAACGTTTCACTAAGTTCGAACACAAAAACGGTATGATACAAGCATATTAAAATAGGTTGTTACTTAACGATGAACGTCATTCACGGCATGATATCATTGCTTCCTCGTTTGTCTGTCTTGTTTCCGTTGGTAATTAAACTAATTGCTTGAATTGTGTTTATTTTTATATCTTATCGTTTGGAGAGCAAAAATGGCGTTTCAATTTCCTAGTTCTTTCTTTTGGTTGTTTAATTTAATCTGTTGCAGTGGTTTAGTTTATACGATTGATGAGAGCAGCTAGCGTGATGAAGAACGATATGGATATAAATAGTAGGGTCTATTTGGCCATGCTGGGGTTTCCAGACATTTACATTGTAAACTTTTTCGGAAACCAAAAAATCTTTGCTCATAGTAAATTTATGCTACTGACAGGAATTCCCGTGAACATATTTAAATGATTAAATTGTTAAGAACTCCGAATGATGCTACACTGTACTTATCACCTTGAGATATTAAGCCTAATAATTTTACTAGCTCGTAGCTACAATGCCTTTTAAACTGGAATACTATTTGTTGCGTAGTACTTAATGACAGAAACAGACAATGAAGAACCTACACAAAGAGTGCTTGCATACGAGAGATCTTTCTTGGTGTCTCATTGAAGTTGAATATATTAAGTGTAATATATTGCTCCTTACTGTTCTGTTTTTATTGTTTCCTATTATAGAATATCCTGTGGGTGGCCAATCACATAAATCGGAGATCAAAACTATTTCTCGCGGAAGTGAACTTGCATAATATTTGACCTGAATGTTCCCAGGAAATCCAATTAAATTTCAATACGGGCTCAACCACGACCCAAATTGGCAAAATTATTTGTATATTGTGTTTGATTCATCCGGAATTAGCCGCTGAATTCAAAATAACGAGGATTGCATTTCAGTTAATGTAATCATTTTAAATGAATTGAGCTCAAGTTTGAATCTTTAGGGTGGCCTTGTATCGATATAGTTTATATGGTATCCACTTTTGTTCAACTTACATCCGTCCCATGATGGTAAATTGTGATTCTGGGCATATGGTCCAATCTAGGAGCTCAGAACTTTTTAGTAACTAAGTTTTCAAACTTTAGTAATAAACGTGAGAATTAGGCTCAGGACCTTAACCGTTTCAATGCTTAAGAATCTCACTAGAATAATGAGATCACTAGATTATTAAGGTATCATAAAATGTAACATGTTTTTAACCTAGCTTGCAAATGGTATTGTTTCTTGAATTAGATGAAAGTGATATGGAAAGATTGCCTCGGTGGCGTAATTATATTACGGTATGACTGCAATGCTGAGGTCTTGGGTTTGATTCCCGGGCCGGGT
Source organism: Lapara coniferarum (assembly GCA_949316025.1). Classification (NCBI taxonomy): domain Eukaryota; kingdom Metazoa; phylum Arthropoda; class Insecta; order Lepidoptera; family Sphingidae; genus Lapara; species Lapara coniferarum. The sequence continues at coordinate 23,093,797 of OX438932.1, forward strand.
AAAGTGATATTGGATTTTTAATTCAGTTCCTGAAGTTTGGAATTTGTGCCCAATATGGCTCAAATATATGGCCCAATATAAGGCTCTCCCTCCATCACATCATGGGACCGAATACGGTCGGTGAAAAGTGGGTACACTAGTTGCGCCTCTGCCTACCCCTTCGGGGATAAAAGGCGTGAGTGTGTGCGTGTGTATGTATAATATGGAAAGAAGCGATACCATCTTCTAATTAATTAAGGAATTATTCGTTTATACAATTTTAATGAGGTGTTGTTCGCTATTATTTTTGTACTTCTGAATATGATTTGAGCACTCAAATAGAACTTAATAATATATTAAATTTCAAAAATGGTTTAAAATCTACCACATTAGACCTTGAAATTAATTCGTGATTAAAAATTTTATTCTTATTTGAAATTTGAACTAGTTTGATTTAGAGTTAAGTACTAGCCTAGTAAATCCATAAAAACTGTGCGTGACTATGTGTGTTTGTTTTAAATTTTTTGCTTGCTTATGCACCCGACTCCACCCTATTATTGGAAGAACTTTCTGAATCAGTGCGGTATACGTAACTCATTTATACCACTTTAACCATCTTACAAAAAAAAGGAAGTTCTTCAGCTATATTATTAGCACCTATAGACGCCCTAACATCTTCAAACAAGTCCACTAAATGAACTGATTACAAATCACTTTCCCACGAGAATTAAGCCATCAAATTCTTCATTTTTATTACATATCTAAAACAAACGACGACATCAATTCAAATTAGAGCTAATAAAACTGCACCTGTGTATTACCCAATTATATTTGATAGAACTGGGAGCATCTTACGAAACCTTATCAATCAAGCGAGTCAGAGTTATGCGACCCGACTGATAACGCTCTCCACAGTCACTCTTGGTTTTATTGTTTTGATCTGTTTCATTTGTTTGTGTAGTCTGAGATTCCCTACAAAATAAATTTTCGCCTGTACTATCATTTTTTGGTTTGCTTTTTCCAAAACGCATCAAAGGTGCCTACCTACTTTCTTCTTGCTTTTGTCATGCTATCTTTTCAACTAGTTATAAGGTATACAAAAGAATAACAATAGGGAATATAGCTGATTATACTTTTATGTTTTCTAATGATGCATTTTCTGATGTAATATACAAATTTAAAGTGGATGCGTAGACCACTAACTCAATTTATAATACACATACATACATACACATACACTCACGCCTGTTATCCCCGAAGAGGTAGGCAGAGGCGCAACTAGTGCACCCATTTTTCGCCATTATTCCGTCCCATGATGTGATAGGGGGCGAGCCTATTGACATATCGGGCTCAAAGTCCAGACTCCGAGCTGATACTGAATAGGAAAACTCAATATCACTTTGCCCGACCTGGGGATCCAACCCGAGACCTTAGCTTTGCAGTCGTACTGTAATGCAACTACGCCACCGAGGCAGTCCATTTATAATGTCCAGCTAATTTCGTATAAGTACGAAACTAAAATGAAATGCCTTTTTGAAAAGATTTATAAATTGATTAAACTGATTGAACTGAACTATCACGAAATATAAAAAGCCAGACATCAAAAGAACAAGATAAAACCAAGTAATGTACTGTAGAATATTGGCATTAACATATCCAGACCAAAGAATCCTTAAAGTTTAGGGACACTTTCGTCCTGTTTTAAGTTAAAAAAAGATCAAATTTTGGTCACAGCCCATTTACAACTAAAGTATTTCCAATAGAAAGTTCTGGAAACAAAATCACCTATAAAATTGTCGACAAACTTCTTAACGGCAAAAAAATAAGATTTCGTATTTCAGAAATAGTTCCAGACAAACATGTGATAAATTATTCTTTAAATATTCTCTATTTGAAAACTAAGAAGCAAAAACATAACATATTGATATGAGGCAATAAAATAGTTACGTATATTAATTTCTATTTTTGAATAATGAAAGATAGTTATTTTTGTCAACCATATTTTTCTGATAGCTTTATATTTTTAAATACTCTTTCTTTAATGAATATTTATTCATGTGATATAAATCTAGATTAAGATGATAACATATGTTTAATTCATGTCATTCAAAATGATAAGTTCTCTCACGCATGTCAACATAACGCCTACTAAATGATAACATGATCTATGTAACTCAAGCCCAGTGAAAATACAAGTTATCTAAAAATTTAATCGCACGAAAGTCGCCCACATCTAAAAATTGAAAGTGAAAAAATTAAAATTCATTAAACATTGCGTGCCCACTGTCATTTCTTTTTAAATGATCTACCACGCCACTATCTTCACATTGTTACGGGGTTTTATTTATTAAAGGTTCAATGACCTGGGCGCGTACTCGGAGTCATCTAGGGGACAAAAATAATACTTGTGACCGGACTTTATTATCACATCGAACAAGTATTTTTATATAAAAATCAACATAATGTTATGAATTTTAAATAACTGGATTTTATCTGTTTGTTATTGTTATATTAATAAAATAAAAATAAATGATCAAAGCTATAGCTATTAAACTAATAAGTATAAACTCTGTAGTCCAACTTTAATTTATGTAGATCCTTGGTCTCAAAAGCCACTTAATATGTTAAGCTCGCTGACTTATCAATAAAATATGTAGAAATATTGATTGGAAACTAGTCATTCTTTTATTCTATGTTCTGATACAAAGAAAAGTCCCTGACCTAACAAGTTACGTTTAAAGTATCATTAAGCTCAAACAAATAGTCGACTCGAACCTGCAACCTTGCTCTTCGCAAATAGCTTTTTATTCTTACGATAAAAGACCTTGAGTAAGTCGATAACCATTCTTTTGTAGGGAATCATTCGTTTGTTTTTTATTTGCCGCTCGTTTAAAGTTATATTTAAAATACCCTTTAATCGGCTTTAAAGTTCTATCACTTATTTCTAAATGTAAATCTAAATAATTCACTAAAATAGGCCTTAAAGATTTTACGTCACTTTTACGTTCTTAAATAACAGTTTGGGTCACAATTTATGTGGGTTTAGTCTCCCACGACGCTGCTATTACGAACCTGAACGCTTCAGTTTTAATTAGATATATAGCATTCATTAAAATGTAACATAACACTGTGCCTTATTAGTTAGTTTAATTAATGGAATTGATATATTGGATATTTCCAACAAACTGAGAAAAAATTATGCACACAAATAGAACGAAACTGCATTGAAATGAGCACCAATTAAAATAAATTTCATGAAAGATAAAAGAACGGCAGAAGAGCTTTTTAAGGTTTGCGTAATATAAGTATTGAAAAAAGATAATACGATAAAGATATTTAAGTTGTCACGACTTCGGAAGTCACAAATATCCATATCTATTTTCATAAATGCGAGAGTAACTCTGTCTGTTACAATTTCAAGGCTAAAAAACTGAAGAGATCCTTGGGAAGGAGATAGGCTACTTTATATCCCGAATATATATTAAACTAGCTGTTGCCCGCGGCTCCGCCCGCGTTAAAGCGTTTTTCCGGGATAAAAGTCACGCTTTATATTTTCCCGGGATAAAACGTAGCCTAAGTTACTCCTTATTACATCAGCTACCTGCCAATAAAAGTCCCGTCAAAATCGGTCCAGCCATTTCAGAGATTAGCCGGAACAAACAGACAGACAGAAAGACAGACAGACAAAAAATTTAAAAAATATTATTTCGGTGCATGTACCGTATGTATACTCATATACGTGTAGTAAAAAATGGTTATTTCAATATTACAAACAGACATTCCAATTTTATTTATATGTATAGATGTATAGATAACGGGATACACACGCCTTTTATCCCCGAAGGGGTAGGCAGAGGCGCAACTACTGTACCCACTTTTCGCCGTGCGTATTCCGTCCAATGATGTGGTAAATGTTGTGAAAATAAAATCCCATGTTGTGGGGCCGAGCTTATCTATATCGGGCACAAATTCATAGACTCAGGAATATTCCAATCAGATAACTTTTTAATTGCCATAGTTTAGCAACGGTAACTCGTGTCAATAGCGTGGGATTTGTTTCAGGTGACCTATTTCTACGAGATTCCGTAAATTATCTTTCGTTATTGCGACAACAATTGATCTGATATTTATCGCTTGTTTGTTGCAAAAATGTTTGAACTTTGAAGTAAACCGTAGTATGATTCTATGGTGCAAATAGAATTATTGTTAAAAGATAGAATCAATCTGTATTTACTGTTGTTTCTTGTTTATAATGGTGTTGTTTAGGTTCATAATGATAAGAGGACAGTATATTTTTTATATTCATATGTTCAAGATAATCATCAACTTAGTATATTTTGTTTCTTTTTCTTCATTGACACAATTTTTTTTATATTATCCTTTTACCGAATACAATACTCAATGCCGAGCCTTTCACATACTATGACTACATTATCATAATCGTCTTCATCGACTACTTAAATTTTTTGATTAATAATGCATTTATTTCTTAGACCAACATTCGGTCATAAAACCCAAGCAAAATTGTGTCTGTAGCTTGCTACATACGGGAGTTACGATCTCAAATTGAATTGAGGTAAAAGCAGCTAGAAGATATTATATGTAACTATATACATGTAAGGGAATTATATTGAGTAAAACCTCGTTATGATATTGATGACTGTTATAGGCTGGTTTGTCGAAAATTAAGTTGTCGATGTCAATGTGAAACGTCATATCTTTCTGTCAGTAGAACGCTTGATCGAGCGTAGTGTTGGTATTCTCTTTGCGATCGAGGCATAATTAGTTTCTCAAAGAGCGTTATGGATACTACGGAAACTCTATCTCGAGACGGCGGCTGCGCCGGTTGTGCGCACTGATTGAAAATTACCATTATGGCGGATATCAACGACGATGAGATTCTAATCTATCTGAATCCGCGACAGCAGCGGTGGGATCGCTTCCACAAAAATCCTGCGAGTCTACTGCAATGCCAGCTACTCAGAATCAAGGATATTTTACACCGGGATATGAAACTACAGAAAATATGGAAGCAAGACCATTATTGTCTAAAGACGACCGACCTGTTGTGCCTTTACAAGAAACATGGGCGACATTTTTTCAAAATATGATGACGGGTCTCCAAAACACTAACCAGAGGCCCTCAACAAGTATCGCAGAACCGAGAAAACTTAAGATCATGGGACCAGGAATGCTGTATTCACTCATTTGAAAGGACGTGCAAAAATGTGGGCAATGCGGTCGTATCCTTTATGCCAGACTTGGGAGGAGTTAAAAGAGCGACTTACTCGACTATTTGCTGCAACAAAAAGGTTCCACCATCTGTTTCGTGACATGGTAGAGTACAATAGCGATCAGGCAGTAATAAACATCGAGTATTCAACTAACAAGTTGGCGCTCATACATCGCCTGGAGACCGGTTGGAGTAAGTCAAACAAAATTGAGGTATTAATTACCGGTATTGTGGATGCTCAGGTACGTATTGAATTACTCAAAAATATCCTGACATATTTTGTGGCACTTGATAGACATTTGAATACGTACCCTAACATTAAGAGTCATAAGAGACATTTTGAATAAGACTTGTAGTGATCCTGAACTTTCGTATTTTAAAAGACCTAAAATGAACGACAAGCCTATAGATCGGCGATGTCATTATTGTAATAAAATTGGGCACTTGAAACGTCATTGCTTATTACTGCACAATAATATTCACAATACAATTGAGAGTACTGCCCATCCCCGGGCATCTACCGATACATCTAACGATAATCAGTTCAATGTTCTTATTGACACATACCTGAACATTCAAAGGCACATACCTACCACTGTAATGTTTCTGACTTCCATACTCGTATTAACGATTTTTGACCCTAACAAACCAATTGAACTAATGCAAGTTCGATTGGATATGGTGCGATTTTATTCCAGAAAGATGGCATTAAACTTAAAGTCATTGCTTACTTCAGCTAGAGGACGACGAATGTGGAAAGCAGACACCACAGCTACGAGCTGGAGACTCTAACGGTGTTTAAGGTGCTAAAACATTTTAGACACTACATACTCGGCAGGGAATTCATATCGTTACACATTGTAACGCATTTAAGGCGTCACGTCATAAACGCGAACTTTTGCCTCGCATACACAGGTGATGGGCATATATGCAAACCTTTGATTTCGAAATAGACTATCGAAAGGTGAAAGAATGCCACACGTCGACTACCTTAGTCGAAACTCAATAAATTGTAAAGAGGTGAACGTTTCGCGTGTTAATGACGAATGGTTACAGGCCGAAAATAAAAGGGATTCCGATATCAAACGCATTATAGAATCCATTGAAAACGAGACAATTGACGCTCATCTTAGGTCATCATACATCTATAAAGATAACTTACTTCATAAAAATTTTCAAGTTAATGGCAAAACTTTAAGTAGATTAATAATTCCCAAAAACTTTCGTTGGCAAATAATTCAGGAATTTCAAGATGAATTAAAACATCTAGGCCGGGATAAAACTTTATCTAAAATAAGAGAACATTTTGGTTCCCCAATATGACTTCGTCTGTTAGAGCGCAAGTCGAACACCGTTTACCGTGTAAAATAAACAAGAACCCTTTTGGAACAAGGTAGTCCGCTTTACACCCCATACAGAAAATTGTGGAGTCCATTTCAGTTGTTAATGGGTTGAATCAAATTTTCACCTAAGTTGTACTATCTCGCAACTAATTTGAATGTTCACAGTGAACAAGATCTGATGAAAATAAGACAGTAAGCTCAAGGTAGGATGGACGAGCAAGCATCGAAGGATAAGACATGCTATGATGCTAATAAAGCCAATATTCGTTCTTTCATTATAGGCGATTTAGTTTTAGTCCAGAAAAATCTACGAAAAAATTGATAAATTAACGCAAACTCACACTCACGCCTGTTATCCCCGAAGGGGTGGGCAGAGGCGCAACTAGTGTAATAACTTAAGTAAAAAAAAATAGTGGACCATGTAAAATAACTAAAATTAGTCCAAATGAACGTTATACGGTTAAGCTAATATCTGGAGGACGTGGTTAGTATGTTTGTCATGAAAGATTACGAAGATATCCAGCTAGACTATCAGCGCTGTCTGCATGTCTGAATCCTGTAGAATTCGAAGAAATAGATGATTAATTTCATAACATCGAATTATGGTGGTAATCTTTTGATGTGTTGATTAATAATGCGAGTTCCTTAACTCTAAAATAATCGTTCCAAGATTTATTGAAATAGTGAATAGTTTGGTTTTGAGTTTGGTTTCGATGAAAATGTTTATTTGTTTATACCTACTTTATTTGATTATAAAGTGCAGTTAATAAATGGCATGTAATTATTACTGTTGGTTGGAATGATCGTTTTTCATTCTGTTGAAGGACTGAACCCTTTAGTGTGATGAAACACTGAAAGCTTTAACCTTTGCTGATTAGATTATGTTGAAAGCTTTAACGCTTTGCTGTACGATTATACTGAAAGCTTTAACGCTTTGCTGTCAAGTTATGCTGAGAGCTTCAACGCTTTGCTGTCAGGTTATGCTGAAAGCTTTAACGCTTTGCTGTACGGTTATGCTGAAAGGGTCAACGCTTTGTTGTTCAGATTATGCTGAAAGCTTTAACGCTTTGCTGTACGATTATGCCGAAAGCTTCAACGCTTTGCAGTTCAGATTATGCTGAAAGCTTTAACGCTTTGCTGTACGGTTATATGCTGGAAGCTTTAACGCTTTGCTGTCAGACTATGCTGAAAGCTTTAACGATTTGCTGATAAGATTATGCTGAAAGCTTTACCGCTTTGCTGTACGGTTATATGCTGGAAGCTTTAACGCTTTGCTGTCAGGCTATGCTGAAAGCTTTAACGATTTGCTGATAAGATAATGCTGAAAGCTTTAACGCTTTACTGTCAGGTTATGCTGAAAGCTTTAACGCTTTACTTTTTGGCTATGCTGAAAGTTTTAACGCTTTTCTGATTAGATTATTCTGAAAGCTTTAACGCTTTACTGTTAGGATTATGCTGAAAGCTTTAACGCTTTGCTGGTTATATTATGCTGAAAGCTTTAACGCTTTTCTGTTTGGATTATGCTGAAAGCTTTAACGTTTTGCTAAGAAGTCATGTTGAAGGTTTCAACGTTTTGCTGTGAAGTTTTGGCGAGAGTCTTCGAAGCTTAATAACGTCATTAAAATAATGCGTTACTAATGCTGAAAATTCAAACACTTTGTGTTACGTTGGTATTTACGACTAATGTACCTTTCAACGCGAGAGCGCGTTGGTTGCCAGAATGGCCGTGTAAGGGAATTATATTGAGTAAAACCTCGTTATGATATTGATGACTGTTATAGGCTGGTTTGTCGAAAATTAAGTTGTCGATGTCAATGTGAAACGTCATATCTTTCTGTCAGTAGAACGCTTGATCGAGCGTAGTGTTGGTATTCTCTTTGCGATCGAGGCATAATTAGTTTCTCAAAGAGCGTTATGGATACTACGGAAACTCTATCTCGAGACGGCGGCTGCGCCGGTTGTGCGCACTGATTGAAAATTACCATTATGGCGGATATCAACGACGATGAGATTCTAATCTATCTGAATCCGCGACATACATACATGTAGCATCAAGTAGCCATATATTATTTGTAATCTGCATTATTGCAAATTTTACTATCATTTCTAATTGACTTCGATTTCAATGACAAACAAATCTTCAAGCAACTAATCCTCCATAAAAACCACCATTGTTACTAATGACGTAAAATTGGCAACAATTCACACCATACAACATAACAATGGCTGCCGTGGCAACGCTCGTAAATTATTTATTATTAGCATATGAATTCTTATTGGTTTTAGCAGCAACGCATTAAAATCAATCGGCTATTTGTATTGTTTACGAGCTTTCGGCTTATGATTAATAAATCTTCTGTCTATACATAGAAAATACAATTTGACTTAGGAAAAATAGCTGTTAAGGCTCCTGGATTGTGTGTGGTGATTTCCAGTGTCAGCATCAGAAATCATCTTATATCATCCAGACCAGATACAAACATACGTAAAATATTTTGCTGCGTCAGAATTCCTGCCCCGTTCTATGTTAAAATAAAATCAAATTATCAGTTTTGTGAAAGTTTTCTCATACAAATGTAGCATTTCAGCACTGAATATTAAATTAAAGAGGTGATGGCACATTATCATGAACGTATTTTGGCTCACACGTACGAATATATTAACCCACAAAAGATTAGTTTTACGTTTACGAGATGAAGCCTATTATGATACTTTAGAATAGCAACTGATCTAGTTCCTAAATATTGTTGCTGCCGGCCATAAATTTAATACACCCAACTGTTGAGAACATTTCAACACTGACCACGACCTTTCTGACACACACTGCAATAATCACACGCCGTGCCCGTTATTCGATAACATAATTCTAATAAGGGCACACGAAATACAAAATCCACAATTCCATATTAACAAAAGTAGCATGAAATCGTGAGTCCGTTGGCGCCGTATGGTGTGACTGTTTATAGAAAATACATTGAAACAATGGTCAAAGGCAGTAACTGTACATGAACGTTTATGGCATAACGACTTACCTCTGGCCCTCTTGAGTCAGATGACTCAGAGATATCAAATTCTTTAATAGATGATCCTTATTTGATAGCTTATTATGTTTCTGCCTTTGTCTGCGGCTTCGGGTGAGTAAGTCATATTGTACTTGTCAAAATGAGTGCTTTGGCTACATAGTGTCGTTTAGCAATGACTGTCTTTATCGTCTGGATACTACTGCCTAATGCCGTCGTCGGTTTATCAGTTAGTTTTACAATTAATTCAAAAATTACATTTAGTTTTGTATCAAATTTCTTCGATTGCACGTGATGAAGATGACGTTCGTAAACTTAGGTTAGTACTTGTTTATAATAATCTTAGTAAAACTGTTGCTGCATAAAAATACAATGACATACATGTACAGTCAGCCACATAAATATCTGAACAAATTCAAAATTTCAAATCGCCTATACACGTTCAGTTCAAGTAAAACATAATTTTTTTCTTTGTGTATAATAAAGTCAATCGCTAAATTTTATTTTTTTAAAAACTAAAATTGGTAACGACTCAAAAGTGTAGAGGCGATTTGAAGTTTGGCATGTACTGTCAGCCACATAAGTAGTTGTTCAGCTACTATGTGGCTGACAGTACATACTATAAGATTCTGAATGGCTCTGTAGTAGGTGATGTTTAACTCCTATTGCAAACACAAAAGAGCACAGTGTTACATGGCGTTATCTTTATACCGGGTGGAAGGGAAACGCTCTCTATACCGGAACGGTAAGAGAGAAGAACCATAACATTAACGAAAAACTATACTCAGTTAACTATATTGTTTCCGAGAGCGTTTCCCTTCGCCCTTCTTCCCTTTCCGGTATGTGGAGATATTACTGCCTCGTCGGCGTAGTTGTATTACGGTACGACTACAATCCTGAGGTCATGGGTTCGTTCCCCGGGTCAGGCAAAATAATTTTTTTTTTTTTTTTTTTAAAGGCCATCTTCGGCGCATTAGGGACGGCTGCGGGCTTCCTCCGACTCACGTCTAAGTTTTCGTCCGCAACCGCCCCTGCGCATACCGCTGTTGCGGTCCTTTTCCTGTTGCGGGGGTTCAGAAGCCCCCGAAACACCGTACCGCGTCCGCCTTTTGGTGTCCGAGGCAGCGTGTCTCACGCTGCATGTCCATCACGGGGGTCACAGAAGTTGGCTAGACTAATGGGTGGGCGGCACGTCCCGTCCACCCGTGACCCCCGGAGGCCCCTATTAGTCGCCTTTTACGACAGGCAGGGGATACCGTGGTGGAATTCTCCAAACGCCCCCAATCCACAGGGCGGGAGACGTCGGTCAGTCGTCCACCCGACGCCTCTTACGTGGGCCACCGCCTGCCAGGCCTCCCGGCCGCCGACCATGGAAGCGACCACGGCCGGCAGCGAGAGGTCTTCTCCGACGACTGTTCTAAGAGCGCTGCGTTCTTCATCCCAGGCTGGACAACACTCCAACGTATGTTGGGCCGTGTCCATTGGGCAGTTGTCACAATAGTGACACACGGCCGACTCCTCTTTACCTACCACCCGAAACAGGAACTCACCGAAGCAGCCATGCCCGGTGAGCACCTGCGTCAGGCGGTATGTTGCCGCTTCGTGGCGCCTGTCCAGCCATTCGGCAAAGACAGGACGCACTGCCTCTACGACCTTGTGCCCCCACGACGGGGCCTCCAGCCTGAGATGCCACTCCTCCACGGCGGCTCGCCGTAAGGCGGCCCTCTTGGCCTCCACCTCCTTCAGGGCCGGACGCTCCCCGCGACTGAACGCCTCCTCCCGCCAATGGAATACATCGGCAAGGGATTTGGCGTCCAGGTCCCAGGGCAGAAATCCGGCCAATAGGCAAACCGCCTCGAAAGAGACCGTGCGGTACGCCCTGACCGCCCGCTGCGCTAAAGCTCTCTGCGGGGCGCGCAGAAGGGCGACGCAGGGGCGGCCCAGGGAATCAGCCCAAACGGGGCTGCCGTAAAGGGCTATGGACCGCACGACTCCGTGATACAGCCTCCGGCAAGGGAAGCCAGGACCTTCCAGGTTGGGCAGCAGGCCGGAAAGAGCGCCCGCTGCCCGGGACAATTTAGTCCTCAACTCCTTAAAGTGGGTGCGGAATCGCCATCGGCTATCTAGGACTAAACCTAGATACTTCATGCTAGAGCCGATGGGGATCCGCACCCCCCCAACGACGATGCCAGCACCGGCCGGTGGCCCTCTCCAAGGTCCGTGAAAACACACGGCCTCGGTTTTCTCGAGGGCCACCTTCAAACCCAAACGTTGAATTCTTCCAACTAGGCAAAATAATATTGGATTTTTCTATTTACTATCAGCCCGGAGTCTGGAATTTGTACCCGATATGGCGATAGGCTCGCCCCCTATCACATCATGGGACGGAATAACGGCGAAAAGTGGGTGCATTAGTTGCGCCTCTGCCTACCCCTTCGGGGCTAACATGCGTGAGTGTGTGTGTGTGTGTAGAGATATTAGGCACAGTGCAAACTTTTTTATTTGTTGAAAAACATCACAATCAAGTTTTGTTTGCGATTTTAAATACGAATCTCGAGCTGTGCGAGTCAACATGTTTGCAAGAACACTTCATAATCTTATTTAATTGGAAATTTGACTTTACTTATTCAAGTAAAAAGGTTTGTTTTGCACAAAAATATTAGCATAACAATTTCTATTTGAACGGACTTGGAATAATTTAAATAAATTTTCAAGAATCGCGGCATCTGGACTTGATTTAAATTGGTAAAACAGTTAGCGCGATAAAAGAATTGAAGTATAATTAAAAGTTAAAAAAATAATTTTGGTGTTTGGTTGACCGTATTTACAAAATACATACGATATGCAAAATTATATTTTGGAAATTGAGGGTGTCGAAATTTTTGCAAGTAGGTGTTATGATACTTAATAAGCATTAAATCTTAGGAAAGTTCGAAATGGTATTATTTATTTATTTTTATGTTTAGAAGGGCGCAAAGAAGCTCCTTCCAATACCGACCATCTACTCTCAAATCTCTCGTACTTTAAGAACTTTATCATTACAAAACACCTTCGTACAAACCGATAAATCTCAAACTTTTCACATCAACAAAATAAATAATTCCTTCGAAAACTTCATAAGTTATTCTCGATCTTTCGAGACTCCATTGGATTCCCGGTAGGATTAAGTAATCGCTAACTTAAAACGACAACAGGTATTTTAAATTTAGCTAAGTAAAAAACATTTCAAAGAACTCCGTAATATTAATCAATGTGTTTATTGCTTCTTGTGAGAAGGTGCTATAAAAACGACAAAGTGCGATATTCTTGGAATTTACAATAACTGTATAAATAATATTGAATTGTTAGACTGGAAAGCGAATTTCATATTTGCGAATATGAATGTTATTTGCGAACGCGAATACGCTTTTATCTAGAAAAATTTGATAATTCTTTGTGAACTTATTAAGCTATATTTCTTCTTTTTAGACATATTGTATCAACCCACACTATTTCAGTATTTTCTTATCGTACCTTACTTAAAGGGCTCTAACGGCTACGTCAAAATGGTGTGATCGACCTATTTTCGGATGACGCCATATTTTCATGCGTATTCGCCATTAGAACCTTTAGAATAAAGAATAGCCAAACGGACACTAATCACGCTATTATTTGTCTGTAAAGGTTAGCTGGTTTCTTATCTGTCACTTAATTTATTTTTCAATTTTTCCTGAGCGTTTTCATCTAAGTAATAAACGCTATTCCACATCTATGAATTATTAACTTTTTTGCTCAGATGCTACTACTCTAACTTCTTACCTTTATAATTGACTAGCTTTTGCCCACGGCTTCGCCCGCGTTAATAAGTTTTTCCGAGCTAAAAGTACATAAAAACCTTCCCGTTGAATCACTCTATGACTATGACGTTGATCCAACTCTTAACTAACTCTTAACTAACTCTCTCTTCTATGCTTTATAGACTATGAAAAAGCATTCGATCGAGTTAAACATCAACAACTCATAGGCATTTTAATGGATATTGGTCTTGACGGTAAAGATGTAAGGATTATCCGAAATCTATATGAAAAACAAGTGGCTACAATAAGGGTTGATAAGGAAGACACTGATGAAATCCAGATTTGTCGTGGTGTTCGGCAGGGATGCATTATGTCTCCATTGCTTTTCAATGTTTATTCTGAGGCTGTGATGTCTGAAGCCCTTGAAGATCTTGAAGCTGGAGTAAAAATCAACGGCACAGTCGTTAACAACTTGCGTTACGCAGATGACACTGTTCTCATCGCAACTTCAGAAAGCGACTTGCAAGCAATTGTAGATAAAGTCAACGAGAGTAGCCGAAAGGCCGGTCTGACGATAAACATCAGCAAGACGAAACTGATGATAGTCTCCAGAAACCCAGATTTAAATCCTAACATATCAATAGCTGGGAAACAACTAGAGCGAGTACGACAATTCAAATATCTCGGTGCCTGGGTAAATGAAACATGGGACTCTGATCAAGAAATTAGGAACCGGATAGAACTTGCCCGCGCCTGTTTCAATAAAATGAGAAAAGTTCTGTGTTGCCGTCAATTGAACATAACGCTCAGAGTTAGGATACTTCTGTGCTACATCTGGCCTGTTGTCATGTACGGCTGCGAAGCGTGGACTTTAAAAGACGACACTACCAGACGCTTAGAAGCCTTTGAAATGTGGTGTTACCGTCGCATGTTGCGCATCGGTTGGACGCAAAAAGTTAGGAACGATACCGTGCTCCAGCGTGTCAATATGCCCCGAAAAATGATGCAAACCATCAAACAGCGCAAGACAGGATATCTCGGCCACGTGCTTAGACACGAAAGATATATGCTGCTGCAACTAATAATGATGGGCAAGGTAGAGGGGAAGAGACGCGCTGGGCGAAGGAGAAAATCGTGGCTAAGAAACATCCGGGAGTGGACGGGTATCAGCTCCGTTGAAGACCTGTTCCGCCTGGCCAGTGACAAGGACGAGTACGGGAAGCTGACGGCCAACCTTCAACATTGAAGAGGCACTGGAAGAAGAAGAAGAAGAAGAATTGTTGATTAAAATATTATGCTATCAACACAATGTACTAAACACAGAAACATGTTTCATATTTAGATTTTCCGATAATGTAATCTGTCTGAAAAGTTTGCTTCATGCCATTCACACGACATCACTCTTCACTAAAATTGAACTGAATTGACCTTTAGTAATACAAAAAGCAACCAAATGTATTTCGATAAAAGCCGTTGTATTCCCACAAGAATGCAAATGTCATTGTTGATGGGCGTTAAACAAAGCTAAAAAGAAAAGCATTTTCACACGTCCAACAATTTCTCTGGTTCTAGTGTTTGTTCAGAGCGTTCGGTGACCGGCTGAGTGTAATTTGATTATGCTTACGTTAGAAAGTGAGAATTTTGCGTTAAAGACAAATATTTCGCTTCGTTTCTGTTGAACGCTGTGAAATGTTTTATGGATTTATTGACTCTGCGCAAAGATTACATATAATTTGAATTTAACGTGTAAGCACATTCTTGTATACTTATGAAGAATTCTAGATAGCTCAATTGCATAACAAAAATTACACAAGTGAGATTCATTTTAAATCATTAATTTATTGCCAAACTATCGACTTTATTGACAATACAAGGTTAAAGATAAAGTAGAGTCCACTTGACAACGAGTACATATTTAACATTTAATAGATCTCAATGGCAATACTCTAAGAATTTCTTAAATTGGCATTACTACAGGAAAACGTATAAGAGCAAAAATCTCTTAAAATGGCGCTACTGCAGGAAAATATTTTTACAAGGAGCGTTTTGTGGAACGCGTGCATTGTACCCGACATGGTAACTTCACAATTGACTATACGCGACCTGAGCGCTGACCAGACGTACTTGTTTTCCTTAAGATTGTCAGATAAAGTGGAGCAGCTTAACCTTTGCATGAATATTTGATTCTTAATTAGTATAAATGTGAACGTTTGTGAAGTTGTTTGGAGGTTTGTTTGAAGTATAACGCCGGTGATCGGATTTAGATGAAATTTGGCACACAAATGGACAATTAACTTGGACTTAAAAATATACGCTACTTTTCAAAACAGAGTGACTGCCTCGGCGGCGTAGTTGTATTACAGTACAACTGTAAAGCTGAGGTCTCGGGTTCGATCCCTGGGTCGGGCAAAGTGATATTGAGTTTTTCTATTCAGTATCAGCCCGGAGTCTGGAATTTGAGCCCGATATGGCAATAGGCTCTCCCCCTATCACATCATGGGACGGAATAACGGCGAAAAGTGGGTGCACTAGTTGCGCCTCTGCCTACCCCTTCGGGGATAACAGGCGTGAGTGTGTGTTCAAAACAGAGTCTTTTACAAATTTTTATTGTTTAAATTTGATTTGTAAACAATATTATTAATATATGAATTTTGTCAATTGTAACAGAAAATGAATATGTGTACACTTTCGCAAAAATTAAAAACCATAAAAATACGAAAATCATCTATAAAACTAGCAGATATAACTAGGTGGTCCGTATGAAATATATCCAATAAAATATCTATTTAGAGTAAGCCCTGACCTATAAATTCCATAGTATATCAAGTACACAATAAAAATCACATAAAGAAACATATCTGGTAGTCGATAGCATCATTTTTAGAAAATAAAAATACTCCAGACCACCCGTGTGATGTGGAAGTAATCTTAGATTTTATTCTTGCTCCATGTGTAATTTAAGATGTATCTGATGGATTATATTGAAGATTATCTGGGTAAGTAGAAAAAGTATAATACGGAGTGTATTAGAAATATATTGGTACAAACTATTTAGTATTATGCTCGATCAAGAACTTTTTAATAGAAAATTAGTCTTGCACATGGCACCGCCTGTGTTAAATTATTTTCTTGGTTAATAACCTGTAGTAATCATGGAATAATGCTTCCTATTAGTCATAGGATCTTCAGAATCTGCATAGTTTCAGAAATTAACTTATATCCAAACTAACAATTGATAGTTATAGATCACCACATGATAGCTCATATTACTAGAGAAATATGGGGTACGCTTACAACTTAGAAAAAGTTCAAGCCATCCTTTCTTCCACTAATTTTCGGGCAAGAGGAGGAATGTTTGCGTGCATGATGTGATAGGGGGCGAGCCTATCGCCATATCGGGCACAAATTCCAGACTCTGAGCTGATATAGATTACAAAAATCTCTTTGCCCGACCCGGGGATCGAACTCGAGACCTCAGTAATGTTTGGGGCGACTAAATGGGGCTTCGACAGAGTCAAGGGCAAGCAGCGGGGGGCTGCTCAGTTTAATTTAAGTGACTCCGAGGTGGACGTACAATGCAGGTGGTCGGTCTCTCGTTGTCGTCGACGACGAAACGACGACGACGAAAGGCGTCCTTTAGAGCTATCTTAGTGCAACAAGATACCCCGGGGCCGTCTCATATGCGCCGAAGAATGCCACCGCGGGTTTTGGTGGGTATGCCGGTGTAGGGTGTACATAGTGCTAACACTATGTAATTGGACCGAGTCCCTAAGGACTCGGTCCAATTCTCGCTCGGATGATACTATACTCCCGAGTGTCTACACTGGGTTGTAAGACTGTGCGAAACCAACATAACCGTTCCACTCACTCCCAGTGGTGGTAGCGATAATGCGTTTTTTCCCGCAAAAAAAAAGTAATGTTTGCGTCTTCGACAATTTCTGACTACCCGAGATCCAAAAGCAAATCCGTTCATTCAATTCAAGGAGCCTTATTTATTAATCAATTCTCAATACAATTAATAAATTAACGAGAACCCTTTGCTATTAATAGCTAACGTTGTACATAAAACGTCTTTTATAATATCTATTAATACTTAATCAATCAAGACCAAATTAATTCAATCTGCCTATTCCAATCTTTGTACTTAGTAATTGTTGAACGGAGTAAACACCTTTGAAATATCATGATTGCATATAATTGAAATATCAAGGTGTTAATGGTATTTGAAAACTGATTTGAAGTTGCCTCTTTAGTCTAGTGGTAGAAAATATAGGCTGTAAGTGTGGGCCGGTGAGGGTTCGATTCCCCAGTTAGGCAACACTGTGTGAATTTTTTTGCTACAATTTGTTATGAACTGATTACGTACTAGAAAGAGAGATGCGGCATGTCTAGAAAAACTACGAGTCTATTCAAAACGCTAGATTTTATTTTTTAAATTCATGTTGTACAAGAGCAGGTAGAAACTGTTTAAGTTACACGGCTCTAAACCAAAGTAACAGCTCAATACTTTAAACTAAAATAATACAAGTATTCAAGAATATTTTGATACGTCGCTCCCGTTTTAAAATAACTGTAGCTAAGCCAAATCAGGAACTATATTGCCACTCGCTCAGTAGGCTTAAAATACAATCCATTTGAATTGGGACATCGCGGTCAAGTATAGAAATGCCTCGTGAAGGGAGTGATCGGTAGTGCAAAGGAAGTAACAATATTTCGTTATTAAATTATGGGATTTGAAAGGTATCATAAAAATTAAAGGTATACAGGGTCATTTTGACATTGCGTTAATAAATGAAACCACATACTCATCTCGTTGAAAATAACACTTTCCATTAAGTTATTTTAACCATAGATGTAAAATAAAAAAGTGTAATTTTCGAACAAAATAAATATCAATAAAAGGTAACTTTAAGTTTACGCGCCCTAATTTCACTATGACTGTTCTAGGAGAATTCGTCGCAGCAGCAACATTACATTTTCAGTCAGAAATACACTTACGCACACACCATATTCGCATTAAACTACAAAATGATCAGAAAATTGGAATATTGCAACCGGGATTTTTGGCGAAAGTATTTGTTATTCATTGATAGTTTTTTAGCACGATGTTAGCAGAGGTATAGACGAATATGTGGTTTCATTTAGTAACGCAATGTAAAAATTACCCTGTATAGGTTCTAGATTGAACTCACTTACTGCTGTACTTAACTTTAATGATCATTCTTCTCCTCATTTTTTTTAATTCGGTTATTTTCACATTCAGAGCGAATTAATGCCAAAATATTGAAAAGATGGCCTTCGATTTTTTTTTTAATGTACACTGATCTTTTGGTGCTCAAGTAAAAAAATTAGCTTATGCTCATTAAAATTAAGTAAAGTAAGTACTGCACTTAATATATTGTCACCTCATATTTTGTCCAGTGGTAGCGTAGTCCAGGGGTCACGGGTGGGCGGGAGGTGCCGCCCACCTATTAGTCTAGCCAACTTCTGTGACCCCCGTGATGGACGGCAGCGTGTATCACGCTGCCTCGGACACCAAAAGGTGGACACGGTACGGTGTTTCGGGGGCTTCTGGGCCCCCGCAACAGGAAACGAACCGCAGCAGCGGTACGTGCAGGGGCGGTTGCGGGCGACAACTTACACGTGAGTCGGAGGAAGCCCGCAGCCGTCCCTAATGCGCCGAAGATGGCCGTATAAAAAAAAAAAAAGTGGTAGCGTAGTATCCTGCGAAGTCAGCAAGGTCTTCGGTTCGAGAACCATCGCTAAATACTAAAAAAAGGTCGATTACGATAATTCAACAGAATCCCAAATACCTTTAATGATGGAAGAAGTATTGTGACATTGTCACGATCATCATTATCAATGACATAATTTTACTTTAGTACTTGTTATCTTTCAAAGATCAGCTTGCTAAGTTATTTATAAGTCAAAGATAATTCCACGTTGTTTAGATCCTTGGCCATGTTCTTGCTGATTCACAATTATGATTTATTTCGCACTGTTTCGTGTGAGAACGTCGACTCATGTTCTTTCCCCAACCTAAGTTGTGACCTTTGAAGATAGCCGAGTCACTTTCCCGGTTCCTTAAGGATAATAGATGCTAATGTACTTCATGGGTTTTCTTAGAACACGTTCGTAATGTCCTAACAGATTTCCTGTATCATGACTCACTTGGATAAGTATATGGACAGTATTAATGATTCTTCCGTACGTCAAGTTGATGAAGTAGATTGATCAGTTGCCTTATACGAGTCGAAAAAAAGAAAACAAAGAATTTTTTGTCGGCATTAAGAGATTTGCACATCGTAGTCCTGTTATTTGCTTACTTCGCATGACGATGTGATTTAAATCGCGCGTGTATGATAATAAGCTTTAATTTTGCATAAGCCGTGTTCACGAGATCTGCAAACAATCGCCTGTATCATAATTGGGATTATAATAAGTCACTTCCAAAACTTTAGTCGTTTCTGGATATAAGATCTTTATTTTTAGAGTTGTAAGGTTTAGAATTGATTTGATAAACTGCTAAGAATAAATTTGTTGGTTCAATCTGGACAATAATAGGTAGGCAGCGATTCATAAGACTTAAAATCTCTTTTGACAGCGGTTTGGTTTACAAATTTCTGATTTACATAATGTTTAAAACTTTGATCTTTGAACCAGGTATCATCTTACTGATGTCGTGGCACTTAATTATGTTGATGTTCACTTTTCCTATTCCTTTTATATTATTTCGAAATGGCTTATGTGCAAAGTTCAATTTTGTTATAAAAGATGAAGTTACGCGAGAAATAATAGTGGCCTTCTTTAATGATATTTTAATTGCGTAGGAAAAAACTATATATCAACACATATGTTTTACACACTACGATACTGCTTTTTTATAATCCACATATCTAATAGATAATTAACCTGCCACATGAAAACTTAAAGTAATCAAACATGTTTTTGCTTTGGCATCATACATTCAAAAACCCAATGGAATACTTTAATCGATTCAAGACAAGTTGGCTTTTAAGGATCTCGTCTAGTTTTTCCTCGCTGTTCTGAGAATACATGTGGTCTGTATTGTGAGATTGGCATTGACTCACTGGCACAGACCAATAAACCAAGGTTTATGATGTATGGTCACCGGCCTCGTGGATTATGTTATCAATGGGACTTTGTTACCACGCCGTGGTGTAAAGTTACATCAAACCTTGCTAACAAAAAAATATTTAATTCCAATAATTTTGATAGCATTCCATTATTAACTAATCCCATTACTTAGTTATTTATTGGCTATTTAAAAGTTAGTTCAGGTTTCTATTTGTCTGAGGCGTGATACTTAGCAAAATTTTTGAAATTAGTCTTCAAGGTATTTTATATTATAATTATAAAATTTCCTTCTTCTTTATAGATTTTTCATAGAACACAACGTTGAAATTCTTTCCACATACTATAAATATTCACATTTTCGCTACACTACAAACTTTCTTCGCAAACATGGAATGACAAAGTCAACTTGTTTCAGTCATAATATTTTGTTTGGAATTCTTCGGATGTTGTTTTACGGTGATGTTCGAGATGTTATGTCAGTGATTAAAATCCGCGGGATATTTGGCTTCTGATCGGATTGGGTTTCGATAAACAAAGATGACTTGTTGGATTCTTGGAATACATTTTGTTACGGGATGTTATCATCCTTGGAATAAAGAATTATACAAATCAAACCTACTTGATTTGTTTTAAAATAGCAATACAGAATGGTAAGAATGTCCAAGCATTTGTTGCTACTGCTCATGCATGTTTTGATGTCAGCAGGCGTGAAATCTGCTGGTCTTATGGCGTTAATAAAAAAAATGTCCAAGTTTATAATTTTATGCACACATTAATTTGGCTTTCATTTAATGACATTAAATGTTGATTCTTCAAATGAAATATATTAAGTCAAAGACGAAGCATACCTTCAAGTTAACATCAATCAAATCCATTAGAGCTAAACAGCTTCCTGTTTAGCATGGTGGTAAGTGGTAAGTTACATTACATCATAATATATTTATACCCAATATAATCTTAGCTACTCTAAATAAACGCAAGAATCTCATGAAATCGAAAGAATGTCAAGTGTCAACTTAATTAAAACTAGCTTACTTCACTTTAATACAAACTCAAACATAAGACTCAAATTTAAAAAAAGAACGATCAATTAAAAAAAAAGATCACACTTGACAAGCGTTTCCGTGTCGTTGACCCCGTCATCGCGGCGAGCGTTCGCGAAATGATGACATTTCCAAACGGTGCGATTATGTTATTCCCAGATGCACTGAGTCACGGGGACATGGAAATGTTTCCGATGCCTTCGTGGACGTTTGGGCGTTCTTTTTGGTTATCAGGTTTATAAACACGCTTTTTACCATTCTAAGTTTAAGCAGAGGTGTAAGCTAGTGCATTTAATTTGTGCCCATCTTATTCCGTCCGTTTATGTTTTTTTTTAGTTTTTTTTTGTTATTGGCCCTACTGTCAGTAGCCTGACGCGAGTCGGCTTTTCTGGCCACATCGATCTTTATGGTGAACGCAGAAGGCGCTCGCAACCCTTTGAATTAAGTGACCATGCTGAGGGCAACCCACTAACGGGCTACGAACCTCGGCTCAGGACGGCCACTGAGAGAGGATGAGATATCAACGATTAGGGTCCCTTTATGTGATCTTGGGTCAATCTATGGCGATATTGAAGCTTATTTGTGGGTGATGATATATTAGTAATTTTAAAATTTAAAGAACAGGAGAGCTGGTTACTGGTCATAGTGAACATCAACGCCCTTGACAGCTGCATTGAATGGTGATTTTATCTGTCATCAGAAATGAATTACATTGTTTTTGAGGTATAGTAATCTGTACCTTCGCAAAGCAATCATGTCTCTGGTTGAAATAATGTGATGAAAGAACCATCCATTAAACTTAACATTAACGATAGTAACACATAACAGAGTAATTTTAAGTTTACGATTTAATTTAGGGTTGCTATGCTTAATTTTAAAATAGGATATTTTGGTATAAAAGTTGTCATGATTATAATTTGGTAATGTGCAATAAAAACAAGAGCAATGAAACTTATTAGAAGTCGGTATTAAGTCTGCGTTGATAGATTTAGAAAGAAAGAAAAAACGTTTTTAGAAACATGGGACGCCAAAAAACTATCCGAGATATCTCAGTAAAGCAGAACGGCTGGCAACCCAAATTAAAGTTAATCTAAGTACATTAGAGCGGTGCGTGGGCGTCTAAAGTGCCGATTAGTGGGTATTACTAAAATCTCGAAACCGTAAACTATGTATATATGAGATCATCAGTATTGGCGTCCCTTTGTCTATCTCGGTTGATTTATTTGAACGTTTAAATTAAGGCGACCTCGGAGCTGTTAATGTGAAAATTGGGAATGTGTAACTCCTCTAGCGAATTTTCTTAGCTTTATTTTTTTATCTTTTACAAAAGGTTAACTCGAATTTAGTTTAATATTATCGTAGGAACTGCATCAAAATCAATTAAGCCTTTAGTATATCTAGTAGCACAGCTGCTAGAATGGCAATGCATCCAATTTGATTAACTCTTTTTGTGCTTTTACATACAGAAGCAACAGTAAAAATAAAATACATCCCAGATTTACAGCATTACTGAATGTACCCTTTAATTGATGAAACAATCGACACCCTTCACAATCCATAACACTTTCCCTAATAATCCTTGAACTGCACTCGGCTACCCACAGTTCGCAGGATGCGGCCCACGCGCCACTCAAGGTGCCAGCGAATCAATGGCCGCCATTGTAACTCAATCCATCGACTCGATCTGGACGAGGTCACGCTCTAATGAACGAACGAATGAAGGATTAGAATTTGGAATTAGTACAATTAAACTGTTTGGGTTGCCTGATGTTTTCACACTAAAGAACGCATTACGATTTGAGTTTCGAATTAGTAGGATATATTGGGCTGTATTTTTGGCTAATGCTTTTGGCAGAGTATGTAAATGTGTGTATAGTTAAAGAGTTAACATTCGAATTTGGAATTGTTAGAACGGTTATTTTTTTTCCCTTATAGGGAAGGCAAAGGGTTCAAGCCCATACGTCCTCATGTTAAGTGGTATTTTTGGTTGTCTATTTTTTTCCTACGTACTATGTCGTAGTAAAGCAGTGGCTACCTTATCAAGACTTTATAAAGGAGTTTTGGGGGCAACGATAAAACACTTGATTCGCACAGTTATTTCAATTCACTTCATTTGAGCACTTTAATAGAACTATATTGAATAATATACCACCATAATTATGCAATATAACGCTAAGTATCACCAAAATAATGAATTAAAACAAGAGCACCTCCAAAACTCTTAGAACGGTTAGTTGTGACGTGTTTTTTGTGTATAAAGGCGGAATAGGTAAGTGTAACGGAATGTAAAAATGGAGTGGAGATTAAAGGTTTTGAAAGTAGTAATAACACATTTAACGCGTAAGTTAACCCTTTTACTTACAACATATTATATTCGCTCAAAGATATTTTTCCACGTCATAATCGACTATCTAGCATACAAGGTATGGACCTGGCAAAAATATGTGCCAGATTTTGAATTTAGAATCATTCAAATTAAGGTAAATACAAGCAAATGGCTAATATTTTCTTTTGCTCAAAACAGCGTGGAAGGTAACGATACAAAGTCTGTTTAGAATGAAGGGTTGTGATTTATCAAGAAAGATTTCAATTTGTTAGGCAAATAACTGTCTGTCTCAGCAGCTAATTTGTGACTACTCGAAAATGAAGTGATCTCAACGATGACTCATGCGCAGAATAAAAGATATGAAGGTAGGTCAGTTGGTTCAGACAATATGGCGCCTACTTGGCAGTATCTTGTCGCATAAAAACGTTATCAATTTCGCACGAATGTTATCTCTGAAAGATAATGGCTATCCGATTTTAAACACTTCGAGTCAAGTGCAGTTTATAGACGAATTTTGATCTTTATATTTTTTCATCTCTGATTGTACTTGACATAAAGTATTAAACTGAAATGGCGTTCTAGAAGCACGAAACTAGCTGTTTAAAATCACCTTATTATTAAAATAAAACCCAAATAATAATTACAATTGCAGCTAAATGTTTTATTTTAATGAATTTCTCTAATATAAAGGGTGGTAATTGCACACCACTAGGTTTTTTATTCTAATCACGATAGCTATTAACGGATCTTGGTTTGAGTGCCTTTACGCATTTGCAAGTAAAATCATGTTTTTACTAAACAACAAACATGAATATTCAGCCGAAAAGTATCTTTTGTATAAAAATGAACTTTATTTCCATGAAGGAAAAGTGTATTTTTGTTATTCCGAACGCAAAAATAGATTTGTATATCGTCTA
This sequence comes from Lapara coniferarum, assembly GCA_949316025.1. NCBI lineage: Eukaryota > Metazoa > Arthropoda > Insecta > Lepidoptera > Sphingidae > Lapara > Lapara coniferarum. Next base: position 23,118,532 of record OX438932.1, read on the forward strand.
CACTGGTTGTAAATGGCCTGTAACAAACGCGCGAAGTAATTTTAAACTTCGAAGGATTCGAAATTTGAAATACGTGACGTGATTGGTAATAGAATCTTAGAACGTTATAAGGGCCCGTCCATACATATTTATGATGGAATAATCATTGGCCCTAGCTGTTTGTAATGGCATACTCTTATGAGCTGTATGAGATTTCTAGTAAGTTTCGAGTTAAGTTACTTTTAGAGTTATCCACAATATCCCATGTATCATACATTTTTTTTTATTTTGCATGTAGAAACCACCAACTTTCTAACTTGATAGGTACTCGCTGCAAGTCCTATAATATTTGAATTAACTCTGTAATTCTCATCCCGAGACTCGAGGAAATGTCTCGTAATGTCCAGTGACCAAACTGGCTCGAACGCCAAAAAGTTTTGAAAAAGTCATGGATTCCTGTGTGACAGTGATACCACCCTGATTGGGCCAGTACAACATAATAAGTCCTTTCATGCTGTATATAAACATATCTGCAACTTGGCTCAACCATTTGAACCAACTCAACTTGATTCCCTTGATATAACTCAGCATCATAAATACCATAATGGTATGCAATGGTCACACGACCTCAATTCTAGCGTCAATTGAAACGGTCCATTCAATGGTCGTAATCATTCATTAACATGATAAGCTACAACCTTGGTAGCAACTATATTTGGTATCGGTTGTATGTAATTTACCGTGATTGCCACTGATAGGATGTTGATAGTGGTAACCTTGGTAGTAAAAGGTTTCTTACTGTAGATTCTAGATATGACGGTAGTAGTGAAAATTCTTGTTGGAGAATTTTATATTGGTCGCAAATCATACATATAAAATCTTCGTTTGATGACATTTATACGAGGCAAGGAACTTGGGCTATAATTCTTGAATTCCTTAATTAGATTATAATCAAGTTGGGACTAAGAATTCATGTCATTCCGATTTGAAAAAAGAAATCATTTGCCTGAGGTTCCATTATGACGATATGGTAATAGTCTTGCCTATTATATTACTTATAGCTCGGAATTTGTGTGTATAAGTTGCTTTTCTACCTAACCCTTCTTACATGAAATATATTACTTTTTGCATTGTTTATCAATTACCGTTCGCTTTAACGGTGAGGAAACCTATATACCTGAGGATTTCCCATAAAAATCTCCAAGGAATGTGAAGTCTGCCAACCCGCACTAGGCCAGCGTGGTGGACTAAGGCCATACCCCCTCTCAGTAGTAGAGGAGGACTGTGCTCAGCAGTGGACAGTATATAATACAGGGCTGATTGAATTAGCTTTTTTTGCATTTGAATGATAGGACCAGCATGCCACTCACCTGATGGTAAGCGATAGGACCACCCATAAACAGTAACGCCATACAGAAGTTTGAACTACAATACTTTAGTAATCTGCGTGGCACTTCATTACGCTCGTCAACCTGATATATTATAACTCGATACCTGATAAATTTTAACTTGTAGTAAAAAAAAAATACAAGATGTAAGGCTCATAATGCCCAGTTATTATGCTGGCTACAATGTCCTTCACAACATAGTATGCACACTGCTGCTTGTCAGTAGAAATAGACATTGCGGTGGTACCTGCCGAGACGGCTTCTCGCATATGAGACAACTACCATACCATACCATATATATACTGCCCACTGCTGAGCACGGGCCTCCCCTACAACTGAGAAGGTTAAGGCCATAGTCACTACGCTGGCCTAGTGCGGGTTGACAGACTTCACATACCTTCGAAATTCAGAGAACTTCTCAGGTTTGCAGGTTTCCTCACTCTGTTTTCCTTCACCGTTTAAGCGAGTGACAATTCACAAAGTATAGGTACACAAGATTTTTTAGAAGCGTTAGAGGTGTGCCCTTGGGTTTTGAACCTACGGACATTCGTCTCGGCAGTCCGTTCCACTCCCAACTAGGCTATCGCCGCTTCTTTATCGATAACTACCACCAGCTCTCAAACTGTGCTCAGTTCATATAGTCAATATACTCGTCCCCTATCACATCATGGATCGGATAAACTCGGTAAAATATTTGTTGCGTCTCTTCCAATAGTTATGTGTTTGTATGTGTGTTCTAGAAGCTTAGTATCCCATATACCACCCAAGAGCTGATGCGTAACGTAAGAAAATATCTGGTGTTAGATAACGCGGCCATTAGTTTACTATCGATTACTGATAAACGCACTCAGTAATGCGATAACCACAGGTGTTGTACTTTGATAGGAGTAACTGTAGATCGAGGGGTATGAGTTCGTTTCTAGGTTTAACCAGACTTGGATTTTTCAAACACGATTTACCCGTTGATGTCAGGGAAGAGGCTGATAGAAAAAACATGCCTCATTAAAAAAAAGTACGCTAACCCCACATTTCAGTGGGACGAGATCTATGAAAGAAGACTGTCCTCTAGGTCCATATCGAGTGTAGATTTTGCAGAAAAATATTGCTGAAAACACTTTTCAAACAATAATCAATTTATATTAACAACCGAATTCATTCCAACATCAAAAGAATAGAACCACGATATTACATTGTACATTTCCATGGCGTCTGTGTTGACACAGTTGCGAGCACAATGCACTGCAGGTTTTGAATATGGTCTATTACTGTTAACTCATTAGTTGTATGGTGACTGTTGAGACAAAGCTTCTGATTCATTTTGAGTCATTTAGGACCATGGTTCCGAAATTCGACTTATGCACCTAGATGCCAACTCGATTAATAAGGAATTGAGGAGGAAGTTAGAGGAGGGTACTTGAATAATAAATATAGATTATCTTTGTCAAAGAAATTGTTATTTAGGGCCAAAAATAAATAACAAATAAGAGTTTTTTATTTGACTCCTCAACTATAGCAAAATTTAGGCTTTGTGTTTTTATACAATATTATTAAAAACGAATAATGGATAGTCCTGGTTGGTCCAAATTTCTCACCAAACTATCGCAATCGTTTCTTAATGGTATCACACTTTAGTATGACGAAAGTGTTAATGCTGGAATAAATTTTAAATGTTTTAAAAGAACCCGTTCTGATGTAAATCACAATGGAAACTGGTATACAAATTTTATTCAGATTCGTCACCTACATCGGTTGGTACATCATTATTTCTAATTAGGCTTTGATTCATTAGTGTTATGAAGAGTAAAATTTATCGGGATCCCTTTGGTTCGCCTACTTTTTTTTAAACTATTATTTTTCGCATAACTGACTTTGCATAATATGTATTGGCATAATAGTACTATCGCGTAGTAATAATTTGGCTTACTACTTTTTTGTCATAATAAGCTATTGGAATAATTTTAGCTCGACTAATTTCAATTAGACTAATACACATTTTGCACAACATGCATTTAGAATAAATTAGGTTAGCGAGGAGCGAAGCGACGAGCGTGTAAGGTGCACATGAACCACCGCATGAGCCGAGCGAGCGAAGCGAGCGAGCCGCGGCAGCGGCCGGCGAGTGCCAGAACCTACTTTAAGTCGTTTCCAACTCAGACAAAACCAAACATGAATGATGCTTATTTATTTTTATGACTTTTGATATTTATGCTTTTTGACGTTAGTCGTTCTGATGGTTGTGCTTTTTGCTTTTTTATTTTAAGCTAAAACAATTATGCGTAATGATTATTATGCACATTGATATTTAGGCTTAAAGCTAAGATGCGTAACAATATTATTACAAAAAAAATTATGCAATCCAATAGGGAACCAAATTTATCACCTGTGAGAAATAAGCCTAATAATGTATTAACTGAATTATATTCAAAAAATAATAATTTAAAGGCTCCAATTTTGTTTTCCTAAAACATAATCGCAGAGAATTCCATTTGTATGTTTATAAAACATAAAAAGTAAAACCACAGGCCTCCCACAAACATTTGTTTATCGTTATAAAATCGTTGCCCTAAATCTGTCCACACACGCTCATTCGAAAGGGTTGGCTAAGAGCTTCAACGGAGCACACATGTCCGACTTCAGTTACAGGCCGGATACATGAAACATTTACGAAAGCAACTGTTTAAAAATGGAATGCGTATTTTTGAATTAGGCTGGATGTGCACAATCAGCCAAATGATAAAGAATTCGAAATTCAAATTGAATGTCTGCGAAGATTTTAAATATCCAGCTTTGTTTATTTTACATTTGGTACGGCCTAATATTTATGTCTCTATAATTCTCTTGATTACTCTATAGATGCATTTAATGAGGAAATACGCTTTTGAAAACACATTACAAGTACGCGTGAGCCTCTTAAACTTGCATACGGTACGATCCTCTTGGTCGAATATAGGATGTAATGTCTTAAATTCTTAAAAAAAATACAAATCACTCGAACCAAAGTATCAAGGTCCTATCAAACCAAAGTAATGTTGAAATCAATCATAAAAACAAATGGCGCAACCTTTTCCCGTAACGCTGCACACTCAATGCAGCGTCTAAAAACGTAACCCCGTGTCCTCAATTAATAATTTTCCGGTTCAGTACAAACTTAAAGCCGGTCATTGTTTAAGAACAATGAGAAATCGGTTGGGCGAGCTACAATGAAAAATTAGGTAAACGCAACTCCGAACCAAATCTCCATGATGCAACTCTAGTGACGGGCAAAGAAAGTTTCGATAAACTTGAACGGAAAGGACTGTGAGTTATATTGCTATTTTTGTGATATCGATAATATTCTTTTTGTTCACAGGTACGTGTGATATTCAACTCGAGTCGTAAAAACAACGTATGGTATGGACTACATTGTTGAATAATTTAATTTTACTCTCTTATAAATCTTTTTTAATGTTATAAAATAAAACTGTATACTAAATCAAAAAACATGGTATCACCTGATTACGCGACATCATATTTCTATTTGTTTAAAATTCAAATTCGCTTGAAATATATTCGAATATGGCCTACGAAATCTACCTATGTTCTACACAGCATATTCAATAAGTACATAACAAGTGTCAGTAAAACACATGTTTCGCCACGACCAAGGTCTGGGGCCAAGCAATACTAATTTATACAGCTGTATTACGTAAGACTCCTCGAACTTTGACAAGGTTGACAATCGCTTGCACAATTCGGTATTACTATTGCGTACCAGAGTAAAGGTAAATATCCTCATGCGGTAATACGGGTAATGAAAAAAACTGTGGAGATGAATTTTATAATAATTTTAATTTCCAATATGTGATACTATTTTAATTCGTTTGTTACTTATTAACTTAACAAGTTAATAACCTTTTTTTGAAATATACACCAGTATAAATTTAAATAGCTAACAAATTTCACTAGTATTGTTATATTATTAAACGATTTTTAATACAAAGAAGGACAAACAAGTAAGTTACCTGACTTAATTATAATCACTAATCCAAGCACCAATGCTATACAATGATAAAGGAAATATAAAGCAATGAAATACTATAAAGAAGGTGTAAACCACACACACACACATACACACACGCCTTTTATCCCCGAAGGGGTAGGCAGAACTAGTGCACCCACTTTTCGCCGTGCTTATTCCGTCCCATGATTTGATAGGGGGCGAGCCTATCGCCATATCGGGCACAAATTCCAGACTCCGTGCTGATTCTGAATTTAAAACCCAATATCGCTCACCAAACCCATCACCAAATAAATCAAACACAGAATAATAAATTCACTTATAGATCACGACATACATGTTTTTATCATATCGATACGATCCCATCCCTACCGCCCTCAAAGTTGACCCATATAGGCCCAAAACGCTTCCTCGTTGATTCACAATCGGCCTACTGTTGTACTGTGCGGTATTTGGGTCGATGACACCGCGTGTGTAACAAGTGATGATTATGTAAAGTAAAAAAATATACAGAGAGTAGTGATGCGCTGTTTCTTGCAGGACAACGTTGCAGTTGTACTGACAATTTAGATTGTTTGATTTCTTCATTCAGTTAGGGCACAATTTATTTGGCGGATTTTTTATCTAGTGAATCAAATACCAACCTTCAGTTATTTGAAATACGGAGAATTTTAGATTTTTATTACTAGTAACATAAATTGAAAAATCTGTTCATATACATATACACTCACGCCTTTTATCCCCGAAGGGGTAGGCAGAGGCGCAACTAATGCACCCACTTTTCGCCATTATTCCGTCCCATGATGTGATAGGGGGCGAGCCTATCGCCATATCGGGCACAAATTCCAGACTCCGAGCTGATACTGAATAGAAAAACTCAATGTCACTTTGCCCGACCCGGGAATCGAACCCGAGACCTCAGCATTGCAGTCGTACCATACCGTAAAAATCTGTTCATTTTGAAAATTTCTCAACAGATACATACTTAGGTACTTTTTGATCTAGTATAAGATTCTAACTTTACTATTAGACTTTAGCGTTAATTTCTATGTTAGGAAAGTGGGTAATGGGCACCAACACAAAATTATCGAAGCATTTAGATGCAATGCGACTTCGAATGGGATTTCAATACGTGATACTTCTTTTAACTGCACAAAATGCTCTACCAGGTCAAAAATTCATTAAATGTCTGCTCCGAAATTATAAACAAAATCTTAAATTCCTATTAAGTTATTTGTAAATAAACTAATTAAAGTGCGGCTACTAATTCCAAAACAAACTTTTGTTCAAATTTAACAAATTACTTTATTAAACGATGTTTTACTAATGGCTGTGGCTTGTGCTTGTCAGTAATTATGTTGTTTATAAATCTGCTGATCTAACTTGAAAACGTATTCATTAAGCTGAGCAGTGAGCTGCATAATTTTGTGATTGACTTTGAATGTCTTTTTGGGTTCAAGATTGTCTTTATCATTCCTAGCTAGATTATAAGTTATTCGTCTAAATTAGTATTTACTTCCATATTAAGCAATACCACTACAACTGCCTCGGTGGCGTAGTTGTATTACGTACGAGTTACGAGTACGATTTGCGCGCTGAGGTCCTGGTTTCGAATCCCGGGTCGGGCCAAAAAAACTTTGTGACTGGGTTTTTCATCTTAAAAAAATTACTCAGTCGCAGCTCGGAGTCAGGAAGTTGGCGGTGTGATACCCCCGTGCCTCGGAAAGCACGTAAAGTAACGGCTTTACGTGCTTTCCGAGGCACGGGGGTATCACACGCAGAGAGATCAGGCGCAGGACCAACGGGTCCTGCGCCTGATCTCTCTCCGGTCATGTCGGATTGCCATCTCACCGGACTATGAGAGTGAAAAGTGCACCTGTGTATGGCGCACACACTTGTGCACTATAATATCTCCTGCGTACATGGCTGATCTTTGAGATTGGCTGCCGTGGCCGAAACTGGCTAGGAGAACTTCATTAAGCAATAAGTAGGCTACGATTTAAAACAAGCTTTAACTCTGGGTAAAAAACCTAAACTATTTTTCATGTTCATCTTCATCTTAAAAGCGTCATTATTATGTTAATGAAAAAGGTGATTTTTGAAACGGTACATAAAATAGACAAAAATTGTTACAAATTGAACTCTCTAAATCAAAGTCGACTTTGAATCCACTCGATGAAATACGCTGACTATAAATAGAAAACCTATCAGTCGCAATTACTATTGATACAAAGCAAAACAAACTTATGATTGTAATCAACGCCAGAACAAATTATTTCCTATTAGAAATTGTAATTTAGGCCTCTCATTTTAGCGACATTGTGTTACCCAATATAATTATATATTCGCAATCAGACAATTACGAAAGAGCTATAGACTAGAGACTAGAACTGATAGCTGAAACAGAATTCGCTGGTTCGATCTAACCCTTCTAACTTGAAGTTACACGAAAGAAAAGGTCATGAGGAAAATTGCATAAATGACAGTTCCTCTTAAGATAATGTTATGAGATGTTTACTAATATCTATTGGCAAGTGTAGAGGCGAAAAACTGAACCCTCTTAATTTTGGCAGCCTAAGTCTAACTGGGACGGTAAATAATACCATCAGCTGTAATAAAAATAATAAATGTAATACGAAAACAAGAACCATTGAAATAATTCGATATTTCACGCAAGATCCAAAAGCCGAAACACATTTATCGCGTGTCTTTCTCAACGACCCCTGTCTTGTACGTTAGCTCGGGTCAAAATGTTTACAGGGCACCTATCGTCTGAGAATTAGTCTTGAGGTAAGTTTCAAGATATGTACAAAGCACTTCAGGATCCTAAAAGGTCTTGTTGGAAAATAAAAAGAAATCTTTTGTATGAAGAGTATAGTCTTAAACATTTAGTCACAATAAACAAATTTCGTTTCTTTAGTCAACACACGGTTTTGAATTTTTCATTTTAGGAATTAAAATTGTGCTTTCTAGCAGCGTTAGTTCCTATTTGAATCATATTTCAGCCAATACAATTCCTACCTGTAGAAGCCTAACTCTAATCTCTTAGGAAGACTACGAGGTATGTGCTATGCTTTACTGTTCGTAGATTTGTGTAGTATCGATACCATATATATAATAGGAGTTGTGGCTTGCTGATCTATTTGTTCAGTTAAACAAGAAATCTGTATATTTACTAAATGAATACACTTTAGCATTTGAAAGAAAATAATTTAATTTTAATTCACTTCTAGCCGAAAATGTTACATTTTGAATTATAAAGGCAGTTCACATTCCCTTTGTAATCCTGGTATAAATAGCATACATACCATGTTTAAACAGCTTTGTTGCCAGGTTATTAACCAGGACGCTGCGTCCCGTTACCCGCTCGAGGATATTTGCAGGGCCTAAAATCCGAGCTGTGAATTAACTCTGTACAATCATGGTAAATGTTTTAACACTTCTGCTTTGACGTGAGCGCGACTCAAACTAACTAAAACACATTTTTATCGTCCGTGCAACTGATGAGATTTTGGCGTAGTTTAGTTTTCAAACAATTTTACCTACAAGTTTTGCTAGGTAATACTGCATGCATAAAATTATCTTCTTATTTATATAAAACATCAGAATTCTCGCCCATTCGCCTAAATATGTGGACGGAAGTGCGACAAGTGTACTCAGAATTTTTACATTCCAAAACCGCAGTTAATGTTTATTTTTCGCCCAGAATCGAATCTAAAGTCACTGTTTCCAGCTAAATACATAAACACCCGCAAAAAGGAAAGGTTTCTAGTAACAAATGGTTCAAAACACATTCACAATTATCCATATTATTGACATTCGAATCTGATTATTTCACACAGCGTTGTCATTTGAGTGTCAACCAACAAATATTTTAACCGCCATTTATCTCTAAAATATCAAACCGCCAGCTCCTCTCCCCCAGACCCTACAGTTATGTCACAACGTCTTGTTAACACGTAGACGCGAATAGAGACATTCAGTGTTGAGATAATTGATACATCGGGAGCTGTTACGAAACACGCGACCTGTCGGATTTGGTGTCATAAAGTGTTTGTCGATTACGGCGTTTTAATTGTGGAGTATTTGATGTTTTTTATAGGCGGTAAAAATCTAGTACGCAATGATATTTTAAAAACACTGTTGGATTTATAAATTATAAATATTGAGTCCTCTTATTTCTTCGTCGCTTAAAAATAGATGACGTTTATTTTTCACCTAGAACATAATGTTCTTTAAGTGTCTAATTATAATAATAGTCTTATTTCATTCAGCTAGCGATGTCAACGCTTTGTTACTTGATATGTGGTCTGGTCATTGACTCAACATTTAGATGGATGTAGATTACTCGGTCATAATTCAATTGGCATTATGCCAGGTGTAACAATTGACGTTGACGAGGTTTTTATGTTGAGAAGGCTCCCGATACGTTCCGTACGCGACTGCAATGCGACCATTGTATCATAAAAGACTCGCCATAGTGACCCGATTCGACAATTTACTTTTTATGGGTCAACGTTTTTGGTTGCATTTAAATGACGAGACGAGCATACCGCTAACCTGATGGTAAGTGATACGACCATAAACAGTAGCAACTCCAGAACTTTGAATTACAAAATACTGCGTGGTACTCACGTGCGCTCGTCACTCTGAGATACATATACACTCACGCCTTTTATCCCCGAAGGGGTAGGCAGAGGCGCAACTAGTGCACCCACTTTTCGCTATTATTCCGTCCCATGATGTGGTAGGGGGCGAGCCTATCGCCATATCGGGCACAAATTCCAGACTCCGAGCTGATACTGAATAGAAAAACTTAATATCACCCTGAGATACCAGATGTTAAATCTCATAATGCCCAGTACTTACACTGGCTACAATATCGTCCAAACAGGAATACAGCAGTTCATGCACACTGCCGTTTGGCGATAGAAATAGATGATGCGGTGGTACCTACTCAGACGGCCCTTTGTATACGAGACCTACCACCAGTGTACATCAACTGAAAAAGGCGTAATTCTAAGGACCAAAGACATTATTGTAATGATTGAACCATCGTATTCTAAGACTCTTCATAGTGAATTAATTCGACATATTACTTTCTTATCAGCTAGTATACATCCAGTAAGGTAGGCTATCATAATTCTAGCGACCGTCGACGAAGGACTCTGCACGACATTTGTACTACACAGTACTTAATTCTTGACGCTAAAGTGAGTCGATAACCAACAACATCAAGTTGGTTTTGGTGCCAAGATGAAAACAAAGGACGTTTATATTAGCATAATTACAAAATACAGCATTTACTTTTCTGACTTGACTAATAAACTTCTATAACCTCGACTTCCCTCCTCCCTCCTTCCTCGACTTCTTCGACGTGACCCGAGCCACGTAGACCCTTAAACATTTTAGCAACTGCCAACTAGCATCTGCAATGCAATCGATACACAACAAAACAATGTATTGGATTACATACAATAGTTATTTGTTTTCTTTTTTATATGAGATCGCATTTCTCCTTTATACTATATACAAGATCAAGCATCTATAACTTACCTGTTTTTCAAAGACCCATCATTCTATCCAATAAAGTATATATAAATTCTCGGAATAAGATATAACGGAGAAGCATGATAAAACTTCAATAGAATATCAAGCCTTTAGAAACACGCAACTCATTCCTCTTTAGTAAATCCATCTCTTTGCTGATTTTGAGTCATTTCTACAAAGTTTTGTGATAAAATGTATGTAGCATTCATTTTTGATTGAATATAATCGGTAAAACGATTTTGTGATTACATGCAGCCAGTAAATTTTGTACATATTAAATTCATATAAACTTTTTTTTATAATTGCCAATGGGGCGAACATTTGGACTATTAAAATCTCATGCAACAGATACTCAAGTAGAAACAATAACGGGCAAAACCTTAAAATCCTTAAAAACTTCCGAAAAACTTCAATATTAGCGCCACTTTTGATGAGTTAGAAATTAATTAATTCTTTATTGAAGATGTCATAAATATTTGAAGTTGGGGCATACCCATTATTCAAAGTATTCCAAGCTCGACCTACTTCTAGCCATTAATTTAGAACGGCCTAGGTCATTTAGTTCTAGGTTTGTGGCGCTGTAAATGACGCACGTGTACCCATCTAATAGCACCTCGGCAGTTGTCCATTTTGAAATCTAGGCATGAATAGCCTAACTTTTAGGCTGTATTTTACTAGATTTAAGTTAATGTCGGGATACCATAATTTATTTTTGAATTCTAAATATACAGTAAATTTCCTGGGACGGGATTTGATATTACTATCATTATATATCCGATATTTGGTAAACCATGGTGTCATATCACCTACGTTAATATAGAATTTTGTATCAATCAGTTCATAAATATTTTTTTTCAACTTTGGAGTCCAAAATGCTTTAGTTCCTGATACGTTATAAAACTATTTAGTATGATCATAACTATGTGAAACTATTTTTATTTAATGAAACCAACAGAAACTACGTCACCACGTACAACTAGATCACCGGTGCACGTGTAAACATCATTTTAGATCTATTTATATTAAAAACAGACTCGTGCCCCAATTTAAATCAACAAAACATGACTTAGCCCTATTTCAAATTTATATGACTCGTGGCATACAATTAGGTAAGAAAGTATATCGAGATGTGAACGATTAGTGATTTTCAAATTGCATAATTATACTTATGCAGAGGTTTGTGCCCATTTTTCTGAACAGCAGTGACTTATTATCAGGTCTGTCACAAATTTATCTGCCTTCGAAAGTTATAAACTAATAGATATTATATAAATGGAATATCATTCATTCTAGTTTCTAATCATTTTGTAACAAACATAAAGTAATACAGATAGAAATAAAAAGTTATTATAAAGTATAACACAATCGGAAAGGATTCATTATCTCGTATTGTTTCTAAGTCGGATATCATTAACGTTGGACTTCCCGGTGAGTTCGAGGAAATTTTGCTTCCGCTTTACGGTTTAATTACGTATTTTTTCTTTTTTTTTACCTTCCCTGAAATCTGTTTTTGCTTAATAACGTTGTCGTGTAAAAACGACTTACACTTGATCTACTTCCGCGTTAATTGCTTCAAATTCTGATTTTATATCAAATATTTTGTTTGTATAAAATTATAATTTTTCGCCATAACCTATAGTACCCAAACCTCCGAGTACTGTAGACTCATAGATTTATTTTCAGATACAGCTTACAGATATTTTGTGACGGAGTAGAAAGTAAAAACCACGGCTGTATGGTATCCGCCCTGGTTAGTCTTGATAAGATTTCCGGCCTCAGTCATTCTACATTTTTTAAAACCATCTAAGGAAGCAGATCTCCATCTTTCTACATTATATTTCGACTTTAGTCACCACCAGGTAATGTCGTGTCCTCAAAAACCCTGACATCAACAACAGCATTATTCATAAGTGGCAAATCATTCTTTTAAACACCTTAAACACTTGTTTTGTCGTTCCCACAATCACTTCCTTTTGTTGACTTATTTAACTACTATATTAAATTAAACGCCCACCGTTCAATGTAAATGTGCAACATTCATAAATATTTACGTTCAGCCCACTTTAAATTATTCACTTAACTCATTCAATATGCCTACTATGAAACGAGTAAATTACTACAATTATTTTTGTGTACCAACATTTCCATACATTTCGTCTTTTCAGAGTTGTTTCTTTCATAAGAAATGTATTTATTTGTGTCAATGAAAGTTTTATATAGTTCTTCCGGTGTGGTTGTATCCTTTTCGTTCATTACATCTTTATGTAGCATCAACAAAGCCCTTTCCTTATTTGTCAGTTTGGAACCGACCGGCATAATTATGTTGACTAACGAGAGACAATTATCTCCCGTTAATAAACACTATCTAGACCCTACTCCCTCACCATTAGGTGGAGTATGGTGACTTTGCCGTGCCTGATTAAAAAAAGACTTTTTATTCATGATTCTATAGTATATCCTAATATTTTATAGTATTAAGTAAATGTGATAGATTTTGCTACTATCATCAAAAAAACAAATACATATTTCTCTAGATGTTGGAAGATATTTCTGACCTAAAATTTTCATACAAAATTTCACTCAAACTTAATTTACCTGGGCATTGAAAGAAGCATATCGGAGCCCACTGCTTTTAAGCAACTAGACCAACAAGGCGATATCAGAACAGACTGTCAAATTACTGTCATTGTTTTAAGTAAACACAATTTTTACATCAAGCTGTCATCAAGCTGCCATAAGAAAATAAAACAAGGCCACCATCAATTTAAGGTTTTCTGTAATGAGTAGCTTGGTAACTTAGCATGTACCGATTACATCACACGAAATCAATTATTGTTTCTTCAATAACCTCTCAGATTGTTATTTATGACTATTAAAATTCGTATTTACCTTTTTGATGTTGGTGTTTTTAAATACATTGAATGAGAATTTTGAAATATATTAAGAAATAACTTGCTTGCCTCTTACGAAAGTCTTTATAAATATCACTGCAAAATGAAATTACCTGATGTTATTCACAGATTATTTAATTTTCTAAAAGTGAAAGAATTTTGAAAATCGATTCAGTAGTTAAGATATTACTTCCTACAAACAAATTCAAAATCAAACTTTACCTCTTTCCAATATTAGTATATATTTTATTGTCTAGTTTTATGAGTGTACTGCTACCCAACAATAGCGTCTAAAAAGTGATCCGCCAAACCAGATCTTGGTCCAATTATTCCAGTTCCAGCCTTCATAGGTCATCGCTCGGTCTAAGCGAGATTCTTCTAGTTCTTTTACTTTTCTAATCAACTCAGCATTTCCAACTAAAGCATGCTACATTTTTAATTTCCTACTTATGCTTCATTATTATTATATTATTTTAATCTTGTATCCGTTTCTATTGATCAGAATATAGGTCAATTTTACACCCAAGCATGTTTCAACCCATAAATATGTATCGAATTTGTTTATAGTATTTTGGACATAAATTCTCTTAAAGTACAAATTTATGCCATTTTCCTAACGTAAAACGTTTGTTGTTCATGACTGGGTAAGTCAGTAATATCCGAGAAATTGTTCCAATAAAACACCTTGTCGCATACCGCGGGTTTCTTTCTTAATTTTTATGACTTCTCGTGGTAACCCTTTCAATTACCTTTTATGTACGCCAACAGGGAACGCGGTATTGCGCGATGATTTATGACTGGTTATTCTTGGAATTTATAGTGGCAACCCTGGTTATAGGTCATGGGATATTGTCCCGAAAATGCAGGAGGAATTTTGAGATGATTGATGTGTTGCAATTGCAAGGATTTATTTTTTCTGAGAAAACCCAGTCATGATCTCTATACTCTTAAAATAACTGGATCCCAAAACATGATTTTCGCAAAAAAAATCACTGAAAAAGTAAAGCTTACAGAGTAATTAAGTCACTTCCTACCAAAAAGGTCAGACGACATTTACAAGGCAATTCACACAGTTCGGCTCAACTCAAATTTCGAACCAAAAAATAAGCCAGTTGTAAAGTTAGTCAACTGTCAGCTGCTTGTTTTGAATTATTTTTGAATGTGTTCGTTCCGAAACGACGTTGAGTTGGTTGGCCAGTTCGTTTTTTATTTCAATTCCACGTATATTATGCAGTTTGTGTTCGTATTTTGAAATGTTTTTGAAAAGAATATTAAAAAGTTGGCGCGTGCAACCAACAACGTTGTTAATTTTTTTTTGTGTTATCATTACATGAAAAATCGTATGTTCCGCTTTTGACCGCATTCACATTGAGATACCTGGGCGTTTGATGCAGTTGCCGACCATAACAATATTTCGATTTTTACGCTGGCTGTAATTGCTGCTTTTTGTGAAAAATATTTACATGTCAATGTAGTTTGGATTACGATTGAAACATTACTCTGAGTATTGTTATTGTATGGTGCGTTATTTATTTTAAACGAATAAGATGGATGGATAGTCAAACGCTAAGCGAAGATCTCACGTCGTTTGACTGAAGCATATTAAGGTTTGCCCATCGGCCCACCTGGATTGAAAATAAAATATTGCGTTGGTGGCATCGTTATTCGCTTCTAGGTACGTTATTTTTTGCTTTAGTCCATTTTGGCATGCCGACTCGTAGATTCTTATGATACGCTAACGTTCACATGATTAACTTTGCTCGTCACAGTTTAAAAATCAACAAAATATTATAAAGATTATAAAGCCGTGTTCACCTACCTAAACATACAATCGAACCGCAGTCATTTTAAATATTAATAAATCACCCATCAGTAAACACAATTAAAACATCAATAAAACACCAATCGCATAGAAATAATGACATAAGATTACGTCAAGAGTGACAGCTGTCAAAACACTCCACTCCAAGATGGCGGCGGTGCATACCAAAAACAAAATGCAGCAACAATGACATTTCGTCACCGTGACATCTGGCGGACGCCTACAGTCTTACGTAATCGTGTGAGTTTTGACTTTGTTGTTCTTAGACCATTTGAGGTTGTGGACTGTGGTCTGTGCGAGACATTTTTAGGTCATTCTTGATAGTTTTGGCACCTTTATGTCTAGGACGCATATTAGATGATATGAAGTACATTTTATAGTTACTGAGGAAACTTTGGACTTAAGTGTTTACTAGCAAGTTCTAATAAACATAACTCATTAATTTTATCGGCTAGAGTAACTATTCGCATTTTGAATCTCGTTCAAAAGTATCAATAATGTAGTAAATATTCTAACTCTTCCAACTTAACCTTGCTTGTTCAATGTTCCTTTATTTTGCGCTATGGTGTAGCTAACGATGAGCTAACGTTAAACGACAAATCGGTGAGACGCTTCCCAAAACGAGATAAAAAATGTGCTATCCAAAACATGTCTAGTGTCTCTATATTGGTATTATTAGGATCTACTTTATTTTAATCAATATGTATCTTAGCGTCCAATTAAATTTTTACACCTCTATGAACAGCAGAAAAATAAGTTACGAAATTATTTTAATCAACTGGCCCTTATCGCGTCTCAGGCGTAAAATTACTTAAGTCTTGTGCGGAAGCGAAATTAGGTTACAAATATTTGTAATGCTTTTCATGCCACCGCATGACGCAAGTACTTTTTAAAGCTTCAAAACTATAAAGATTGAAAATCCAGGTGGATGTGACAGTGCATGATAAAAAACAATGGTTTGGTGCCTATAAGGATTAAAAGAGCGACTTAAGACCAGCAGAATATACGAAAAGCGATATGAAAAAAAACATTAAAAAACATAATGTGCAAAATGAAAAGTTTTTAAGAAGTAAATTATCTCATAGTAAGAATGCTAGAGTCTAACAAGGATGCCTTGCGGTAGCAATAAAATTTTAAGATGAATAGTAATGCTCAAGAATTTAATTTAAAACATTAAATATGTGTTGTAGTACACAACATTTAAATAATAATTAACTTACATCTAGAAGTATGCCACAAAGATGAGCTATATTAAATAACACGGGAAGGCCTTCTAACATCGTTAACGCTGATAGAAAAAAAAAAGAGTGAGATTCTAGGATTAAGCCACCTAGTCAAAACAAATATATAAGAAAAGAACTGCTAGAAGAGATTAGAATAGAAACATTTGAAACTTGTTTAACATCTCTTTTATATTTTAAACTCTCAAAAGACCTGGAAAAGACGTTTCTCCAAACTCTGCTCCATATCCTTTCCCGTACAATACAAAACCAACTGCTCGAATAGTCATCTAGTCTACGAATTTGACATTTCATACATTGCATCTAAACATGCCAGTATCAAGTTTACTATCAAGTCCCTTGACAGCGAAGATTGATGACGTTATCGCTGCGTCCGTTGTGACGTCACTATTGTGTTGTACTAGTGGTGCTTCTTGGAGGAAACAATAGAGGTCAATTTTGTGTGATTTGTGATCTTCCAACTTGTTTTATAGTTTGGTTTTTATATGATGGAAAGGATATATTTTGTACACATTTACATAGTAATCATCATTAAAAATCGTAATATTGGCTTTATTCTGATAGTTTATTTGCGGAGTTAATGGGTGTACACTGGACATCTCGGACGGTAGGCCGTCATAAATCTTACGACTCTCCGGGGACTCAACTTATCTAGACTTTGTATAAAGAATGAAAATATAAAATACACACAAATATCGGCACCCACTTTTCAATTATACCGTGAATTTGAAAAATTAGAACTAAAAAAAAATGGAAAATTATGTTTTTTACTATTTTTCCTTTCATGGATATGCTATAGATAGGGTTTGCTTAGAAAAACTTGTGCTAAGAAAGAGTATGTTTTGCAATAATCGCTCTTATATCTGCAGCCACTATACATAGATTACCGTTAAATTGATTAATTGTAAAATATTTTTCGATAGTAACGTTCCTAGTCACTGAGTTCTATTTATCCCGTTTTATGGCACAACATGTAATAGTCACTGTCAAATTCAGTATAATCAATGTATTTAAATAATTATACAAGCAAATAATACTGTATTGAATTGGTCCCTTACTGTTACTGCAGTGACGTTATCTAGTGTGCTGGTTCGGAGGACCATTGTGACGTCGCGCATTGTGCTAGTTTTGACGTTGAAGTAAAGTGCTTTTATTCCAATGTAGGACATGGGTTCTGTATGGAATTGGAACGTATTATTTTGTATATTGGTGATATTATAACTTGTTATGGATCAATTGGCGATTGCGTCAGACGAGTTTATTTGTTTTTGCTTGAACTGCTTTTGGATAACTTTAGCAGTATTATAAAATACTGGCGTCTTTTTTTGTACAATGTGTGCTCCAATAAACATTTCACAGAAGGACATAGACTTGTATCAGTATACTTAAGAGCTCTAACGACCATAAGTAGGTCATCTCAATGGGGATCATAAGACACATCTGTTCACATTTTAATATAGGACACATCGTAAAAACTGTAGACGAACGTTTTTATGTCTGAAGCTAAAAATAATTGTTTAAGGAACAATGTATATCTATTGATAATGCATAATAATATATTTCTAATTACAATATCGGGCAGTTATAAAACAATATATAAAAAAGTAAACTGTATTTCTTTTTTAAAAATACAATATCGATCATCAAACTGGCCAGTAAATGAACTGAATAAAAAGCCAAATACAAAGAAAAATCTCGGCAACGTCCGGTAAGCTTAAAATTGTTATCTTCATTGTTTGAAATAATAATATCCGATCTGTAACATTTCATCATGTACTTCCACGCGTTTTTAAAACCACACGCATGGTCCCTACAACTCTTTGTCATAAATTGTTTGCGTATATGTACTACAGTAGTCAATATATCGCTCTCTTTCTAGATCGGTCGCTAAAAACCTCGAAGCAAAGAATGCGTGCGTGGTTTGAATGTTGATATGGGAATTGTTAAGGCAGAGCATCATTGAAAACATAATCATAGTCTTTTAATATATTAAGAACTTGAGATATTTTTTAAGTCAGTGCTAACTTAGAGTTATTGCATATATTTTGTTTTATACTATCAATTTCGACTGCCTCGGTGGCGTAGTTGTATTACGGTACCACTGCAATGCTGAGGTCTCGGGTTCGATCCCTGGGCAGGGCACAGTGGTATTGGATTTTTCTATTCAGAATCAGCCCGGAGTCTGGAATTTAAGCCCGAAATGGCGATAGGCTCGCCAGCTTCCGTCCCATGATGTTATCACATCATATACGCACGGGGAAAAGTGGGTGCATTAGTTTCGCCTCTGCCTACCCCTGCGGGGATAAAGGGCTTGAGTATGTATGTATGTACCAATTTCGATCACTGCTTTTGAAAATCGTCAACTGTTCCTTAATCTTAGGCTTATGCTTAGGTTATGAGGCTTGTCATAGGCGATGATTACGTACCTTCAGAGGACTCCATTCCCATTTGTGGAATTTAGAAAATTTTTCTTCAATTATTCTTCACAAATGACAGATTTTATTTGTATCTGGATACTGAACGGTACACATAACACAGCCATAGTTGTTTGCTCTGAGCCTCTCAAGAGTGGTATTCCGGCGTTGCCATTATCAGTGTGAGTTTTTAATTTGAACTGCACGGACCGGCATAATTAACTAAAAGTTAGTTCGTAGCACATATGTGGAGCCATAATAAAAAGAGAAACACTCAAGTTTTACATAAATCAATCCCTACTAAATTAAGCAAGACCTCGTAACGAGAAACGGTGATGAAACCGCCTAATCGACTAACAAGTAAATACTCAACTAATTCAACATCTTCGTAACTTCAGTGTTGTGCAAAGTAATGGAGCGGATCATTAACAGACAGTTGGTCCGCTACCTGGAAGATCATTCGTTGATCAGCGATCGTCAATACGGCTTTCGGTCGAAACGGTCAACGGGTGACCTTCTGGCGTACGTGCTACATTGCTGGGGTGAGGCGATGGATAAGCATGGCGAGGCTTTAGCCGTGAGTCTCGACATTGCTAAGGCATTTGATAGGGTCTGGCATCGTGCCCTTCTCTCCAAGCTTCCGGCATATGGGCTCCCCGACAACTTGTGTAAATGGATCTCCAGCTTTCTGCATGAGCGTAGAATGCGTGTTCTCGTTAACGGACATGCTTCGCAGCTCATGTCAGTTAATGCTGGGGTCCCCCAAGGCTCGGTGCTTTCGCCCACCCTGTTTATTTTGCATATCAATGATATGCTATCCCTTGGTAGCATTCATTGCTATGCAGACGACAGCACGGTACATGGGCGATATTGCTCTGGGCCACCCAGTAGCCGGGGAGTCACCGATAGGCAGCGTGAGAATCTGGTCGTCGAGCTCAATCGGACTTTGGATCTTGTATCCGAATGGGGTATATCCAATCTGGTTGAGTTCAACGCCAAGAAAACTCAGGTGTGCGCGTTCACGTGTAAAAAATCCCCGTTTTTGCCCCTCCCTAATCTTCAGGGTACTCCACTTGCAATGCGGAATGGCCTCAATATCCTGGGTATGGATTTGCGCTGCGATCTGAATCCAAGGAATCACATCGAGAGTGTAATATCTGCAACATCCCGCAGGGTCGGAATTCTAAACAGGGTGCGGAGGTACTTCACGCCCGGTCAGCTCTATCGTTTATATAAAGCGCAAGTGCGGCCGGGTATGGAATACTGTTCGCATCTCTGGGACGGTTCCGCAAAATACCTGCTCGATGCCTTGGATGGATTGCAGCGACGGGCTATCCGCATTGTAAATGATGCAGACGTAACAAAAAGTTTGGAGCCACTGCAGCTGCGCCGCGACATCGCCTCGCTCAGTGTGTTCTACCGTCTGTATCATGGTGAGTGCTCTGAAGAATTGTTTAACCTTATCCCCTCCTCTCCTTTCCTAAACAGAACCACGCGTGCTGGCTTGCGGAACCCACAGCTTAGTGGTCTGTTCCATCCCGGCTCGAACCAAAAGGTTCAGTAATTCATATTTCTGCCGCACCATTAAGCTGTGGAACAGTTTGCCAGCGTACGTGTTCCCTCCTTCCTACGACTTAGGGTCCTTCAAGCGGAGCGTGAAGAAGCAATTAAGCAGGCCGGCATAATTGTGCCGACCGACCAGGGATGTTTATCTCTTGCCGGTCGACACAACTTTTTGGGCTTCACTACATTTACCATCAGATGCAGTGAAGCCACTTTGTCGAGCCTAGGATAAAAAAAAAAAAAAAAAAAAAACTCCATTCCCATTTGTGGAATTTAGAAAATTTTTCTTCAATTATTCTTCACAAATGACAGATTTTATTTGTATCTGGATACTGAACGGTACACATTACACAGCCATAGTTGTTTGCTCTGAGCCTCTCAAGAGTGGTATTCCGGCGTTGCCATTACCAGTGTGAGTTTTTAATTTGAACTGCACGGACCGGCATAATTAACTAAAAGTTAGTTCGTAGCACATATGTGGAGCCATAATAAAAAGAGAAACACTCAAGTTTTACATAAATCAATCCCTACTAAATTAAGCAAGACCTCGTAACGAGAAACGGTGATGAAACCGCCTAATCGACTAACAAGTAAATACTCAACTAATTCAACATCTTACCACGCCTAAATTTACACAAATCTTGAGGGAAATTTAAAAACGAGCGGTCATGTTTGCTCAGATGTCAGGCTGCGCCTTAAGGTCAATTGTCAGTGACATACCGTTTGACTTGTACGCATATGAGTCAGTATTGTCAGATATTTGTGTTTCGACATATTTATGGTGTCAAATATGGTTGGGTTACAGTTTTAGAGGCAACTATTTTTTTTTATTGTATCGCAACTTAAGTTTTAGCAATCATGTGCGTTGACTTAAACTCGTTCATGGTTGTACCTAAAGGATTTATATGTCAGGTTAGTAATATAATAAAAGAGTAATACGTAATAATAGTAGATCATAGTGATAGTTTTTGACCGGCTTTTGATACTTCCATAATACAAATTTACTGACGAGCCAGTTTACTTGCCATAGATTTAAATATGTTTTACTTTTTAGATTCTGTACACGAATGCTGACCGGTCATGCATTCGATATCTCAATTTGAAATTCGAACCGTTTCATCAAAACTACATCAACGTTTCGGACATCCATCATTTAAAATTCGAACTCTTTTATAACAACAAAGCTTTTAGTTATTACAAATTAATTAAAATGTAGTTGTTTGAAGTACATATTAAAGAAACTTGTGTTATCTTCATTCAGTAATGAACACACGGCATTGTTTACGTGACTAATACGTCTAGAGGCAGTTTATTTAAACTTATTGTTGTCTATGTATTTACATTATATTTGTACATTTGTTTTGTAATAATAGTTTTTATAATAATAGTATTTATAGAAATTGTCAAGTTTGTTTTATTTCCATCATCTGATATTGAGATCACAATCAAAAATATTTTTTGCTGTAAACATATTTAAAGAAATGTTGATGACACTATTATAATATCTATATTAAATATAATCTAATTCTAACAGTAAAAATGATTGGATAATGTTATTATACTTAATAATGGACTAGGTTTTTCTAAAAATAATAAAAAGTAACTGAAGCTAAATACGTAATTCCCAGAATAGTGTTAGATGCTACAAATCTCACTTTGAGAACTGATACTGAGGCTTATTCGGAGCTATAAACATTTATTAGTAGTGAACCTATAGCTTTGAAGATATTACGAGGAATTCAATCCTACTAATCCCTGATAATACTCATAAAAACAAAATAGAATATGATATAGAGGAAAATGAAAGCGAAATTAAATTTTGAGACAATATCCTCATTTTGTTTGGTGTAGGCACAGTGTACAATATCTTTACAGCAGAATATCTTCATACAAACGGTCGGAACGCGAGTGATACCTACGCGCCTCGAGTTTAGTACAAATTAGGTACACAAAAAGTCGTGATTGCGCCGCAGTGAAGAACGAACGGTGTGATGGTTTTGTAAGCAGTAAGCGTGCATTTTGTGAATATTTGAATTAAATAAGTACTTAATATGCCAAAGAGCAATTATGGACTATATTGTTCTGTTTTTTGTTGCTTGAATTCTTGTCCATGTGTGCCAAAAGTATCTTTAATTAAACTTTTTTATACTATTAAATTTAACAATAAATATTTCGTACGTTTCAGTCGAGGCGCAAATATTTTTCAGTCAACACAACATTTATTTTAATTGAACAATTCTTATTTGATTTGTTAAATAATATATTTTACAATATCAGAACTACAAAGAAACTCAAGTATCTTAGATTAAATGAAAATTCTGTAGACGGGCAGCCCATTCGCGTTTTAACGAACCGCGTGGCTATAGGTAATTATTTCAAGGATACGCCCGAGTCAGAGTACTTTTAGATAGTTTTACTTTGGTTTCGGTTAGCGCCTACGTCTTCGTTTGTTAGTCAGTGTCAGTGGCTAGGATGTGAAAAGAAAGCACGATGCGTCTCCGCTTCGTTTTATTGTGATTGGTTGAGTGACTGACGTATCGGTATTTTGATGTTTGTGATTGGTCAAGAGACCGACACGTCAGTCTCTCAACCAATCACAATAAAAGGAAGGGGAGACGCATCTTGTTTTCTTTTCACATCCTAGACCCACTGATGTTAACTTTAAGTGAAGGTATGGCTTCGGAGATAGTGATTTAGAATCCTATTAATAATCTCGCCATCTTCAGTATATATCACATACACTGTATATCACAACACTAATTGAGTAACTATATTATAACTCACTTTTTCGGACTCCGTATATCGAAAGATGCAACCTTCATTTGCCATCATATTCTCAAATGCACTATCTAAATCACATATATAATTTCTACCAGACAAGATTAATTTGGAGTGTCATAAAAATTATCGTATTCCCACAAGTTTAAAGGCAAGTGCTTAAGTTCAAGGTTCACTATATTTATACTGATGCGATAAAATCACGCAATCAATCACGAGGCGCGCCTTCCAGTCCTTAAGGCTTGCTGCACACTGTACAGAATTATTGATGCAAAAATTAATATCTGTAATTATAATTTTTTAAATGAATTCATTTTATGCTTTATTTTTATGACATTTAGTGTGGGGACGCGACAGATTTTCAGTTGCAAAATGATTTCATCTAAAATTCCCTCTGCAGTTAAGAATAGCAAACTCTTGTATTGCTTGACGTTAACTTGATACGTAAATCGAACCCAAAATTTCCTAGTCTTTTCATAGTTGATGACAATGATGATCATAGAAGCTATTTCAATATTTATACCTGAACGGCGAAATGATTGTTCTGCCCTGATGGTAAGCGGGGAGAGATCCAGATGCAGTCTTACATGGGCCACTACAGCTGACACTCATTATGTACGGTGGTCGCTATCCGGCCATATAAAGAATATACCCTACCACCAGCATTTCTATACTATAATATTATAAAGAGGAAAGACTTGATTGTTTTTAATGGATAAACTCAAAAACTACTGGACCGATTTTGAAAATTCTTTCACTAATAGGAAGCTACATTATTCCTGAGCGATATAGGCTATTTTTTATTGCAAGAGAATATTTTTATCCCGGAAAAACTTTTTCACGCGGGCGGAGCCGCGAGCACCAGTCTAGTGTTAAATAAAAATCTACTTTTAACACCCAGTTGATCATGCATTGCGCAAATAAATTAAAAACATTTTCAATATAAAGAAAACGTGTTTTTCCATTTGTGAACATCTTCCGCTTCGTGCACTCACTGTTCAATATTTTGTATTTCATGCGTGAATCGAGTGGTTTCATATATTTTATACTTAAATGATTATTTTTATAGGATACTAACCTTTGCTCGTGGCCCCACTTGTAGGAATCATTTATTTTAGATAATCCTTTACTAGCAAATAAATAACGGTCATATTCAAAAAGATTGATTTATACCTTAACAAACCCACTAATTGAAGCTGAACATGCGAATGTGCGTTTGTACTCGTTTATGATTAATATTATTATTATTTTTTTTTTTATTGCATTGAATGGCGAGAATAGCATGCCGTTCACCTGATGGTAAGCGATACGACCACCCATAAACAGTAGAAACACCATCCAGCACCTTGGGTTACAAACTACTGTGTGGCATTCCACTGCGCTCGTCATTCTGAGACATAAGATGTTTCTCATTATGCCCTGTAGTTACACTGACTGCAATGCCCTTCAAACCGAAACACAACAGTGCATAAACACTGCTGCTTGGCGGTAGGCATAGACATTGCGGTGGTAACCACCCAGACGTACTCTTACATATGAGACTCCTACCACCAGTATTGAAAAATAAATACAATGAATTATTGATGATTCCTTTGTTCCTTAGCAAATATGTACATCTATATATACTTAATGATTTGTACTGACCACTCGTCCATCAATTTGAATTGAACTCCCACGTCCAGCCTATGATGTCAGAGATGTACAGATGCCCAGGATTTTTCCTCACACACTTGAGTTATTTATATACCACCTTAACCATTTTAAAGGATAGAGCGGGTCGTATTTTAACTAAGGTCATGCGCCGACAACTTTTCAATCACTGTCAAGTTAGCCTTACCGACTTCAGACCTAAAAACAGGCAAATATATCAGACAGGTAAAGTCCCTTAATATATAAATAGCTTCTAGCTAAAATACACTATTTCTTAAAATGCATCTAGTTTCTCAACTTGAGCCATAAGATTCAATATTTTCTGGAATTCATCAATAATTTCGTACAGTTACGACGACATACATCGCCAGACTTTGTGTAAGGTCATGCGTCCATTTTCTCGTCTAACTGTATGTCATTGTTGATACACTTTTGTTATCCAATGGGCTAGGAACGGTCACCGCGATCCGAAGATATCCGATTTGAGAGGCGATATTTTACTGTCGTTGAACAGAACTCGCAGATGTCGTGAGATAGTCACGTAGTCGGGCCATTAATTATGTTCCTATTTCAAACAAGCCAAGCTGTCAGTAATTTCGTAACGCCAATTTGACAGTGAAAGAGAAGCTGTAGAATGTAGAGGTATGGCTTGTGGCGTATGTTATAATACAAATTTATAAATTTGGTTAACTAAATAAGAAAGCTTATTTTTGGAATTGTTTTGGGAAGGTAATTTGGGAACACTAATCATGAAACAATTTATGTTGTCACTACATGGAACTTTTGCTATGATTTTGGATATCTCATATCAAAGATAATCTGATAACTAGCATGAATTACGCCATTGTTTATTATATTACGACAAGTAAAGGGATTCTTAAATCCATATAATATTTTGTATACCTAATGTATATTAAGATGTTTGAATAAATGTATACATAGATTAACCATAGGTACAGTCGGAAAAGTGTATGCTCGACCATCTTAACGTTCTAAATGTCGCTTGATCGTCGTCTGTTAGCAACATGCAACTAAAATAGACAATAAGAGTTATCTCCTGTTTCTTTGTACAGTCAGCCTCATAAGTAGTTGAACAAATTCAAAACTTCAAATCGCCTCTACACTTTTGTGTTCTTATAAATTTTCGTTTTCTCTTCACAAAAATAAAATTGACTTTACTTTACACAAAGACAAAATAATGTTTGAATTGAATTGAACTTGTTCAGATACTTATGTGGCTGCCTGTACAGCTCCGAAACAATCGCATCTGCTTGAGAAAATATGAAAAATTAGCGTTATATCCTGAGAAAATGAACTAGCACCAAATTCGGTGATTGTATAAGCAGAGTGGAATAAAATATCTTCTGAAAATATTGAACAAGATATACTCCGACCGTGTCATGTCAACAATAAATGATGGCACACTTCTGACATAAATGTCAAAGATGTACTTTCCCATATAATTTGCGATAATTATAGCGAACAAATAAACAGATACGGCAAGATATTCATCTCAACAAGGTCGTTAAATTATCGTGAGGAAATGTCAAAAATGAACATGGTATTTATAAACATTTCTGTATTTGCAACTGAATTCATCATTTGTGCGTCTTCTTGTAGGTTCTTGTTTAGTGAGACTCTAAAAGAATGATGAATGAGGATTTACTTCTTTACATATTTTTACTAGTTAGAATTCCAACATTTAGACACCACTCAAACGCTCTACTCTTCCTTGGAGCATTAATCTAATAGAAATATAGGTATAGAAGAAGTAGGACTGTCTCGGTGGCGTAGTTGTATTACAGTACGACTGCAAAGCTCGGGTTCGATCCCCGGGTCGGGCAAAGTGACATTGAGTTTTTCTATTCAGTATCAGCTCGGAGTCTGGAATTTGTGCCCGATATGGCGATAGGCTCGCCCCCTATCACATCATGGGACGGAATAATGGCGAAAAGTGGGTGCACTAGTTGCACCTCTGCCTACGCCTTCGGGGATAACAGGCGTGAGTGTATATGTATATGTATGTAAGAAGTAGGAAGAGGAAAGGTATTCGTCAACATTATACAAGACAGTTCCTCACACTAGTTGACGTCATTCTTCAAAAATTCAATATCATCATAACAAATTACTTCATATTGTAATTGCTAAATACTCGATCGTCCCACAACGCTGTTTGAACAAATATTTGCTAATTGTACAAATATTTTAATGATTTGAAAACGTTGCGTCATTTACACTTAAACAGCTAAATATAAATATTGAATCAATTGTATGATAATATTGAAATGTTTTTATAAGTTTACACACTTAATAATTGCACGATCAAGTTACTGGCCTGGTGAAAATCGTCACTGTTATAAGATTACTAAATACTTTATTATGGCGACTAAGTGACCCCAAATCACCTGATGTTAAATGAAGTGAATAAGAAAAACGTCGACTAGCAAGGGACGTTGTATCTCTTGATGCCCGGAATAATTTTGAGATTAGTTCACATTAGGCACCTGTAAAAGACCCAATTTATTTTGGTAAATTTGTGTTACAAAAATAACAACCATAATAAAATAAACGCTTTCTCAGCAAATGTTTTGAATTTAACATAAGCTGACGTTTAACCTTTTAATAAAAATAATCCTCAATAAAAGCGACCCACGCGTTCGTAAATTTTTAGCTTTGTTTTCTTGTTAAATGTATTTGAAAAACTTAGTTGTTTTCTTTGAAATACATTCGAATTGTAAACACGGAGTTATGGACGTGGGAAGGGATTTCGGTCGTCTGTTTCTACTAATTGTGTTGGTGGTAGCATTAATTTATAATTTGTATAAGATACCGTCATAATTTCACCGAATAAAGTTTTGATTCTTGGTGATTTCATTTCTGTCCTGAATCATAATCCTGGATACTTACATATATATACATATACACTCACGCCTGTTATCCCCGAAGGGGTAGGCAGAGGCGCAACTAGTGCGCCCACTTTTCGCCGTCATTCCGTCCCATGATGTGATAGGGGGCGAGCCTATCGCCATATCAGGCACAAATTCCAGACTCCGGGCTGATACTGAATAGAAAAACTCAATATCACTTTGCCCGACCCGGGGATCGAACCCGAGACCTCAGCTTTGCAGTCGTACTGTAATACAACTACGCCACCGAGGCCGTCTCTGGATACTTATCTAACGAATTATGCGAGTTATTGAGATTATTAATCATATATTATTTTATTTGCTGTATTAATTAATTGTATCTATTTTCTGAAATATTCGAACTGAACTTCAAATATATTGGTAGAGTGAAATGGTTATTATTTTCTATTTTAAGTAACTCCGTAATTATCAACTTATTTGACTGAACCTTCGTGTTCCAACTTCCAAGCAATGACTCCCAAGATCCAAAAAGTTAACTATCCCAAACGAACGCCTAACGGTTCACATTGCGCAATCGTTTTTGCCATGGCTAACAGTAAACCCCTTTGTTTGAATCTGGTTAGACAGATAAACATCGTTGTAAGCGGAGCGCATCAAAGATTCGACGAAACTATTTGAATTGAAAACTCCCACATTTCATGTATCTCGATGAAAAATCTTATTCGTGTTTGTAATAATAGGTACTTTGTTATTTTTTGTCTTGTTAATGAAATATTGGAGCTGTATTGTGATAAAGTTTAGCTTCGACTGGTATGGTATTTGTAAATTGAATCTGTTTCAAATTCTAGAAGTATTATATCTATTTCATTCTTTTGGTCGATCGAATCTGTCTTCATCAGATCTGTTATAAATAAATTGTTTAGATTACATGCTTTATGATTATTTATAATTATATTTTCTCCGGATAAAAAGTAGCTTATTTTTCTCGCTGATAATGTAACTTTATATTGATCAAAGAATTTTTAAAATCGGTTCAGTAGTTTCGGAGCCTATTTATTTATTTATTTATTGTTATAAGGTACACCAACAGCACTACATATTATAACATTAAAATACAGTAAAACAATAAGGTACAACATCTGATATGTATGCTACTTATAGGTGTACACAGCATTCACCACAGATAACATATTTAAATTAAAAAAAAATCAAAACAAAAATTTAAACATTAAAAGATCAAAGCGTAATATTAAGAGATAGAGGATAATACGAAGTACTAATATTATGACATTATGAAATAATAATTGTATGCATTATAAGTAGATCCTATTCAATGCAAAGAAACATCTTTTCTCTTTATAATATTAGTATAGGAAATCTTTAAGTATAATATTCAAACTTGACTCGTCAATCCCCACTACGGACGCCAGCGTCCGAGTATATATGGTTTCCCCATACAACGTATATATATAAGCTTGGTTTGACGGGTTAAAATATAGATTATAAACTTGAATGTTATCACATAAAATCTGCTTTGTCTAACATAAAATAAAAAAATAATAGAAGGTTAACAACCAACCTTCATTAAGACGAAAGGCGACCGCTGGAAAAGGAAAGAATAGCATTATAATTTTCTTTGGATACTGGTTTTCTAGCTCTTTATAATGTTCTAAAGCCGCACCCAGTACCGGAGGGTAGGTCTGAAGAGATACCTACGCGAAGTAAGTACACAAACTCTAGGGAATATAAAAAATAATTGTGAAAATTATATTACACATTTAAAACAAGAATATGAAAACTAACCAACATTGTATTCTAAAAGTCCTTTTAGCACCTGTTTACATACAAATGTGCAGCGCAGACAGCACCAAGCAGTAACAAGAAAGATCTTGACAGGTTAAAAATACTGTGTGCACGGCATCTAGCAACAGCAAATTGCAAATTCAATTCTTCTTTAGTAAAATTACATTTGACACGTGGTTAATACATCCATTTGGATCTGATGAAGCTATAATGATCTAGTCCTCTTACGGTTGTGATTTTTTTTTTAAGGTTATTACGGTTTTAATTTTAGTGTGTAGATAACCAACGACTATTTCCTATCTGATTTGCTTATGGCATGTCTTTGAATAACATTTTCGTTTTCTTGAGTCTATTTGTCATTGCCTCGGTGGCGTAGCTGTATTACGGTACGACTACAATGCTGAGGTCTCAGGTTTGATTCCCGGATCGGGCAAAATTGGGTTTTTCTAATCACTATCAGCCCGGAGTCTGGAATTTCTGCCCCCATATGGCGATAGGCTCACCTCCTATCACATCATGTTACGGAATACGCACGGCGAAAAGTGGGTGCACTAATGGCGCCTCTGTCTACCCCTTCGGGGATAAAAGGCGTGAGTACGCGTATTTGTCAGATACACTCGGGAACAGTTCTGATTACTTACTTCTACTAAAATTATGGATATTTTGTGTAACTGTAAGCTGTAAATCGATACTTTTATTTTCATTACGATTAATATACCCAAATATCTGTATGGGAAAGTCAACGATTATTTCCTGTTTGATTACTACTAGTGCTTCAACGTTTTTTTTCTCATCTTGCGTCTTTTGGGCGTATACACGACACGACCCGTTTCGTTTCATTGGGATTGGTTGAGAGACTAATACGCAATCTCAAAAATGAGTACAACAGCCAGCAAATACGCCAAAACGAAAAAAATCCAAGAAAACTATGGAAAGTTATCAAAACTATTTATGATCCTACATCCTCCAGAAGAGATGTACCAAAACTATTAGATGGAACGCAGGACAACAAAGATACACTGAACAATCTTAATTCATACTTCGCCAACGTAGGCAGGAAACTAGCTGAACCTACACTTGTAAATCTTTCTGAGACACAAGACTCTCTAGCCAGTAAACATAGGCCGCCCAAGACATCCCCTACCTCCTTCTTCCTGCAGCCAACTGATAAGAACGAAATCGACAAATTTATATCGCAGCTCTGTGACAATAGTTCTCCAGGCCCCGACAAAGTCACTGTACGGCTTATTAAAAAAGTTAAAAAATATATAATCCCCCCTCTTACCCACCTAATTAATCTTAGTTTACTATATGGAAAGTGTCCGGAACAATGGAAGTTAGCTGCTATTAGTCCAATACATAAATCTGGCCCTACAGATCTACCAGAAAATTACAGACCTATAGCACTCCTGAGCATTCTGTCAAAAATTCTTGAAAAAGTTGTCAATACACGTCTTATCAACTACCTCGAAGCACATAATCTGTTATCGGAGAGGCAATATGGTTTTCGACGGGGGAAATCCACAGAAGATGCAGCCACTTCCTTGGTAAATCAAGTCGCTGCAGCTGTTGATAAGGGTTTATGCTGCATCGGCATATTCTTGGATCTAGCCAAAGCGTTCGACACGATCTCCTCTAAATTACTGCTCAAGAAACTGGAAGCTGTCGGAATAAGAGGTATCCCCCTA
Source organism: Lapara coniferarum (assembly GCA_949316025.1). Taxonomy (NCBI): domain Eukaryota; kingdom Metazoa; phylum Arthropoda; class Insecta; order Lepidoptera; family Sphingidae; genus Lapara; species Lapara coniferarum. Next base: position 23,150,163 of record OX438932.1, read on the forward strand.
GACTGGTTTAGTAGCTACTTATCTGGTCGTTATCAATACGTTAAAGTTGGCGATCACTGTAGTCAGCGACTTCCTACTAATTTTGGCGTTCCACAGGGCAGTCTGCTTGGTCCCACGCTATTTGTTATATACATTAATGATATTCTCGAACTGACCCTTCATAATGCTTCTATAATATCGTACGCTGATGATACTGCAATCATACTCCACGCGCAGGACTGGGAACAAGCTTATCTCTACGCGGAAATAGCACTTACGAAAGTGGTCCAAAGCCTAAACCTAAACCTGCTCACTTTGAATGTTAAAAAATCCAAATACATTGCGTTTCATAAAACTTGCGTCTCAAACCCTACACGGCATGCGTTACTGAAGCTTCATTCTTGTTCCTTTAACGACTTTAACATCCAGCCGAGTTGCAACTGTGAAGCTCTAGAACGCACTCGACAAATCAAATATCTCGGAATAATAATCGACGAACACCTCTCCTTCAAAGACCATATACACTACATCTCGAATCGCATTCGCAAGCTTATTTACATATTTAAAAAACTTCGGGATTGTACCCCAATTCACATTCAGCGCACGATATACTTCGCAATCTGCCAGTCAATAATTCAGTACTGTATTACCATCTGGGGCAGTGCCGGGAAAACCGCAATAATTGAACTTGAAAGAACCCAAAGGGCGGTAATTAAAGTGATCCTCAAGAAACCATTCCTTTTTCCTACTGACGCAATCTACAAAGAATTTCCTGTCTTACGTGTTCGCCAATTATTCGTTCTTGGTGCAACTTTAAACACACACAAATTTTTGAAACACAGCATTGATATTGAATCCCTAAAATCCAAACGTGTCTTCACAATGCCGGTGCCTCGCAGTTCGAGTCGCCTAACTAAAAGATGTCCCGCCTTTATACATCCAATGATATACAATAATGTAAATAGGCATTGCAATATTGTATCTGATACTTATTCTACATGCAAAAGAAAAGTCAAAGGATGGCTGTTAAAGCTCAACCACGATGAAACGGAAAGATTGATAACTTCATTATATACCTAGCCTGAACTCCCTCACGCACACATACACACACGCACACGCACACACACTCACACACACACACACACACACACACACATTTTTTTTTTTTTTTCCTCTTTTTTTTCCTTTCTTTTAAAGTGTCTATTACCCATACTCAAATTTAACATTCATCGACTAACAACAATTGTTAATAATAGGTACTCTTCATTTATGTCAGCAAAGATCATATTTTGATTACCCACCCGAGGCTCTTAAGATACAGGCATGCCTAGTTTGAGAGTCAACGACCTTATATATAATTGTAACATGTCTTTGCCTAAATAAATAAATAAATAAATAAATAAATAAATAAATAAATAAATAATAAATAATACGTGACTGACGTTTTGGTCTCTCAATCAATCACAAACATCAAAATTAAACGACATCGTCTTAAGCTGTGATTCCGCAGAACGCGGCAGACAATTTAATAGTGCACATTAGTGCCGTCTGCCGTCGCGGCACATGCTGTTGCCGTCTGACGTTGCCGTCTGCCGTCTGCCGCGTCCTGCGGAATCACAGCTTTACGAGTTGCGTTTTTTGGCCTCTGAGTGACTTCTTCACAGCGATAACACCTTCCGAAGCGGTGGTAGATTCATGACGATTCAAAAAGACCTTGTGAAGGACTAGTTGAATAAAGAAAATTTTGAGCTTGAGTTAGATTATTTAATTTTACCAAACCCAAGGATCATTTTAGCGTAATTGTAAATTGTAAACAGATACAACTGAAACAGTAAATCCACAATAACACGTGTATTGCGAACGGTTGACCTCGGTTGAACTAAGCGTCTTATTGTCCCGCCCACGCTGCAAATGAGAACTTTTGCCGTACAAAGCTCACAGTTAAAGTATAAATGTTGTGAAAGGATAATCTTGGTGTTAGTCCTTTATTCCTCGGTTATTAGTGTTAAATTTCTGATGTCATTGGTTTTTATGTCTGTAGGTGAAACGCCGATGGTAAATTTTTCTATTCTTATCTAAAGAAGCATTTAGAAGGACGCGATCAGATATCACTTGCTGAGGGAGTCTCTTGCGCCGCTTCTTCACACCGATAACACGTTTCGAAGCGATGGTAGATTCATTACGATTAAAAAGAGCTTCAGACTTGAAGATTTTGTGATTGAGATATTGTTGAGATATTTTATATTGGTAAATCTAAGTGAGTTTTAAGCGTACTTTTTATTTCCGTTTCTTTCCGCACTAACCTTAAGATAAGTACATATTACTCATTTCAACGAGAAAACAATTTGATACCGATGATATAAATTTCTAGTATTTATTTAATACATTTCACATTTATTACGTTTCTAATGCAGTAAGCGCATTAAACAGTAGAATCCCTGTGGACAGCGCAGTGGGAGATTACCACGTGCTACTTGAGCAAGCGTCTAATGCCTTACTGAATGTGCCCATTAATTTTCTTACGTACTAAGTACACCTATAGGCTATAATTATATAAAACCATGTAAGAAATTATAATCATCTATATGTATTTTTTTTTTAATACTCCATGTTTTATAATAGCACTGGACGAAACAAGCTTACCTGATGGTGAGCTATTTGAAAACATTATAAATTATATATCATCATCATCGTTTATAGACCTTTCTCCAATAATTTCTAGACCGATCCGTTGGAAGTGTCAATCTAGCTACTTCCTTAATCTACATAATTAAATGATATTTTTGTGGTATGTTAAATTATAATATACTTTTTCTTTTTGTGCGTTGGCCGGCATATAAAATCCTCATACTAAGATGTTGAAACTCAGAGTAAATTTCTTTATAATGTCTTTAATATCACAAATGATATTCAAATTCAAAGTTTATTGCACTCCACAATTATTCTATAAGTACATAAAGATGTTACAATGAAATAGACACATCGCACCATTAGGACGAAAACGACACAATTCATAAAAATAGAAAAATTAGTTATCGTCATAAAATTACTTAAAACGAGATTCTCAATACACCAATAGTTCAAATGCGGCTATATTCAAGCGGGAACAGGACAAAACTATTATATTGGTCTTTTTTTTATTATGTTTATATAAAAAAAGGGATCGGTTTGATGTCATATTATGATGATAACTCAATTCCCGATTTTTTCATATAATCATGGACCCTGACGGGCACGGCAAAATTTCAAGAGAGGGAGAAACTGTATTATGAGGAATTTATATACATGTAGATATTTTTTTATTAAAGTACAATTAATATTTAATGTAAATGTGTGTGTGTGCTATTTTCAACAGTTACAATCTTAAGTAGCCACATTACCAAAATTCTGTGTTTAATGTCCAAATCTCGTGGAAATTACACGCATGGCTTGTAAAGGTAGGTTTCCGAACACGACCGAAGTGGCAAAACTCAGCTCAAAGTAGAAATAAGAGATGTGACAATGCCACGGTTCAAATAAGAACTAGTCGTAGTAACGTACTATATTGAAAACTTGGCTTCGCGACTATTAGTAAATGAATATCCGCAGATTAGCGCGTTCAAACAAAAAACTATGCATCGCTTTAGTCTTAACATAGTAGAGGTTGGGCTTCTTATACGAAACATGTATTATGTTTGGTCGTCTTTTACTATTTATTTAAAGACACTTATTTATGTGTTTCAAATCTAGTATATATTTTTTATGATATTAGTCTCTTTAATGTCACTGTAATTTCCTGATGTAATTTGACGCTTACGTAGAGTTCAGAATCGCACCTTAAAGTCTTAATGCGATGCTGACTGCGTCCTTTCACCTTTGTTATATTTTGTCCCCTTTGTTACGTAACGTGTGGTATTCTTTTAATGTTACGAAAATATGCGCATATTTAAATGTAGCCGTGTGGGGTCACGATACCCTTCTATTTTGTAGGGTTTTTGTTTTGTTAAAGGCTGTTGTCAAACCTTTCTAGGAATACTTACAAGAAAAAGGGCATGACCCTTATAGGGCTGTCAAATTAAGTTTAAGTATATTTATTTTTTGCGTAGATTGAAAAATCATCAAATGGGGCTGACGTATAATACCATCAGATTAATTTAACAGCTAAAACTAAAACGTAAGAAATAAATACAAATGTCAATGAAAGGAATATCGGAGCCATCTAGAGATCAAAAGGACACCTGACACTTATGTTAGTTTACTGCGAGACGCTGGAGCTGATCCATTTATGGAGAAGACAAATATATCAACGTGACTCTTCCCCTATTTACTTCTTCAAAAATAATCTATTGATATTACAATAAATTCTCTCCAATTACGTTTCACAGTAACGTATGCAGCTACAATCAAAATAATAAATACGACAAACACAATTTCATAAATTGCACCTCCCATTATATTTTATTTCTCTTGTTTATTAGACATTAAACATTTCATACTCAGTAGCGTCTAATTTTTAATCTTCGTAAGCTATTATGCCTAGCAGGGTTTCATGTGGCTTCCAATTATTTACTGTCCTCGTACATCGTAAAGATATCTTACTATTGTTGACTCTGGGTTTGTTCGATGTACGATTTACGTTTTAGGAATTGTTTTTATTTATTCTATATTTGAATTAAACGATGGCTGAATTAATAAATAACGGAATGGAATTTGAATTTAAATTTTGATTAAGAGAGAAGTTTATTTAAATAGCAGGAAAAACAATCACTTAATAATAACTGCTCTAAGCTTGAGTGTAATAAAATTAAATTATTAAACTTTTGTATTCAGACGTTTTTTTTTTCGTATTACATTTTTACCTACGAATAAAAGTTTATAATAAAGATTGAAAAATCAGCATTAGAATTTAAATAAGTTTGCAACTCTACTGTTGTATGGTTAATATTATCCAGAGGTGCACCTAGAGCACCCACTTTTCGCCGTGCGTATTCCATCCTATGATATGATGGGGGTGAGCCTATCTCCATATCGTGCATAAATTCCCGACTCCCGGCTGTTATTGAGTACAAAAACTCTGAGTAACATGATTGTCGCAACAACTAATCTTCTCATTTCTACTTCAACATAATAAAAAATGGTAGAGTCCTCAGGCAGTATGGATATCTATCAGTGGTAATTACTACCATCAAGCCATCCATCTGTTCGTTTCAAATTTGAAGACCCTCGTAAGTTTCTACAGTGTGTTGTTAAAAGAGTGCATCAATAATAACTCGACATGCGGAGTCGAATCTTATTAGTATGGTTACAAATAAACAAAATAACTGCCTCGGTGGCGTAGCTGTATTACAGTACGACGGCAAAGCTGAGGTCTCGGGCTCGATCCCCGGGTCGGGCAAAGTGATATTGGGTTTTTCCATTCAATATCATCCAGGAGTCTGGAATTTGTGCCCGATATGGCAATAAAGGTAGTGGGGTAATAAAAATGGTGGGTGCGCTAGTTACGCCTCTGCCTGCCCTTTCGGGGATAAAAGGCGTGAGTGTGCGTGTGAGTATGCGTGCAAATGAATATTAAAATATCCATAAAAATAATAACGGTCTTAAAATTCTGTATTAAAATATTTATATACCTGTCGTATTTATTGTATGTCGTATTTATTGTATGTATTGTAGCCACTACAAAGAAACTATATTATTACAATAAAAAAAATGTGTCAAACATTCTATTAACTAGAAACGTGTAACGCCTAAACCCTCGCAGTAGTAGAGGAGCCCCGTGTCTAGCAGTGCGACTGTAATACAGGGCTGATATTATTATAATTAGAATGATTGATATCAATACGAACCATCCTGTATAACTCATTCAGTTCTCATATTTATTTCACTTAAACTCTAAATAAGCGAGTAATGTTTATTTGAATAAATCGATGCTATTCATAATGTACGCAACGTTGACACGTAACGAATGTCTCGGCGCGTGTGGTCGGTATAAATATATTATGTTATTAGGGTGGTTCAAGTTGTTTAGAGACGTTTCCGATCCTTTGTGAACTTGGTTGGGAATGTTTTGATGATTCCAGATTTTTGGGAAAGTTATATTTGGAAAGAAACTAGACTTGCTCGTCGTGGCTCTGCGTAATCGAGTTTTTCCGCGATAAAAGTCCCGATTTATATCATACTTGCTGACAATGTAGCTTTATATTGGTGAAAGAATTTTTTAAATCAGTTCAGTCATTTTTGAGTTTATTCGTTACAAACATACAAGAATACAAATCTCCTCTTCATAATAGTGTAGAAGAATAGCTGGAGTTTTATATGGGATTGGTGTTGTTTGCGATGTAGTTAATTCAGAGTTAGGAAACCGGTTGATGGACATTAATGGCAATATAATTACAATTTGTGACAAATTGAAAGCTTTAAGAAATTCTTTTAAATTTCTAGTTCGCGTGTTTCTGTTGAACATTCGCGATGCTTACAGGCGGGCTTCAACACGCTCGATGCAGGTCGCTTTTGATAGATCCTTCTGGAAATCTTTAATGGAGTCAAATGTTCAGCAGTGAACTCCATTTGGCTCATGGTGGTGGACAGCTTGCTCGTCTCATCACTCGCACAAACACAAATCAATGCTTTTCTGACTAACGTTCCGATTCACGCCGATGAGAACAAGATGAAGGGCTCTTATGGATAGTCTACAGTCTCGTTCTTCAGCAGTTAGGAGACTACTGTATAGATGAAACGTTTCGAAATAAAACAATAGAAGGGGATGGCGAAGTACGAAAACTACTGATCATCAAACGAACTGAGGCATTAGCTTTAAGCGTCTGTAATGTAGCATTTAGAGGTAATTACGAGCTATTTGACATCACTTCTATGTGATCATTTATACTAATAGCTTAGTGTTATACGTACAACATGAATCCCATAATGGACTATAGCTTAAATGTAGGTACTATATTATATTACAAGTACGACCAATCTTATTAGAATTTAAGAAACTGATGTTTTTGGCACCACGTTGCCGTAGAAAACAGTACAAAAAATGTTTATTGTCCATGATTTAACGTCAGAAAATATTACCTACTTTTAAATTTTTTACTTAACAATAACTTAAATCATTTCCCTTACGAGTAAAAGATCTAAGTGAATAACTTTATATTTCACTAGTCCTTATTCCATCCCAATACTAATATGAAGTCGGCGAGACATTTCTTCAAGTAGAAATGGTCTCCAGTCATTCTGAATAAAAAGCTGTATGTGTCTAAAATTAAACAAAAACATTTTTATAGCCAAGTTTGTCTTTAAAATCCAAACTGCACACAACTACTAGAAACTCATTACTTACAAATGATATTTTATTCATTAATGTATTCAACATTCACCATAAAAATGTATTCAATTTTTCAACATTTTTACTACTGTTAGTGTTAAATTAGCCACGTTCTAATGGTAGGTGTAGCGTATTCAGACTCTGTGGGGGATCGCGAGAAGCACACACGTCCATAATAAAACACAAATACGAAGAACAAGCAGCAACTTTTTAGGAACAAAGAGCCATTTTTCTATTTATTATTATGTGATTCTTCTCTCTCAATAAGTATTAGTAATGCTAACGAAAGTTGTGGATCATGTGACAAGCACTACTTATCAATAAAGGTTATGTTTAAAGTATTAGAGAATGGGCTAAGCGTTTCCATCTGGTTATCAAATGAATACTGGCAGAAAAGTGTGAGAGATAAAGCCAACTTAGACAATGCCAATACTACAGATCTTAGTAAAGAGAGGTGTTTGGGTAAAGTATAAATCCCCAGAATTCCTTGGTTGACGTCACATAGACGGTCATAAAAACATCAGGAGATGCAGAAAATGCAGAAAGCATCAGGCTACAAAATGTATGATGTGTAACTCTACATTGAAGGGAGATACGGGGAGATGGAAAAAGAAAACAAAAATCACGAGTCAGCACAATTCGTACTCGCCATTGCACAAGTCAGTGTGTCCCTTTTCAATGCATAAAATACACGTGCATTAGTAATGTCACAATGCTGTATAGAGGTTATTCATAGTTTGTGCATAAAACTGTTCTGTGATTAATAATGTTGTTACTGGATCTTATTACCATTGTACACGAGGTATAATTGAAAGTATCAGATAAATAATTGATATACGCTATTTTATTAATTTAGCACATAGTATATACACGTTAAACACAGACTTTAAAAGTATATTCGAAAGGGTAGGCAGAGGAGTAAGAAGTGCAAACGGTTATTAGCTTATCCTGCCCGATGATGTATCAGGAGACGAGACTATCGATATTGCCATGTCGGGTACAGATCTCGATTCGATTTTAAACTCTGTTGCGACTGAAATTGAAGATAAGTTCAGATTAAATTAAAATCGTGGATTTTGCAAAATAATATAGGTATAGCTAAGTTAATGATATTTAATTAAATTATTGTAATACTATTTTTACATCATTACATAATCAACTTGAATCTCAGTTATCTATAAACACTTAAAACAAATTCAACACATTTGGCCATACAAATACATCAAAACATTTTCGCAAATGCAATATCCAATTACAAGTTATACGCAATATTACAAATATTACAAGTGTAATTTAATATTAAATTGTAATCATTTCTTACGTACTGAGGCGGCCGGTGTTCGCCGCGGGAGACGCGTTTTAATATTATACTATTAATAAAAATCAGTAATTAATTCTATATGCGCAGTTCGGTATGCTTTCCAAATCATGCTTTATGGCTTTTAAGCCCTCGCGTGCCGGGAGCGTGGATCCACGCTCAAAAAAAGTGTTCAAACTCTGCCGGGAGCGTGGATCCACGCTCGGGCCGATTTCTGCAAAATGTATGAAAACTGAACATCTACAGGTGGTTTCTTTTTAGCTTATTTTTTGTTTCCATTGGATGCAAATCTTAATCATAATATATGAGAATTGAGAAAAGTGGCCGCCATTTTGAACTTCTTTGTTTTGAGGCCGATTGACCTCAAAATCGATACCTGGACATGGCTTTAAGTACAAAAGACGGCTCCAATGTTAGAATTGAAAAAAGTGGCCGCCATTTTGAATTTCTTTGTTTTAAGGCCAATCGATATCTGGGCAAGCCTTTAGGTACAGAAGACGGATCCAATGTTAGAATTGAAAAAAGTGGCCGCCATTTTGAATTTCTTTGTTTTAAGGCCAGTCGACCTCAAAATCGATATCTGGGCAAGCTTTTAGGTTCAGAAGACGGATCCAATGTTAGAATTGAAAAAAGTGGCCGCCATTTTGAATTTCTTTGTTTTAAGGCCAATCGACCTCAAAATCGATATCTGGGCAAGCCTTTAGGTACAGAAGACGGATCCAATGTTAGAATTGAAAAAAGTGGCTGCCATTTTGAATTTCTTTGTTTTAAGGCCAATCAACCTCAAAATCGATATCTGGGCAAGCCATTAAGTACAGAAGATGGTTCCAATGTTAGAATTGAAAAAAGTGGCCGCCATTTTGAATTTCTTTGTTTTAAGGCCAATCGACCTCAAAATCGATATCTGGGCAAGCCTTTAGGTACAGAAGACGGATCCAATGTTAGAATTGAAAAAAGTGGCCGCCATTTTGAATTTCTTTGTTTTAAGGCCAATCAACCTCAAAATCGATATCTGGGCAAGCCATTAAGTACAGAAGATGGTTCCAATGTTAGAATTGAAAAAAGTGGCCGCCATTTTGAATTTCTTTGTTTTAAGGCCAATCGACCTCAAAATCGATATCTGGGCAAGCCTTTAGGTACAGAAGATGGTTCCAAAGTTAGAATTGAAAAAAGTGGCCGCCATTTTGAATTTCTTTGTTTTAAAGCCAATCGACCTCAAAATCGAAATCTGGGCAAGCTTTTAGGTACAGAAGACGGATCCAATGTTAGAATGAAAAAAAGTGGCCGCCATTTTGAATTTCTTTGTTTTAAGGCCAATCGACCTCAAAATCGATATCTGGGCAAGGCTGTATGTACAAAAGACGGATCCAATGTAAGAATAGAAAAAAGTGGCCGCCATTTTGAATTTCTTAGTTTTAAGGCCAATGGACCTCAAAATCGATATCTGGGCAGGCCTTTAGGTACAAAAGACGGATCCAATGTTAGAATTGAAAAAGTGGTCGCCATTTTTAATTTCTTTGTTTTAAGGCCAATTGACCTCAAAATCGATACTGGGCATGGCATTGATAGTAAAAGTCATAATTATTTAATGTTAGATTTAAGAAAAGTGGTCGCCATTTTGAACTTCTTTGTTTTAAGACTGATTGTATTTAAGATAGATTTTTTTTTTCCGCGGTGGCCATCTTCGGCGCATTAGGGACGGCTGCGGGCTTCCTCCAACTCACGTCTAAGTTGTCGTCCGCAACCGCCCCTGCGCGTACCGCTGTTGCGGTCCGTCTCCTGTTGTTGCGGGGGCTCAGAAGCCCCCGTACAGCGAAGGACGCCCTTGGCGTCTGAGGCAGCGTGAGGCACGCTGCCGTCCATCACGGGGGTCACAGAAGTTGGCTAGACTAATAGGTGGACGGCCCCTCCCGCCCACCCGTGACCCCCGGAGGCCCCTATTAGTCGCCTTTTACAACAGACAGGGGATACCGTGGTGGAATTCTCCAACGCCCCCAATCCACAGGACGGGAGATGTCGGTCAGTCGTCCACCCGACGCCTCCTACGTCTCGTCTGGCGGCGGGAGGGATCACCACTGCGCTGGCGATCCCTCTCGGCACTCTCCTTCCGCGAGAGGAAAGATAGATATTTGGGCTTGTCTTTAGCCAAATAGAATAACTCGAGGTTGGAATTTTAAGAACTGCATTCCATGTTAAATGTTCTTGTTTTAAGGGCTATTGGTTTTAAAATCAAAACCCGCCGGATATGGCCACAAACTATAGTACGTTTTAATTATAGATTTTTTAAATATTATGGCCACCATCAATGCTTATTCAATTCTCTTCAATAACGCAGCTTTGTTATGTCGCAAAATAAAGAATTGAAGAAGAAAAAAGTGTCCCGTGGCAGCAAACAGAAAATAAAGTAAATTCTTTTGTGAAAGCATCAAAATCGGGTAAAAATCAGGGAGTCGTTAACAATTCAACGATTGCTATAAGAATAATAAGCCGCGTAGTAGAAATTATCTTATTATATTTTTCTTCCCCCACATCGTTATGCCCTGTTGGGTGGCCATTAAATTACTGTATCTTTTTATTTATTTACCCCCCATCACCGGACTTAAAAGGCTACTCAGGTTGATTACCTTATTCATTTTTAAAAGTATCTAATTTTGATGTGATTGCGTATTTAAATTGTTAAATTAGTAAAATTACAACCTCGATTTATTCTGTTTGGCTAAAGACAAGCCCAAATATCTATCTTAAATCCCATTAGTGTTAAAACAAAACGATGGCATGCCCAAGTATCGATTTTGAGGTCGATTGGTCTTAAAACAAAGAAATTCAAAATGGCGGCCACTTTTTTCAATTCTAACATTGGATCCGTCTTTTGTACATACAGGCTTGCCCAGATATCGATTTTGAGGTCGATTGGCCTTAAAACAAAGAAATTCAAAATGGCGGCCACTTTTTTCAATTCTAACATTGAATCCGTCTTCTGTACCTAAAGGCTTGCCCAGATATCGAGTTTGAGGTCGATTGGCGTTAAAACAAAGAAATTCAAAATGGCGGCCACTTTTTTCAATTCTAACATTGGATCCGTCTTCTGTACCTAAAGGCTTGCCCAGATATCGATTTTGAGGTCGATTGGCCTTAAAACAAAGAAATTCAAAATGGCGGCCACTTTTTTCAATTCTAACATTGGATCCGTCTTCTGTACCTAAAGGCTTGCCCAGATATCGATTTTGAGGTCGATTGGCCTTAAAACAAAGAAATTCAAAATGGCGGCCACTTTTTTCAATTCTAACATTGGATCCGTCTTCTGTACCTAAAGGCTTGCCCAGATATCGATTTTGAGGTCGATTGGCCTTAAAACAAAGAAATTCAAAATGGCGGCCACTTTTTTCAACTCTAACATTGGATCCGTATTTTGTACCTACAGGCCTGCCCAGATATCGATTTTGAAGTCAATTGGCCTTAAAACGAAGAAATTCAAAATGGCGGCCGTCTGTGCCAAATCTCACAATGTTTCTAAATATTTTAGTGACCATTGATCCATAATAAATAAGTAAATAAATAATTTCAAAATTCGTACTAAAAGAATTTTATGGTGTATAAATTGGAACACCTTTACACCTAAAATCAGATTTTTTCAAATGTATGGGCGGCACGCAAGCGTTTTTTACGCAAACTGAGCCCGGCATTCCAGGGGTTAATATAGCAATTAGTTTGAATATATTTTGATAGATTAGTCAATTTTATGTATTAAGTAAATACTATGAGTAAGAGGACTGAGTATATCTTAGAATACAGTTCCAAAATGTCATAAGTAGATAGTGCAATAAAGTGTATTATAAAAAATATATGTATACTAGCTTTTGCCCACGGCTTCGCCCGCGTTAATAAGTTTTTCCGGGCTAAAAGTACATACATAAAAACCTTCCCGTTGAATCACTCTATCCAACACATTTATTTGTATAAAGATTAATATTATGACGTTGATACAACTCTTAACAAATAATGCATTCATTTCGACCAAATTTGATTACCATAAAAACGGTTCTAGAGAGTTAATTTTAAAAGATAGACATATACTGTCACGGACTTTTTTTTAGATCATTTCAAGAGGAATAATTCTTACATACATATATTTTTGGTATCTTGAACGGTTTTCGCAGCGCACGCAATGGAAGCCCTCAAGGATGAATAATTTTCCCCGCATTTTTCACATATTCCATTATTTCTTCGCTCCTAATAGTTGCATCGTGATGTTATATAGCCTATAGCCTTCCTCGATAAATGGTCTATTCAACACAAAAAGAATTTTTCAATTCGCACCAGTAGTTCCTGAGATTAGCGCGTTCAAACAAACAAACAAACAAACAAACTCTTCAGCTTTATAATATTAGTATAGATTAGTATAGATTAGACTATCTTAGTTAACAAGTTCTTTTGAAATTAAACAATCAATCAAAGACATACAACATGACTACCAAAATATTAAAAATCCTTTTTTGTAGTGACAGTAACATTCGAAATAACCATCATGATAATAGTAGTAATACCTCTGATACAGTGTTGTTCTGGCTTTTATGAGTAACGTCTCAACACGAAGGACAAAAAACAAAATAATTTAGATCTTTGACACACCATTACATAATAGCGATCATTTCACCGAAACTTTTCTAAAATTACTTTTCCCACAGTCAAATCCAGCTTAATTTGTACGACAAAAGCGTCGCGCGTTGTGGATGACAGGCTCTAATTATGTCATTGAAGGGTACTATTCAAATTGCCTTTGGACGTTGTTTATAATGGTTTTATAATGACCGTCGCATGTCCGTTTTACAGATTTAATGGTCGTAATATGAAATTATTACTTTTATTTTATAGTTGGACTGCGTTAATGAAACTGCAATGATGCCAAGAGACTCTCAGATGGAAAGTTGGAATTGCTATTGGTTGTTACCTAAATATGATGTATTTGTTTCGATAAAGAAATAGAAACTAATGCATATACAGCGAAAAAGTCTTATTATAATGTTGTTTAAGATAAATTTAGGAAAGACGTTCTTTTACGTTTTTATTTAGGTAAATCTTTAGACCTGAATAAGCACAAATTTAACCAATAATATTCTGTCGCATGTCATACATATTAAATTTAGGATAAGGTTTGTTAACTGTTGAAATTTAATCGACTACGTCTAGACTGGTTTATGATGTTAGGTGACTGTCAAGCTGTAATATAATTTAGCTCCTAGTGAGTATATATTAATATTGTATGTAGATTAATCAGAATATTAATGTTTGTACCCTATCTAAAATTCATCACCCTTGTGATATTCCAAACTTTGCTGCTAAATATTATTATCATTATCATCCGAATGAAGCACATCGCTGAACATAGGCTTCCCCTAAAGATTTCTATTATTAAATATTCAACCTTGGTAGCCAACAATATTGGTAACCATTCAATCTTAGATACTATGTTTACTAATTTTAGCGAACTGAATGATAAGAAATCTTTTGGTAAAACCTTTGATTGGCCAAAAACACAAGCAATATCAATAAGAACTATAAAGAATACTAAATCACATTGACTTGTACATCACCATGAGTTAGTAGAAAATCGTTCTGATGTTGCCAAGTTTACACAGGTTAGTGATCTTCAAAAGGGCAAAACATAGAACCAATGTTTTTCGGTTTTTTGGTGACCGAAAAAGAATCAAAACAGGCTTTAGTAAATGAGAGATTATTGGACGACTTGATAAAGGTCGCAGGAACACGATGGACGCAGGCCGCTTTTGACAGGTCCGTCTCGAAATATTTAGATGAGCCCTATGTTCAAGTGTCTGATAATGATAATAATGATGATACGAGTCATTTAAAAACAAATGTAATAAACTCAATAGTGCAGCCCTAGACAGATATTGAATATTTTTTATAGACTCCAAAAGTATTTATCAATTGTGAATAATTTTTTTCCCATACATTATCAGCTTTCAAATTCCATACGCAATAAATATAACATTTGATACTTAGTTTCATGATTAATGTGTATTTAAAACTCTATAGAAGCGTGACCGATTGCGATAATATGAGCTATCAAAATTGGTGATTTAAACTGATTTATGTTTCAAACGGGTTTTGATTCAATTTTGCATAATTTGGTCGTCAAGAATGTAGTTTTGATCCTAGAGACATAGATTCCATTCTGAGATGAGGAAAATAATTGCAGATAAGATAATATGTCGATGTTACCATGTTACATGATATATCTACTTAGTGAAAGTTAAGCCTAGAATTTTCCAAACCTATCGGCGGCTTTCTTTTAACAAAAAACCAATGATTGACTATTAGCTTGGAGTTTAGATACTTTGGTATCTGAAGATTATAGACTTTAAAATTGAAACACACTCCAATGTCGATTAAAAATGTCTATTCCACAAACAGAAATTTCTCAAGATTCTACATTAAAAAACGAACCAATTTGAACAATATAAAACGTTAATTGAATTCGAGAATGGAGTTGTAAACGGTCTTTTCGTTTCCCGTTAATTGCCTCTGTTACGGAAACCACGGTTTGTTGACACTCTTCGCCTTGACAAATTACCTTCTACTCAAATCACTTAGTTCGATGGTTCTGTCTCTTTCTGATGAACTGTAATATTGTCTTTCTGTCTCGTTCGTCTCCTGGAAGGATACTTCAGAGAAGGAAATGTATTTAGTTGTGGTGTAATTTGTGGAAATGCTTAGAGGGATTGACCAATGGCAGAAGACAAGGAGCGATGTATAACATATTCTGTTAGTGATGTTACTAAGACGGGCTGCAGATTCAATAAGATTGCAAATTACGTTAATGAGGACCATTTTTTAATTAAGTCGGATAACTTAATTGAATACTGGATTGGATAATTCGTATTTTCCTAATACGCACATTAATTAATTTATATATAATTTTTCAGTTTTGTTTATTGCATCTTGGGATATCCAGGAAATATATCATCAAAACATTTATAAACCTACAGGATCTATATTTAGAACATAAAATCAAAGATCACCAGATTGTAAATATTTGTAAATGTTATCTACGTATCTAATCAATACATTTCTACCATCGTTTGATTGTTTACTAACAGCTGCAATCTTTCTTTCCCAGGTAAGCCCGGACCATCGGCCGTTGAACCAATTTTTTGTGCCAAGGTCGGGGCCCATTGACCTATAAAACGGACCTTTAGGGTCCTTTGAGGTATTTTAATATGAAACCGCCGACCAACCGCCCCGGCTGCGCTTTTGGAGGTACCAGTTAAGAAACTGATCTTTACTAGTCATGAACAAAGTCACTTTTGCAATGAAGACATTCTGATACGCCATTTTGGAAGTAAAGTTGTGACAACTGCCGAATTGACGATAACGAAAATACTATACAGAAGACCCACACCTCCTAACCCAAATAATATAATCTTAAACTCTGGAATCAATCAAAGTACTTTATCGATGCTGTCAAGATATTGATTGGAATTATTTACGATGACTGTAAACGTGATTTAAGTCACGCTTCCCTTTGTCATTTTAGTGTTTGGTTACAGTAAACTGTTGTGATTGTGTAAAAAACATGGTTTTGACTTTGCAAAAATAATTATAATAATTTGAATATAAAGTTCACACATACAACTGAAATACTGAGTTTAGGTAAAATGGAATTATTATTACCGTTAATTGTAATGAAGACTATAAGAATAGTCTTCATTCATGTAATGGCTGCTATTAGGTGGTGAAATATAGGATGAATGCTGATCGTAGATTCGATCTCCAAAAAATGGGATTCGAAAATAAAAAAAAACTGTGTTGAAAAACGAGTGGGAGTAGTTGAACTGAAATTCGAGTACTCGTTGCATCTCTTTTAAAAAACCGTCGTTACGCGCTTTATAAATTTTATTAATTAAACAAATATTCACAGAAATTTATTTTGACGCATCTCACCTTTTAACAACTTAATAACCGATCGAATTAAACGACCTGATAAGATAATTTACGATCAGAAACTCCAAGTGCAATACAAATAAATTGTAATTACCTGAGTGTAAATTACTAGGGCTGCTGTCCTCCATTATTTTGTGATTCCGGGCACGCGCACAAAAGGACCATCTGCCCTCCAATTAGGGTAGCATTTATACAGCACGTGATACCTTTTTCCTACATTAGTATACGGTATCAACAAGGGGTGGTGTAAATATTTAAGGCGACTTTTTCTTTTCGGAATCATAAGTCCATGTGGACAGTAAGTGATGAATTTTTAAGGTGATTTTACTTTACAGGGTGTCTTTGATGCCAAGAATACGTGTTTTCATCCAACGATTATACATAATATGCATTCCATAAATAAAAGAATGGAGCGGGTGAGGATTTTGAAATCCTTCCATAATACCACGAATGAAAATATTAACAAGTTACTTATTTAAACTATGATGCAGGACAATCCATGTTATAAATATATATCATCATGATATCATGATATCATGCTATCCAAATGGTTTTTTAGGTTTTCTTTTAGGTTTTCTTTGTCTCTCTGCATTAAACTTTGAAACGATCTCCAATTATTACGCGGAACCCACTAAATTCCTTTTAACATCTTATACCTCCCATTTGTTTTTGCTTTGTCCTGCATGAATAGGATATAGGAATGTCCGAATGAATGAGATATCTCTGCGGGTATTGGCAGATGTTTTTTTTATTCGCAATGTGCGTGAAACGTCAGCTGTAGCCGCATCTGCCGTATCGAATGTACTTTATCATAATAATAAAAATTAATTATGTAATGATAGGGGTGAGTAATATGATTGTACAAAATGCTTTTATTTAATGAATTTGCAGGTATTGTGTTGGTATTAATTAAAATCCCATAATGTTTTAACAATTGATGCACCGTGATAACCCTTATCCAATTGTAACAGACCATATTTCTTAAATTTGTATGTTCATACGAGATAAAACAGCGCACATTTATGTACAAAGACGAAAATCGTGACTTATTATTTGCTTTATCTTTTGGAAGTCCTCTGCTGAACATAGGCCTGCCTCAAAGATTTCCAGACCAACCTGTTAGAAGCGACCTGCATCCAGCTGGTTTCTGCGACCTTTACGGGGTCATATGTCCACCTTGTAGAAGGACGTCTAACGCTGCGCTTGCGAGTACGTGGTCTAGATTTGAAAACTTTTCCGCCCCATCATTTCCCATAATATTTTCAAGCAATAGTTTCAATCAGTGACATCGCGCCGTATTACGATTTAGTCACATTTTATTTGTTTAATCTGAAATCGAACAAGGTTTAACGTTTTACTGCCCAAGTTCGCTACCACTATTCCAACGAAACTCTGATTCATATATCTTAGCAAAATGTGGTTACTTTTTTGTAGTTTTGCGAATCTCCTTATTTCCATATTTTCTATTTCACACAAAATCTTTCTAAAAAATAGACACCCTAAATGATATAACATTTACCTGAGCATTACTAACTAGATATTTAATACAGGGCTTCGCAGGGATTTGTAGGGACAAGCCATCCTTTCAAATTGAGGCTTACATGGCCAAAGAAGTATTATAAAAGTATCGTGAAATAATAATAACATGTTACAGCATAAAATTATATTGGATATTTTCTTTCATGAGTAAATTAGGTTTTTGAACAGATCTTTATGATAATCACTCTTTAATACCTAATGAACGATTATAATCATAAAGACCAATAAAGTAGTTAACTATGAAATCAGTACCCTTCTTTGATTCCTAGGCGAAGTAGTCAAAGTTTCTAACGTTTTGGATTTGACAAATGCAAGTTCCATCATCGGAGTTTATGATCTAATGATCACAGACTAGCCCCCTATGCGTTGGAAGGAAAAATCACGGTAAATGGTCTAATATCTGTCGAACTTAGCATAACTCCTTTATCACAGTTGAGTAAATTAAACATATTAACTTACCATGTTTCAATGCTTCCGTTCTTGTACTCCAAATGATGCGCTTAATGCAGATTATAATTTGAATATACCATTGTTTCTGTTTTGTTAAGGATTACCAAGGCGGGGTCGCTGACAATGCTCGCATCAAAATGTTCAACATCATATTAATGTTAAGACGCATTGCGGTTGCGTGGGTTGGTAGGGTTGACTAATCTCACAATCTTACTTGCATCTTACTCTCTTATTAGTACTTTTGTACTTAATTTATGTATGCAAAAGTTTCTCAAAATATTTGGATGTTTGATAGGAAGTCAGAAACTGCTGGATGGATTTGGATTAAATTTGGTACACAGACAAGTCTTGTAAATAAGAAAAACATTGCTTTATCTTTGTCCACTTTTCAGTGAAATTTTATAATTATTTTGTTAGTCTTACTGAGCCATTTACCTTTTTTTAATGAATTTTCTTTGTTATTTAGGTGTGATTGACTTTTTTTCCATGTACTACTTTTTCTACCAGGTATTCTGGATATTGTCTTTAATTATTATTTAAATAAGTGCCAGGACATCAAAAATGAAAGAGCCTTTTTTGTACATCACCTTTGCAAAACCACAGGTCGCCTCAAATTTTCCTTAAACGTAGATCTTGATCAGCAAGATCTGCGAACATTTGTTTAGCTTGATTAGGGTCGGAATTATCTTAGTGATTAATATAACATTATTTTTTTCAGTCTTTGTCCATTTGTCTTCGTTTCCCGTACAAGTGATTAACTATGTTGTTCGTCTTTAATCTTCGAAATCGAATGATATTTTACATTTTAAGATTTTGTTTGTGTAAACAATAACAAATGTGATTAATTACTGCATTCAAACGTATTCTTGATTGGTCATGACTCCATAATTTTTGTAACGAAAACAGTTGAATGAAATTGTATTTTCGAATTAGAAATAAAGGACTCGAAAAAGAACTTGTCGATTCAAATATGGAAACAAGGTCCAATGAGGTTGGTATACATTTAAATTTGGCATTATTTATTGCAATCTCATCACACTCAATATTCCTCAACGATGTAACGATATCCGCTAGGAAACTGAAAGTAATTGAATTCCATGCGATGATGAATGAGTCTTTATCTCTTCCAATGAAGCTCAAGATAATAACATTGATATTGATATCATAAATCATTTTCATCTAATATACTAAGACAATGAAATTAAAACAGAATCCGTTTAAAAAAAAAACAACCCTAATAATAACACTTCTAAGGGCTAGTTTACAGTAACCTCGAAAAACCGATGACAGGTAAGCGTTGAACCTAAGCACCCGACTCAAACGGCGTCAACCGATATAGTTTATGATCCATAAAGGCCATCTCGGGGCTTGAGGGCCCATTGGACCGCCTCAACGTAATCCCTGTCATGTGATGCCGCCTTTGTGTTGATTTAAACGGGTGTTTATTGTTTGTTGGTAATCTTCGCGCGGTACTGCGTCTTTGTCTCAGGTGTTTTGTTTCAATTTGGCGTGAGAGAGTTTATGATCAAAATTTAAATGTATAATCATTTATATTGGTATTGATATTGAGGCTCATGCCTTATCTTATAAATAGCATCAGAGATGAAGAGAATGAAAGAATTAAAACACACACACACACACACACACACACACGCACACACACGCACACGCGCACACACACACACATACACACACACACACACACACACACACACACACACACGAGCAATAAGACATTAGAATAGAATTTTGGTCGCACTAAGTTGTATCGGTGGGTTATGGAACTTGCGACCTTTAGTTTTGATTTGACTAATGACTTTTACTAGGACGAAAAGATCTTTCATTCTTTCTAAACACTTTATTGTCTTCGTATCTTGCTCTAATTCATAATTGAATCCACAATTTTCTTGCATAAAAACCCTATCTACATTCTTAGTAGCCTATTATGTGCCTGACACCCGTTGGAACAAAAAAAAACTAATTACCCGAGGCTATTCCAAGCCTTAACGTTTTAATAATCTCCATAATCAGATCTTGTGTACAAGAGTGTTTATTATAATGTTCCCAGAATCGGGTTCCGCATAGCAAAGCGGTATTAATTAGGTCATGTATACAATAGGCAGAGCCTAATGAAACGTCCGCCGGTGAGTACCGGCCTATTGATATTTAATAAGTTCATTAATTGAATTGATGTAATTACGGTAGTTTGTTTGATGGGTGCTTTTTGTGTGGTTATTGCATGTCATTTGTTAATCAAATTAATTCGAACATTGGCAATGAGAAAACACTTTCATTATTTGTCAAAATAATTGTATTTGCAGAATGGTTTTTTTTGGGATTCGAATAGGGAAGAACTTTTGTTTTAGCAGCTATTTTATTACCTTTATTATTTTGTCCTGCCATGATCTGTTGTTTTGTTACCTCTTTATCTTATTGTAAGATATTGTAAACGTGTCGAGAGTTATAGATGCTATGCATACAAACTTAGGTATAAGTAGTCAGTAGATGCACAATTGTTGTCGCGGGTATTTTTGTAATAAATCAGTTAGTTTCCGATCGCTGAGTTTTACTGACGCCTCACTGGCGACGAGGATAATTATTCATTAGAGAAAGTTAGTCGTGTGGTGATCATGCCGTTCGGTAAAATAGAACCCTTTGAACTGCATTCAAAACAATGGGCTGCATATGTTCGCCGAGTTAAACAATTTATACTGTTGAACGAAATTAAAACCGACTTAAAAGTGGCCACGTTAATAACTTTAGTGGGTGAACCTACATACAATTTAATGTGCGATCTGTGTTCTCCTGCGAATCCAGAAGATAAGACGTTCGACCAGTTGGTGGAAATCGTTGCTGAACATTTGGAGCCGCAGCGTTCTGTAATAGCTGAGAGGCATGTGTTCAGATTACGTCGTCAAAAAGTCGGCGAACCGTTGACAGACTACCTTCAGAACTTAAAACATCTCGCCGCGACGTGTGAATTTGGGTCAAATCTCGAAGAAAATCTTCGCGACCAGTTTGTTTCGGGGCTGGCGAGTGACGAAATGAGGTCACGGCTGTTCGCAGAAAGAGATATTCAGTATAAAAAGGCGGTGGAGCTAGCCTTGGCTCTGGAGGCAGCGGACAAGCATGCGGAAACGAGTGCCAGGAGTGGTGGCGACGCGAGCGCGCGCGCCGGCTGCACGGGTACCGGGTCGAGCGTGGCCGCGACGCACTCCGGGAGCAGCGACGCGGGCGAAGGCCTGCATATCATGCGTAAGGAGCGCCAAGGGGCGCAGGCGCCGTCGTGCTGGCGGTGCGGTAAGGCGCACCGAGCAGATAAGTGTCGTTTCAAACAATACAATTGTGATGTGTGTAACCGTAAGGGACATCTGAAGGTCATGTGCAAAAATAGGTCGAGTACGGACCGTAAACCGTCCGCAAATAGTAAACATTATTTTATAGAGGAAGACAATGATTCCGAGATTGACTTGTTTAATATTAAAGTGACCGCCGAGGGTGATAAACCATATTTTATAAATGTTAAAATTGATAATAACATATTACAGTGCGAAATCGATACCGGTAGCAAAATTTCGGCAATTAATGATGAGTGTTATAGGACCTTATTTTTTAAATACCCTCTATTTAAAGACGAAATAAAGCTTTCTTCATATACAAGTGGACTTATAGAATCACTGGGCTATATAAAGGTCGACGCTCGGATCGACGGTAATTTAAAAAAAAATTTGAAGTTATATGTAATTAAAAACGGTAACAGACCCCTACTGGGTAGAACGTGGATGCGACACTTTAATATTAATCAATTGTCAATTAATAATATATTTAGTATTAATGAAAACTTATCGAGAGAAATAATTGTGAATGATTTAAAACGAGAATATCCGAATGTGTTTACTAACGAGTTAGGGAAGTGTAAAAAGGAAATTCGGTTACAGCTCACAGACCAAGAACCGGTTTTTGTGCGGGCACGATCCGTGCCTTTAGCGTTGCGCGGGGCGGTTGAACGCGAACTCGAACGTATGATAAAAAATGGTTCTATTTACCCGATAGAACAATCGGAGTACGGAACCCCGATTGTCCCGGTAATAAAATCTAACGGGGATATTAGAATATGTGGGGATTATAAAATTACAATTAACCCGAAATTAAAGCGAGATTATTATCCCCTCCCGCGTATTGAAGAATTGTTCGCCATTTTAAGCGGTGGAGAAGAATATACAAAAATCGACCTCACTACTGCTTACTTACAAGTACCGTTACACCCGGAATCACAAGCCATTACAGCTATATCAACTCATATAGGTACTTTTGCGTACCGTCGTACTCCGTACGGATTGAGCTGTGTACCGGAAAAATTCCAAAAGATAATGGAAGAAACGCTTCGCGGAATTCCTAACACCGTATGTTTTCTAGATGATATATGTATAACCGGCCGCGATCGTTCAAGTCATTTACAAAACCTGCGAGCTGTAATCGAGCGCCTTTCGCAAATGGGTCTGACGGTTAAAATAAATAAATGTAAGTTTTTAGAAAAAAGTGTATCGTATGTAGGCTTTGTAATTGATAAGGAAGGGCTGCATCCTGATATGTCAAAGGTGGATGCTATTAAAAACGCCCCCAAACCTTGTAATGTTACCCAACTGAAGGCATTTCTAGGTATGCTTAATTATTATGGGAAATTCATACAAAATCTGAGCACATTATTGCACCCTTTATATTGTCTTTTAAAAAAACAAAAACCCTGGCAATGGGACGATAAGTGCGAAAGGGCTTTCAATGAGGCAAAAAATTGTTTGTCAAGTGATAAAGTGCTGACTCATTTTGACCCTTCACGGCCACTCATATTGTCGGTGGATAGTAGCTCATACGGTGTGGCGGCGGTATTATCTCACGAGTTTGAGGATGGCTCGGAAAGACCGATAAGCTGTGCATCGCGAACACTTTCTGATGCCGAGAATAACTACAGTCAATTAGATAAGGAGGCCTTGGCTATTATGTATGGTGTACAAAAACATCACCAATATTTATTCGGAAATAATTTTTTGTTGAAAACGGATCATAAGCCCCTCACATACATATTTGGGCCGAAGGGGGGTATACCACCAACGGCAGCAAGTCGGCTGCAACGTTGGGCAGTTAAACTGGCAGCCTACGACTTCAGAATACAATATGTACCTTCTAAAAAAAATTGCAACGCAGACGCGTTAAGCCGTTTGCCGCTAGCTAGTACAGTACATACCATGGACGGTGCGTCTTGCGACAACAATCATTATTTATTTTTATTAGATGACACATTACCCGTATCCTGTAAAGAAATATCATTAGAGACCAAGAAAGATCCACTACTCAGTAGAATTGTGGGATACATTATGTTCGGATGGCCAGGCGTGTGTGATAGGGAGGATGAGAAACCATTTTATTTTAGACGTACTGAATTATATTTAGATCATGGCTGTATTCTATACAAGTATAGAGTGGTAATTCCATTTAAGTTGCAAGAACGGGTGCTGAATGAAATACATGCTGGTCACCTCGGCATCGTTAAGATGAAATCGATTGCTAGAAATTATGTATATTGGCCTTCAATTGATAAAGATATAGAAATTCTAGGCAGTGATTGTCAGGCTTGTTTAAATGTACGCGACGCACCGCCTAAGGCCTCATTACATCCTTGGGAGTTCCCAGCAGCTCCATGGCAGCGTTTACATGCAGACTTTGCTCAATATAACGGAAAATATTATATCGTAGTTATTGACGCTCACTCTAAGTGGTTGGAAGCCAAAGAGATACCTAGTACTTCGGCCCGCGATACTATAATGTTTTTTAGAGATTTGTTTGCTCGCTGGGGATTACCTCATCAGCTGATAACTGACAACGGACCCCCTTTCCAAAGTAGAGAATTTCAAGATTTCTGCAAAAAGAACAATATTAGGAATTCAACAATATCCCCGTATCGACCGCAGGGAAATGGAGCTGCGGAAAATGCGGTTAAGTCCGTAAAGAAAGCGTTAAAACGAGCGCAGTTTGAGGGTCAAGATTTGATGGTTGGGCTAAACAGATTTTTATTTCAGTACAGAAATTGCGAGCATGCAACAACCGGTGTTGCTCCGGCGGTCGCACTAGTAGGCCGTAGGCTAAGAGGGCGTCTGGACGCCATGCGACCGAACACGGCGGATTATGTTATGACCGTACAAAATAAACAAATAATGGCGGCAGGTGGCTCTGACAGAGCGTATGAAATAGGTGATAGGGTCTTAACTCGAGACTATTCCAATCGACCTGAAAAATGGTTAGGAGGGCAGATTATGGAAAAATCCGGACCAGTGTCTTATCGAATTAACTTAGAAAAAGGATATAGCTGTAGGAGACATGTAGATCAAATAATTCCAGGCAGGAAAAATAGATTTTCATTGCCTAGACAACCACGCACATCACAGAGCAAAGAAGAAAAAGAGGGTACCGATCCAGATACACCCGTGAACACCGCAGTGCCGTCCCTGAGAATCTCAGACCAGGGGCAAGCAATGGCTGTAAATGCTTCATCAGCTGATGACGCGGCCACCATACCATCGTCGGCAGAAATGCCGCTGCCACCACCTGCCGACGCTACCGAGCGGGCTATTCGGGCTTATAATAGGGATTTGCGCAAACAAAACAAAAATACTTAACCGTTTATATAATGGTAGTGATTGTAATTGTTTGTAAGTCAACTTCATTTGGGTAGCAAAATTATTTCAAAATCACATTTTGAAACGTAAAAATGCCACAAAGAATGTATAGTAAAAAAAAAAACAAATGAAATGTGTATTATACCATAGTCATATTTTATCATGTGAACATAATATATAGCTATTTTTAAAGTTAGTAGTATGTAGATTTATAACTTGAGTCGCATGTTATTGGAATTTATGGTGGGAAAGAGATAAATGTATAGCGAAATTTTAGTGGGAAGTTATATGTAAGATATTGTAAACGTGTCGAGAGTTATAGATGCTATGCATACAAACTTAGGTATAAGTAGTCAGTAGATGCACAATTGTTGTCGCGGGTATTTTTGTAATAAATCAGTTAGTTTCCGATCGCTGAGTTTTACTGACGCCTCACTTATCAGCTCTCTTATTAAATTTGCCGTCCTTACTTTTTATTGTATCATCCTCAATTCTTCTGCTCTATACTTCATTTAGGACCTAAAATACATAATATTTTGATATTAAATTCTACACTCAAATATTCCAATTTATATGTCCAACAATAGATCAGTTAATTATGTCCACATGTCCTGTGCAGTGCGTGCGAAGTCATCCAGGAAGTAATTACACGGGTCCATTAGAATGAATGCAATGAACGTTGTGGTTATTGTGCGCGAGAGGTTAGATAGAAGCGTTTTTGAAATAGAATACTAATTATGAATGTAGTGAATTCTACTGAATTTTTTATTCGTAAGTTCTAATAGAAAAATATGCCTCGTGATGTGTACCTATACTCTGCGGTTATAAAAAGGAAAGTTAGCAAATCAAAGAATGATGTAACATTTAACAATAAATATCTTATAGATAAAACAAACAGTAGTTGTCCGCTGTTGGAATCGGTACCTGATAAAGTAATAGACGCACCCCTATCACATCATAGAATAAAGTTCGATAAAGGTGCATTAGTTGTACTTTTAGGTACTTCCTACAAAAATTTCAAGTAGGTGCAGACAAAAATACCAAGTAGCCTAATCGCTCAAAGTACACATTTAAGCCAAACTGAAACGGAAACTAAAACGATCCATTGTTCATATCAATTGTAATTCAACCGATGAATCAATTTTGGATGTGGAATTAAAATACACATAAAACTCAAATATACGCATGAAGCATCAAATCTTTGAAGTTAATCAAGCATTTTAGCTGTTAACAGTTGATGCTGTAATATAAAGAATAGTTAACGTTAAAACCATTTTTTTGGTAAAGGTTTGGTGCTATGGCTGGAAATACCTAAAAACTTACTTATCTACAAGCTTCTTTACAGGAAAATTAAGAAGGATCCAACGAAGTTACAAAGTTAGAGGAAAACATGGCGTAATGTGGATGATCTTATAATGAAATAGAATATTAACTAGATTTTGCTCGCGGCTTCGTTCGCGTGACAGTTTTTCCATCATAAAAGTCCCGCTATATAATTTCCCGGGATAATAAGTAGACTAAAACCTTCCTAGAGTGTTAAACTATTGTCATAGCAAATTTTATCGAAAGCGGTTCGTTAGTTTTTGAGTTTATCGCGTACAGAGGCGGCGAGTGACTTTGTTTTATACTATGTTGTATGTACTACGTAAGGGAGGATTATCTGGAGTTCCAGATTTTTTACATAGACAAGGTGAAAAGTTTAAGCGAATAATATATCCAATAATAATACGTTACAGGCATTTAAATTTTTAAGGGAAAACTTTTAGATCATCAAAATACGTAGCTTGGATTAAAGTGAGCTGACAAAATTGATAATTTCATTGATGTTGGTCTCTACAAATCAAATAGATGTGGCTAAAGGTAAAAAAATATAATATTGTTTCAATTCATATGGTAGAATTACAACAAAATAGACATTAAACACTCACAAAGAAACTCATCAAACGAAGAGATCAATTGAAAGACATTTTCAATTTACTTCAAAACCAAGTTAAAGCATTGTAACGAAACTTTGAGCTCAAATGAATCAATTATGAATCGAAATACGTTTGTAGCCGTATTAATATTGATGAGTCTACATTCAATTATGTAATGCAATTTAGCTAACGTCCATGGATGCCTTTGACAATGTTTAGATAGGTAGTGAGTATCGAAAAACGCAGCAAATATCTCTTGACTTCGATTGAATTTTTTGCCACAGCCCAGCGAATTAGCAAGCTGATGTGGCAGTGGGCAGGGCATATAGTTCTAAGAACAGACGGTAGATGGGGCAAAAAAGTTCTCGAGTAGAGGTCACGTACTGGCAAACGCAGCGTCGGCCGTCCACCTGCAAGGTGCGACGACTTGATAAAAAGGTCGCAGGAACTCGCTGGATGCAGACTGCTTTTGACAGGTCCGTCTGGAAATCTTCAGAGGAAACCTATCAGTATAGGACTTGTAAAGCCTGAAGATGATAATGATTGTGAGACATACTTTTTTAGGTCTCAGTAAATAGAACTAAAGGAGTATATCTAAACGTGATTAATGGTTATAATTGAAGAATTCTAATGTGCCAACTCATTGTCCTGTAAACAACAGTAACCCCGGACATGGTAAAAATGTTAATTCTATTGTTCGGTGTTTGAATTTAAATGATCTATTTTATTACAAAGTTGGAAATAAACATTTATGTATTGATAGTTACTTTGAATTTAAATTTTCACTCTGATTATAGGGGTTATTTTAAGACGCGATGACCTCATTCATTACTAAGAGCCTACAAATGGAAGAGACTAACAAATAAACATTTACTAATGATGTGATCAGTGTATTCTTTGTCTAATTAAGTAATTTAAGAATCTTATTGACAGCAATATAATTATTTATTGAAAAAGAAATCTGTCTTCCAAACCATTCCAATTGTAGATAATCCTACTAATATTATAAACCCAAAAGTTTGTAAGAATGTATGGATGTATGGATGTTTGTTCCTCTTTCGCGCTAAAACTACTGATCGGATTTCGATGAAATTTGGCACACGGGTAGATCATGTCCTGGATTAACACATAAACTTTTTATCCCGCTAAAATATAAAGCGAGACTTTAATCCCGGGAAAACACATTCACGCGGGCGGAGCCGCGGGCCAAAGCTAGTATGTTATAAATAGCTTGTGGTCGCTGCTCCGCCCGCGTGGATACGTTTTCCGGGATAAAAGTCCCGCATTATATTTTCCCGGGATAAAAAGAAGCCTATACTCACTGATAATGTGGCTTTATATTGGTGAAAGATTTTTTAAATCGGTCCAATAGTTTTTAACACTTTATTCGTTACAAACATACAAATATACCAATCTTTCCTCTTTACAATATTAGTGTAGATAATTTGGGATCTACGTAGTTCGTTTCCTACATTATCAGTAACTAGCTTTTGCCCGCGGCTCCGCCCGCATTAAAAAGTTTTTCCGGGATAAAAGTCCCGGTTTATATTTTCCCGGGATAAAAAGCCTATGTGTTTATCCAGGACATGATCTACCCGTGTGCCAAATTTCATCGAAATCCGTTCAGTACTTTTTGCGTGAAAGAGGAACAAACATCCTTACATCCATACATCCAAACATCCAAACATCCATACATTCTTACAAACTTTCGCCTTTATAATATTAGTAGGAGTAGTACAACTAAAGTAGCCACGACAAGTTGTTTTTTTGTTCTATACTTAATGTTGTAAGTGTGTGTTATATCGAGTAGACACTAAAAGGGGCCAAGAGCTTTTATTTTTTGGTTATTGTACCTGAAGCCTCATATGTAGGTATTATACCTATTTCATTTGTATGTCGCAAGATAAAAAACACAGCACATGTGCCCTTCACTGGTCATTTATTTTTATTATTTCCTAGATATAATTCGTTACATAAAAGGTTTAACCTTGTCTTCGTCTATAAACTTTAATAGTCAATGCACGGTTCGCGGAATAGTCGTGAATCAAAGTGCGAAACGGTGATAAAATCAATAACTTGATCTCAATTACAGATAAAGAGATGTATCGGCTCGTGCATCTCGTTATTACGACAAAATTGCAGCAGCATTATAGGGAAATACATATAAGCTGTAGGTATATAGTTATCTAGCTTTTGCTAGCGGCTTCCCTCGCGCGATAGAGTTATTCAGGGATAAAATCTAATTAATGTATTTCCTTGCCAGGATCTCAATCTATCTCCAAATTCATAGAAACTCACACTGAAATTTTATCAAAATTCGTTTGGTAGTTTTGAGTTTATCGCGTTCAAACAGACACAGACACGGTGGGGATCTTTTTGTTAAAATATTATGTAAGGATAATCTTATAATATTATAATCAGAGAATTCAGGAACTGCGTCTTTTAAGTTGTCCTGGCTATTTTATTGAATAAATAATTTACTTACATTTGTATCAATATAATCATTATTTCAGGTATTATTCATTCATTTATTCTTACCAAAGGTCTTAAATGCAAGTTATTTTTTACTCAACCTAGTCTAGCATATCATCTTTACATATAAAGATCATCTATAATTATTTATAATCAATCATGACGAACATTTAACAACAAAGATTAATTTTAAAAACATTTCAAGATTTCCAAGTTTCTTCACAACTTCAATATTCCATGGATTTTACAACTTTTGTAATACCTGATCTAGCAGGTACGTCTAAAGGATTAAAGTTCAAATTGCAATTCATGCGGAATCCATCAAAGGGTAAGCTCATAATTTACCTCGCAACTGCAACCAATTTCATTGTATGAGTTCTTGTTATGTGAGGATTTGTATATTTAATTCAATCTCACTGTATAAACAATTGAAAATTGAAGTATCATTGATGAATCTTTTGATGTAGCTATTAGTAAATATTCAATCAACAAAGATCGAGAAGCAAAATTGATCAGAATGTAACGATGTGAAGCATTTGCAGATTTAAATAAATCATCTAAAAGTGTATACGTTAACAGGCATTTTAAGAATATTTATGACGTGCAATGTTAAAAGATAGTCATGGAGGTGGTTGATAAAGTCATAAGGATAATCAATTTTCTTAATACTAGTCATGTAAACAACTCAAACATTAGAATAGACAATAGACTACACGGACCACCGTCGGAGAAAAACAACACGATAAAAAATTAACTTTGGGCAAACATTGCAGCCAACTAAATGACAACTGAAGAAAACAAAACACCAACCGGTACATTGGCCAAACATTGTCAGCTAAACAACAAATGTTTGAATGCCGTTCGCCTTGACACGAACATACTGGCTGCTAATGAATGACGAGTTTTGTGTACGTAGGTGTTACTACGAGTAAGGTACAGTTCACATCAGCAAGCAGGAAACACGACTGTCACGTTGTCAAAGGAGAGATCTTGGTTCCATAGCTTTTGTTCGGATCATTTGTAAGAAATCCAATTTCTAGAATAATTTTTTCATAGTCTGAGAACATAGGTAAAATGAAATACAAGCCATCCCTAAGTACTCTCAGTACGATTTATGGTTCGATTTATGGTACTCCTTAAATTAAAATTAGTTCAGTAATATTAGTATATCAGTGAATTAAGCTCGTAGTACACAATGAACTGACCGGAATAGTAGAGCTGCGTCTGTTATCCATGACCGAGAGGATGATTTCTTAGATTCTTAAATTTGGTGACTGTGAAACGCCCTTAAGTTCGCGTGTATCGTTCAGTTAATATTAACGCAATAACACCTAATACAGTTGGTGTCATAATTTGGAATGGAAGATGTTATATTATGTTGCTATAAATGTTTGCCATGTTAGCGAATTTCGCATAAATATTTTTAATTTCTGATGATGAATGTTAGTTTCTACAATTTAAGTGTTCCTAAAATGTTGCAAATCTTATTAGGAATTGATTTATTTGATTTTTAATTAATTCTTGCAATAAGTTATAGCTATAAATCTAGGCTGAGGAAAATATTCCTAAAACTATTCGTTAAAATATTGTATAGTAGTTATTACTAGGATCAAATCTCCATTAAAATGACATAGATCATTTTAGCTGCGGCTAATGGACTGTTAATTTTGCGTAAAATCAATGACGATGTGGTATGATGCTTTATTAACCACAACAATGTCTGTCATCATCTGTAGACCTTTGACTCTTCTCCATGTTGCGGATATAATGCAAAGTCAAACTTCTATGCAAAAGGTTTATGTACTTGAAGTTTTTGTGCAATCTTGAAATCAAATCATTATGATTAATAGGAGGTACTTGCTAAAACTGGAGATGAAACGATCATGTATTTTCATAAACAAATATATCTCCATTATTATGTGTACTAGTTTAATTGCAATGATAAGGCACAAGTTAATAGCAGGATATTATTCTGCTTGTATCTTTTGAAATGTAGAATCTTTTTCTATATACATGAGATCATCTTTCTCTCGATATCAAATATTATTTAAAACATAAGCGATATCTCGATTGAATAAAATAAATTTAAAGCCTTTATTAATCAAACTAGGCATTTATGCGGAGATCATTAGTGCGCGGTTCCACTTTGCCGGACCGTTTACATGGATCCGGGTACCGGACCGGAATTGCGTCACAGCCATACATTCCACATCGGCATATCATCCACTCGAACATGAACAGCCAGTCTCACTAGCACATTCTTGTACGAGACTATCCCGCCCTCACACCCACCACTGCAGCGCCTTTAGCCAGGCCTCATATGACCAGCCTCCATATGACACCGAACGGTGAAGCGCGCCGAGTCTCTGGGGGCACTAATTAGTCTGATTCTTTTATAGACCTATTTAGAAATTAAATTGGCCATTGTCGTTTTATTCAAATCCTAGATCTTGATTGACTGAGGCCGTATATTTTTTTCGGAATAAAAAAATAGATAAGTAATTTTCAAAATCACATCTAAAGCTCTAGTCATTTTAGCATCTATTGGTGAACACTATTTACCATCTGAATATTGGAAAGAACCTTCAAACTACTTCTATTGAAACTGCCAATTTATCCTAGACAAGGCATAGACGGTCCGGAAAATTAACCGGTCCGGCAATTGAAACCAGATCTTAGTAATCGCTCTGTTATGCAATCCACGTATCTATTTGATTGGTTTGGTCTATCTAAATTACGGGTTGTACTACTGTGCAGTTTTGATATGCAATTATGGGTAATGTGAATGTAGACTTTGCAATAGAAAGGTCCACTGGCAATTGCATGCTCATTCGCGCGAAATTTGTTGTTATTAGTATAATTTCAATACGGGTTCGTAAAGATGAAAATTAACTTCTGGATGTTGATATAGAAACGGTATATTATGCAAATTTTATTAATAATCTCAATTGGATAATTAATTCTAAAACTATTTTAGGCGACGAATTTCTTCATGATCGTTTTAATTGCGTTTTAGCAATACTCTCTTATTCTTCTCGTATTAGGTTATACAGGTTTTTAATTATATTCTTTTTATTGCATTGAATGACGAGACGAGAATGCCGTTCACCTGACGGTAAGCGATACGACCACCCATAATCAGTAGCAACACCATCCAGCATCTTGAGTTACAAAGTACTGTGTGGCATTCCACTGCGCTCGTCATCCTGAGACGTAAGATGTTAAGTCTCATTATGTTTAGTAGTTACACTGGCTAAGTGGCTATAATGTCCTTTAAACCGAACTACAACAGTGCATGAACACTGCTGCTTGGCGGTAGAAAAAGACATTGCGGTGGCAACCACCCAGACGGACTCTTACATATGAGAGACTTACCACCAGTAAATCGTCATTTAGTAACGCCTTGGCAGATGCCTTCTTACCGATAGCTTTATACTTGCAAATACATCCTTTTCCCAAATCCCCAACATTTTCCATTACGAACATTCATTAACAGAAGAGATCACTTACCATCAGGTAATTCACTAAAACTTTTTTGAGTCAGACTACGTAAATAATTACACGAAACGATTAACGTTTAAAACATAATTTCTACAACGTAAAAATGATTACAATGTCAGTTCTTAGGTCGTAAGACAAAAAGGACATTATGATACAAACAAATTGCGTAGGTCATTCGTGGAAACTAATTACTTCATCAAGTGCCTGGCCTATATTTATACGGATTAATTGTTTTCAATTGGACACATGTGGGAGATTAGAGAAAGCGAGATTAACTGTTTATTTATGTGTTTCCTCTTAGTTTCTTTTATTGCAAATAGGAATTCTTTTATACCGGAATGTAAATTTCCATTTTGTTAGAATTTGTGCCTGATATAGGCTCGTCTTTTATTAATTCATTGGTATATAAATTTGGGGAAATTTTCTACTATCTATCACTTCAAGGATCAAAGTTTTTTAATTCGTTATTTTACGCAATATAAGTGTAAATAATTTTAATTCATATAAAATTCGGTGCCCGTTCTTTCTTTAGAAGGTACATATACATACCTTTAGTCTACATAACCGATTTCGTTTTCGATGCACCAATTAAATTCCCAAACAGAAAGCATAAACAAAATGCTTTGTGTTTGAGAAAGAAAAATCCACCTAAGTGGAAAAGAAAATTGGTCTTAGTAGTCCCCTTAAACCATAAAACCCAACAGTGAATGTGTGTACAAAATAGTATAGAAGAACCCGGCAGTAGCGTACGTACATAAAACCGGAAACATAAAGGGTTTTTATTAAGATCTGTGACACGTGCGAGAAAAAAGAGATTAACGGAATCCTGTTACGCGACAAATTAAGTGAGGAACGAGGAACTTGCGTGTTTGCAGTTTGGGGACAAAGGAAAACGCCTCTAATGGAATTTCAGGGGACACTTACACCTTAATCGTAAGTTAATTTACTGTCGATTTTTATTAAAGGAATAGAAGCAGACAAAACTAAATATTGATTGTTTACGTAGAAACTGTAAACTTGAGTTAGAATTTGGATGTATGCAAGACTACGTAGTATGGTTTGGAAGCTGCAACTCCCGACCAGTAAACAAGAAAGAACTGCAGAAGCAGTAATACTAACATGGCTCCTGGACAAACGGTACTATCGTTTTGCCAAATTTTCTATAGATGCAGCCTGATGCGGTACAGCTGAGCTCAATTCCCTAAGCATATTGTAGAAAATCCACCCAGTTAATGAAATTTATTTCCAAGTTCTCGTACGATTTTTCGTTTTCCTCTATGCCGAAAAATACCAAATTATTTTTTCTTGCTTGTCTTTCTAAATATTGCAGCCTTTTTTCTTGGTTTTCCACCTTTATTTTCAGGTTCTCGTGACTTTTTTCTATTGCTAAGAATCTTTCTTCAAACATCCTACTTATATTCTGTGTTACTTGCTCTGTAACATTTTTTCCTGTTTCCCGGATTTCTTGTCGTTGATTGTCCAAATCATTTTTTATTGATATGAGCGCGTTCAGAATTCAGAATACAACATCTTTCTGTAAAATTATGCAACAGTGAAGTCCAGGAAATAAAAAGAGTAGGGAAAAAAGAAGAAGATAAAATACGCCCAATAGTAGTGACTCTCTCAACTCTAGGCACAAAAATAAAAATCTTGAAACGGAAAAGAGCACTAAGAGATACGAATTATTACATCAAAGAAGACTATCCAAAATACGTAATGGAGAAGAGAAAGGAACTACAGGAACAACTACAACTGGAAAAACAAAAAGGAAACACAGCTAAAATAATATATGACAAACTGGTAATTTCGAAAAACAACACTAAACGAAAACTGCCTACCTCACCCGAAAATGTCACGGCAACAAATATAGAGAACAATTTGCAAATAAATAAAAAGAACAAGACACAAAAAATTAAGGATTCGGTCAAGAGATCTAACAGCTTTTCAGAGGGAGTCATAAAACAGGGAATACTAAACTATGTAGTTAAAAATACAGCAAATAAGAATAATAATCAAAACAAACCAGCATAGCAACTATGCGCCTCCTCCTCCGACACAAAACAAACAAACACAACAATAAAAACAAGAAACATACACGATCTTCCAACCCGGCTGGTCACCGTGGAAGAGTATGACCACAACCCTCCAAAGATAGACACCTCGGCTACAAAAAGCAAAAACAAAGATAAAACCCATCAATTATACATAGCAACGTACAATGTTAGAACCCTATCGTCATACGAACGCTTAATAGAATAAAATTAGAAGAAGCATTACAAGAAATTAAATACGACGTTATAGGAATATCCGAAACAAGAATGGAGAGAAGCATGCTTAAGGTTAAAAAACTAGACAAGATCCAGCACACAAAAATAAGAGCGATAACAAAAGCCACTAATGCTTTAAGCTATGCACTAAGATTGAAGATGGCACAGGATAGAGAGAAGTGGGCATCCTTGGAGGAGGCCTTTACCCAACCTGGGGACCTCGCTTAATTAGCACATATTTGTATTTACTCATATAAAACTAGAAATAAGTCATTTAGTAATATTAATTAGAGAAATATATACCTAGAATTTAGTAAATAAACAAACTAGAAACTAAGATAAAATTGTGGCATGGTCAAATAAAGGCTTTTTTATTTTTTATTTATTTTTATTTTATTATTGTAGAAAATAAAGCATGATGTCATTCATGTTCACATGCTTTGTTCACTTATTACTGTTCTATTTCTTTGTTCACATGTTTTTGTTTTCCTATATTATTAAAACCAATTAAAATATAGCTTCCTAATTTATGAATTTTACTGTCGGTATAATAGTCACAAAGAATACACAGACAAACAAACTTGACTTCTTCATGATAGGTTCTTCATACAAATCCAGCTCCAACCCTAAACTCTTTCCAACATCAGAGTTTATTTTTAAAGCAAGAGAATGATTACGATGTATAAGACGTATAAAATTTCTTTAACCCGCCTCAAGCAACTCGATCAGTCAATCAAGACAAAGTTTACAACACCTCACAGCAATATATTGATAAAACCAAACAATACTAAATCACAAAAATTACAGCGTCAAGTGAAAGTTTTGCTGAAGGCGGCGGCACGCTCTTAACTTGTAATTATCGAAATGAATACTCTTCGTGAAGACAAAGAGGCACAAAGTGGATATAGTGTTGTTATTACATAAAAGAGTAAAAAGGATTTAGTCTAGATTATCGGCTTTGAGCTGAGGAACCTCGTTCCATCTCGTCATTAAGGCTGATAATTCTATGCCGAAGTAACTCTTGAATTTGTTGCGAATGGCCATTATAAAACTGAGAAAAGATATTAAAATCTTTCGGTAAACATGATGTCAAAATAAATTAATGTAATTTTTATTGCCAAATTTAACTAAGTAACTCAATTACCAAGGCTAAAATGTGCATGAATGAAAATTATTCAAAACCACAGAGTGATTAAAAGCATTTGGCTAACTTTTTCCACGTCCATTACTCAACCAACTAAAACCATTAGGCGACAAATTGATTGATAGTCGTGTAACCATATTATTATCCCAATTAGCTTTCATTCATACTTTGAAATATCACTTATTCACATTAAACCAAGTCATCACGTACTTTAAAAAACCTTTGTGTCAGCTACCTTTTAAAAGAATGTTTAATTAAAAAAAAAGATATCGGACATTTTAACAATAACAAAACACTGGCCGACGCAGTATTAAAACATATCATTACCAGCTGTACCAAAACGGATGGCGGACAATTTATTTAAAATCCGAATCTTAAGGCGGCCCGTCTCAACGATAATGTTCGATATTCAAATTCACGAATCGACGAAACCATCAATTCCGATTTAATGAATCGGCGATTCGTTAAAGGTCTCGCAAGTATTCGATTGCGGTTATTATTCGAATATTAATAGTTGCATCTTTATTGTGTGTGGCCAGTGTCTTCGTTTCATTGGTTGTTCTGAATTATTGCATTCGAAATCGAGAAAATAATTGTTTTCAATATGCAAATTCAATCAATGGAGATAGCGTTTGAGATTTTTATTGGTTGTCTGAATCATAAGACATAAAGATTGGAAATAAACTATCAAATCAACGCGAAGAGAAACAATTGTTTACTCGTTACATGTATCGAAGAGGTTTCTATTGCAATTTGATTTTATAAAATAAATTAAAATAACATTCGTATATTAATATTTGAATACCTGTTCAATATCAGTAATTCTAGTTTTATTGGTAGTTATAAATCTTATTCGCCATCAATTTGAGAGAATAAAACCAAATCATCGATTAATCTTCTGATTTATATTCGATTGCATTTTTATTCGATGCAATTATTGTATTAATCATTGCATCTTTTTCTATACAGCCGACGGCGATATCGAAATAGTTGCCTAACCTTTAAAATCTCGTTCGAGAAACCGGTTTAGTTTAAAATCTAAATTAATCCAATGTGGGTCGGCTTTGGTAATATTTACAAACATCTATACACTTATGTCAAGGGCTTTTCAACTCAATCGTTTTAATAAAGATAATTAACAATCACACACACACACACACACTCACGTCCATTATCCCCGAAGGGGTAGGCATAGGCGCAACCAGTGCACCCACCTTTCGCCGTGCGTACTCCGTCCCATGATGTGATAGAGGGCAAGCCCATCGCCATACTGGACACAAATTTCAGACTCCGGGCGGATACTGAGTAGAAAAACACAATATCACTTTACGCGACCCGGGGATCGAACCCGAGACCTCAGCTTTGCAGTCGTACCGTGATACAACTACGCCACCGAGGCAGTCAATTAACCATCTATTCGATCAAAACAAGAGTGATGTATATTAATCAATATAAATATATAAATAATGAAGATCCTAGTAGAGTTTTAAGACAACCGTCCCAAATCTGTCATCAATGTTTTGATTACAAGCTTGTGGTTAGTAATAAATGCTATGATAATATTGAAATAGTTGATTAAATATTAGTTATTTTTTTCAAATTCAAATCATTTATTCAGTTATTAGGCACTTTTACACGTCATGTGTAACAATGTTTTTTTTTTTTAACTAAAAGATTCTACCAGTGCTTCGGAAAAGCCCACTGACCTGAGAAAAAGCACCAAGAAACTCAGCGTAGGTCTTTTATTGTTATCTTTTTTTTTATTTAATTGAATATATACAAAGACATATGACAAAGAGGCTCAATTCTATAATTTCTACTAGTAATGAAACTATTTATACTTGTTGAAGAGTCTTTGTTAAAGAAAAATACTAGTTAAGGGTTTGATGATCCAACCAACCGACCATAATCCAAGGAGTTTGGTAAGAGTAAAAACCTCCTTGTTAGCCAGAACAGTACGAAGCTGACCTAGACGCCATACACACCAATTAATCATTCCTTTTTCAAAATATCCTCTCGACAGCTCATTACCGTCACTTATCGATAATCGATTGTTATTCGATAATCGAATAATCTCGTGAAATATTCCCTTTCAAGTCGCCGTACGCAATTACAGCGAATGGTTAGCGTATGTGGTCAGTTATTTTGCCCGCCATTTTACTTGTTTGCGGTACGGTGGTCTATTAATTCCAACGCAAGTGTATAGAGATTAGCCAATAGCCGGTCTGGTTTTTATGAGCCAATATAAGGCTTGATAGACAAGTAGGAAGTTTTACGTTTACGATTAATTGATTATAGTTTTATAATAAACCGCACTCACTCGGGTGCAGATTCTTAATCCCGTACAGTAAATTTTTGCTGTTTTTAAATTGAAACATTCACAAGAACTGTGTGCGGACTATGAAATAAAAGTAATCCGGGTAACCAGTTTATTTAATAATAAATCAGCTCTCGTAAACTATAGGAAGATCTAGAATTCAAATTAATTATATTGCCACAAGGCTATGGTGTTGACGAAACAATTTATGTCATTACCTTCGTTCATCTTAAATTATTATTTGAATTGGCTTTATGGCGACATTCCGAATAAAATATAATTACATATCTATGTTGATTTTGTAATTTAAGGTCAAGTTATGATGGGACTGGCATATCTATGTTGGAGAAAAGTCTCCAAATTAAATAAATAGAAAAAAAAATGTAAAAGACAGTAGCATGTTAAAACCCGATGTTATAGTTTCCAAAGGGCTTACTAGTAATAATAACCTCTAAGAGGTAAAACGTGACTATGAAGGTCGGAGCGCTTACTGCTCCAGCATGAGATCAAATAGCTACTGTTGGAAATAAAGACGACTATCGCATGTAGGCATTGTTGCATTTTTAACCGTTATAGAACTTACAAATTCTACTAAAATATGATGTTAGGAACTAGAAAGAACAATGAGAATTTATGAACTAATAGGTAAATATTTTCGGATCTCCGGTACCTCGAAAAAGCCGTGTCCAGTACGGTTTACAGATTTTATCGTATTCACAAGATTGTTAATCCCGAAATAAAAGTAATCTAATCGCAGTAAATTACAGTCGCTGTTTACAAAGAATAATGTATAAATTTTAAATAATTATACAGATTACAAACTCTCTATTATAATATAAATACCTAAGTTATTCTTTTACAAACGTCAACAATGACCCAAAACGCGATTTCTCAGAAAATCGATTTACATTATAAAAACGTTGTAATTTCGTAAACAATTTCTTGCGCGTTTCTGATTACCATATCATTTTTGCATCGGTAATGACTTAATTCTGTTCGGACCACACATGACGCGATATTCGTCGCACGCCCAATTAAACGGAGAAAGTAAGGGATGAGAATTTCTTTTACTTTTCATCTGACGTGTGGATTGTCCTTAATAATCTTGTCATATGTTATTTGCAGTGAAGGTGTGATTGTTGGTTTTAGTAATTTTAATGTAATAATTTGTGAACAGATTTTTTTTTATTGCGTTGAATGACGAGACGAGCATGCCTTTCGCCTGATGGTAAGCGATACGACCATAAACAGTAAAAACACCATCCAGCACCTTGAGTTACAAAGTACTGTGTGGCATTCCACTGCGCTCGTCATCCTGAGACATAAGATGTTAAGTCACATTACGTCATGTAGTTACACTGGCTACAATGTCCTACAAAACTAAACACAACAGTGCATGCACACTGCTGCTTGGCGGTAGAAATAGACATTGCGGTGGTACCCACCCAGACGGACTCTTACATATGAGAGACCTACCACCAGTAATTAAAACAAGGTCTGTTACCATGCTATATTAAAACTGTGTATTCAATTCTCAGTTCATACATAAACTTCCATAAGCAGGCCCAATGTATTGTTTATTCTAAAACGTATCGATGGTAGTTATTTTATTTTTAATGGAAACATTGAAAAAGAAACAGTCGTAAGAAGGATTTGAACCCGCGACCTCCAGCGTACCGTGCTGGTGTTCTGCCAACTGAGCTATCTCGACCTTACCTTCGTCTGTTCAATTTCAAATTCCCTATTTTATCTCTTTAAACGAGATGCCTAGTGATGGCAATCTCGATATTATAAGCTAACGATTGTAAAGTTCTACCAATGCTATTATCAAACTATCAAATTTTTTACCAAGTTTAACGTTAATCCCAAAATAATCGCATCGATAGGACTTCATGATTGTTTTATGTCGAGTGCATAGAGTATTGCTTTGTCAATAGCATAGCAAAATGAATCTGTATCTCATATTGAGTGAATCCCAAAGGAAATATAAGAGATAAAACATCCCCTGATCGATAGAAGTTATACCGGCATGCCTAATTGCTTTTTCACGCTTGAAATACAATCTAAACAAAGATAGGTATCAAATTAACACTATACCTGTGAACTAGACCTCGGCAGTTGTTCGTGAACTTGTCCATTGTATAACAATATAATCTCACCGGAGATCGTTACGAAAACATTTTCACGACCGTAGATTGGTCTGATAGCTAGGTAGCCGATTACGTGTGATGGAGATTGGAGTTATTGTTGATCTTCATTGCTATAGTATGATTTGCTCGTGGACTTTGCGCACTATCATTTATACATTTATGTTCATTAGTTATTTGAATCGTTGTCAATTTCATTGCTTTAATAATTAGTACTTTTATAGTCGTGAAGGTATAATTTAAGATTGGAACTCTACGTGACATCGTAAATCTGGAATTCTATTGAATTTGTAGTGTGGACTGTTGAAAAAACAGATAAAACCAATATCTTTCTACCTGCAATGACGATCAAAACTGAATTCAAAGTTAATAACTTAAAAGACAATATTCACCCAGTACATAAACATTATCTCCAAAAGATCTTCAATGGCCAATCTCTATATACGTAATACAACCCAAACTCAAAGAGCTATGCACACCAATTTTCCCCAGCGCTATCTTAATCTACCAATTTCAATATAATAAAAGATAGTAAACGGTACAATATCTTAAATTTACGTTGCATAATGTACCGCCAACAATACTGCGAGTTATGACTTTGAAAAATACATCAAATTGTAAAACAGATGGCATTTCTATTGTGATATCGCACTATTGTGAAGGAACGGACATAAATAATGTTCTGGATCTAGAATTCAAGCTATGAGAGTGTGGCGTATGGGTTTAATAGAGTAGTGGGAGAATGCAATGTCATTTACTGGTTCAATATCTTACGTTATAGTATTGGTGTTTTGGTATTGAATTCAGAATATATTATTATCTTGATGTTTAGTCAGTTTTCCTCAATGTAATGGGCTGCCTCGGTGGCGTAGTTGTCTTACGGTACGATGATGCTGAGGTCTCGGGTTCGTTCCCGGGTCGAGCAAAGTGATATTGGATTTTCTATTCAGTATCAGATCGGAGACTGGAATTTTTGTCCGATATGGTGATAGGCTCGCCACCTATCACATCGTGGGACAGAATACGCACGGCGAAAAGCGGGTGCACTAGTTACGCCTCTGCCTACCCCTTCGGGGATAACAGGCGGGGACGTGTGTGTGTGTGTGTTTGTGTGTGTGTTTAAATCTCTGCATGACGCCATACATAGTTTTTTTATACTGAGGCAGAAAAAATGCTGCATCGAGTATAATTTAATAAGAAAGTCACGTAACGAAATAGTATGCCCGGAAGCTTCGCGATAAAACAGAACGTGTCACAGGATCATCTTCTTCGAGAAAGTGTTTCATAAAAGGGTTTCCATTATATTTTATAACACAGACTTGCTTATGTTGTTTATTTTTTCTGTTTCTGTATATTGAATTATGTTGACGGCTGTAGATTGTATTCTATGGCCACTAGCGTCAGCGGGAGAGGGGTTGGGTGGACCGCCCCTCGTACCAAACACCAGGGGTAACAACTTTAACTCACTTGTACGCCCAAAGAAAATTGAAAGATCATTGTAAGGAAAAAGTAATC
The DNA here is from genome assembly GCA_949316025.1 of Lapara coniferarum. Classification (NCBI taxonomy): domain Eukaryota; kingdom Metazoa; phylum Arthropoda; class Insecta; order Lepidoptera; family Sphingidae; genus Lapara; species Lapara coniferarum. The sequence continues at coordinate 23,192,664 of OX438932.1, forward strand.
ACAACATTCAATTCAATATTTATGCCGCCACTATTTATGGCTTTAAAAAAAGAGAGAGAGAGAGAGATTAATATATTGCTTATACTTAACTTACTGTTTTTTACAAAAATCACGGTTTCAATATTGATTGCCACCGTTAACTGTCAAAACATAAATATACCTATTAAAATAATAAACGCACATTCAAATAATTTGTAATATACAGAGAAATACGAGACAGTGTAACATCGTTAACCTTTCTAATACAGTTGAGAATACATAGGTATTGACTATCAAGCATAAATAACTGATCAACCGAAACAGACATACTTCTACGACACACGATACGATGAGAAGAGATGAGTATCAGCAATGTCGATCAATGAAGAATTTATTTAACTGAACTTTTAGATTAGACAAAGTTTTGATGAACTTGAGGAAGTCATGTCAAAGTTTCTATTGAGGTGTATTAAAATTTTATCGAGGAATTATCACACTCTTCCATGTATTGATCCATTAATATTTGCTCGTTATGAGTCTTTTTAAATCTTAGTAACATAGTAAGCCGAAGAATCATGATAGGGAAATAGCATACGAAACTTATTAGACATTATAATAACCATTCCTAATATCAATAATTTTTACTCTATGCGTAATTTGACCACATAAATCGTTCTAATATTCATACCTATTATAATTTTGATTTTCGAACTTAATATCACAAAAACGTTTCAACCTCAAAATATATTTCATCCACATAGCTTCTCTGGTAATATGATCAATCCCGCCATCAGCTCACATCTTAAATCCACCAGCGAGTGACTCACGAGTATTGATGTCGCTTCTAGTATTACTCTCAACACATCCTATTTCACAATAATTCTTGGTATCTATAAACAGAACTGACTGTTTTATGTGGTGCAATATTGTCTTCGATTTTCGTCAATGTCAGTATTTTTGATGGAGAAACATTTGTGTACATGGGAAATTTCTCTTTGTTTAGATCTAACCTATTTTTGGTAAAATACAAAGGTTTTGGTAAAATGCTTTGCTATGGAGGGAAGTGGAAAATATATTTCTAACTCCTCCCTATTCTTCTGTTTGATTAACTTCGTTGCGGTTTAAGACTAATTAGTGTTCCCTGAGACTCGCCGAGCTTCATCGCTCGGTGTCATAAAATGCGTGCCACTGCTGATCCTGGCTTACAGGAGTTGCAGTGGTGGGTGTGAGGGCGGGATAGAAAATATAAAGGTAGTTGAAATGTCAGTTTGGCCACGATTTTTCCATTGCCCATCCATTTTCTGTGTCGTTATTACGCAAGCACACGATAGCCTGGTTGGTAATGGAACGGTCTGCCGAGATGGATGTCTGCAGGCTCGAAATCCAATGGTCGGCGGCCGGGAGGCCTGGCAGGCGGTGGCCCACTTCTGCGAGGTGGTCCTCTCGCGGAAGGAGAGTGCCGAGAGGGATCGCCAGCGCAGTGGTGATCCCTCCCGCCGCCAGACGAGACGTAGGAGGCGTCGGGTGGATGACCGACGTCTCCTGCCCTGTGGATTTGGGGCGTTTGGAGAAATCCACCACGGTATCCCCTGCCTGTCGTAAAAGGCGACTAATAGGGGCCACCGGGGGTCGCGGGGGCTTCTGAATTAATCCACGCTTAGCGGTTAAAGAAAACATTCCAAGGAAACAATATGTATAAAAATTCCCCAATAATGAATTTCGAAGGTATTTAAAGTCTGCCAACCTGTACTAGGCCAGCGTGGTGGACTAAGGCCGAAACAACCTCGCAATAGTAGAGAAGACCCGTACTCAGCAGTGGCACTATTATAAAACAATGCAGGCATTATTACTATTATGTTGTATCTTTCCTGCGGAAAATCACGGGGCGAAGGCCGGTCCTTTTGGAAGGCCAGCGTGGGGATATGGATCCAACAAGTAGAGGCCCCTTAAAGATACATTACTCTAGTTGGGATGTGTACACCTTGTAAGTACTCTCTCTGTCTGTACTTATAGAGGAAATACTATTGTTATTATTAGGCGGCTTTATTTCAAAATTATTGTTGTCGACTATTACTATCTCTGATATTAAATACTACGACTGTTTTTTAATACATATAACTTAATATTTAGTTGCTTTGATGTTGGTTTCCTAAGATACAGACCTCACTAAGTTTGGGAACCCTTTGTAATTTTGGTATTTAATAACATTTCTTGTGATATTATTGTGAAATTTTTAATTCTGAATTTTATACATTTGAATTTCATTATGCTTTATTATCTTTTGACTTTTATTAAGATTTCAATCCCATTAAAAATTCAATTGATTATTTAATATAGAGAAAAGAAAAGCTCGTTAACTTGTTTCATTTCAAACAAAATATCATATTTTCAAATCAATATAACTCAAGTCCACTCCGTCAACGAAACTGTCGTACGGTCGTTTCGAAATCCATTACGTTCCGTTTCACTCAGACCGCAATAAACAACAATAAGAAGAAAACAATGCAAAACCACAGCTTTATAGCTTTTTAAATAGACCATTCACAATTCTTACCACATTTCTAAACAATTTTACGGCTATGCAAGAACGTAATTCGACTTTCCCCAGTATCTTCATGACTTGGGCCGCAATGCTACTACATTCCATTGAAAAAATATATTATGTCTTTAACAGATAATTCATTGGTTCGTGTTCTGATGATATTGATAGCATATTGATTTTCCATGTTTTTTTGAAGAACTTTATCATCTTGTCTTGTCGATATTTCATTATAAAGATACATTTTTCTAAAAACAATTTTACCTAGATATATGATTCTTACGTATTTAGCTTGGTAACTTAATTCATAGTTATTTAAATTCCTAGCTAGAATCTAAAACATTTCATAGACGTAGAATTAAAAATAAAAATCTCACAGACGAAGTAAGCAGAACTTGGATAAATTTAAGATATAGGTATGGAGCTGTAGCAGGGAACGAGCCAATGAAATATTGTAACCACTGCACGTCCATTTAGGTTAGAAGCGGGGTGAGGTCTATTAAGCTTAGTCAAATGCAGGAGGCAGGTTATTTACTAGAAGCTATTTAATTGATGCTAGTGCACCTGAGGAAGACTAATAACGTAGTACTTAGTTCGCAGTACGTAGACCTTAGAATTGAAAGTATATCAAGTAAGAAACAAAGTGTAAAATAAAATACTATGCTATGCTATAAGATACAGGATACAATAGATATAAAGCATAATGAGATCAGACAAAAATTAAAGTAATTGAGATTTTTTTTAATTCTAGAGTCAGAATGAAAATCCCTAATGATTATGAGGTACAAAAAAGAGGTTCATAAAAAGTTATGCCATGAAAACTCTCACCGCTTTATTTTCACTTTCTATTATTCCCACAAACGTTCTAGCATCGATATTTCATATTTTATAGCTTCGGCTTCCGTTAATGACAATTTTGACATTTGTAACTTGAACTATAATTTTCGTATTCGACTTCTTTTTATTAATATAAATTTTGATTTAGTGGTGCCGAAGCATCGCATTCTTTACGGAACCGTTATATTCAAATGTGCATAGATTGCATTAATTTTAAATCGATAGAAGAATGCAAGAATGTTATTGATTGTGTAGAATCGTTAAAATAATTTAATTGTTCATATATACGCCCATAAACTTTAAAAACATGATACAACTACAAAAAGAAACTTAACTCCAATAATAACACCAAGTAGCATAGTAGCTGCAGTAGTTATCATCTTCATGAAAGCTATTACATGTTATCATTAGTGAACATAACAATGGACATGAATCGAGACTTTAAGGACTAAGATACTTTACTAATGTGATATACAAACTTCGAATAGACACATTATCTCAATTCTCTAAGGAAAAAAACATTATAATATATTATGAAAAACAACTTAAGAAAGATTTAACTCCATTACAACATCCCTTGACATAATCAGTATAAACATCAAAAGCATCCACTAAATCACATGATAAGTTATGTTTATAAGACCAAACACAGATTCGCCAACTAAATCTTTAATCTGATATCCACGAAAATGCGGATATATCCGTCGATTCATCACGACACGACACTAATGACCAATAAACTAAATCGGATAATCTTTTGTACCATGTTAACGTGATAATATTTATGGATGATTATGTTAATCCTTAAGCTTTTATTGTTGACAATAAATGACAATTTGATGATATTACGAATGTAAAAGGTTTTGAGAGTATTCTAGTTAACAACGTTTTGTAAGATTGTATGGAAGTTCGATTGGCATAAATCAGTATTTTTATTACAATGCCTAACCTACTGTTACATAATTTTAAAAATAATAGCTATAAATATAACAACATTGCTTTTAGTGTGGGGTACCTACCCATAAAAGTATGTCAAAATTTATTGGAAGAGAAAACTGGTTGCATTAAAACAATATGTAACATTACATCATAATATCTCAACTCTATCAGTTTCAGACCTATCTACACTCACGATCATTAAATTGAATACAGTTTACGATCAATTTATAACATAAATTTAAATACAAATCCCATACACTGGCCCAATGAAAATACCTTACACACAAATTAATCCAGCGTAATAGTTCAACTAAAATAGACCGATTACATCTCAGAGACTGTTTGATCTATATTTAAATCAGACGTAAATTGACGATAATCGATACCGCTCTTTTGATCTGAAAATCGATCTTAAATCGATGTTACATCGAGTTGTTTGTTTATCAGTTTTATAGTTAAAAAGTACTTTCAGGTAGTTGTGTAACAAAATTCCTTTTATACCTTTGTTGTTAAGTGATTAGGCGACTGAAGGAAACTTGGCTAATTAAAGTTGATAATTGGAAAGTAAATTACAGATAACAATTAAAGCTACGAGGGTGTTACTTATGAAAGGCCTTTGAGTTCTAAGGTTACTGATTCATTGCGAAATTAAACAATAAACTTAGTGTGTTATTTAATTTCCATGTTCTAAGTGTATTTGGAATTTGCGCAATTTAATAAATTTAATGGAACACAAAGCAAGAAATTGATAATCTTTTTTGTAGTTTTCGATCGTTTTAAGGTTACGAGACTATCCCGCACTCACACCCACTATTGCATCTCCTGTAAGCCAAGATCAGCAGTGGCACGCATTTTATGACACCAAGCGGTGAAGCTCGGCGAGTCTCTGGGAGCAATAATTAGTCTTAAGCCACAACGAAGTTAATCAAATAGAAGAAGAATTACAAATATATTTTCCATTTCCCTCCATAGCAAAGCGGCAGACAAAATAATGAACTAAAAAGGTATTTTTAATATTAATTATAGAGACTTTTACAACTGGAACAGCTAAAGCACCACGGATAAAATTAATGGGGTCTATTATTTGAGCTGTTAGATTTGATTCCAATAGTAGGTAGGTAGCGCTGTAAGGTTGAATATCTTTTTAGCTAATATTATATAGCTGTGTTAAATTGGTTCCCATGTAGACCAATAAAGTTTTTTTTGCCCCAAAACCAATAAAACAAACCACTAGCCTTTAACAGATGTTCAACATGCTATATGTTCAAGCAATCAATTATGCTAACTAGATAAGTCTGTCACGAGCAAGATAAATGACCTATCTCCGAGCTTTTTCTAGATGTGCAACGCAGAAGCTAAGGGAACCGTCCTTGTGATATTATGTCCGCCACATATAAATCACAAATTACGAATAAATATTTAACAGGTATAATATTTATATCATAGAAAATGAAGGTCATCCTATGATAAACTGGTAAATCATTCGATAGTTCTCAATGAACACTCTTAACACGTTGAGCCCAACAATGTTTAATCACGTCAATATTTTTCTAAAAAAATCAACACAACGTTTAATCACGGCCACCGTAAATGTGCATTGTATGTATGAGGAAATTTTGTATCACTTTTTGAAGACTATGGTGGCGTTAGGTCGAACGTGTTAAAGCCCGAATAATCACATGTAAATTCAATTACCTGACATATCAACATAATTTCAATTGAACGTAATGATCACGATCACGGCGATGATTCACTGACGGAAGCTACAAAAAAAAACCAACAGTTAGCGAAACTCCAAAACGGGTTATGAAATGTTACAGTAATGATATGATAATGTCGAGGAGCCCACACGACAAAGTGCCACTACACATTTGATTGACACACGAATAGACACTCTGTTGCGAATGTTGCTCAGTATATTTTGGTAGCATTCATACATTGAAATGACTGACTGTAAATATCACGTTTCAATTAAGAGTATTGTTAGGTTTTGTAGTGTTTGGTTTGCTTTCATTGATATTAAAGTCAATTGTTGAAACAATCAAATCAAGTCAATTGTTATAGCTTCATTGATACGGTGGCAATACTTCGGATGTGAAATCTGTAATGTACTGGATTGGTCAATCTTCAAGATGAATAATGACTTGTGTTTTATTAATGAAAAATGTACATGACTTGCCTGAGATTGTTTTTAGGAGGGTGATAGGTTTGTGCCCATTTCGTAGGACATAAATAAATTTCACGAAAACAAAGTGAAATAGTTTCGCTTCCTGTATTATATACCTACTCTCCCACTGCTGGGCACGGGCCTCCTCTACTACTGAGAGGGCTTAGGCCTTAGTCCACCACGCTGGCCTAGTGCGGGTTGGTAGATTTAACATACCTTCGAAATCCTTATAAAGAACTTCTTAGGTATGCAGGTTTTCTCACGATGTTTTCCTTCACCGTTAAAGCGAACGATAATTGATAAACAATACACACGTAACTTTGAAAGTCAGAGGTATTCCTTGGGTTTCGAACCTCCGGACATTGTCTCGGCAGACCGTTCCATTCCCAACTAGGCTATCGTCCACTTAGCCATATTCTTCTTTTTTAGCCTTTGGAAGTCCATTCCTGAACACAGGCCTCCCCGTTGTCCATATTGTACAAAAATATTGATTTTCATTTTGTGCGTTTATTAAAACTTTAGAAACCGTTGCACATCAATGTTTCGGGGCTAAATAACACAGACACAATTTAAATGTTAATCTAAACTGTAGAAGAGATTTCGTGTCCATATTATCAAGCTGTCATTTGTGACAATCTGGGTCGAATTTAATGCATTCTCCAATTTGTAATCATTAGATAAACTGCATATAGTATTTTTATTTGATTGCTGTTTGATTCGCAATTTGCATACAGCTTTTTTGTTTCTACGACTATATGAAAGTTGATATCAAGAGTAATAAACCTCAAAGAAATAAACTTAATGTCTAACTTCTCGTATCAAAGTTTGTGATGTTATAATAAGTAAGATATTATCTTTTATAATCTTAACTTTATTCATATCACTTGAAACACTTCGTATCGTATATTAAATCAACTAGATATTTCTTACAAAATGATGCTAAATTACTGTACCTAACTACACTTTTTGATATTTGTAAATTACACTTGCAATCTCGTAAATCAACTCAGAAATACATCTTTAAACACCATAATGAATCTTCCAACAATGGATCCATCTATAATATTCCCAGATCCCTGCACACCAATCATGCCCATCAAGATGGCAAACCATTTACATTGTCCCACAATTCTCATGAAATGCCAAGACAAAAACGCCGTGCGAACGGCAACATTGTCCGATCTCATATAAATTATTTCACAGCATTTTATAATTTCATAAAACGTTAAGACCAGTTCGGTACGGCCAAAAAAATTTAATCGACTCGGTAAGGTGTGCATTGCGTTGTACAATCGTAATAATTTAACGGATTATGTTTATTTCAAGTGTTGGGTAATATAAGGGCTTGCTGACCTCAAAAGCCATTTTGAGCCACTTTTAGATATTTTTTGTACAAGCAAGTTCTTTGTCTGTTAATTCTCCTTTTAGATAATGATCACTTGGAATCCGCTTGTGTATATGCGGTTCACACAGACCGGCATATTTTGTCGACTGGTGAAGATTATCCATCTCTCGTCAGTCAAAACTCTGGGCCCCACTCTGCTTACCATAAGGTACAGTAGGGTTTCTTTGCAGGGCAAGTAAAACAATTAGAATATAAAAGTATCTATATTGTAATGATTGCTTAAGGCGGTATTAATGATCAAATCTCAAGTTTGAGTTACATTTCAAGCAGATAAAACAATTAGAATATAAAAGTATCTATGTAATGATTGCTTAGGGCGGTATTAATGATCAAATCTCCAGTTTGAGTTACATCTCAAGTAGACTGTATTGAACTATTTATACATTATGTCTACTTGAAATGTAACTCAAACTTGAGATTGCTTTATTAATACCGCCCTTACAGTATGCCTAGTATCTAAAAGCAGCACTCTCAATTTGATTACCACAAGCACAGTATCAGCCATCATAAATAAAACCCTAGTTTCTATTTTTTCATAGTTTATCGTTAATATGTATAGAAACGATTGACGATTAAGGTTACAAATATGATTTTCTCACTCGACTTTGTCGAGTAACTTGTTTCTCAAATTAAAGAAGAAAATTGGCCTATAGTTTTACTTTTAATACAATGCAATGAAGTGAAGGATTGTGTGCTTAATTTTCAAAATTTTCGTTCTGTGTTTTTGGTGTAATTTGACTACAATACATTTTTAACAATTTTTTGATAAAACTTTGCTACCTGTTAAATTAGACTGACACTAGCTTTTGCCCGCGGCTCCGCCCGCATTAAAAAGTTTTTCCGGGATAAAAGTCCCGGTTTATATTTTTCCGGGATAAAAAGTAGCCTATGTGTTAATCCAAGACATGATCTACCCGTGTGCCAAATTTCATCGAAATCCGTTTAGTAGTTTTTGCGTGAAAGAGGAACAAACATCCTTACATCCATACATCCAAACATCCATACATTCTTACAAACTTTCGCCTTTATAATATTAGTAGGATAAATAACAAGCACAATACTGTTAAATAGGGGAGACCGGGGATAGTTGACCAAATTTCGGCTTGGACGCTTATAACTTTTTTGTTTTAGTATACAATGTCAAAAAATCCTATAAGTTCGATAGGTAAACTAATAAGCTTTCGAAGGAAATACCAAAAACCTCGCAATTGTTAATAACATAGTGTATAAAAGCTATTTTGTGGAACAAGAAAATCAAGTCAACCTACCCCATGCCTGGGGTTGGTGGACTATTCACTTGGGGTAAATTGACCTACGAAGTAAGTGGTATAAAATACGGCAATATAATAAAAGAAAACACAACAAATACTTATTTACTATTATTAATGTACCTTATTAAGATAAAATGTCAGTAACATTTACATAATTTACATATCATTTGACACTTTTTGTACGATATTCGCTAGTGGGGCGGAAACAAAAATCCTACCAGCAGCAGAAGGTTTACTGTTTCGATTAGTTATGCTTTTGTAAATCCACATGATTTTAAAATAACAAACTTTTGATAAATTTGACGAAAAGCTCACTTTATTCCATGTGAAGAATATTTCGATTATTACGTAGTACATTTTGTAGGTAGTCAACTAGCCCCAATACAAAGTTTGTCTACCAGCCCCTACCAACTTTTTTAGATTTCAACCACATGTGAGTACCTCAAAACTGTCGCGAAATATAAAAAAAATACACTAAAATAATCATCAAAAACCAAACTCTTACTTTAAATTGCTTGAAACTACATAGCATCGAGTATAAAGGCTTCAATACAAATAATATTAAGAGGTAAATAATTACTCATAGGTATCATTTTCCGATAAATCGTTTTTTCTCCCGGATTACGTGCGCCTGCGGTGCCGCATTTGCGATGAAGATTCGTAAACAGTTAACGGTTTTTCGTGTATATCAGGACAACGCAACACTTTAAAATAGCTCGAGTTATTGGCGGTTATTCATCCTGCCCCTATCGCCAACCATCCCCGGTCTCCCCTACTATTCGTCGATGTTTATGCCTATAAATAGCTGTAACTAAATTAAATTTTCCATTATAGTTAAAATAAAATACTTCATTTTAATTTCTTTCTTCTAATTGAAGTTTTAAGTGCCCTCGCAAGAACACTTACTTTGCAAATTAAATCACTATTCGAGAACTATTGTGATGTTTATTGTTATTCATTACGTTTGCAACTATTGTTTAAAAACAAATCTTTATGCTAGTCTCAACCACATGCACATGTTTACAAAACGGCACAAAATATTTTACAAAAATATTTTTATGTAGTTGAGTTGTAGACAATATCTGCAGTTTAATTGAAATGAATCGATCCAAGACATTCTACAACTTTCGAGTGAATATGGCGCATGTTCGGTTAGCTTGTATCCAGTAGTTTAGCCTAATTCTGGAGATAGTCAAGAGTCAATGGTCCATCGTCGTCATACTTTGAAAGCATTATACTGGAGTGATTTCTCAGCAGTTAATTTACTTAGCATCGCGCTTTTTGGATAGGCAGTGTGGCATGTGTAAGACACTATTACCGTATCGTAATAAAAATATGAATCACTTAGCCCCATTAAAAAAAAAACATCACCAATACCCTGTAAATGTTTTATTCATTACGTCATTAACAGCAATCATTGAAGCTGTATATGGGCATGTCGGAAATAGTGAATGACATGATCTGCTCACGCCCTGTCTACCCTCGCTGTATGGTATCAGATTAAGAACACTTGTATTCATTGCGTCATTGTTTTTGTGGCAATTGGATTGGAAAATTGGATTCCGTTTTGAGCATTTCTTTAGTTCCATTATTTATTTTCGTTGAGATTCTACTACACGTAAAAGGCTTCCCTATTTTTTGAACAGATTTGAGTGGTACCAAAGATTAATGCGTTAAAAAAATATAAAGCTCAGTTTTATACGATCCTAATTATATATAAGACAGTAGATAAAAGACTTATTCTTTTATACTTGGTTCAATAAAATTGGCATCTCCTAATAACAAAGCTCTAACCAACTGTCAAATCTTCGGTTAAACAATTTTCGGGTTGCATAAAATTAACAATTGTCAAAATGACGTCACGAATAACAGTAATAACCGCTTAGTTTCGGGTGGTTAATGTTAAAGTTATGGCTAGTTTTCGTAATATTGTCAAATGATTTGCAATAATAACATCCTGTGCCCTATAATACAAATATTTTACCCTCGTAAAATGTCTAGTACGCGAAATATTGTGGGAAGCACGCTCTAGCGATGATAGCGATTCTGATAGTGGGTCTATCCAAATATTTTGGTGGAGCAAAAAATTCCTCTGAAATTCTATGATAGAAACAAAGAGGATGTAAATTCCTTTATAATAATAGAAGTTTGAATAATAAATCGATATTAATTTCATGAAGATTTGATTGTAATATTAAATCATTGCCATTGCTAAAATATTACCCGTGCAATTTTTTGGGGTGATATAGAATCCCTTCACTGGCCACTCGTTTACCTTTAACTTTAACAATTACGACAATGGTGCAACAGACGAATTGTCAATTTCAGTAATCATTGATTGTTATTATCACTGCTAAAGCAGACTTTAAAGGTAATACTAACGTTAGATTTTGTGCAACTCTTAGCCCACTTAGCATTTATCTCCGATGACGTAAGCAGATGCGTAACTATTGTTCTTAAGGTTTGCTGAACTCATTTCCTTCCCATAATGTTACGGCCTCTTGCAATATCTGGCACAATTCCAATCTCAGGCACGTGTATTCCTCACATTTTACTACCCGGATCGAAGCCAGAAACCAGCTGATTTCATAGAAGACACCATTGGTCCTCTCAGCGATCTAACCAATATCGAATTAATAAGGTCTCAAGGACTTATACACGAACAAACTTAGCCTAGAATCTAGAATTTATAGAATAGTGTCAATTATTTAGATATTTTAGGCTATACCGCCATATACGACTTTGTTCGGTTCATGCTATTTAATTTTGCACTTAAAATTATCTTGTTATCAGTGATTTATGTTTGGTTTTGTAAATGGTTTGAACATAAATTTTGATGTCTGGCAAAATTGGTATTAAGTCATTCCTTCATTTGTTAGGAGGTGGTTTTGTGACAAACAAGGACAAATTTGATATACTTGACTAGGTTTGACTCGCGAGGGTGCCTACGAGCACGTTTTCTGGAATAAATGTTTTGCTATAGACTTTCTCGATATAAAAAATAGCCTACACCAACAAATTGCGAAATATGTTGAGCGTCAAATTCTGAGGCCAAAATAAGTTGCACACTGCTAAAATATGCCTTATTGTATTTGAAAAGATGATCTCTGTGTAATTACATGTCGCTTTTAAATAAATCTTTGTCTTATCCATCTAGAAAAACTGCATGATAACCATCGCACTTCAATCAATTTATCTTCAATGCCTAAATTAATTAATTCAATTTAAGCGCTAAGATTTCACGCGTAACCAATCTTAAGAAGAAACAGTACTTAAAAAATGTTTAACACTGAATCGAAACGCGATCTGAAGATCTATATCGTTCCCTACTAAGAATTCTCATTAGTACCACGCTCGACTCAACGCGATAATCGTGTGAGTTTCACGAACTCCTTGTACTTATTGTGAGGAAATTAAATTATGCTTAATTGCTTTACGGGAGTAATTAAAGACTTGTTCACAGTCGTATGTAACGCTTGTGAAGCTTAAAGAAAAACAATTCAAAGAAACATAATTTTAAATTGTTATTACTGTAAATATTAACAAATATCAAGTTATTTGTTCAGTTATTTTAAATTTGATTTGTATTTCATCTTATTGTCTGGTTCATAAAATGCTTTTTCAATATGACTCCAGAAGTCATATTCCCGCTGAAAAATCTCTTTATCCACGACATTCGCCTTTGTTGATATGCTAATTTGTGTATTCCTTTACTTGTGTTGCATAATTCCCTTTCAGAGAACATTGTATAGTCTCCTTTATTCATCCTTGACATCTGTAAACCCAACAACACATTTAAATTTGAATTTAGAACTGCAATATTATCAAGACTTCTATTTAAATTTAGACAAAAACAAGTATCAAATACAACTGTAGTACCAACAGTAGCGGCGTACTATCTATATCCTTCATCTAGATTAATGATTAGAATTAGATAAGGATTAGGCAACACAATGTGCAGAAAGTGAAAGGTGATATGAAAACAATCCGGTGACATAGACAAGGTTGTTCCATTGTAAGAACGACGGAAATTAAAACCGAATTATAAGTTGTGAAATTAATTAAAGATAAAACTGTATCAAATTATCTCAGATTTATGAACGTACAAAATGGTGTTTGGTTATTTTGACATCTCACAAATGTAGACGCAATAGAAATCAATAAGTACGGACATAACTGGGATGATGCAAAACTGGGATTGACAAAGTTTGAGTATATTTTAGAACTCTTTTTTTAGTATGAATGACACGGAATCTTGTTTTCTTTAGCGAAATATGGAAATTAGACATGTTTATCTAGCTTTTAAAGGCGTCATGATATTTTATATTCTTACGTATGTAGTTATGTGTTGTCTGAAGTTTTATTGTATGTCTAAGTTGTAAGGTTATCAAGTTTTACAATGATAATAAAACCGTCGCAAAAACTTGATGTTAATAAAACATCCGTTATATTATAAGCGACATGTTATCTACTATCAAACATTAGAGGTCACTAAATATTCAACTGTTAGATCCTAAAGTAACTTCAGGTTGTAATTGAAATGTTAATCGTCAAATAGTGGTTTTTGGTTTAGTCAGAACTAGCTTTTGCCCGCGGCTCCGCCCGCATCAAAAAGTTTTTCCGAGATTAAAGTCCCGGTTTATATTTTCCCGGGATAAAAAGTAGCCTATGTGTTAATCCAGGACATGGTCTACCCGTGTGCCAAATTTCATCGAAATCCGTTCAGTAGTTTTTGCGTGAAAGAGGAACAAACATCCATACATCCAAACATCCATACATCCAAACATCCAAACATCCATACATCCAAACATCCATACATCCAAACATCCATACATTCTTACAAACTTTCGCCTTTATAATATTAGTAGGATTAGTAGGATTCAAGTCCGAAATCAACAGTTTATTTCAAATTAAAAACTACAAATTTCCATGTCTCCACCTGGAATTTGAACCAAAGGTCTTAGTATACTCCAAACCTGCCATAACCACATGGAAAATCTATTCTCATAACTCCTTACCGCTTCAGGGCATCCCACGATACCTTTAATAAACAAAACACGACTCCACGATAATTCTTTCTATTCGTCAAAACTGTCACCTAGTAAGGCGTAGAGCTGTCGAGCTGACGTGCCCCGAGGTTGAATGCAAACCATATCTTCCATATTGTTCTGTTCGAAATGCTTAAAGATATGGACTGACGTTTATTTGTCTTTGAATTTTCGCCCAAAGCTTTGGATAACTTGTATGTTTTATGGCCCGATGCTTGCTCTTGATATTCTAATGCTTTTAGACTTTAGCAGACTCTTTTACGGTTTTCTTTTGATAACTCTAAAGACTGCTTCCTTAAAGTTGTTGAAAATGTTTCTATTTGCGTCTAATACCGCTGTACAACCTTAAGGCTCTCGAATTAAATACATTTTTACACTTAATTTAGTTTCATAGCTAAATTTATGAATACAGTACAGTCATGAATAATTACTATTCTACATTAAGTTTATACTTTAGGATTGGCCGTTGCATATTAAATAAACTAACACAATTAATGCAAACCAGGTAAATTAAAGAGCTACTAAGAATAAATCCTGAATGTATTCCATCGCATTATCCATATAAATAGAAGAAAAAAAATTATTATACTGTACACAAACTTGTGAAGTGAACCGTTGTGGATATCGCAAACAACGCTGTCGGCCTCATGTGTCATCATATTGGCTATCAGTTCCATTAAAACTGTCCCTTTTAATTACTATCGTGTTCAACAGTTTACAATTCATGTCGATGGAGTTGATTTATTTCTGAGTTCATATTAAGACTCTTAATATATTGGTGATGTAAAAGATATAACGTAAAACTTCTGAATTATAAAATAAGGATTGGATGTAGAATTTGAAATATCTACTTCAATTTCTAATCACAGTGATATAAATAAGATATATAGAAGACTTTAAAATTTTAGGTTTTGCTGAGAAAAATTGAACTATCTATAAAACGCATTCAGTATCAACTCAAGAAAAATCCAACGAATTCACTAGAATTAACAATATTAGTAACAATATTAAAAAAGGAAATATCAGTAACATACAGCTTTAAATGCTACTTAATCACGCTAAAACGCCTGAACGAATCTGGATGAAATTCAGCACAGAGATAGTATAATATAGTCCCGATTAGCAAAAACACTACTTTTCATAACGGGAATATATAGAGCGTGACTTTTATCCCAGAAAAACGGTTTCACTCGAGTGGAGCCGCGACCTCAAGCTAGAACATTGTATCACCAAATACCACCCAATTTATCTCCATAATTTCAAACCCAAACCTTTAGAGGGTAACCACGAAGCTTTAAACAACTATCTAACTGAATGCTCTATCTTTATTTAAAAGCAATTTCAACTAAGTTACCCTGGATCTCGACTACGTTAAACGTTTCGGCGCGGCTGTTGCTCTAAGCTGATTTGGTCTTCCTTTGAAGCCTGCAGTGCTTCCGCAGAACGAGCTCACGAAGCCAATTATCAAAGGGTTATACTTGGTTGGTTATTATTGAATTACTTGTAGTTTCTGACAATATTTGAATTCTGTTGGCAGAGAATAATGAAAATTGATTTGAAAGGCGTTAAAAGTTAGATGCGTCGAATTATAGTAATAGCATTCCTATTGAAGGTACTATGAATGATGCTGATCATATAATTATCAAACATTTTTGATAGACAGCTTGGCTCTGCCCCTAGCATTGCTATAGTCTATGAGCGGTGGGTTTCTCTTACCATCAAGCGAATTACTTGCTTGTTTGCCTTCTATGAAAATAAAAATATATGGTTAAATTATCTTCCTATTAAAAACATGAATGGCTACGTAAAATAGTCCAAACAACACAACCTACAATCATAAAGACAAAAAAGTAAAACTGCATTTTTTACCTAAATTGCCAAATACTCAAAACACCCACACAAATGACGGAGCTAAACTTTAATTCATCTTTTAGGTATGACAAAATCGAGCATTTGGGATTCCCAAAAATAAATGCAAAACAAAACTTGCGGTTTCATGTGGGCATTAGGTACGATTTATTGCCAAATGGAAATGCCAAACAAACCTAATTATGATGCTTTGGGGCATTGCAAGCTAAATGGTACATGACGTCACAAAAATGTTCATCAAATGTTTCCCATAGGCATCTGGCTAATATCTTTCGAAGCCTAAAGTGCCCACTAGCGTTAACACCCTACTGATAACATATCAATTGTCATTGATCGGCTTACATACCAATTCCCTCCTAAAAGTCACTAATTATTTTAATCAAATTTATTTATTTTACGTGAAGTGTAGCTAGCTATTGATTAAGTTAAGTAGGGACTGAATAAAGTCTTTCAGTCAGTTATCACTTGAATATAAATATAATACACAATTATATTATAATGATTGCACAACTAGTATCATCATAGCCTACAAGCATCTAAAAACCCACCAATAAGAATAACTTTTTTTTACTACCTTTTCCCGAGGTTCCGCCCGCGTTAAAGCACATATAAACCTTCCTCTTGAATTACTCCATCTATTAAAAGAAACGCATCAAAATCCGTTGCGTAGTTTTAAAGATCTAAGGATACATAGGGACAGACAGCGGGAAGCGACTTTGTTTTATACTATGTAGTGATTATGACGGCCCGCATACGCGACGATTCTGACAATGATACAACCTCAATATAGCGACATCTTTTGACGCAGCTCGTAATTATTTTCTCATTTACGGCTTTGTGCGTCCTACCCGCAATGTTTCTCATAGGCTTGTTATAAATAAGTAACAAGCGTTACTTATTCCCAGCGGGTAGTAAGTAATCTCTGTTGTCGGCCATATTAGATGTATCCCCAGGGTAATTCGCTTAACAAGCGCTGTTATACTTCTTAATAATTAATATAATCTCTTTCTGGTTTGTTTTGGGAAGAGTGCCTCGAATTTTAAATGATTTTTTCATGGATTGAATGAAATGATTCAGTTTGAAACTTGTTACATTTTATTTCCAAATTTGAGTTTGTTCCATAGAGCCGTATAAAATCGTCACTAATCTCGATTATAGAACGTAGCTATAATTATTTAAAATAAATCTTAATAATACTATATTGTTAGCACTTAAATATTTTGTGAGAGTATTTGTGATATCAAACTTCTAGTGGAAGTGACAGTTGGGTGTATAAAAAGGGTGTCGTATCGAAGTGCAGTTTCCCTAATCGATAATGTCCCTAATCGATGATGTCTCATCCGCTCTCAGTGGCCGTCCTGAGCCGAGGTTCGTAACCCGTTAGTGGGTCGCCCTCAGCATGGTCTATTAATTTCAAGGGTTGCGAGCGCCTTCTGCACTCACCCAAAAGACCGGTGTTCTTACATAAGCCGACCCTCGTCAGGCTAGTAAGAGATTAGTCAGGATCAAAACAAAAAGAAAAAAAGACGTGCAGTCCCATTCGCACGCTTTCTGTCTTGGCTCAGTCGTAGTCTCTTATATATTTGTAAAAATACTTCTATTATAAATATTTCTGTAAAATCAGTGATAGATCGTTTTTATTTAAATCAAAATCGCTTCAGTTTCTAACAATTTGATAACGTCGATATTTAAAATTGTAACATCGTTGATTACACAATTAATGGGAATTATAACGTTTTGCTCCATTACAAGTTTATTTACATTAAGATATCGTCCGTAACAGTCAAAGATGAATGAAAACATCCGAGGTTAATAACAACATATTTTATGCACGTAATAATGATAACAGGGTCGACTTTATCTGCTAAGATAAAAAAGCTAATTTGTGAAGTCCCGAAATAACTATTAGTAATACCGAATACGAAATATATCGCAATATTATAGACAATATTGTAACACAGGTCAATAAAAGACATGGCTTAAAACTTTCGGAGACATCACATAAGAAATGAAAACCAGAACCTAAAGTTACATGGTCGATAAATGCTAATCCAGAACTCGATTAACTTTTAGATAATTCGTTTGTCTATAAACTTAGTGCTTATAAAATAATTGATACTGTTTTTACAAGTAGAGACTTTCTTAGGTATCTTTCATCTGATGCGGTTTCACACATCAGTGAATAATATTGCAAATTTTTTATCCTCAGCGTATTAATCAATATTTTTTTTTTGTTTCAGGTAATAACTCATCTCCAATGGCTTGGGTAGGAGACATGGTGTAGATAAAAACTTTATATTTACAGCAAGAAGTTAATAGGATTGCAAAGAGAAAAATATCTCAATACCGTTTTAGTTCAACATCCAAATATCCTTATAAGTCAACTTAACATAAATCGACATCTATATTCGTTCTTATTACTCTGCCTACCTTAAAACTCACAGTCTTGATAATATTCACTTAAAAGGCAATAAATGTTAAGTAGTAAAATCCTTAATGGCGGAATCGTAAAAGGAAAATAACCTGTTTTACATAACGTTTATGGTCGATTGTTGGTTTTGCGAACAAAAGATGATGACGTTTGTTGCGATCGATTAAAAAAATAGTTCGAACTGGTGCTGCTAGGTGTCACTATATAATATTACAGTACAATAACAATTATACCGACTGACTCGGTAACATAGTTGTTATTACGGTACGACTACAGTGCTGAGGTCCTTGTTCTTTCTTTTTTTCGCGGAGAAAGTGACTTATTACTACCCCCCAGCCTTCAAGGGGGGCAACTGAGCGGTGATGTTGGGTTCACCGTGCCTTACGACCCAGCGTTGAGCCGCCGGGTCGAGTCCCTAACCTATGTACACCGCACGGTATACCAACTAAAACTCTGCGGTGGCCTTTTTCGGCGCATTAGGGACAGCTGCGGGTTTCCCCGGACTAAGAGTGCCTAAGTTATCGTCCGCAGCCGCCCCTGCGCGGTGCTGCCTAATGCAGCCCGTCTCCTGTTTGGGGGGAGCTCAGAAGCCCCCGCGCTCCGAAGGACGCCCTCGGCGTCAACGGCAGCGTGAGGCCTACCTGCCACACTGCCGTCCATCACGGGGGTGGCAGCAATGTGCTAAAAACACGCACAAAACTAAAGACGGCCAGCCCCCTGCGGCCCGCCCGCGACTCCCGGTGGCCCCTATTAGTCGCCTTTTACGACTGGCAGGGGATACCGTGACGGAATTTTCCAAACGCCCCCAATCCACAGGGCAGCAGTGCTGAGGTCTAGAGTTCGATCCCCAGGTCGGGCAAAATGATATTGTGTTGTTCTACTCAGTATCAGCCCGGAGTCTAGAATTTGTACCCAATATGAAATGAAATGAAATGAAATAAATTTATTCGTACCCATAAAATGTTATACATTATTTAGATTCAGTCAATATTAACTCTACCACCAGTTCGGAAAGCAGTTCTCACTAGAGAAGAACGGGCAAGAAACTCTAGTGTTGCTCTTTTCAAAATCAGTTCAAGGTATAAAATACAATTAATAATAAAAAAAATAACATGATATAGATATATTTGTTATTTTTGTTTAGAGCAGTTCATTTATATACTCGCAAAAAAGGTAATAAATTTTAAAATCTTATACGATTGCATAACCCTCTCAGGAATCATGTAATAATTTGGTCTGAAATTCATCAAGATGTCGTATTGATCAAGTTCAATATATACCCCTAATACTTAGATGTAGTAAGCGAAAAGGGCCGACCAGTCCACACAAGCAGCACCCGTTCACGAGTATGACGCATGTGCCAGCCATCGGCCTCCTCAACCATGTTGCAGGGAAGTGGCCGACCCGGCACACGACGCCGCCGCAGGCACAGACAGTTAAGGAGTGTCATGCCGATAGGCTCGCCCCCTATGACATCATGGGACGGAAAACACACGGCAAAAATGGCTGCACTAGCTGCGCCTCTGCCTATCCCTTCGGGGATAAAGGGCGTGGGTGTGTATGTATGTACAATAATAAGTGAAACCTTATTTATATAAAGTTAACCAATTAGTTTTAATTTGATATGAATCGTTTGTTATTCAAATAAACTTATATTTATCCATACGTTAAATTAACTCATTAAAGTTATTTATAATACCTAATGTAAAGAACCATATTACTGTAACAATTCCTCATTAAATACAACGTTATACAGTAACGTAGTTACATCAGTACTTTAATGACGTCACTCCTGACCGTGACCGAAAATCCTTTGAAGTAACACTTAGTTTGCTCGGGCCGTAACTTGATTTACTTGAATCCAATGTAGGCGATTTCCTCTTATCAAGTTACAGTGTTTAATGTTCACTTTTTGAATTCGATTATAAACCAAAAGCTCACTTTTTATTACGTTGGGATTTACGTTGATTTGATGACGTTCGGCAGTAATTTACTTAGCATTTTTTGTTTGTAAAGTTGGGACTCTGCACGTGATTAAAATTCGTAGCAGTTCAAATGTGATCTACCAATGAAAGATTTAAGTCATTACATTTGTCATCAAAATATGCAGAGTATGAAAAAAGCTTCCATTATGAATTTTGTACCTATAAATCTAATCGAACTACCTTCATTTAAATTGTTAAGACGCAAGAACTTTCGAATGATCAAGACATTTCCACCTGTTTTCTTTATTCTGTGTTTCCACCGAACGTGTTATTATCGCAATGGAACTGCTCAAGAATAGAAATAAAAAACTAAAGCTCTCTTACTAAGAATTTTACCGCATTCACAGAAATAACATAAAACACAAAAGGGTATTTTTCAAAATTAAACCTCAGTTTTCCTTTACGTTTTTTAATCAACAAATCCGTGGTAAATGCTAAGCCATACATGTCAATCCGAACCTTGTTATTTTTCTTCTCTGACAAACTAAGTTTCACCGTCCATTTCCCGTATTCTATTGAGAATTCAACGCAAATCTCATTTCCCGAACCGCAAATATAACTTTGTTATTCTGATTGCCTAGCCAAATTGTATTTGCGGTTGAATTGGATGGTTGTTTAAGAGAATGGCGGTTGTAGAGCAGTAGTTATAAGTTGGTTGCATTTTTTTGCTATTATTGCAACCGCGGCTGCGTAGACTGCATGACGCGAACATCTTGTGGTTTTTGCAACCGGACGAAGGTAAATAATTTAGTGATGTAATGTATCAATATCGATGTGCCGATAATGAAAGATTACTATTGAAATAAATAGTAGTGCTTGTTAAGATGAGGTTTGAATAAATTGAATAAATAGAAATTGAAACGACCAATTATTGCTCGCCTTAACGGTGAAGGAAAACATCGTGAGGAAGTCTACATAACTAAGAATTCTCCATAAGAATTTCGAGGATATGCGAAGTCTTCCAATCCGAACCAGGCTGGCGTGGTGGCCTAATGCCTAGCACCTCTCAGTAGTAGAAGAGGCCTGTACTCAGCAGTGGGCAATATAATATAATATAGGACTGATTTCATTACAAACAGAAACGAAAAAAATCCATCAAAATCGTTTTAATATAAAATTGCTAAACCGGTAGACGTAAAAATGCAATTACTTTAAATAATTTAGATATTTTATTTAGTACCTCTAACGGTAATGAAATATTTAATTAAAAGGGAATAAGTAATTTTAATTTCATGCTAAGGAAGGCGTATCAACCATAGTAGGCTATCCACGGCCAATTTCACGGATTAAGTCGATCAGAGACAATTTAGTTGCGTCTTTACTTTGTAACGCATTAAACCGTTCATTCAATTTAGCGATTAGATTAAGTGTAATAGATTAGTGTATCCCAAAGATTTTTAACTAAAGCTCAGTAAATATAAACATAAGACATACAACGCTCACCTTTCGCAAAGCTTAGTGCATCACATACTATAATAGAGGGCAAGCCTATCGCCACATCGATCACAAATTTCAATTGCTGGACAATTAAAGTCTTTTTTTATGAATTGAAATACCCTATTTAAGCTGTCTGATTTGAAAATCGAACACAGAACCCCGTGGTTCAATATTGGTGCCCTATTTCGCCGTACGTACTCCCTATGTCGTTAAGATCTTCACTATCTAAATAAACATCAGTACAAAATCACGCCATTGGTTAAAGTAATATAAAAATATACGTCCCTTTATTATTCTCAACACAAAATTCCGCCAAGATTCGTCCTTTCAGCTAGATAAACATAGTTGCCGACACAAAGTAAGAAACGAATTCAACAGTCAACCATCACTCTCCTAAAATATTTATGTGAATTCCTCAGGACAATCTTAGCGAGCCGTGTAAATACTCATCGTAAAAGATAAGCCCGTAGTGCTGTCCGTGTCAAAGGTTATCGATTCGATATATGTCAATGGATCTAAAACGATAAACAAGACTTCAATGAGCATGTGCTCCGGTTATTTTTTCTAGCAGTAATCAATGTTCATTAAACAGTTTTTTTAAGAGCTCTCTGAGTGATGAGGTCACGTCATGATTCTCAGGAAGTTACGGCAACGTTAGTAATGCTGTTATAAAAGTCAACACTTCGCATAACATTACTAATAAAGTTTCAAATTTCGAGTTGAACAGGTGTATATATAAATTTGTCAGAATGCAATTCCGCAATATATCACACGTCACTTGAGCTGTCACGGCCCATTATGTTCAGATATTTAAATTGATTTAGTGTTTATAGTAGCGTAATAGTTTGGTTATTAAAAACTTTTACTTGTACTTTTGTCAATGATCGGAATGAAAGGCATGTTTGTTTGTGCAAAGTCATGGTGTTTTAATTATTTTAAGTATTCATTAATTCGCGAGAGCTTTCTAAAGCTCCTTCAAGTGATATGAAATTTAGTGTTACGTAAAGTTATTGAATGATTTGGATGTATTTATTAAGGTTCAATAAAACTGTACGTAACATATCGTAGAGTTTCATTGCGCACGCGCTTCATGTTAAATAATGCCCGTAGTTTCAAAATGTATCCGGTCTTTAAGAAACAAAAGGTATTTTAGCAAGTACACAATTAAATTTAGAGATCCATTTTTAGATATTGCGATGTAATAATCGAGTTAATGCATTGTTATATATTACGATACTAATATTGTTTATTAAATTTCTTAGTACACTTTCTACTGATCAAAAACACATTCACTTAATTCATGTCCTTAAAAGAACTAGTACATTACCACAAAAAATTAGGTCACGCTAAGCTTATCGACAAAAAACTATCGACTCAAACTATGTCAGCGCATCACTAAATCCCCTTAGAAATGTTGATGCGAGGTCGTACTGCAAATAAAACGGTATATGCAAGCTTTTAAAGTTTTTCCACATCCGTCCGCACTTGTCGATTAGTTTTAGTGTTTGTTTATGTACCTAACGTTAGTCTAGACTTGGAATTTATGTTCGCAATGTGTTTGTAGGCAGTTCATTATGTGTATGAGATAAGAATTTAGACAAGATAATTGTGTGACCTTGTAGTCAACGATATAGTAGGTAGTATGTTATGTAAATGCATTTATCCTACTAATATTATAAAGGCGAAAGTTTGTAAGAATGTATGGATGTTTGGATGTATGGATGTTTGTTACTCTTTCACGCAAAGACTACTGAACGGATTTCGATGAAATTTGGCACGCGGGTAGATCATGTCCTGGATTAACACATAGGCTAATTTTTATCCCGGAAAAATATAAAGCGGGACTTTTATCCCGGAAAAACTTTTTGAAGCGGGCGGAGCCGCGGGCAAAAGCTAGTTACAAATATAGTATGTTAAAACTATTTCTGTATCGACTCAACTCAATATCAACTCAACTCCTAGTATTTATTTGGTTCTGTCTGATTAAATTATAAGCTCCCGTTTGTAAAAACACACAAACGAATTTAATCCTTCATAAATTGTAGTTTGGCAGCTGTAGTTTTTTTTATTAGATCCCTATTCCTAGCTCCGTAAAAACGATATCCGCTTAATTGACAAGAGACGTCATGAGACCCGGGTCCCACCGCGATTGTTGAATCGTTAATTCTTACCGTGTTCGAAATTTATGGTAGTATTAAAACTGCTAACTATTGACTTAGGACTAAGGCCTAAACCCTCTCAGTCGTAGAGGAAGCCTTTGCCCAGCATTGGGACAGTACATTATACTTACCATACCAGCCCTGTGTTATATATACTGTCCACTGCTGAGCACGGGCCTCCTCTACAACTGAGAGGGTTAAGGCCTTAGTCTACCACGCTGGCCTAGTGCGGGTTGGCAGACTTCACATAACTTCGAAATTCAGAGAACTTCTCAGCTATGTGTAGGTGTCTTCACGATGTTTTCCTTCACCGTTAAAGCGAGCGATAATTCACAAAGAATACACACATAATTTTTTAGAAAGGTCAGAGGTGTGTGCCCTTGGGTTTTGGACCTGCGGACATTCGTCTCGGCAGTCCGTTCCACCCCCAACTAGGCTATCGCCGCATATATTGTACAGGGTTATTATTATTATTTTTTTATATTAATAACAATACTATATTATTATTCTTATTGGCGCAACTAAAAAGTTGCATCATCGAAGTCAGTAATAAGACGACACTTGCTTAGTGTAGGTAACTAAGCTGTATTTTGTTTTTTATGAGTTACGAAGCGGATTTTAGGCGTCATGTTGTATTGTACCCTTAAAACATCTCGACTATTACATAATTCTTACTATAACCTAAACATTACCTGAGCTAAATCTAATTAAATATGACAAATAATAACAATAATGAATCAAAGCCTTAAGTAATAGAAAGCTGTTATCCATAAACCCATAAGAAGTCATCAAGGTGACTCCAATGCGACGTATGTCGGTGTAATTCATCACTTTATCAAGATACTCATTAGAAAGGCAATACACATTATGCTTATTAAAATATGTTTGTATTGGAGTGACTAAGCTGTGAATGACAGGGTTTGGATTTGGTTTTAAATACCGCGTTATAAAACTAAGTCAAAACTGTTTTCTGCACACGTGAATAATAGTTTTTGGTTGACCCCAAATTGGATTAGGTGGTGTGGTGAGGATAAAAGAAGGCTTAAAAGATATTCCTCCTTCACGTAATAAAAAATCGTGTTGAAACTGTTGTGCCTCCAACGCCGCCGGATTAAGCTGAACGTTGTAAATAAGTGTTAAGAATTATTAACTAGCTTTTGCCCGCGGCTTCTCCCGCACGAAAGAGTTTTTGCTAGATAAACGTCCCGCTATAGATGTTTCTGGCATTAAAACTAAGTGAATGAGTGAGTGGCCTATCGCTTTTATTAAATAGATTGATAAAATAGACAAATAAGTTTAATAATAGTGCAACACCTGGAATTAAAATCATACTGCATAACATCTCACTGTTTGTCACACGTAGTCCTTTCAGTTATGTCTGATAATATTCGGTTATTACATTGGCTACAATATCCTTCAAAGCGGAAAACTCAGCACCTTTTCTTGCTTTTTAGCTGCAGATACATGTAGTAGTTGTACCTACCCTGACAGACTTGCACTCGAATAATTTCCTAAGTTCCAAAAGATGAAGTTCTACTGTCTTAAAGAATGTGCATTCAAAAAGGAAACGGTGCGATTGCTTATGTGTAATTATATTTACTGGAAGTAAAGAATATTAAAATATCCAAATTGAACTGACATGAAAATTAATCCCAGCTAAAACTTCCAAAATCAAA
The DNA here is from genome assembly GCA_949316025.1 of Lapara coniferarum. Lineage (NCBI taxonomy): Eukaryota > Metazoa > Arthropoda > Insecta > Lepidoptera > Sphingidae > Lapara > Lapara coniferarum. Next base: position 23,218,406 of record OX438932.1, read on the forward strand.
AACAAAATAAAATGTGTTTAATTTCAATAACCTCATTATTTATCTTGGGATACACCATAAAATTAAATTGCAACTTCGATAAATAAATGAATATCACACAAACACATTATAAATTCTAAATTTGAAATTTTCCTTGCACACCGCGCCTTATTCCGACGTGCGCAGGAGTCGGTCGGTAATTAGCTGCGGCGTTGTTTATGACCGACCCTAAGGCACCAATAGCAATTTGCGCGGCTCAAACGCGTTTGCTTAAGGCTTCTGGAAATTTGTGACTTCTATCTATTTGCGTGAATGGTGGGCAAATGAGCTTGTGGTATGTGAATTGATGAAGATATATTGCGTGTATATATGTCTTAAGAAGATTATTTGCAAACTTGATCTTGTTTTATTCATATTTTTATATATACTGTCGATACAAAAATCAAAGTGTTGTATTAATTAGTTCGTAAAAACATAAAAATTATTAGCAGATTTGAATCCGGGTATCATGAAGCCATAAAGAAACAGAAATGTGATAGAGATTAATAAGACATATAAGATTCCTCGTAACGGAATTCCTAGCGTTGTTAAAATTAAACTTTATTGAAAAAATTCCAATAAACTCAATATTTGCCGTATTCTTGGTTTCGATCTTGAGCTACATTGTTTATACTTCATTCATCATTGATAATAATTTTACAATTGAAATAGTACTTTTCTACGTACTTAAATAAAATATTCTAATCACTTATCGATTTTTATACATCCCGACTTGGAAAGATGTTATCGATATTGATGATATTTAGATATACTACGATAGCTATCAACAATCGATATAGGTGCATTTAAAAGATTTCATCTCCATTTATCTGGTACCAGATCTACTATATTTGATACCAGATATCTCGATGTTTTAAATTTGAGTATAATCCGAATTTTGGAAAGTTCAAACAATGTAATCGAAACATAAAATGTTGATGGTGGAAAGATAATCTACCGATGCTACACTAACTGGGAATGATTATTCGAGAAGCTTTTTCAATTCAGGGAAGATTTATTTATTTTCAGGATTTTACACTAGACTTAACAATAAACATTCATCATCATCATCAGCCACATGACGTCCATTCTGAACATAGGCCTATGTTGAACAATAAACATAACCTATATACAATTTTAACATCTTAATTTGATTAAAAATTAATCGGTTATCATATTAACTGAAAACGATTATGGTTTTTGTTAGTGTATTAATAAACACTGCTAAACAAAGGCCTCCACCAAGTCTTGCAAAAAGTTCTGGATCTAGACAGTAAGACCAGGTATAATCGAATGGAATTGCTTGAGCTTGCACCTGTACCACTTGAAGATTTAGTTAGCTTGGAACCAGAGGATTTGATGGGCGGCGCTGCGGTGATCACTTACCATCAGGTGAACCGTATGCTTGTTTACCCCTATATCATAAAAAATGATACCATACACATAATTCTTTTATCACCTGTCATTCCATCTCAATGTGGTGCCAAAACATATTTTTTTATTGTAGAAAAACTTGGCTTCGTCTTTATGACCAGCCGCGCCGGCCTGGTACATCAAATGTTTGCCGACTTAGAACTCAAACTGAGAAATCTCCATGGGTATAAAATGGACAAGACCCGAGACTTGAACCTCGCACGGCTTAGAAACAAAATAGACATAAAAGTAACGAAGCGAATTACAAATAAAACGTTTGATTTACAAAGATGAATTTGTTTATAATGACCATCAGTGAGCAGCTAAATGATTAATTCATAAATAAAAAGTGAATGAGATTCAAAGATAAAATCTATATCTGAATTTATTTCCTCATTTCACTTACGTCCGATTAAAATTTTGAACTTTATTTTTACCACCAAGCCGAAGTTACTGACTCAGTAGTACTCGTCAAATGCATAATGATATTTATCCATTTGAATTTAAAATCTTAATGATCTTAAAGTTTCTATTTTAATGACGCGGGCGTTATTGAGTTTTATTTGATATCGGTGATACAGGAATAAATGGCCCAACTGTAAAGTGAGAGATGAGTTCGAACACAACACCAAAACAAATGTTTCTGTAATAAAAAAACAAATGTTTGTACTGTGTATACCACATAATAATTAGAATTTAGACTATTCCAAGTTCTACTACATACTAAGTACTAAGCGACGATAGCCTAGTTGGGAACGGAACGATCTGCCGAGACAATGTCCGGAGGTTCAAAACCCAAGGCACACACCTCTGGCTTCGCGAAGTAACGTGTGTATATGAAATATCGTTCGCTTTAACGGTGAAGGAAAACATCGCGAGGATTCTCTATATGAATCTCGAAGGTATGTGAAGACTACCAACCAGCACTAGGCCCGCGTGGTGGAATAAGCCCTAACCCCTCTCAGTAGTAGAGGAGGCCCGTGCTCAGCAGTGGGCAGTAAATTATACAAGGCTGATTGCATTGCATTGCAAGTTCTACTGTTATCATCGCGATGCTAAAAAAGTGATCTACTTCGTCCTGAACCTCGTAACATTTCCATTACTTTCCATTTACAAAGAATTGTCATAAATTTTGAAAATATCCCTACGTAAGTCACGTTTCGTATTGGATGCATTTTTTTCTAGAATCAGTTTCTGCAAGTTTTTGTTAAAGTACGTGACTCAAGTATCTGCTTTTGTTAAAGTCACAAAGTTTCGCGATACTTGGCTACTTTCTTTTTCATTTATTGAAATCATTTATCTGAAATGCTGGTCGTAATCTAACGAAGAATGAAAAGGGCATGCAAATATATAATAAATAGGTGCTACTTTAGAGGATATAACTAGAAAATCAAGTCGTTTAATCAACAACCTAATAACGTCCAAATATTAGCTGTAAAAGCGTGTATTTTAGTCTTCAAATAAAAGGTTTTGGATAACAGACATTTCAGTCGAAATTGGAGACTGGCAAACAGATTCAGTTTAAATCTACACGAGTTATCAAATACAGAAGTAATATTAGCTTCATCTGTACTACAGGTTTTACACGTGACTCCTAAGTCCTTTCTTGGGTTAAAAAGTGGTCCATATTTTTCACTCTTTTTTTTATACGGGTTTGGAAAATTCACCCAACTGCGACTGACGATATAATATGATAACCTCTCACTAGTCGACACAATAGAGTAGTTTCCTATGTTTGATTTTGTAAATTATTTCATATGTAACAGAAAATAATACAGAAAATAAATTCTTCTGTCAAATCACATGAAATTTGATTGAAAAATAAAGCAGTTATTCATATTTGAAATATTGTTGTAAGCAAAATTGGGGACGTGGAGGGGATATCGCGCTATCTCCTTCGCATGCATGCAGTATTATGGCCGGCGACTCTCGGTGACGTCACCCCTTCCACAAAATTTCAAAGCTTTATAAGTATTAACTTTCTAAGTATTGCCACAATTTTTAAAATATCTTTTCTGTTAGATTTTGGTCGGAATAAATTTTTGATAAATGTGTTAAATAAAAGTAAACAATTACCCTCTTATGCTAGCCAGTTTGAAACCGGATATAAACAGACTGATCCCGGAACGCGTCACACTTACAAGGGTTCCTACGAGGGTTTTAAACCTAGGGTCCACCATAATCGAGGAGTATAGTGGTCCCTATCCGGGCTCTATATATTCAACCTACAGCTTACAAATATCCTACTAATAGCAAAGGAGATGTCAACTTTTTGTATGGGTGCAACGCCTCAATATTTAACCAGGCTCGAACTTATGGATTTTAAAAGGGAAAAAATATGGATCTTAGATCCATTAAAATAATATTTTTGACCTCTCGATTTATAACGAACTTTTTTTAAATGTTCATACTATGTAGTTTCTAAGTTAAATAAAATTTAAAAAATTCAAAATCGTTGAACTTTAAAATTATACGATTTATTGCAAAGGCAATGTACTTGGGAGTACTATCCCAATAAGTATAACGTATCTTGGTTAGAATTTGAAGCCGGTTTTGGACATGTCCTTTTTAACTAACATTATCAGAGAAGCAACAAGCAGAAGCTAGTAAATCGTTATAAACGACTACCCACCCCGAAATATCCTAGGCATCCAATATCCCAAAGGTCTTTGTGAATATTTACCTTTACCTATTTATTAAGCAAGAAATCCTTTGACGCGTATTGTCAATATCCATCCATAATTCGGTTATGCTTGGGTGAAGAGATTATTGTGCCACTTTGAAGGGTTTTGGAGAAGGTTCTTGTTAACTAGGTATAGATATAGATGGGAAACCTGTCCTGTTATTACAGATTAAAATGATTGAAAGACAACATCGGGGTGTGGCTTCTTTTTGTGCGTCATGTTATTTCTAATAAACATCCCTTCAAAGTAAGTTTTAATAAAAGCCATTAAGAATCGATATAATATACATACATATAAACTCAAGTCTTTTGTCCCCGAAGGGGTAGGCAGAGGCGCAATGAATGCATCCTTTTTTCGCTATGCGTATTCCGTCCTATGACGTGATAGAAGGCATCGCCAAATTCCAGATTCCGGGCTGATACTGAGCAGAAAAATCCAATATCACTTTGCCCGACCCGGGAATCGAACCCGAGACCTCAGCAGTGCTGTAACACAACTACGCCACCGAGGCAGTCACCAACAATTAAATTACAAAATATTGCATTTCATGTACATAATCATTATTATTATGCGAAGTTTCATAATTTCCAGTAATTACATTGGAAAAGATGATCTTAATATAATTGCAACGCAATCAATTACAATGGTCCTCGATAATTTCAACTTTATTGAGGGTCGACAGAAATATACGAATCCTTAGAAAACCTTGGGGTTTAGACAAAATACCTTTTCTGTTCGCGTTTAATGTCATGAAAAGGTCAAAATGTATGGAAATGACATATGCTCATAGATAAGTCACATGACTAGCATATGTCATTTCCATACATTTTGACCTTCCCGTAACCGCAAACGCTAACAGAAAAGGGATTTTGTCTAGACCCCCATATCTCATTTGCAGTTTTTAAATATGCAGCATAGATTTTATCAAACCAAAATCACGCCAAAATCCCGTTCCTCAAACGTAACTTTTCCTATCAACAATTCACTTGTATTATAAATAAACATGTCCTCACCGCTAGAATTTATCGTGGCATCTGTTTCGACGCGTAGTGTTGTCAACTTATCAATAGCGAATATCGATAGGCGAACTTTATCTTCAATCGACAGCCAGTCGATCGAACCACGGTACTGACTATGAAATTGTTTCGCTTTATCGATATTATCTCCTTCTATTTGTTTGCTTGCAACAGGTTGAGTTTTGGATGTGTTAGGGGTGGCACTTATATCGATGTTCAGAGGCTTTGTCTCGATTCGTTGACAACTATACAAATAGTTGTCAATAGAGATTGGCATAATAAATACAAAGCAAGTATTTTACATCAGTCATGTTAGGTCACAACAAAAAAAATCCAACCAGTGTGATACATCGGATTCATGTCTTGCTATTTCTTTTAATAGTTCCTGTTTCTATTTTCAAACTAATATGCGAATAGTCCATGGACTTGTCGACAAGTTAAAACAATATAACAATAGTCTTAACGCTATAAAGTTAAAAGTTTAAACTTAATAAAAGGATTGCATTGATATCTAAACTATTTTCAACTTCTTTGACATTTTGGACTTTACCAAAATCAATTTAAATTAATTAACTTAAATTAATTCTCTCCATCAAAAAATTCAAACAAGGAAGAAAGTGACCAAATAGTATATAATTAAAAACTAAATACTAATTAATAAACTATAATGTAGGATAAAGTATCTATTCGTTTATTACTTCGTATCATTCGATTAAAGTACATATCTCTAATTAAAGAATCTGTATGGGATACCAATTCGATCCGGAAATTGATAATAGAATATTTAAAGTAACAAGTCAAGCAATCAGTATAAGTATTTTCACCTACTTTTTAATTTTACGTGTATGTTACCGGCGATGTGTATAATCCGGCATTCTATGTATAAAATATTATTATACTTTGCTTAGGTATTGTCTAGAATACTGAATACCCAGCTGGCAATGTGTATAAAAGGAGTTTTATGTTTGAAATATATTTATTTTTGCGCTCGCCGGGCTGCCGTGGCTCGCTCGCGTATTTACACAGTTCCAACCCAACCTAACCAACTCGAAGATTTGTTAAACATAAATTTCATAAATCACAGAGTGTAAGCCGAATACGTAGTACAACACCATAATGTTGTCTGTATTCACCACTTTATAAGCAAGTTCGCAAGTACGTACTTACTACAACTACTACGTTTATTGATGTCATGTACGTACAGTAAGCCACATAAATAGCTGAACACATTCAAAACTTCAAGTTGCCTATACACTGTTGTGTTCTTACCAATTCTCGTTTTCTCTTCACAAAAATAAAATAGAAGTAATTCAGTTTACTTTACACAAAGAAAAAAATATTTAAATTAAACTTAACGCGTAGAGGCGATTTGAACTTTTGAATTTGTTCAGCTACTTATGTGAATGACTGTACTTTGAAAAATATGGACCAAAATCTATTCACTTTACACATTCCTATTGGACCAGCAGGTGTTCTATACAATGTCTCTGTAAATTATGTAATCCTACTAATATCGTACTAATATTATAAAGGCGAAAGTTTGTAAGAATGTCTGGATGTATGGATGTTCGTTTCTCTTTCACGTAAAAACTACTGAACGGATTTCGATGAAATTTGGCACACGGGTAGATCATGACCTGGATTAACACATATGCTACTTTCTATCCTGAGAAAATATAAAGCGGGACTTTTATCCCGGAAAAACTTCTTAACGCGGGCGGAGCCGCGGGCAAAAGCTAGTAGACAATAATAATATTTTATACATTCCCTAGACCAGACATTTTATACATCGCCTAGGCAATGTATAGATTTCCTGCATTATACACCTTGCCGGTAACATACAGATATGTTAGAGTAATTTAAACAAGCAAATTGCACTTCCGCTGGTAATAAAATCTCGTATGAATGTTGATTGCATCATTTGTCTACACGGATCAATCTTTCAAAATTACATAATTATATGTATACTTAAAATACTCACAATGTCTTCGAAGCGGTAGTCAAAGGCATGATTAGTGCGCGCATTTCACCGAACTTATTTCCGTCCTATGATTGATTTTCGGTTGATATACGTCGGCTGGTGAGTTTATAGTTATATTATCTAGTGTAAACTCCAATCTAAGGCTACTCATTATTATGTTTTATATTTCATAGTAAAACATCCCGTTTTTGTCTATAGTTACTAATAAATATTATAAAGCTAATGAGTTTGTTTGGTTGAATGTGCTAATATCAGAAACTTCTGAACCAATTTTGAAAATTCTTTCACTTATAGGAAGCTACATTACTGTTGAGTGCTATGGGCTACATTTTATCCCGGGAAAATATTTTTATCCCGGAAAAACTTTTCACGCGGACGGAGCCGCGAGCAATACTAGCTAAATATATCCTACTATCCTACTAATATTATAAACGCGAAAGTTTGTAAGTATGTATGGATGTCTGGATGTATGAATGTTTGTTACTCTTTCACGCAAAAACTGCTAAACGGATTTCGATGAAATTTGGCAAACGGGTAGATCATATCCTGGATCAACATAGGCTACATTTTATCCCGGGAAAATAAAAAGCCGGACTTTTATCCCGGAGGAACTTTTTAACGCGGGCGGAGCCGCGGACAAAATCTAGTTATAAATAAGGCAACTCAACTATAAATTAACTATTGATTTTATTAACAAAATCATAGGGTAATAAATGCCAAATGAAATACAAAATCGTTGATTTAATTTCTGCATCAATTAAAATTAAAGATTTTACGTCGCACATGTCTAAAATATTATGTCGTGGATCATGCGAGTTTCTCAATTATACTTCTACACGTCTTGTATATCATCAAAGTTAGTGGAAACGTAAGTTGCCGACCTTTATGGAAGTAGAGATTAGAAGCGACGAGTCAATTTATTAGGAATCTGGCACTCTCATTCGACTGTTAAACACTCAAAAGCAACGTCTCAGTTACTGCCCAATCTACCACGAAATAAGTTATAAATATTGCAGACAAAACTTAATCCAAAAACTTTAATCGATGTTTCAAGCCTGACTAAGATTACGACATTGGCATTTCGCATTCCGCCGCAGTGTTCTAATATCAATCATCGAAATCGATAACGCATTCCTACCGATAATCGATGTTTTGCATTCCAACGTCGAGATCGTATATCGATACGGACTCGATATTCGTATTCTATCGACGGATTTGCTTTGCAGGGGTTCGTGTTTTGACTACATTAGGGAGGCTCCTTTATTTTACTGTTCATAACGAATGACAGAATAATAATACAAGTCACTCTATATTTTTTTAGGCTTAATAAATAAAAGCTACGGGTTGTTTACCTTCTTTGTTCTGACGAAAATACGATTATGTCAAGATGGCTTCCTATAACCAAGCTTCTGAAAAGTACAATTTTTAACTACAGAAGCAAATATGTTAAGACTTCTCTTTTAAAAACGACAATTACATTAATTGTATTAACCGATTTTACAAATTTTACATTGTCAAGAGAAGAAACCAATCTATTTCTAAAAGTTTAGGCACCATTAATATCAAACATCTTTAACTTGTCAGCAAAGACTTATAAAAGTACTGTCGAATTGAGTCAAGGATTAAAAATAAAGTTTCGGCGTGTGTGGCTGATTGCCAAATGACATCAATAACTCACACGATGGGACCTCAGTGACTGCCACAATTGCGTAACATTTATATCGTTATTTCGAATGAACCATGATATTGTTTATTTACTTGAAGGTACAAGTTCTTAATATTATTCCAGAATATCATGGTACTTAAATTCGAATTTCGATTGCCTCGGTGGCGTAGTTGCATTACGGTACGGCTGCAATGCTGAGGTCTCGGGTTCGATCCCCGGGTCGGGCAAAGTGATATTGGGTTTGTAATTTAACCACTATCAGCCCGGAATCTAGAATTTTGTGCCCGATATGGCGATAGGCTCGCCCCCTATCACAGCATGAGACGGAGTATGCACGGCGAAAAGTGGGTGCACTAGTTGCGCCTTTGCCTACCCCTTAGGGTATAAAAGGCGCGAGTATTCGTAATATGTTACTGTCCCACTGCTGGGTAAAGGCCGTCCTCTCCTCACACCCACCACGGCACCTCCTGTAAGCTACGATACCAGTGGCACGTACTTTATGACACCAAGCGGTGGAGCTTGGCGAGTTTCTGACCTAATTAATCTTAAAGGTGTGCTTAATATGAAAGGAAAGAAAAGGTTTGACATGGCAAAGATTTTGAAATCGACAGCACCTCGTTCTTATTGAATCCACTACTTATCGAACTCAGAAATTAAGAATCTTTTTTGATTTACTAGCTTTTTCTAGCGGCTTTCGCATAGAATTCGGTTTGTGTCCTTTCTTGTTCAAACTTCCTCTATGCCAAATTTCATCAAAATTGATTAAAATTGGCTAGTAAAATGTACCAGGCAAAGTTATTTTGACAATAAGATTAATGTGAATAGTAATAATAAACAGTAGAACCGGTGTGTCTATACATAGAAAAGTGAAAACAAATCAACGATTTTTGTAATTCTTTTCTGTCTATCTATCTGTCTGTTTGCTTGTTAGTGCACATCTCCAAAATTATTGAACGGATTTCGATAAAATTTGGTATGGACATACACTTTTTATCCCGGGAAAATATAAAGCGGAACTTTTATAAAATCTAGTAATTAATATTTTACCCTGAAACCCAAAGGAAACACGACTTACGTGACTATTAAATCAAAATATCATAATTGTGCGTTTAAAGTTTACATTACTTCTAATTGGCATCCAGTAACAGCTGCGACTCACGGAGTTAAAGCATCATTAACGACATTCTCTAAATCGTTGTGATATCTAGAGCGAAACCTTAAAAAAATCTGCAACGAGGTTTTTATTGGTAATCGTGTTAGTTTTCCTCAATTGCTGAGATAGGATAGGATTTCGATTTGTTACAAAAGAGGTTTCATTTAATTTTATTATGGGTCCAAGATACATCCTAATTATTGAAAATGACTTCCCCTGTCCTACCGTAAGTTATTTATAAAATCATAAGAACGGAAAATATCAATTATATTATATTAATAGGATCTATCTAAATCATCTATTTGACGCAGTTTCTACATACTCGTAGAATTATACAATACAAACATAAGTCTACTGCTAAAACACAATCCGTCCTTTAAGATTTGCCGTAGTCGGGTAAAAAACCGAACAACGTTGATATCGATTAAAGGCATAGGTACATCTGATGGCATTGATGGAACATCCCTATCATTTTCATAATGCATGTGAGTGGTAAATAACTACAATCAGTACATGAATCGTTAATGTTTGTTTGGCTCATCTCCAGTGTGAATTGTTTGGTTTTTGATACTTATTAACCTTAGTCGGATGAATCTGTCAGTTGAGAAAAAAAACAGTAATTATAGTTTTCATATCATAATATGCATTGGTTTATTATATTAATGTAGAGAGGTTACTCGCACTTGGAAGAGATTACTCCTCCGACCTCCGTACATGTTAACTTAAACTAATAAAAAAAATAGTGACGAGATTTTTGCATATTTAATAACGATAAAATAATTGTTGTTTGTTGCATTTCATGTACTATTCGTGTCCATTTCTTTTGTGTCCTGAATAAAAAAATATCTCCCGTACGTGACATCTAGAAGGGTTATTTTTTAAATAATACCAAATATTTTATTGAGACATTTTATTTTATTCTACACCAATATCTTTTTATTTATAAACATCATGAAAATCCAAGTAACCACCCCACACAACAAAAACCTCATCGCAAGTATTTGAACAATGGCCGCAGCATACGGCCACAAATCATCGGCGGGGGCGATAGCGATCGGCGATAGCGGCTAACGATGCGCAGATAGCGCGCGTGAGAGCGCATCGGACGTGGGTAGCGCCGTAGCGGGCTTTGTTAAGCGTGGTGCAAGCGATGGGCGGAAGCGGTTTGAATTGGATTAATATTTTTGTGTTGATGTCCTGTTTGCTATACATTAATATATTTTTATGTATTAGATACTTATGTTTTCTGTCGATGCTTGTGGTAATAATAAAAACAATATTCAGCAATATATGCAATCGATATTATAGAATTGGACTTGAAGGTTGATTGTGATTGGTGATCGCATATGCTATATTCAAATGAGGTTTAAGTGGTGAAAAGTTCACCAATTTATCTAGTTTTTTTTTAATAAACAACGTGAAAATAAACTGTATAGTATCATATACAATAATCTCTCATCTCGCTAAAAAAATATTTATTATTGATTATCTATATTTTAAAAGTAAATAAATAAATTTAATAATAAGTAAATTCAAAAATTACATTTAAGGTTAAGTATTCATTTGTTAAATGTTTATTATTTTCTTAATTTAATATTCATTTGTCATTTTTATCAAAAAGTTTTTATTAAACAGCTTCAACCTTTTTCGTTACATGATCTTAAAATTTCACTCTCATTTTTTCATTGCGCGCCTAAAGAAGTATAACTTAAAAAAATATGAAAACATAATTTTATAGCTATATGATCTAATTCATAAGTTAGTTTGTTCGAAAATTAAGAATTATCAATATTCTAATTTTGGAATTGGAAGCATATTAATTATAGTTTAACATCTATAATGATTTTGTGGTAGCCACTTATTATAATAACTAACATACAAATATTATTCATCAACATAATTTCAATCTAATTAGTGTAAACCACATGATGTCGAGTCAATTTGGGTAGTTATATGCTGGTTTCAAAACGCTAATTTAGAATTAATTTTGAATTCTTACTAGATGTAACTTGAACTGCCAAACAATTTCATAATAATATCGATCTTGAATATTACTCCACGAACTCTGAACGCAGCCTTTCTATTCTTCACCATAGGATAATAGCTATTAATGACAAAAAAAAACAGAAAATACTTTATGTTTATAAAATAAGCCATATTTTTACGTAAAAAGTTTGTAGATATCATAATTCAAGTATTGAACACTTAGGCAATTTGTGTTCCTTATTAGATACAATGCAGATTGCCCTTTGTAATTTGTAGATATTTTGTTTTTTTATTTTTACAGCAAAACAAGAACAATTTGTAAGTGTTGTGTACTCCTTTAATAGGTACCTACACACCCGAATGTGATTCAAATTTAAATTTTGTAGTGAAATAATAAATGTGTATAAGCACTGTTGAAGAACCTTATTTAAATAAATAAATAAATAGTTAACTACAAGTATAAAAATCCCAAATGGAAGGATAGAACTAATTAGAGTTGTATACATAGATATCACTTTACAATAAACCTAAACCAAAATCCTTCTCTAGCACGCCTCTCCCATCTTCCACCATTCTAAACTGACTAAGGTGTAAAATTATGAGGTTGCATCTCGTCGCCAATTATCTCCGGCTGTCTCCGTCCTTCTAGCAATCGTGACCTAAATTATCTAGAAATTACAATGGCGGCCAAACGCCTAAGCAACGTTTATGTAAGATCAAGGGTGAGATTAATGTGTATTGTTGTTTGTCTCATACGATTGTATCTTGTAAATGTTTAGCTTATTAACGGAATTGATGGTATTTTGACCTTTTACTTAAAAGTGTAGTTTTAAAATCTAAGGGACAAATTGATTACATTACTGATTAACCTGTCAAACCCCGCTTATATATTATATAGATGTATGGGGACACCCTATATACTAGGACGCCGGCGTCCGTAGCGGTGCTTGACGAGTCAAACTATGTTTTATTTATTACTACTGCATAACCAGACGAGCCAGCCATTCGCCTGATGGTAAGCGATACAATAAACAGTAGCAACAACATTCAGAACTTTTAATTACAAAGTACTGCTTGGCACTCCGCTGTGCTCGTCACTCTGAGACATTTGATGTTAAGTCTCATCATGCCCAGAAAGCGTCAATTGATAAAATTTTCAAAAATATTTTTTTTTATTTATTTATTGTACTACATCGAAATAGTGGTACAAATTCAAAATATAGAGATTGAATTTAAGTAAATTAGCGTAGGTACGTTTATTGACAATAGAAAGAAAATCTAAGAATATACTAGTAAAACATTACGGCATTATTTGCATGATGGTGTGTGTGTGTCTGTCTGCTATTTTATTATGAATACTATCTAAGGTTAATTAAGGATATCATTTTGTTAAACGTTTCTTATTATTCCTAATGAAATCATAAAGGAGTATAAATTTATATGAATATTCCCGAGTTAACGTGGGCCGTAAGACTGTGTGAAACCAACATAACCGTCCCACGTACCCCCCGGTGGTGGTAGCGATATAACGCGTTTTTCCCCGCGAGAAAAAAAAAAGTTAAGTAATAACTGCGTACACAAAATCTATGTTCGTCGCGCGTGACCCAAATACGAATAAAAATTACAAAAGGTTTTAACTGTCTTGCCCAATTATGTTTTAATGAATCTATTAAAAATAAATTCAAAAGTTTCTAATTTTATATTTAATTATATCTAAAACTTTCATTAAAATGCCTGAACTAACAAAGTTGTTTAAAGTTTTAACTCGAATAGACAGATTAATTCGATTTTACGGCGCGTCGAGTATTAATATAGCTTAATCGATACATACCAAAATGAAATGTTTTAATTGTTGACATTAAATTATTAGAATTAACGTTATTGCTGACTATTCCTGTAATAACGTTTTAACTTTATTAACATTTAACTTTATTATAACATCATTCGTTCAATTATATCAAGATTTTCCGTCTATTATATTTTTTTGGTCAACATAAAGAGAATCCGAAATACTCTAGAATTTTTTAATTACACCTTAAAGAATTTTGGTAACGAGACTATTCCTAAAAAATCCAATTATTTCGTTGCTATACTTATCTAGATATTCCAAATATTTCCAGCAACTGCATTCAAAGTTCTCATTGGAATACCAGACGATAGGATCGGCGATTGGAGATTGCAGTCGTTTGTCGTGCTATCAATATGGCTAGCTGATAACTGCGGAGAAATTGGATAGTCAATGTAAAATATGTCTTCATAGCGCGATCTTACTTTGCGGTACTTCGTGATGATTTTATTAAGATAGATATAACGCTATGGATTCTAAGTATAAGCTGTTGAGCCGAAGGAAATTATAATTTGTATTAATGCAGTAGTTTTGCTAATGCTGCAGAAGTTATAGTGACTAATGACCTCTTAAATAGTTGATATGTGAACATCATGGATATATAGGGTAAGCGTTTAAAAAACAAATTCATCCAGAGTTCCTTAACTCTTAACCTATCTTTTGAATACAATCAGGGCTTTAAACAAAGACTTTATTCTCTATCAATATTTGTTCTGAAACTATTATATGACCGCAGAACTTGCGTAATACAAAAATTATCTCTGAATCTATTTGAAAAACATCCTTATCTCAGATAATATCGATACAATCGATATGCAGAAAGCATAAAAAACGGTTATCGTATCGATAACAATCGCATCGAATGAATCGAATGAACAAGTGCGGCAAACTAGTTTTGTTGATAAACAGTAGCTAACTAAATGATTGTCAATCGATTTGGTTTCCGGCAATATAGTATCAGGGCTGCCAATGCTTAGATCGAGACAAAATAATTAAATGTGAAAGTAAAGTACATACATACAGACACCCACACCTTTTATACTCACTTTTCGCTTTTGTATTCCGTCCCATGATGTGATAGGGGGCGAGCCTATAGCTATGTCGGGCACAAATTCCAGACTCCGAGCTGATACTGAATAGAAAAACTATACACCACTTTTTCCGACCCGGGGATCGAACCTGAGACCTCAGCATTGCAGTCGTACCATAATACAACTCCGCCACCGAGGCAGTCCGGCAGCAGTCGAGTAAGTCAGTGTTTGTACTTCAATCGTTTTAAAATAAAAATACGCACCGTCCCTACTTTAACTCGATAGACGGGGTCATTTCTTGAATGTTTACGGTGAAACTGATTGAACTGAGAAAGGCGCTGCACAATTGACAGTAGTTACATTGCCATCAATGGCAAGAAAGTGTTCCGAACGGCATTTTGCGGCCACGGCGAGCGATTTCACGCGATTGTGGGAACCGACGCTTATTATCCACCGTATGAAATAATCGACTGAGGTTTTTCAATGTGAAGTCTTGTCACTATACTTCAGACCTTCTGTATTCTGTACTTTAACTATTAATACACACACACGCCCTCCATGCCCGAAGGGGTAGACAGAGGCGCAACCAGTACACCCACTTTTCGCCGTTATTCCGTCCCATGACGTGATAGGGGGCGAGCCTATCGCCATATCGGGCACAAATTTCAGACTCCGAGCTGATACCGAATAGAAAACGCAATATCACTTTGCCCGACCCGGGAGTCGAACCCGAGACCCCAGCATTGTAACGCCACCGAGGCAGTCAATTAATACAATCGCAAAATAATATTTTAAGATAGGAATAGTAGGCATGATAACATTGTCTATTACTTTTTCCGCAAAACCGTCCGTCACATGGGCGTAAAGTGAAAAATTTATTTACTGTTCATTATTTTTCTGTTATGCTTGTTTTTTATAGTAACGAAACAGCCAAGCTAGATGTTCTACCTGAGGTGTAGAGGTTGTGAAGTTAGGGCGTGTAGACTTAGAAGCTTGGCTCTACATGAGATCTGATATTTTTTGACAGTGCCAGCCATATGATCTCGGCAACATTTTACATGAAAATGTATTTGGTGGGATAAACTTATCCGTTAGCAAGGAATCAGACGGACTCCCTGCCAATACCGGCCAACATAGTTGCTACGGACTTCCCCCCAATACCTCATGATGCTCACTTATTCAAAGTTCTAGATACTGTTATTACTATTATGGACACCAAAAGAGTTTTTTCTAAAGAAACTCACGATCAGCTGACCCATTTATAACAAATAGTTGGTTTCAAAATACAGCTACAGTTAGGCCTTTCTGCGGATAAAATTTTCACTGTGGATTTTTCAGGCTAAGAAGCGGTTAAATAAATCCAAAATTGGTCTATCAGTTAATTTTATCAAAATCTATTCAGCATTTACTTAAATAAATGTTTAAACATGGATATTTATAACCTTTCCAAATTTATTGAATATATCTACAAAATATTAGTACAAGTTTACCATGAGTACGGTCACAATATCACTAAAGTAATACAATACAAGGAAGACATAGATTTTAAGCCCCAGCGGACTGTTCAAATTAGCTCGATCATAAAGTATAATTAAAATTAATGAAAGTGCGCTCCCACATACAAAATGACCGTTTCCTTATTTAGCGCACACTTCCTGCCCACCCTTTTCAATTGTCGGTGAAATGGTACGAGTTAATTGCTTTTATTTATTTTTAGTTCGTTGGCTTTATTGATTGTAGTTACGAATTTTTAAGTTATATATCTACACTTTTGATAGTGATTGTGGTTTATGATGAGCTGGATTGGGTTGTCGGTACAAAAGGCTTTGCGATACAGTTTTGTCACTAAACACTGCTGCTTTGTCTATTGTTATATTAAAATTATTGATAGCAATCATACGTCTAGCAAAAAATGCTAAAGTTTCCGCTAAAGTTTGAGTCGCTATCCATGATTACCAATATATAGTAACTAGGCCTGGTAAAATTCTGGCGATTAAGTTGCTAGCTAGTTGGGAATGGAACGGTCTGCCGAGACAATGTCCGGAGGTTCAAAACCGAAGGCACACACCTCTGACTTTTCAGTACGTGTGTAATATTTATCAATTATCGTTCGCTTTAACGATGAAGAAAAAGATCGTGAGGAAACCTGCATACCTAAGAAGTTCTTTATAAGAATTTCGAAGGTATGTGAAGTCTACCAACCCGCACTGGGCCAGCGTGGTGGTCTGAGGCCTAAACCCTCTCAGTAGTAGAGGAGGCCCGTGCTCAGCAGTGGAACAGTTTATAATACAGGGCTGGTATCATTATTTTTTATTATTAAGGATACATAATATTAATATTCCAACTAATAACATTATTTTAAACTAGCTTTTGCCCGCAGCTCCACCCGCTTTAAAAAGTTTTTCCGGGATAAAAGTCCCGCTTTATATTTTCCCGGGATAAAAAGTAGCCTATGTGTTAATCCAGGACATAATCTACCCGTGTGCTAAATTTCATCGAAATCCGTTTAGTAGTTTTTGCGTGAAAGAGGAACAAACATCCTTACATCCAAACATCTAAACATCCAAACATCCATACATTCTTACAAACTTTCGCCTTTATAATATTAGTAGGATTCATTCGCCGCTATAAATTAAGCTCCACAATAAATGCACATACTGCCTCCTTACTAGTTCCTTTCTAAATTGTTTGGACAGAAGTTAAATTGTCAAATGCACACTATTGACAAATCATTCCGAATGAATAATCTACTATCGAGACATCCGTATGTTATAAATTAACATATAAAGTGTTTATTCACGTATTCATTCGATTGAAACACTGGAACGAGTTACTTGTTGAGAACATGATTATTGGCTTTGAAGAGCTTGGCTGTTGAGTTTTATCACAAAAATTGCCGCTGACATAAAAAGCAGTTCGCTTATATTGACTTGTCAGTACTTGTCTTATTATATTGAGAAGTCTCCAAAAATTTTAGCTGGTTATGTGGTGTTCAATTGTGTACATTATTTGTGCTTAAATAGACTAAACCCATCTTTGGCTATAAAAAATGCTTCATTATCTATCCTTGATTAATGTTTGATTTCGTAGGAACTATGATAAGAATCAATAGATTGAAGATTAAATAGGGTAGTTTCCTATGTTTGATTTTGTACATTATTTTAAAAGTAACAGATAATAATACGAAGAAGATATTCTTCTGTGAAAGCAGCATCAAAATTGGTTGAAAAATAAAGCTAAAAAAGATTTGAAATATTGTTGTGAGCAAAAGTGGAGACGTGGAGGGGATATCGCGCTATCTCTTTCGCACGCACGCAGCGTTAAGGCCGGGGACTCTCGGTGACGTCACAGTGTAATATTACTGTTATTTGATAATTACCCCTTCCACCAAATTTCAAAGCTTTATAACTTACTACTAATGCGCCAATTTTGAAAATTCTTTTCTTATACTTTGGATTATATACATTTTTGATAAATGTATTAAAAAAAAGTAGTCAATTACCATATTCTTATTATTTTATGCTGCATCTGCAACTAGAAATGTTGTAATCTACAAGATTGCAAAATACATTCACAGACTTAACACTAATTTGTTTTGCATGGAAATAAGTGAAGTTGCGACGACACAATCTGTACATCTGCTTGGTGACTTAACTCTGTAAGATCTTGCGATATTGCATTTGTTTCTTACGTGACGCTTCTGCTTTGAAACGGTAACTGGTGTTAGGTCTCTCATATGTAAATCTGTCTGGGTGAGTACTACCGCAATTTCTATTTCTACCGCCAAACAGCAGTGTGCATGGACTGTTGTGTTTCGGTTTGAAGAACAGTGTAGCTACTGGACATAATGAGACTTAACATCTTATGTCTTAGGATGACGAGCGCAGTGGAATGCCACACAGTACTTTGTTACTCAAGGTGCTCGATGGTGTTGCTGCTGTTTATGGGTGGCCGTATCGCTTACCATCAAGCGAATGGCATGCTCGTCTCGTCATTCATGCAATAAAAAGGCCTTCCGCGCTTCTGGATGAAGTTGGGAACATTTAGTATATGTTAGAGTTGTGTACGTAACTATATATATATCAATGAGTTGTAGGTACTTACAATTTTGACTGAGGAAACATTCTGATATATCCAGCTTAAACTAAATCTAAATCTTACCTATTGCTTACATAATCCTTTACAATTGCTAATAAAATAGGAAACACGTATTATAACAAAATAGAACCATAGTGATGTACTCCGAGCAGGGGAATCTGTATAAATAGACGCCACACGCGAGCTCGCATTCAGATTAGTGCTGTGATTTTATCGATTTTACATGCGTTAGATTTATTGTGGCTGCGCGTTGAATTGTTTAGAAGGCTTTGGATCTTATTTGGTGTTATGTACAAGGCTTTTATGATGTATTCTGAATAACTTTGTGTTTATGTTTGATTTAATCAAACATTTAAGAAAATAATTTATAAGCTTCGGTTCTCTTACGTTGTTAGGGTTTGTAAATACGGAATAGCCTTACGATAAAGCTAAAATAGTCTTCTTGAAGATATAGAATATACTACGTTACTAATATATTACTAAAACGAAGAAACTTCGTCAAAAATCATTCCTTATATTTACTGTACAACACAAATTTATTTAATCGATAAATAATTAATAATATCGCACATCACTAGTCAGGATCCCTCCGTTCCGCGCAGTGGGAACGAGCCCGACCTATAAATAAAATAATGCACTCAGCAGATAAACCGCTGAAATAATTATTGCACTGAACCAGATTATGAAACGAGGTATCATTGGGATCATGAATTGTGTATCATTGTATTTACTGTTTAGGAATTGTGTATGATAGTACCCATCATATTATTTGATTATAGTTTGTTTACACACACACACAAAATCAGTAGATGCAGCACCCAGACCTTTAAATTACCAATCTTTACATAGAACTGTACTGCGGTTGTGTCACCACCAAGTCTAAGGCATTAGTTATCAAGTCCCATAATGCCCTGATAAACTATTTTTATCATTTACGTAGAAGCCGTTCACAATACCCACAATTATAGTTAAGAAATATAAATGAATGGACTTAATAAAGATATCAAAAGCAATTAATTATGGAAAATCGCGGAGCCAAGGCGTATTAGCGTAAGAAGGTTTAAAATGAAAAAGTTAAAGATAGATATTAATTGATATTTATTGATATTAAAAGATATTAATAACTTATTACCAGTTATAAGTACTGGGTATTTACATTTCAAATTGAAGAACTGGGCTTCTGTAACTCAGAGAAATTAGCTTAGGGAATCAAAAGTTAAGTATTTATGAAACAGTATTTAATCCTAGTTTAAACGAAGTACATTATCGAATAAGAAAAGTTGCATCTCATAGGTCGCCAGAATGCTGGCCTGCTTCACTGACTCTCCCCGAAACTGGAAATATTAATGTATATTATGTTAGTCATACACTGATCGCTAGGCAGTCACGCATAAAATATATAGGGATTCTTAAACGTCATATAAAGGACTACTTATTTCCAATTCAAGATATTTAATGCTATCGCAGATTTAAACACAAATTTCTTCGAAGAAAGTAATGCCTTCCATAACCTAGTATAGGTACTAAACGTTCAAATATTAATCCAATTGAAATACATATCCAAATAGTACACACTTAGATACACAGCAATAAAATTTATAACGACCGGCCCAATCGACGTCGAATGCTCCCGCTTATAGAAAGTAAAAGTTGGACCTCTTTCATGAATGATTTATGCGTATTCTTTATACGATCCTTTACAAACGCGTTTTTATTTTATTTTGGATATGGAGCTACAGTTGTCAGGCAATATTTTAATTGTATCGAAAATGAGAGTTGTTATTGATATGTGTGAGAGAAATTGTGGATTAAGAATGTTTGTTTGAATGAAATTCATTTTTGATTACGTTGAAAATAAAAAAGGTCTTATGACAACTCAGTGCGATACAAAGTTAAAAGAACAAATCAACTATTAATATGCGTGTTATCGCGATTTCACAGGTTGAAATATTAACGCTGAAAAATATAAAAAAAAAATACAGTTAATAAATAAGGAGGAGTTAATAATTAAGGATAGGAGGTATCCTATGAAGGTATATTCATCGATTGATCCATTGATAAAACAATGAAAGTCTACTCAATAAAACATTACAACTTTTGGCAAATTTTAAACACGTGCAAATCACAACTCTATTACAAAATATGATGCGTCAACAAATCCGGAAATTCCAATGAATCTTCCATTGACCCTCTTCTCACCAATTCACGTATGCATCCGTTGCGAATGTTATGGAAGAGTTTCTTAGAACAGAGCATGGAAGCTGCCCGGATCAGTCTGTTGTTAATTTTATTGAGATTCTTGGTAAAACTCTTGTTCGCGTAGGTTCAAGTGAATTGAAAGGTCTTGGCAAAGAAATTGTAGAACAAATAGAAAGAGATGATGTAATGTATTAAGAGAAATGAGTAGATCGAATAATGTATCTGGATATTGTAATGAGAGTCATTGTAATATAAGCTCATGCAGCAATATATTTATGCCATTCTATGCATATACTCAAAGTATGTAACTGTCTATTGTTAACTCCCAAATGGCGCAGTGTTAGTCATGAAAATTAACTTCTCAGCAAGTAGGTAAATTACGACCTATGTACTAGTTATTTAATGCTCTCGATACATGAACTGTAACGGAAAATACCATTAATTTTATTCCAAATAGGATTCACAGGCAATCGACGGAGTTTTCCTTTGAGACCCATTCTAGGTTTACGTATGCTAGAAGATACATTTATAGTGAGAACCGTTCCTGAATTGTATAAAGTTATTGATGTGTTTTAATTTTACTTTATTCTATGCGAGTTTATGCGTTTTAAATGTACAATTTAAAAGAAACTAATAAAATAATATACTAAAAGCTTAATTTGAGGTGGAAATATCCAATGGCCATCATAAGATAAACATAAGCTGGTATAATGAGATCAACATGATAAGATAAATATAGATTTAATGGTTCAAAAACAGTGGGAACATTCAGATATACAACTAAACACTGACTATAAGTTATATTACTAAACAAGTCACAAAAGCAGATTTGCCTAAAGTTTCTCCTGACGCAACACTTTTCCTTTCAATTGATGAGTCAAAACCGATCCTAGCTATTGTTTTGATCGTCATTAATGGTTGCAAAAGCTTAGAAACTCAATCCTACATGCCAATCATAGAACAATATGAAATTGAAATCCTTCTGTCACAGCGTGGGACGTGTAATTTAGAATTTTATGTCGATGCCCATCATAACGATGTACAAATAGAAAGTATATCGGTAATAGTATTTGCCAAATCAGTAATTTTGGTGAAATTTCTATACAAACACTTGAAATAAGTGTTAAGTGATTTTGTTTAAGAAAGAAATGGGGTACTTGATTCGCAAATTCATAACTCATTTTATTAACATCTTATTTTTGTACTGCGTTAATTCATTGTTTTTAAAACCCTTTTATGAAAATTGCTCTTTAATTTTTACACATTTTTATTCTTCCCAACTTAAATTGAATTTCACGTTTCAAAAATCAAAGCTAAAATTTTAAAACGTCTAATTACAATGCCACATGCAGACCATCTGCTACGCAAATAAAACAATAGACCTCGTGTGAACAGCCTTTGATAAAATCAGATTTGATAATTCAACTAAGATTACTCCCATTTGTCTGCAACTCTCACTATTTAATTTAATATGTCCCATTGTGTGGTCTTGATCTATCTGCCATGATTCTGATACGAATTGTGTTTTCTAATTTGTCTCGACAGAATTGATTACTTTCGATTTGATGTTGGTTTTTGATAGTTTTGATAGTGATGATTGTGTAGTCAACTTGATGTATGAATGTTTTGATGATGGATGTTCTTGATATTGGTGGTATTCTTGACTCTTAAATCTTTAGTTACTTGTTGTTGCGAACACTAGGATTAAGATTAAATAAATAGATAAGAATGATACTCTGTTACATAACCGAATCACGAAAAATATAAAACTGTATATATATATATATATATATATATATATATATATATATATATATTATGCAAATTATCTATATATATATATATAGATATCAGTAACAAATTTTAATTTGCATAATAAGTGTTTAGGTCCTGAGTACGATTCCCGGCTCGTGTATTTGGGGTTTCTATTTAATATGAGACCAGAATCGAGAAATATGCCTCGTAAACGGCAATTACGAGGTAAATACGAGGTAAATTATTGTGAATACAAATGCTGTATATACCTTCAACAGGCATGTGCATCATAAATGTAAACGATATTGTCATTTTATATAATTTTGCTAATGCATATGCTGCTGGTGTGTCATTTTTATAAATGAATAAATATTCTACAAAATGTTGCATAAGGTGAATGGCAACAGCCTGATCCCCCATCACAATGAAGCTAGCAGCTGATGAAATGTGGGCGGGCGAGTCATCTGCTCTAATAAGAGAAAGAAAGTGGGATGTTATAGCCAGGTTCCCACTATGCCAGACCGGCAGATTCACCAGCTCGGTAAAATTGCTGGAAGAGCTAGTGGCTAAAGAATTTCAATGGAACTATTCATATTACACCGGATCTAGCAAAAATACCGAAGTAATGTGATCGAGTTTGCGCCAGTATCTGTGTCCCCCGTTCGCCCCGCCCGCCCTTTTCTTGTGTCATTTTGGCTTCACATTTTGAAAAATCTTTGAAATTGAAAATCTTTCCCGTAAAATAGGATGTACCCAATATTTTCTCTTAACTCTATTTAGCCTTTTATTAAGATACCAACACAACACAATTTCCTCGTCCATTGTGAGTAAAGGTCCGAATTCAACTGACTTTTCTTGTGGGATCCGGTGTAATGTGAACACTATTGTCCGGGAGCCGGTTTCCGGCAAATCTGCTGAACCGGCAAAGTGGGAACCCGGCCTATGTTAATTTATTTCTTATTCTTCTACGGCAGTGATACCACTACACCTGATAGCAAGCGGAGAACGTTCCAGATAGAACGTCTACTGACGAGTGATGATTATCCCTAGTCAGTCGACGATTATGCCGGCCTGGTTGAACCGCACATATACAAGCTGATCCCAGAACACGGCACACTTACGTCGGCCATTATGGCAGGTTTTAACAACTTATCTACGGCGATCGCTACCTGAGCTGATACAACAAATAACTTACCAGCAAGGAGTTTACAGTAAGAAGACAGCGGTTACATCTAAAACCATAGTTCCTATACGAAATAAAACAATGAAGTAAGGCTGAGCGCACACCGTTCCGCGACAATTACCGTCCTCGGGCATTGTTCGCGAGTTCCGTGCGCCCGTAATTATACGGTTTACTGGCACTTAGGGTAACATGTTGCGGCACAGCTGGCTAACTGTTTTTGGCATTGTTGATTTAGATGCCAGGGCTGGCAAACTGTTTTGCCAATAGCTTGATATAGCCTATCGTCAGACTATGCATGTGGTTTTTCTGGTGCTATTTCTTCTGGATAAAAACTGCACGATCTTATAGTTCAGCCCGCATAATGTGATATATTTGGCCAACGATCAGTCATGTAACTTACTATTTCAAAATCACTAGTACCTTTTTCTATTGTGTGCTTGATATAAAATACTTTTAATATGATTTATTTTCTATGAAATTGCCAATGAAGAAAATTTCGAAGATATAAAAACTATAAAGAAATCTTAACTACTAAGATTACATACAAAAGTTCTAAGATTATATAGAGCGGACACTGGGAACGTTGTCATAAACTAACGATGCTGTTGAATAACGATTTCTTATATTTACGCGAATATTAGATATTGACAGATTGATTAATTGCCGCGTAACAATGAAGTCTGTAAAATCTTCAACACGTCGGGAATAAAAATTAAACAAATTTATGGCGAAAAAATGCGTAAAGTAGTTTTATTTGATATACCTACTATTGTATGTCTTTAATTGCATACTTGCATTATTGCAAAATTTCAATAAAATCCTCGAGATTTTGCACAACCATTGCCCATTACTGTAAAGCACGCATGCATGTGCAAGGAGCCTAAACGCGGCAGACGCGTGCGTTGTTTCGTGTGCCCCGCCCTAAACAGGAAGCAAATGACCCGTGATCGGTGCGTCGGTGCTCATTACTGGGAAACGTTGATTGGACCTTAAATAAATTATTTAAAGGATATGATCGATTGTATGTTAATTAAGACTGGCCAGTTTGAAGGATTTAGTTAGGATATGGGTTATAAAATCGTCGCCTTGGACGTTTGTGTACTGACAATTGTCAATAGGGGCGCAATGAATGAGGACTTAGACGACACTTTCTATATATATTCTGTATAGATTCCTTTAAGAAAGGTCAGCTTTCAAAACTAAGTTACCTTCATTTTGTTTTTTTTTTGCCCCCTAATGCAGATGAGCTAAAATCCCACCTGATAGTGTTTACCGTCACTCATGGACGTCAGCAATGCTAGAGTCACAGCGAAACTGTTGACTACCGCGAAAAGCTTTCATTTTTTAAACCTTTACATAAAATAAACCTAAGCAATAAGTTTAAGTAAATACTACTAAAACGAATTTAAATGTAATTTGATACTTTAACTTAAACAACCGGCCATAGACGCTATCAATAATGTATCTACACCGGTACGTGCCACTTGCAATTCAAATAGTGCGTCTGCGCGAAGCATGACGGCTGCCTTTGTCTTCAACGACGTTTCATTTGCTTTGGTTACATTGAGCACTCACTGAATGAACTTTCTTACTAAATTCTATCTTCTTACTATAATAAAGCAGTAGCTCCCGGTGTTTGTACATTGAAAGAAATATGATAAGAAAGGGGTGACTAAAAAAAGTAATGGAAAACAAATCAGCGATTTTATAATTCTTTTCCCTCTATATGTCTGCTTGTTTGTTACTGCACCTTTTTATCCCGGGAGATATAAAGCGGAACTTTTATCCCGAAAAATATTTTTGTGTGGGCGGAGCCGCGCGCAAAAGTTAGTATATGCTATGTTATATAGTTTTACTAATATAACATTTATCACATTTCACAATTCACCTAAAGCAAAATGGGTGCGCTGTGAACCTTGGAGGATATTATAAGACTCCAGAAAACTCAATAAAGAAACGAAATGAATCTGCCACTTCATACCAAATTTACGTCAGCTAGTGGTATATCTGTGAGAGAACATGAATTTAAAATTATTTATACACTTGTATCCGTTTTCCGATTTATGAAAACAGTATTGTATTTGACTTTTCGCTGCCCGCATTTCCCCTACTTTGCGGCGACATCATTGTATAAAAAAGGGGGCGCGCACCTGTCGACAGATCAGACGCTGTCCAACAGTGGATACGGCACAACAAGGTGCTCTGAACTGTCAGGTAACGATAAGTTAAAATATAATGCTTGTGGTTTAAGGAGTCACTCTGATACTTTGTTAGTGTAATTGCTGATTTGATATTACATATTGTTTTAATGCTTTATAGTACAGGTTCCCTGGTACACAATTCATAATTTATTACTAACAAGCTGATTTTTTGTGAGTAGCTTCCTTTTGATTAGACGCCCAACTTTTTCCTTACAGTAATGTTGGTAAAGGGTAGCTAATAGGGGTAGGCAGGATAGAATATGTTGATTTGACGAATTAAAAAAATTGATTACTAACCGACTACCCTTTCGTAATTATCAAGATAATTATCTAAATAACGTGAAAAAATATTTGTCCTACAAAATATAAGGTATAGTTAGCGAGTCCCCCCTCTCGAACATGTATCACAAACAAGGTCATGAAAAGTGATTACTAACCAGCTGATTTTTTTTTTGTTGGTTGACTAGCATTTGAATAGTTTACCACCCACATTGTCCTACAAATTGCGTGGTATGGCTTCTTGGTCCTACGCTCAAAAGTAGTCAATACCACAGGACTTTTTTTTTTATTAATAACTGTAGGACAAAGGTATCACGGGAAAGGTTAATATATTTTTCGTCCAAATAAAACAATGTCCTACAAAAAAAAAGGTATGTTTTGTTAGTCCTACAAGATTTGTAACTTTTGAGTATACAAAATGAAATGAAATATATATATGTATATAATACATTATGTATTATATATAAACAAAAAAACAATCATTTTCATCTGATAAATCTCCATCAGATAAATCTCCGGTAGCAGATTCAATCTCATCTTCGTCTTCCTCTCCCTCACTTTGCTCATTCGTGATGTTTGCCTCGAATAATTGATAAATTAGTTATAATAAAATCAGAAGAGTACGTTGTAAATCAGAAGATATTTCTTCAAAAGATGGGCTTTGGGGACCATCAAACCAATAATACTGTGCGGGGCTCAGACTGGGCCAACACCCCGCACTGTGTGTATTTTGTGTGCTGAATTGCTTGAGTGAGAAAAAGGGCTATACCAGGTGACAAGGTTAAAAATGCCAAAGTCGGGAAACAGTGTTTATTCCACACACTAAACCAAAAGTTACAATGTTCAGCCGAAACGATAGCCAGATTCTCCCGGCGTTAATATTTGGCGCGTAGTCTTTCGTTGCTACGCCGTAGCTATGCGACGTAGCCAGAAGTCATCCTCGTAGCACCGTGGCACACAGCTGATGAGGAAGGGTGGTCCACTCTGCATAAGCGCCCATTTTCCTCTTCAAACTTGCCGACTTCTTCTTTCTTGCTGACTACTTGCTGTTTTCTTTCTTGATGTACCGGACTATTTCTATAAATTTAAACTCCTAAACATTAGGTCTATATACCTAAACTATTAGTGTCTTTGCACATAGACACTAAGTGACTCTATATACTAAACATTATAAAACAACCTTATGTGCATTACGAAAAAGTTATTTTGATTTACTTACGCTAAGTTTAACACAAACGATGCACACAAGCAACATTTCTAAAAATAACTACTCGAATTTTAAACACACGTTCATCCCGCTACCGCAGCGGGGTAGGCAAAGTTCTAACCTACACTATGGCATCGAATGATACACTAGACAGTCCATACCGGGTTTGTTATACGCGTTTAAAGTCATTTGTCATAGCACTTTTTTTTCCACTAAGTTCATTCACTGAGGTCTATGACGTCACTAAGAGTTCTGTTACGTAATCGCGCATGCGCGGTATGCACTTTTCGTTTTTCTCTCTTCGAGAATATGCGTCCTGCACAAATACTGATATTCATTATCAATAATTGTCCATCCATAATTTTCAAGGAGTTTGTAGGGATACATACGGGTAGGGATCCCGTCGCTCCGGGGGCTTTACGACGTTTGAGTGCCTTGATCAGAGCGATGACTTCTTCGATCGTTACCAGTGCAAGGGGATCGGGCGGGGAGTCCACACTCCACAGTAAACAATGATGTGCGCATGTATTTGTGAGCAAGGACAATAGTGTGCCTCAGCTGCAATAGCAAAATATACAAAATTTCAACTATGTAACTGGAGGACTGGAATAACCTACCACGCGATTTGTAGGACAATGTGCGTGTTAAACTATGCAAATGTTAGCTAACCTATAAAAAAAAAATCAGCTGGTTAGTAATTACTTTTCATGACCTTGTTTATGATACATGTTGGAGAGGGGGGACTCGCTAACTATACCTTATATTTTGTAGGACAAATATTTTTTCACGTTATTTACATAATTATCTCGATAATTAACAAAAAAAGAATCGGTTAGTAATCATTTTTTTTATTTCGTCAAATCAACATATTTGATCCCTATTATCTTAGTTATAAACCACAATCGAGAATTTTCGTACAACAATTGTTGGGCGTCTCATTGAAACGAAGCTATTCTCAAACAATCAGCTTGATAGTAATTACTTTTACATTAAGCATAAGTACTACAACTTTTGCGCGTAGGACCAAGAAGTCATACCACATAATTTGTAGGACAATGTGGGTGGTAAACTATGCAAATGCTAGCCAACCAATAAAAAAAAAATCAGCTGGTTAGTAATCACTTTTCATGACCTTGTTTGTGATACATGTTCGAGAGGGGGGACTCGCTAACTATACCTTATATTTTGTAGGACAAATATTTTTTCACGTTATTTAGATAATTATCTTGATAATTACGAAAGGGTAGTCGGTTAGTAATCAATTTTTTTAATTCGTCAAATCAACATATTCTATCCTGCCTACCCCTATTAGCTACCCTTTACCAACATTACTGTAAGGAAAAAGTTGGGCGTCTAATCAAAACGAAGCTACTCACAAAAAATCAGCTTGTTAGTAATAAATTATGAAGTGTGTACCAGGGAACCTGTACTATTAGTTTATTATATTGATTTATGCTGTGTGTTTGTTTTTATTTTGAGAAGTATAATATTTTTGGTGAATCAACCTACTCGTATCATTTCTCCCACATCAGAAGTGGGATCCATAACATCTACTACGCCTACAAAATTACTGTTTCAGGTTTACTTCAGACTTTTTTTTTATCAAAAATGGAAGAGTTTGAGGCGACCGAGGCTGGGCAGTTTTCGGGCACTTCAAGGGCTTTGCCAGGGTGTCAAGAAAGAAGCACTGCCGATTGCCGGTCACCAATCCTGAATCAAAGAACACCACGCATTTCGATTGGTCATCATGAAGTCTCTAACGGTGAAAACTGCGGATCAACTGACAGCCATGATCCAAGGGGAGCTGAAACTGTTCCTATTAGTTTCATGCAAAATATGATGCAGGGAATGATGACTCAATTAATCCGCACTACCGCACAGGCATTTAATCCATCTAATGTACAGCCTGCTCCACGAATGCGAAGTCTTGAGCATATTTATGTTCCTGCTTTTGACCCCGATGATCGGACCGATACTGTACAAATCTGGTGCCGAAATATTGAAGAACTAAAGACTGAATATGAGCTAACTGATCGGGAAATTCTTAATTTAGCTCGAAAGAACTTAAGAGGGCGAGCTGCTGACTGGGCACGCCGCAATTATTGTGTTTTGACTAACTGGTCTGAACTTAAAACAGGCCTCATTGAAACTTTTTCAGACGAATCTCGATATTATGATGATTTAATACAGTTTATGGAATATACCAGCGAACAAGCCGGTAACCTCGCCGAATATGCAACTCTCAAATGGGAATTGGCAAAAAAAGTGGTTGGTGTAGAGATGACTGAACAACGCCTCGTCGAAGCAGTTATTTCTGGTATGTCTGATTTTCGTATTCGCTCTGATTTGCTACGGCTTACACCAAAAAATTTACCACAGTTAATTCAAAGCCTTAATTCGTATAAACGTAAGAAACCTACTAGAGATATTGATCACAACATTCCATCTAAACGTTCTATAAATATTGCCATCTCTGATGTCCCGTCTAGAAGATGTCATAAATGCCATAAGCTAGGACACATACAAAGAGATTGTCGTTCAAGCACATCTAATCGCGGTCCAAATAACTCTGCTTCTACCTCTGATAATCCGAAACCTACTGAACAAAAACTGCACTAAAACAGTTCATTGACAGATTTGTTTTAATTTACATTGACGATGTTGTGATATTTTCGGAAACTGTTGATCAAGGTCTTGAGCGTTTAAAATTAGTCCTTGACGCTTTACAAAAAACAGGGTTCTCGCTTAATGTCAAAAAATGTAAATTCCTACAGACTGAGATCGAGTATTTGGGTAGAATTGTTTCCAACGGTCAAGTAAAGCCAAGTCCGGGTAAGGTACATGCATTATTAAATGCCCCTATTCCAACAACTGTAAAGCAAGTTCGACAGTTTTGTGGCTTAGCCAGCTATTTTCGGAAATATATTCCAAATTTTTCTTTGATCATGATTCCTTTATATAATCTCACCCGTAATAATACCAAATGGGACTGGACATCTGAGCACGAGCTTGCTAGGAAGAAAGTTCTTGATTATCTGTCATCTGAACCCGTACTAACCTTGTTTGATCCTACGAAATCCATAGAACTTCACACAGATGCCAGTTTCATTGGACTAGGAGGTATCCTTTTTCAAAAAACACTACAATCAATTTAAAGTTGTTGAATACTTTAGCATGCGGACTACTGACACTGAAAGCCGTTACCACTCTTACGAGTGGGAAACATTAGCGGTAGTTAGATCTATTAAACATTTCCGTCATTATCTCCTTGGCAGGCCATTTACCGTTGTTACGGACTGTAATTCCTTAAAAGCCTCCCGTAGTAAGAAAGAATTGCTGCCCAGAGTACATAGGTGGTGGGCATATTTGCAATCCTTTGATTTTACTATAGAATATCGTAAAAGAGAACGTATTCCCCATGTAGATTACTTGAGTCGCAATCCAGTAAATGTTAACATAAGTAATGTTCAAAATTATAGCGAATGGCTAGAAGTTGAGCAAAATAACGATCTCGAAACTAAGGGTATTATTCAATCCATCCAACAAGGCACCATCGACAAAAATATTGCTTCTGGTTACGAAATACAAAATGGATTGCTGTACCGTAATATTTCTATTAATAATAAAATGAAGAAACGTCTCTTTGTCCCGAAAGCTTATCAGTGGCATATTATACAAATTTATTATGATGCTCTTAAACATTTTGGCTGGGGAAAAAACCCTCGAGAAAATTAGAGAACAGTTTTGGTTTCCACATATGACTAAACGTATTCGGAAGTATGTTGACAACTGTCTGACTTGTAAAATTAATAAAAGTCAATCAGGTTCGCAACAAATCGCTCTTCACCCTATAGACAAACCTCCAATTCCTTTTCATACTGTCCACATGAATACTACTGGCAAATTGGGTGGCAATCGACCTACTAAGCAATACGCGGTTGTTTTTATTGATGCATTCACTAAGTTTGTATTTATGAGACCGATTGCTAATTTAACTGCTACAGCTACCGTAAATTGTTTAAAAAAAATAATTTATACCTTTGGCACCCCCAAACGTATTATTTGCGATCAGGCTGCTTCCTATACTGGTAAGGAATTTTCAAGTTTTTGTGCGCATTGGTCTATAGAATTACATTTCATAGCTAGTGGTGTAAGTCGAGCAAATGGTCAAGTGGAGCGTGTAATGAAGGTTTTAACAAACTGCTTCACAATCGTCGAAAATACATCCAAAAGAAGCTGGAAAGATGCTGTTGGTGAAGTACAATTAGCTATCAATAGCACTTTTAGTAAAACTACTGGTTATACTCCTTTCCAACTTCTAATGGGCTGTGATCAGTCGCCTCCTGCTATATCCGCCTTGATAAATGATGTAGAGCGCTTGGACCTCGACACTTGTCGTCAAGAGTCTAAACTCAGGATGGACGAGCTTTCCGAAACAAAAAAGGCTGCTTTTGTCAAAACAAAAGCCAATATTGTCCCTTTCAAACTGGGCGATGTGGTATTAGTTAAACAAAACCCACGAGTAATCAACAAACTTGACAGTAAGTTTAAAGGTCCATGCGTCATTACCGAAGTAAAAGATAATGATAGATATGTAGTTAGAGTTCATAAGACTGGGAACGAATTGTACGTTTCCCATGATAATCTACGAATTGCCAATCCCGACATGGGACGCGAACTATCAGAATCTTTAGATTCCTCTGAGGAAAATTAAAATACAACTTTTGTATCTGGCTAAATTATCTTGCATATTAATGGCCGTCTGGCCAACGACCATGTATATGCGTGATAATCATGTCATTGCCATGTGATTTGGCGTTACATACGGTTGCCATGTGATTTGGCGCTACATACCGTTGCCATGTGATTTGGCGTTACATGCGGTTGCCATGTGATTTGGCGCTACATACCGTTGCCATGTGATTTGGCGTTACATACGGTTGCCATGTGATTTGGCGCTACATACCGTTGCCATGTGATTTGGCGTTACATACGGTTGCCATGTGATTTGGCGCTACATGCCGTTGCCGTGTGATTTGGCGATACATACGGTTGCCATGTGATTTGGCGCTACATGCCGTTGCCATGTGATTTGGCGATACATACGTTTGCCATGTGATTTGGCGCAGCATACGTTTGCTATATGACTGTTGGTAAATTGTGAGGTCATGAGATTTGACCATCGGATGTACAATATGATTTTATTATATAAATTATTGAAATTTTCTATTCTGTTAGCAAACTGAGAAATTGATTTGTTCGCGAGCCATTTTCTGGCTGCTCGTCAGAATGGCCGTGTGAGAGAACATGAATTTAAAATTATTTATACACTTGTATCCGTTTTCCGATTTATGAAAACAGTATTGTATTTGACTTTTCGCTGCCCGCATTTCCCCTACTTTGCGGCGACATCATTGTATAAAAAAGGGGGCGCGCACCTGTCGACAGATCAGACGCTGTCCAACAGTGGATACGGCACAACAAGGTGCTCTGAACTGTCAGGTAACGATAAGTTAAAATATAATGCTTGTGGTTTAAGGAGTCACTCTGATACTTTGTTAGTGTAATTGCTGATTTGATATTACATATTGTTTTAATGCTTTAGTTTATTATATTGATTTATGCTGTGTGTATAAATGTGTTTGTTTTTATTTTGAGAAGTATAATATTTTTGGTGAATCAACCTACTCGTATCATTTCTCCCACATATCATACGATAGAGGCAAACATAAAACAGACCGAAGGCGTTTCGCAAAGCATTAAAGCTTGAAAAACTACAGTCACTATTGAACAGTACATTGCTTATCTAACACATGCACAAACATTGCTCTAAGCAAGAAAACTTTCGGATACGAATGGCGTTAGCTGTTACACGAACTTCGTCCAAGAAACCTTGTTCAACTTATCGGTGGGGAATCCTTGAACACAGCAAGCTGCTTCACTAGTTTTCTAACAGATTGGTGAAAAGGTTTTTAATGGATTCACTAGCTTTGTTCATGGCTTCAACTGTCTGGAATTCCGTTGGTGTTAAATATTTTATTTAGTACTAAGTGATGCACGCAGCTCCGCCCGCGTTAAAAAGTTATTCAGGGATAAAAAGTAGCCTATAGCATTCAGAAGTAATGTAGCTTCCTATTAGTGAAAGAATTTACAAAACCGGTTCAGTAGTTTCTGAGATTAGCGCGTTCAACCAAACAAACTCTTCAGCTTTACAATATTAGTGTAGGTGTCATTTCTTGGTCTCAAGCTTACTTAGTACTAAATTATATCAAAATCAGTTCATTGGTTGTCTTATTTACAAAGAAAAAATTAATAACTAAATTAAAAATTTCGAATCCACTTTCCCAATCTCGTAATGTCAAAACAATCTACTTTTATGCCGTAATAAAAATGAAAGCTAATCGTGTATACTTTGCCTTAGCACGCCTCACGTGCCATTGGCTATTAACTACTGACTAATTTATGGTTATCGACGTTGATTGGCTGTTTTAATGTTTGCAATGAAATGAAATGTATTAAGCTTAGTACTCATTGGGCAATAACGGAATAAATTTTCCTGTATTTTCACGATCGTTTTGTACTTTATATTAATGGTTTTATGTGAAACTTATAATTACGATATAGAGCACCTGCAGTAAACTTAATTATTTTATTATTATTATTATGTGTGCAAACTAATTTGAACGGATGTACTAAGCTTTCTAAAATATTTATAAAATTATCTAGCAAACCCGAGTTAGATCGTATAACTCTTAAATATTCAGAACTAGTAAACCGATGCTAAATAAAATTTCTCTAATAGACTACCCTCCTCTTATGTATCGTAAACTATATTTCGGTCTAAATCGTTTTCATTAGCAAAGGATTACCGCGGGTGGTACTGCGAACAACATGATATTGTCATCAAGCATAACTAAAACCTTTTTTTAATTTATATATTACTAGCTTTTGTCCGCGGCTCCGCCCGCTTTAAAAAGTTTTTCCTGGATAAAAGTCCCGCTTTATATTTTCCCGGGATAAAAAGTAGCCTATGTGTTAATCGAGGACATGATCTACCCGTGTGCCAAATTTCATCGAAATCCGTTCAGTAGTTTTTGCGTGAAAGAGGAACAAACATCCTTACATCCAAACATCCAAACATCCATACATTCTTACAAACTTTCGCCTTTATAATATTAGTAGGATTTTTAATTCATTCAAGTTATAATTTATATTAAACTCGGTATATTATAAAACTGTGTTTTAAATATCGATTTTTTTTATTGCGTCGAATGAGGAGACGAGCATACCGTTCGCCTGATGGTAAGCGATACGACCACCCATAAACAGTAGTAACACCATCCAGCACCTTGAGTTACAAAGTACTGTGTGGCATTCTACTGCGCTCGTGATCCTAAGACATAAGATGTTAAGTCTCATTATGTTCAGTAGCTACACTGTCCTTCTAATGTCCTTCAAACCGAAACACAATAATGCATGCACACTGCTGCTTGGCGGCAAAAATAGCCATTGCGGTGGTACCCACCCAGACGGGCTCTTACATAGAGAGGTCTACCACCAGTAAAATAAATCTGAATATGCTCTATCAATATAAAACTTATAGAACACCTATAATCAATCATTCCTTGGCCCAAAACTTCCTCACTAACATACAACAAAGTGAATAATATATTCACGCTAACGAACATGTGGGTGCAACGCGTGTTATAACTGTTAGCTGAGATTAATACAATCAGTACCCGTTGCTTTGTTAAATGTATTGTTAATAACTTCGATGGATTATTTGGAGAGCTGCGAATTCTTAATGCTGCTAAGGACCATCAGGAATTAATAGTAACAATCGGTATTCCTATTTACTTGTCGATTTCTTAGGGTGGGACTAAGGGTTTTCCTAAAGAAAAAAGTTTTTAAAGTGACTTAATTGAAGACTGCCTCGGTGGCGTAGTTGTATTCGATTGCAATACTGGCAAAGTTATACTGGATTTTTCTATTCAGTATTAACCTGGAGTTTCCAAATTTGTGCCCGATATGGCGATAGGCTCGCCCTCTATCACATGGAACGGAATACGCACGTCGAAAAATGGGTGCAACTAGTTGCGCCTCTGCCTACGCTTTTGAGACAAAAGGCGTGAGTGTGTGTAAGTGACGTATGTATGTTAAATCACTAGCTTTCAAATGAGAGCTAATAGCTGCACTTGCACGTGGTGCTATCCATACGAGACTAACGATTAATGTGTTACAACTTTAAAGCTTTTAACAAAAAGGATAGAGGCAACTATTATTCTTCATTATGCTCTCCAAAAACTGCTGTTCAATACGTAACGTATGCCTACCACCGGCTCTATCTATACGATTGCCCACCCACTAAAGAAAATGTTCCCAGTTATATTTCGGTAGAGCTCCAAAGTATTCACCAATTTGTTCACTGGCAACAATATTCAGACCTCATACATACCCTTAAAAGGATAAAGGACGTAAAAACATACGTGCCCACATTCCGCTGACACCTGATTGATAAGTATCTACATATAATGCGCGATTGTCCTTCCATCCGTTTCCTATCTCATGGGTAATGCATGATGCGTGCAGTGCTTAAGTCGGAATTTCTTCGAGTGTTCGCTTAATTGAAGGAAAATAGTTCAAATGGCGTGCATTGCGACTGAGAAATGCCTTCACAAAATTTACTCACACACGCACGAAGGGGTAGGCAGAGGCGCAACTAGTGCTCCTACTTTTCGCCGTGCATATTCCGACCCATGATGTGATAGGAGTCGAGCCTATCGCCATATCGGGCACAAATTCCAGACTCCGGACTGATGCTGAATAGAAAAACCCAATACCACTCAGCCCGACCCGGGGATCAAACCCGAGACCTCAGCATTGCAATCGCTAATACAACTACGCGACCGAGGCATCTCATACCATCAACATTTTATGGAGAATTAGGTATGTAGCTTTCCTCACGATATTTTATTCTTCCAACTCTATCTAATGATTGAAACATCAGCCCTAAGTGAAACCCATAAGACTACACCGTCATTTACCATTAGAAACGATATCTCCCCACATGGTAGTGGCACATCCCGCTTTCTACCTGAATTATTCATTTTGAGGTCTAATTCGTCTCACGGCTCTTTATCATTTCACCTCTTATCTAGATTTTCATCTATCATTCTATCATCTAGATTATCATTACACCTTTGAACGTTTATTTTTCCCCGAGATGGCAAATACCGGATGTTGAAAGTACCAGAATTTTTATCGATAGTTGTCGCGATTACGCCGGCGTGCTTAATTGTTTAGCATTGATCTAGGTTAAATGGTTAGGAGTATTTCACTTGTAGATAAGATACCGTATCTACAAGTTCACAACTTAGATAAGTATATAAGTTCAATAGTTCGTCCAAAATTATTTAGTGAATTAGTCAAATTTAAAAAGTTTGTAACAGTAAAATTGCTTTTTTGTTATTAATGCTGAAAGAGACCGTAGACCAGAGGCTTTGATAAAAATATCAACTTTCTACGCGTTCTTGAGAAAAAGAATCTTGACAGACAGACGGACAAGTAATCTTATAAGGGATTTTTTTTTGAGGTCCGGAACCCTAAAAATGGAAAAGCTCTTTAAAATCCGTGCCTTATATTCGAAAAAATCTACCACATTTCTAATGTAAATTGAAATCCAAGGTCTACATACTGAAATTGTTTCAAAGTGACCTCTCCATGTAATGTAAATAAAATTACACTCTTACAGAGTACATGAAGTCCTTTCAGTCCCTCTGTCAAATCACTCACAAATGTACTCTGTGCTTATTTTATTTGTCTTTCATGTTTCAGAAGTAGAGAATCACTACTATTGGTTTCTCATAAGTGTAAAACTCGATTTATTTAGGAGTATTTTTTATGTAGACAAATTGATTTTAATACGCAAATTCTTTGGTGAAGGCAATATTAATAAGCCTTTTACATGGTGATATGTTATTAAATTTAAATATAAAATTGTTGAACCTAATATTAGAAGCAAGGGTATATTTAAGTATTGCTTTTACATTTTTCATATCTAATGTAATAATAATAACATTTTTTGAAGAACTTATGCTTTTTCTCATCCTTGCGAATGTGTAATGAAATAATGAACCATGAGGGCCAATCTGTAGCAAAGAATCACGAACAAAATATAGTAAGCTCATAGGAGAAACGCAATCGAGATAACACAAGCTTCTTAAAGAATCGAAAACCAATAGTAATGTTCACCCCGACACGCGGCGGTCACATCGAACATGGGATTAGGTTGGCATAACGAAATTTTTTTACCCAAATGAGTTTTCGCTTTCAGCACATATTGTATACTATTTTATGAATATGTTTTTATTTCATGTCTGAAGGGTATTTTTGGGACTTTGATCAAAGTATTCTGAAATATTTTGATAGGTACTAGAATTAGTTGCTAAAGTTCAGATATTTTTACTAAACGTTTAACCGTTACTATTATTTCTATTCCATCTATTATATTTCCATTCTAATGTGGAGTTGGCACATTACACTTTTAAGTGTGTTTCATACATTATTAGGCCTAGTTTTCGGCCAACTACATGACATCAACCACATATGCAATAACCTCATATTGCTAAATAAAATATTTAATTTTTCACGCTTTTATCCTTGAAGTGTTAGGCAGATTTACAGTTAGTCTTCACCTAAATTAATCCTTCCTAATGTGATTGTCGCCAAATCATTCAACACCAAAATATACTTAATAAAAAGCTTAAAAAATCAAATAGCAACTTAGAGCCTAAGCCAAAACTATCTTACCTCTAAGCGCAATAGTCCCATAATTGCATGACACCAACCGGTCCATAATCCCCTAATCAATTATATTATAATATATTCCAAGTAATATATTGCATGATAAATCAAAATTAACCATTGCAACATCATTTATACGATCGTGACCCATCAGTCGCCCACGCATTATTGTTTTAATAAAGTAACTAGATTCGGAACACAGAATTAAATTTAAATGATTGCCTTTAGATTAGCTTAATGGTGCATAAACGACATTTTGATTTCTTAATTTATCTTGATTAATGAAGATATCGTAATAGTCTGACAAGAAAAATAAAAAAACTTTGTGGTATAATAACACCTCATTCTATAACCCGATAGCTCGTATGTGTCGCTCGAAAAATATTTGGCGAAAAAAACACAAACACTTTGACGTTATGAATAGCAGATTTGGATCATTCTCAAGAGGTCCAAAAAATATATATTCATTGGCAATAGTTGATTATTGTTAAAGAGCAAAGAGCTTAAGGTAAGCGAGATAATTGCCCGCTACAGCTATGTCATCGAAACTGTGTTTAAAAATTTTGTCACTGAACTACGTCATTCTTAGACATTAGTCCAATAGTGCTAAGTTTGCTGGCTTTAAACTGGAACAGGCAAGTATATAATCAAAGCTGGAACAAAATAGCTGACTGAATAGACTAAAAGGTCCTACGATGATGGACTCTTGAATAAGTAGCGATTTTTTTCCCCAACTCAGCAGAGTAATATTTTTTTTACTTTACCTGTGTATTGCGCACACACTTGTGCACTATAATATCTCCTGCGTACCTGGCTGATCTCCGTTAAGATTGGCCGCCGTGGCCGAAAACTGGCTAGGAGGATAAATACTTGCACCAAAGAATCCACTAAAGAGGCTCAATAGTTCTGCGTCCTCGGGCTTTGGAACTCCACTGATGAACTTAGGACTCCCGTAATGATTTCCAGATCGACCTGTTAGAAGCGGCATGCGATTATCGAGTTCCTGTACAGTTAGTTTTGTCTGATGGTCTGATACTTACCCAGCTTTGCCTTTATAAACTTGGAAATAACTTAGAAAATAGTATAGGACTTTCGGGAATTGATAAAGTTTATTGTGCAAATTCTATAACGTGTTACCATCGTGAGGTGTGGTGATGAAATATACTCTTCGTGTTAAACTTTTAGATAGAACGTCTGTAACGTAGACAATTTATATTCTAGAATATTTGTAAATCAAATCATGTTTACATTCTTTTTTTTTTTTTGCTACTGAATGGCGAGACCATCATGCCATTCGCCTGATGGTAAGCGATACGACCACCCACAAACAGAGGCAACACCATACAGCACCTTGAGTTAAAATACTGTGTGGCATTTACTGCGCTCGAAGTCCTGAGACATAAGATGTTGTCTCATTATATCCAGTAATTACACCAAAGTAGTTAAACTATGCTGTTACATCCAGTGGAAAACCGTCATATACATCAAATACATTTGTTACAAACCATTCTTATACTCAAATTGTTCTAAACATTCCATTATTCGAAAAAAGAACAAGAGTGAGTAACGGTACGCTCGTGCTCGTAAGTTGCGCAAGCACATGAGTGCAGTGTGAAGCTAGTGCTACTATAAATTTTTTTATTACCTCTTCTGATAGTAGTTTTATAGCTTCTGCAAAATATGTTGGTATTAGCAGTAGAAAACAATGATGTAATGCACAACAGGTGTCAAAATATTTATGGTTTTTAAAATCGACTTAGTGTTCCAAGTATAACATTGATTTTAGATTGCAGTATCAAATGTCAAGATAAATGCTCGTATTAGGATATAATGTGGCGCCGCACACGAAGAGTATATTTCATCACCACACCTCACGATGGTAACACGTTATAGAATTTGCACAATAAACTTTATCAATTCCCGAAAGTCCTATACTATTTTCTAAGTTATTTCCAAGTTTATAAAGGCAAAGCTGGGTAAGTATCAGACCATCAGACAAAACTAACTGTACAGGAACTCGATAATCGCATGCCGCTTCTAACAGGTCGATCTGGAAATCATTACGGGAGTCCTAAGTTCATCAGTGGGCTTCCAAAGCCTGAGGACGCAGAACTAATGAGCCTCTTTAGTGGATTCTTTGGTGCAAGTATTTATCCTCCTAGCCAGTTTTCGGCCACGGCGGCCAATCTCAACGCAGATCAGCCAGGTACGCAGGATATATTATAGTGCACAAGTGTGTGCGCAATACACAGGTGCACTCGCTATTCCTTCACTCTCATAGTCCCGTGAGACGGCAATCCGACATGACCGGAGAGAGATCAGGCGCAGGACCAACGGCTTTACGTGCTTTCCGAGGCACGGGGGTATCACACCGCCAACTTCCTGACTCCGAGCTGCGACTGAGTAATTTTTTTAAGATGGAAAAACCCAGTTACAAAGTTTTTTTGGCCCGGCCCGGGACGAACCCAGGACCTCAGCGCGCAAATCGTACTCGTAACGCGTACGCAATACAACTACGCCACCGAGGCAGTCAAGTAATTATATTTCGATCGTGAGCTTGGATTAATTGGACAACCTAGTTGTATACTGTGGATCGTGGAAATAATGTTACTAGACTTCTTCTCGGCTCCGCCCGCGTGAATGAGTTTTTCCGGGATAAAAGTCCCGCTTTATATTTCCCCGGGATAAAAGTAGCCTGTGTTACTCGCTGATAATGTACCTTTATATTGGTGAAAGAATATTCAAATCAGTGTGGTATTTTCGGAGCCTATTCAATGCAAACAAACAATCAAATCTTTCCGCTTTATATTAGTATAGACTAGAAAGATGTATCTTCAGTCAAACTACGCATACTTGAAACCAGCTCCTGAAATTGTATACAGTATCTTAACCAAC
Source organism: Lapara coniferarum (assembly GCA_949316025.1). Taxonomy (NCBI): domain Eukaryota; kingdom Metazoa; phylum Arthropoda; class Insecta; order Lepidoptera; family Sphingidae; genus Lapara; species Lapara coniferarum. The sequence goes on from OX438932.1 coordinate 23,259,820, forward strand.
ACCAAACCCCTGTCAACCGGAAGATGTGAGTAATTACTGCGGACATCAACTGCCATCCATCAAGACTCTATTTACATTGAATGGATTGTGCCGAGTCAGGGACGCGGGGTCACTCCATTGTGCTCGGAAAATATTATAATTTATCACCATAAATATGTTACAAAAATACTGACCTGTGTGGAGTGTATTATCATACAGTCACGCCTTTAATCCCCGAAGGGGTAGGCAGAGGCGCAACTACAACAATTTTTGCCGTGCGTATTCCGTCCCATGACGTGATAGGGGTCAAGTCTATCATCATATTGGTCATAAATTCAATACTCCGGGCTATTACTGATTAGAAAAACCAATATCACTTTACACGAGACCTTAGCATTGCAATACTGTAATACAACTACGCCACCGAGGCAGTCACCGAAGTAGAGAGCATTATGTTTTGTAAAATTCTCCCTCTTCAAGCGAGGCTTAAAAAAGTTTTTTGGGTTAAGCTGTGATTCCGCAGAATGCGGCAGACGGCAGACGGTAACGGCAGACGGCAACAGCATGTGCCGCGACGGCAGACGACACTACTATGCAGGATTAAATATGCACTACTATGCAGTATTAAATACTGCCGTCGCGGCATACGCTGCTGCCGTCTGCCGTTACCGTCTGCCATCGTCCGCGTCCTGCGGAATCACAGCTTTAGGCGCCGGCTTGGCTGTACCCTAGTTATTGGCGACGTCCATGGGCGATGGTGATCGCATACCATCAGGTGAGCGGTTACCTCGTCTGCCTTCGGAGGCAAAAAAATATCTTGGTGTATATGAATGAATGTACGAATAATACCTGATAAAATGTTAATAAATGAGAACACATTGGCTTAAAGTAAATTCTCGGCTCAAAGAGATTATAATCGGTCAACTTCGGTTTTGTATAGCGTTGTGTCTGTCACTCCTAAATAAAAAAAATAGTAATATCTATCAGTGTACTAATAACAATGTATATACAATAAAGATAAGTAGACTTTGCCGTGAAGGTAGTATACCTAATATAAAGACTGCCTCGGTGGCGTAGTGGTATTGCGTACGCATTACGAGTATGATTTGCGCGCTGAGGTCCTGGGTTCGAATCCCGGGTCGAGCCAAAAAAAATTGTGACTGGGTTTTTCCATCTTAAAATTTACTCAGTCGCAGCTCGGAGTCAGGAAGTTGGCGGTGTGATACCCCTGTGCCTCGGAAAGCACGTAAAGCCGTTGGTCCTGCGCCTGATCTCTCTCCGGTCATGTCGGATTGCCGTCTCACCGGACTATGAGAGTGAAGGAATAGCGAGTGCACTTGTGTATTGCGCACACACTTGTGCACTATAATATCTCCTGCGTACCTGGCTGATCTCCGTTGAGATTGGCCGCCGTGGCCGAAACTGGCTAGGAGGATTTCATACTTTTTTTCATAAAAAGAAACTGCCCAGATTTTTTTTTATTGCATTAAATGACGAGACGAGGCATGCCATTCGCCTGATGGTAAACGATACGACTACCCATAAACAGTAGCAACACCATCGAGCACCTTGAGTTACAAAGTACTGTGTGTAATTCCACTGCGCTCGTCATCCTGAGACATAAGATTTACCATAAATTATTTGTTCCCTAAAACTCATGATTCTAATTGACAATATTATAATGGTAACATGGTTTACTTTTATCAATATTTTATTACGCAAAGTAATTACCCAATACACAAGTAACCTCATTGAGATGATAGAACCCAAATCCCCGATTGGTATTAACCCCAATACTAAATGAAGTGATGCTAAGCCTCGCCACCTGTCACGAGATATATTAATGTCATAGCTTATTATGCGCTAATCTCTATTAGGAATGTAAAGACCAATTGATTTATTCGTTTTGTATGCAATTTGTGTACGGGTTTTTTAGTGAGTCCACAATTAACGAGACATTGTCTTTCTGCGGTGTGACTAAAGTAATCAAATATTTTGTATGTAACATAAAACAATACATACATACTTCATACCCTTCGTCTCTTTCCTACAGTACAAAATATAGATCTACAATTTATGTGCAACATGTGGCGCGCCATGTTTGGCGACATTGCATAACTTACACACCTTGCTGCAACTGTGAATACTTTATGCACGTCTTACTCAATCTAAATAAAATATTTAAATTTGTGCTAAAATAATAAACGATAAATACTTCAAAGTGATGAATTTATAAGACAGAAGGAATGGTAGTTTATAAGATCGAGACTCAATAAATCCCTAACGTTTCCTAATCAATATTCTCTTTCTTTAAAAGTTGAAAATCTACTATTCTCCTACTAATATGGTTGTATAATATGACTGCTACGTTGGTGGATGTGTATTGAGTGTGCGGTACGACTACCATTCTAAGCATTCGGATTTAATTCCCGGGTCGGGAAAGGTAATATTGTTTTTTGCCCTATTCTAGAATTGGTACCCGTTACATCAATAGGCTCTTATTCCATCATAGGACGGAATACCACAGTGAAAAGTGGATGCACTAGTTGCACCCTCTGCCTATCAGTTCGGGAAGTAAAGGCGAGAGCGTGTTTATTATAGAATAAATTCACAGTTTGTATCTAATCACTATTGTTTTAATTTTATGATCTATCATTTACAATGCTACACACTTGCCTAATTATCTTCTTGAAGAATTATAGACACTCAAAAAATATTACATACAATTATTGCTTCGTATAAATAAAGATTTAATCAACGAATGCAATTTTTAATTACCAGTTTCGCTGTGAACGCAGAAATGTATAAACTCATATAGGTCTTAATACGTTTTAAAAGCTGCATTACGGACTACGTTCAGCAAGAAAACTAGCGCCATGTTTAAAAGTTTATTTAACATTATGAGTATTATCTGTAACTACAATTTGTAATGCTCAATTTTATCTCGTTAAAAATGTACAATTTAATGACTGTGTTACTAATTTCTAATTAATTCTAATTTCATGTTCCATAAACATTACTTTTTACGGTTTACTTATCCGAAATTTATATTAAAATTACTCTAAAAAGTATGATGAGATTCCCGAGCTTTATGGAAATGTTTTAATGTAAGATAATATGCTCACGACTTGATCCCAAAGAGCTTGGCAGAATAACTAGTGTTTCCCAATGGAGTTTTATTTCGTAGCTACTTTATCATCCGATATGGCGATAGGCTCACCCCCTATCACATTATGGGACGGAATAACGGCCAAAATGTGGGTGTAGTGGGGTAGCGCCACTAGTTGCGCCTCTGCCTACCCCTTCGGGGATAACAGGCGTGAGTGTGTGTGTGTGTGTGTGTGTGTGTGTTACTTTATCATTGATGCCTCAGGACAAGCGTAGTGCAATTCCTTGCAATACTTCTTAGACAGAAGATACTTCATAATTTATAATTCTGTACGGGGTTATTACTATTTCTAGGTGCTAAATAACATTAAATGAAACAAGAAAAGTCAGCCATTTGACTATAAGTATTTGTTTTATTCGTAAGTGGTCAAAATTATAATTTTCATAATGATTTCTTATGTTCATGCGAATGACATTTAAATAAAATTATTTTACGGATTTTATCACCCGTGACCACGAAGTGCTGCAAAGCCTTCGAAACGCCGGGAGAAAATATAAATTAAAATCCGTGAAATAGTTTTATTTAAATGATAATTTTCCTTAAGTCTACAATATTAAAAAGTTTGTGTTTAATTTGCTTTCGCTTTTTAATAATTCAGGATCTAGTTAAATGCAAAAATGTCACAATTAATTTACTTCACACCGTCCCTAGAGTTACCTTAATTTCGAAAAAAAAAGGGCTTCGAGCTAATTTTTTCTTCTTCGTTATCGTTTTCTATTTTTACTATAAATATAAATAAAGTCTAAATCTAACTATCTATATGTATTATCTAGTTTAACTCTACGTATTTACTTAAGGTAAGACCGTAACCGTTTGCGGTTAAATATATCAAAGGTAACTACGTCAGAGCTATTGCGGCGTCGAACGGAAGCTCTCGTAATAAGCTAGCCCTTTGGCGGACATGAAAGGCTTCCGATCAAAGCTCTGCGACGAAATTATGACCTGCATCGGAAGCAAGCTCGTTGCCTGTAAACTGTTTGGCGGAAATGGGGTTATGATATCGATACTTTTAGTGGTGGTTTTTATATTTTGTGGAGTTTAAAATAGAAACTGTATACATAGATGATATTATTAATAACATACAGGTATTTTTTGATTTTATGTGTAATTTTTTTTGCTGCCATATAAATCTTCATGTTATGAAAATGAAATTTGAGTAAGTATATTTTATATTTCTTACATATTTTCCAAGCACTATTCGAAATACAAATTAGTAAACATTTAAATACGAAAAAATCATTCATTCTACTCAAAAGACATATTTTTATTAATCTTAAATCTATTTTTTTTATGGCATCGAATGACGAGACGAGTATGCCGTTCGCCTGATGGTAAGCGATGCGACCACCCATAAACAGTAGCAACACCATCCAGTACCTCGAGTTAGAAATTACTGTGTGGCATTCCACTGCCCTCGTCATCCTGAGACATGAGATGTCAAGTCTCATTATGTCTTGTAGTTACAATGGCTACAATGTCCTTCAAACCGAAACACAACAGTGCATGCACACTGCTGCTTGGCGGTAGATATAGACATTGCGGTGGTACCCACCCAGACGGACTCTTACATAATGGGAGTCCTACCACCAGTAAATATCTATGCTATACTATTTCATATCGCGCAATCTTTTACACCTGACCTTTAACTTTCCTCCAAATTCGACCTCTACATTTGAGATTAAACTAACAAACTCAATCAAGAGTTCGATTCAATTAATTTTCATTTAGTATGCAAAATGTTTACATCAGTTTCGGCGAAAGCCTAGGACGCGTATTTATATTCAAATGTATTTAATTACTTGTGGGGTGGTTGAGATATTTTGGGATAAATTTTGCAAATTTATCACCGATGATATGTTCTATTGTTTGTCATTTATTATTCTCACTTCTAATGACACATTTTAGAGTCTATAGATAACGCCATCTTCGATGACGCGCGCCACAACGGACATGTCCAAAATCGTGCCCAAAGTTACCAATATAGTTTATATACATTTGAATAGTGAACAATAGTAACCACTCCCAAAAACTAGACCTTTGCAATAGCTCGCATAATGTTAAAATACTCCGATTTTGAGATTCATTTAATTTTATTTTCTAAAAACTACACTTAAAATGAACGTTTTTGAAATAGTTAGGTTCAAATGGACTAAAAATATTATGTAATGGATCCAAGATTCATATTTTTGCCCTTTTAATATCTATAAAGTTTGAAGCTCATTACCCATACAAAAAGCGGACATTTTTCTCTAATCGCTTATAGTCGAAGCGCGCAACCTTCAGCTCATGTTCTAGTTCTCTAACTACATATGAGTGTATGCTTGACCACCTTAAGATCCTAATAAAGTTGCTTGCGCGTCGTCCTTCAGCAAAATACATCTTACAACTAAAGTAGACAATAATAGTTACCTGCTGTGTCCTTTCTACATCTCCGAATCGATCGTACCTAATTGGTATAATAAGGATAATGGGTGTATTATCTTAAGAAAGTGCACTAGCACCAAATTGGGTGATTGTACAGTCGGTCTCATAAGTAGCTGAACAAATTCAAAACTTCAAATCGCTTCTACACTTTTGTGTTCTTACTAATTTTTGTTTGCTGTTAATAAAATTAAAGGGATTTACTTTACTTTACACAAAGAAAAAATAATGTTTTAATTGAACTGAACGTGTATAGGCGATTTGAAATTTTGAATTTGTTCAGATACTTACGTGGCTGGACTGTACATACTATTATGGATAATCGAAGCCGTTTTGACTGGCGAAATCCCCGCTCAGAAATTGACGCACTTCATCGTAGATTATACGTATAGTTGCGTATTTTCATGAATGAATGAAATCCTCCTAGCCAGTTTCGGCCACGGCGGCCAATCTCAACGGAGATCAGCCACGCAGGAGATATTATAGTGCACAAGTGTGTGCGCAATACACAGGTGCACTCGCTATTCCTTCACTCTTATAGTTCGGTGAGACGGCAATCCGGTACTTTCATACCAAAAAACTTATGTTTTTTTTTTAATAGTTATGTAGTTATTATTTCCTTGTAATGCAATAATTACGATAATTTTAATCGCAATTTCGCTGAGAAAGTTAAATACTATCAGCACAAACCTATACAAATAATATACTCCATAAAAAAAAATAATAGTAATACCAGCCCTGTATTATATACTGCCCACTGCTGAGCACGGGCCTCCTCTACTACTGAGAGGGTTTTAGGCCTTAGTCTACCACGCTGGCCTACTGCGGTCTACTAAACAATATACTCCATACACACTATATTTCCTCGAAAAAAACAACTGCAATACGATTCCCATACATAATTAATACCGCGTCTTAAATAAATCATTGATTTATCTCAATCAAAAGCACTAAATAAAGCACTCTTAAAGCTCCCCATCTCTACCACATATCAAACATTAATTTGTCGGTTTACTTTTAAGCTGCGGTTATCTCGATTGGCCTCAATAACGAAATGTTATGGGTTGGGTACAAATACGAGAATGATACACGGTCGTGGCGTTCGCCTAGTAATAAATGAAAATGAAAATGAAAATATATATATTTACGAAAGACAAAATTAACAATGGTGATATCCTATGGTCTTCACACTAGGCAAGCCTATATCGTGAAGACCCAAATATAATCTTAGCCTAGTTGCCTACACGTATACATTTCCTTTTGACACTGGTCTTATCATAAAATGATATTGAAGATGAATTTAAAATTGATCTGTGTCAATTTAAAATGTTACAAAATAATATAGCTTAGTTACTATAAATAACTGACACCGTTCGTAATGCTTGTGTAATACAATGAGTCAATAAACTACAGTTCATAAAAAAGTACTAGTACAAAACTAAATGGAAAAAGTTGTAAATTGAGTTCCACAAACCCATTCCCTGTGTGTAGTATAAACTTATGCCGTAACTGAGTAAAAGTTTGACACGGAACAAACCAAAGGGTCACGAACAACATAAATAAGATGAAAACCGAAAATCTTAATGAGATCTCAGATTTAACGCTCTCTGTTGATTATTTAGAAAGCAATGTCTAATATTTAATATACAATTATCACCTTGGATTTGTGATAACGGCGAAGGGAATCGAGAAACGGTTATCATCTCACTCATAAAAATAAAGGGAAAGGCGTTCCAACTTCCACCTTAAGATTATATATTTTTTTTATTGCATTGAATGACGAGACGAGCATGCCGTTCGCCTGATGGTAAGCGATACGACCACCCATAAACAGTAGAAACACCATCCAGCACCTTGAGTTACAAAGTACTATGTGGCATTCCACTGCGTTAGTCATCCTAAGACATAAGATGTTAAGTCTCATTATGTTCAGTAGTTACACTGGCTACAATGTCCTTCAAACTGAAACACAACAGTGCATGCACACTGCTGCTTGGGGGTAGAAATAGACATTGCGGTGGTATCCACCCAGACGGATTTTTACATATGAGGGTCCTACTACCAGATTATATATTTGTGATCTGTATTAAAAAGTGTCTTTCGTTAGCGGTTCTGTCATAAAGTAACTATACTATAATACTAACATTTGCCCGCGGCTCCACCCACGTTACAAAGCTTTCTGGGATAAAAGTCGCGGTTTATATTTTCCCGGGATAAAAAGTAGTCTATGTGTTAATCCAGGACATGATCTAACCGTGTGCCAAATTTCATCGAAATCTGTTAAGTAGTTTTTGAGTGAAAGAGTAACAATCATACATCCATATAAACATTCTTACAAACTTTCGCGTTTATAATATTAGTAGGATTATAAAGCTGAAGAGTTTCTTTGTTTGGTTGAACGCGCTAATCTCAGGAGCTACTGAACCGATTTTGATAATTCACTAATAGGAAGCTACATTCCTCCTAAGCGCTATAGGCTACTTTTTATCCCGGGAAACATTTGTATCCGGAAATACTTTTTCATGCGGGCGAAGCCACGAGCAATACTAGTAATTATTTGCTTTTATAAGCTAGTACTACAATTGTATACTTATGTATGTATGAAATTATTGACACAATAAACCTAAACTTTAATACTTACAGACTATTATCCTAATTTGTACTACTAGTACTAGTACGACTGCAGTGCTGAGGTCTCGGGTTCGATTCCCGGTTCGGGCTAAGTGATATTGAGTTTTTCTATTCAATATCAGCTCGGAGTCTGGAATTTGTGCCCGACATGGCGATAGGCTCGCCCCCTATCACATCTTGGGACGGAATAACGGCGAAAAGTGGGTGCACTAGTTGCGCATCTGCCTACCCCTTCGGGGATAATAGGCGTGAGTATTTGTGTGTTGCACTACCAGCCCTAATCGAAACCGAGTGCTATGAATGGCTTGATAAAATAATATCTCTCAAACAGTTCACTTCATATTTGAACTATAATTGTCAGTTATAAAACTCAGACATTAATTAAAGAAATTCGTTTAGAAATTAAGCAATGTGTTTAAATGGCGAATGTTTTAAGTCTAGCAGTTTCTTTGATTTGTGGTTTTCTTTATCTGTCAATTAAAATATTACCCAATTAATAGATTGCTTGGTTTCTGATCGATAAAGAAATTGTTCTCTTCAATCTTTTATTAAATTGTATGTTGAAATTGAATATTGCGGTCATTAGTTATATCTATAACGCTTACTCACGCCTTTTATACCCGAAGGGCTAGACAGAGGTGCAACTAGTGAACCCACTTTACGCCGTGCGTATTTCGTCCCATAATATGATAGAGGGAATTATTTCTATGAATTAAAAAATAACCGATTTATTTTTTATTTGCTAATAATTAATTTACTAGGCAATGATGAAAAAATCGAGTGTTATGAGCGTAACAGGGAAATTAATAAATATAAAAGAAGTGGACGGTAGCCTAGTTGGTATTGGAACGGTCTGCGGAGACAATGTGCGGAGGTTCAAAACCCAAGGCACACACCTCTGACTTTTCGAAATTACGTGTGTATTGTTTATCAATTATCGTTCGCTCTAACGGTAAAGGAAAACATCGTGTGGAAACCTGCATGCCTAAGAAGTTCTTTATAAGAATTTCGAAGGTATGTGAAGTCTACCAACCCGCACTAGGCCAGCGTAGTGGACTAAGGCCTAAACCCTTTCAGTAGTAGAGGAGGCCCGTGCCCAGCAGTGGGACAGTATATAATACAAGGCTAGTATTATTATTATTAAATAAATAAATACACCTAACCAAATGCTTCGCAAAGGGTGCTAATAATGACGCATTACAAACCGTACTAGTACAAAAGAATAGTTCAAATGTTAAGTCACGTTTGTTATTTTGGAAGTAAAAAATAAATTGAAAAGGGTGAGACCATTGTGTAAACAGATTAAATGAGGGATGTGAATAAAGCCCATATTTGATGTATTGGGGAGACAATGAGATCGTTATACAATATGCTATTAATGGTGAACGTTGCTGGGCATTTTTTATCTGTTATTGTAAGGGATGTATAGGCTTGGCGTTAGATAAATCCGTTGTTTTAAATGCTAACGTGGGATTCTGGTTTGTTAGGATTTTACGCAATGGGGAAAAATAGGTGAGTTTTATATTTTTTAAAAGTCAGTGTTTCTATGTATTTATCTAAGGAAAATTGTAATACTAACAAAGTTGCAAATAGTTGCGATATTTGTTAATTGAAGCTCAATAAAAATCAAACATAATTGCTGTTTTAATTTTAAAACGCGAACACATCTATAATATAAAAATAAATCGCTGAATGTGTTGCTAAGCGCAAACCTCGAGAGCAGCTGGACTGATTTCGCTAATTCTTTTTTTATAATATTCCTTGAAGTACGAAGATGGTTCTTACGGGGGAAAATTTTCAAAATTGCCTGAAAAAGTTTAAAACAACACTTTTCTATATTCCCATACAAAATATTCGTAATAATACTTAAAAATCAATTTGAATTTTAATACCATACCATAAAGTTTAAATGTTAGTGGAGGGGTTCCGGGACAGTAAAACAATGGAGTGACATTAGTATGAAAATGAAATCCTCCTAGCCAGTTTCGGCCACGGCGGCCAATCTCAACGGAGATCAGCAAACGCAGGAGATATTATAGTGCACAAGCGTGTGCGCAATACACAGGTGCACTCGCTATTCCTTCACTCTCATAGTCCGGTGAGACGGCAATCCGACATGACCGGAGAGAGATCAGGCGCAGGACCAACGGCTTTACGTGCTTTCCGAGGCACGGGGGTATCACACCGCCAACTTCCTGACTCCGAGCTGCGACTGAGTAAATTTTAAGATGGAAAAACCCAGTCACAATTTTTTTGGCTCGACCCGGGATTCGAACCCAGGACATTAGTATAGTATAAATATTAATGCCAATATATGTCAATATTTATACGATTGTAGCATTGCTCAAAAATAATAATTAATTACATTATGTACTGGCCGACCCGGTGTCCCGAATAGCAGAATAAGTATAAAAAAAAATTAAGAATCGACTGTTAGCGGTACGAAATTCGCCGGGTCAGCTAGTCTAAAATAAATACTAACGCATCAAACATCATTTACATCCTACATTCATTAAAAAATGAAGTGTTATATTTCTTCATCCCTCTCTATAACTCCATACAATGTATAGGGACTAAACAAACAATGCCCATATTTGTATAATTCCAGATAGTATCTCCGTAACTGGATAGCGTAATTATGATTAAAGGAAACCTTTTGTTGGGACGGGAAATAAAAAAACTCTATGGTGATGGATATGTGTGTTAGGAGGTGATTTATGGAAGTCATCAAAGGATATTTTATGGGAATTTTTATGTGGGGCATTTCAACGTTGGTACTTTATACATTTATCTTTGTAACTTTCTTTATAGAGTTGTTAAATTCAAAATTGTTACGACAGATAGGTAGGCTCGGTGGCGTAGTTGTATTACGGTACGACTGCAATGCTGAGGTCTCGAGTTCGATCCCCGGGTCGGGAAGTGCTATTGGATTTGTCTATTCAGTATCTACATTGGAATTTGTGCTCGATATGGCGATAGGCTCGCCCCTAGCACATCATGGGACAGAATACGCACGGTGACAAGTGGGTGCACTAGTTGTGCCTCTGCCTACCCCTTCAGGGATAAAAGGCGTAAGTGTGTGTTACGATAGGTATAATTATGGAGTCCATCAGGCGCCGTAGCCAAGATGCCTTAAATCGTTAACGCTAATAGAAAACAGAAAAATGTATGGGAATGGCATATCCTATCGATAAGTCTATCTCGCTAGGGTATGGCATTCTCATACAAAAAGTTAGCGTAGAAATGAATCTTAGGTATAGCCCCAGAGTTGTGATGTTTTTTTTTTAATTCTTTCTTGATATTGCCACGGCACAAAAAGTCGTATTAGTTTAAATTTTTCGCTTTACCTATTTACTAATTTTTGTTTTTGTTTCAGGTAATATTCCATCTTCATTATCAGACTTTCACAAATAAGTGGTAATGATAAGACCTTCAAACGAGCCGGTAAATGTTTCTATAAATCTGGGGAATATAATAAGTATCTAATCTCTCAGCGTGAAGAGCGCAGATATAAAGCGCTTTGCAGTTTAAAACATTCGGCGTTACTACTATTCAGACCAGCCATTTATCAGATTCCTCATCTGCTTACACTTGCCCACATCCCTCTCCGATGTAAGATCGGGACAACATACTTTGTCAACTATGTTGCGGAAGGATTACTTTTCACTAGAAGCCGCCTGACAGGTTAACCCATTCTCTGGAGGTAATCAATGCCTCTACGCTATAATCTACTAAAATTAGAAAGAGAAGCGATTTGTATGTTTGGAACGAGTAAAGACAAAACAACTGGACCGATTTTAAAAAATCTTTCACCATTATAAAACTTGATTAGTTGCGAGTAATATTGCAACTTTTTATCCCGGGTAAATATAAAGTGAATACATATACATATACACTCACGCCTGTTATCCCCGAAGGGGTAGGCAGAGGGGCAACTAGTGCACCCACTTTTCGCCATTGTTCCGTCCCATGATGTAATAGGGGGCGAGCCTATCGCCATATCGGGCACAAATTCCAGACACTGAATAAAAAAACTCAATATCATTTTGCCCGACCCGGGGATCCAACCCGAGACCTCAGCTTTGCAGTCGTACTGTAATACAACTACGCCACCGAGGCATATAAAGTAAACTAGTAAATATAATGTAAATTTATCCTGAAAAACTTTTTCACGCAGGCGGAGTTGCGACCAAAAGTCTAGTACGTAGTACAGTAAATACAAGTCCAGATATATTTATACCAACTTAAATCTACATGTCTACAACATAACCATTTCACAAAATAGTAAAACCTCGTTTAACATCGTTCAAAATATTTCGAATATTTTAATTAACTGCTGGACCATTTTGACCTTGTCTTATGACTTTTTTATAGTGTTACACGTTTAAACTGTCATGTTTATTTAAAATACACTCTCGTTCATATCGTTTTAGTGTTATTAGTATACGCCTACGTTAGTATAAATGAGTACATTATATAGATTCGTATAATTCAATTACCTTTGCATGTAGTGGGTGTTAACGTCATTATTTATATTTTCCACGTCCTAAACTTGTTATTTATTTAGTCGAGTATTGTGATTTGCTTCACAATTCTGTTGACATAGCTGCATAAAATAATAAAGTTTCCATGTAAAAATAATTAATCTACGTTTCTTCTTTTTGTTTATGGCATTGAATGTCGAGACGAGGATGCCGCTCGTCTGATGGTGAGCGATACGACCGCCCATATATAGTAGCAACACCATACAGCATCTTGAGTTATAAACTACTGTGTGGCATTCCACTGCGCTCGTCATCCTGAGACATAATATGCTAAGTATAATTATAGCCTAGCCAACTTTTTGTGACCCCCCGTGATGGACGGAAACGTGGCAGATAGGCCTCACGCTGCCGTTGACGCTGAGGGCGCCCTTCGGTGCGCGGGGGCTTCTGAGCAAAAATTTATTCATAAAACTTTAGCACGAAAATATTCTACCGCGCTGTAACGTCTGTTATTGCAGCGCGTGGTTGAGTGGTTTTATTTTTTTGTACGACTTTGTATGCAAATTGCCGAATCTTCGCTCACGATGCGTTCAGCCTGCCACAATGCAGCTTACTTATCATAATTGTTTATTCCACGACCTTCAAGCCATGAGCATTGATATTAAGGAACTTGTGTTCAATTCATGTACAATCAAAAAGGTGTATGCGCGACCACCTTAAGATTCTAAATAAGTCGCTTGCGCGTCTGTCAACAGCATGCAACTTACAAACTAAAGTGGGCAAGAAGAGTTATCTGCTGTTTCCTTTGTACATCTCCGAAGCGATGGCACCTGCTTGGGAAAATATGGAAAACTAGCTTTTGCCCGCGGCTCCGCCCGCGTGAATGAGGTTTTCCGGGATAAAAGTCCCGGTTTATATTTTTCCAGGATAAAAAGTAGTCTATGTGTTAATCCAGGACATGATCTACCCGTGTGCCAAAATTCATCGAAATCCGTTCAGTAGTTTTTGTGTGAAAGAGGAACAAACATCCATACATCCAGACATCCATACATACTTACAAACTTTCGCCTTTATGATATTAGTAGGATTACGTTTTATCATAAAAAAAAGGTTTCTAGCACCAAATTGAGTGAAGACGACTTGATAAAGGTCGCAGGAACGCGCTGGATGCGGGCTACTTTTGACAGGTCCGTCTGGAAATCTTTGGGAGAGGCCTGTGTTCAGCAGTGGACGTCATGTGGCTGATGATGATGATGATGAAAATTGTTACCCATTCAATTTGTTCTGTTAGAGGGCTTTCAACGACATTCAGTAGGTTATCAGTTCACGTACTAAAACACTAATAGGCTCGCCCCCTATCACATCATGGGACGGAATGACGGCGAAAAGTGGGCGCACTAGTTGCGCCTCTGCCGACCCCTTCGGGGATAACAGGCGTGAGTGTATATGTATATGTATGTATGTACTAAAACACCGCCTCAAATTCCATCTGTTTATCAAATTACTAAAACCTTTTTATCTCTACATTGAAATATACCGACCCTTTTAAAATAAGTCAAATGCCCTTAAAATAATCTTGAAATCCGATTGCTGGTTACGAGATTTAAATATCTTTAAAATACAATCCACAATAGACTCTTTACCTGAGGGCAAATATCTTTTCATAAAGAGACTACCAGTTACTGGTTCCAAAGGAGCTCTTTGAGCGCCGTAAAAAATGCTTTTACACCATTTTGGTTCTTATACAGCATGTTTTTACTTTGAGCCTGCTAGTAATTAGAAACAAAAATACTTTATACTACTGATTAATCGCAGTTATTGCCAGTCTATTTTTATATGATAAGTATAACTGCATATTAACACAAGTAAACTCTAAACTTTGAATTATTTACACACAAATTGAGAACCGCCTCTTTTTTGGAAGTCAATTAAAAATGCTAGACAAGATGGACAACAATTAAAGATGCCCTGCTTTTATCATCTGAAATTATAAAATAATTTTAAAATTGCCCAGAAATTACACTGACTACAGGGACGTCGAAAACCAATATAAGAGCTGCTTAGCACGAGATGTAGACAGAGAAGGGACATGTACTTAGACAGTCCATGTTTCTCCCTAGCGTTCAAACAATGAAGTTCTCTCTACATTCGCTTGAATAGAAGAAGACAAAGATTGACATATATATTTGATACACAAGCAAAATGTAAACATAATTTGAAAACGTTAAATACAATCCGCCTACCTAATAAATGTTGTTTACACCTGCGACATTTATTCAGTGTTTTGTCTTGCTATGTTCAGTGACGTTTACCGTCCGAGGAAACGAGACAAAACATTGTATAACTATGACAGACATATACAGCGATTATTAAGGCCCAATGTGCCGTTCTAACAATGTAAAAGTGACGAGGGTACAACTTGATATGGGTCGTTGCAATCTACTCCTTGATAGTTCGCGATACGTGTTAAAAGTTCCGACACGAATGTGTCTTACAAAATGTGTCTCGTTATCGATGTTCTTTTGATGTACATACATACATATACATATACACTCACGCCTGTTATCCCCGAAGGGGTAGGCAGAGGCGCAACTAGTGCACCCACTTTTCGCCATTATTCCGTCCCATGATGTGATAGGGGGCGAGCCTATCGCCATATCGGGCACAAATTCCAGACTCCGAGCTGATACTGAATAGAAAAACTCAATACCACTTTGCCCGACCCGGGGATCGAACCCGAGACCTCAGCTTTGCAGTCGTACTGTAATACAACTACGCCACCGAGGCAGTCTTTTGATGTGTTCTTAATTTAAATTCCTGGATGAGACCTTTAATGTTTTTCGCTTTTATGTAATTTAATGATGTATGGTATGCCTATTAGTAACAGTATTTTTTATCTCGTCATATGAACTGTTTCTTTATTCCTAATACGATTATTGGTGAATTATTACTCTTAATTTAGCCTAATACCAAATAAGAATCTTAATAGTGTTATATTTGAACATGCGTTCTATTTTTTTTTTTTTGGTGATGAAAATTATAAATTGATTTCAGTACAATTAAACATTTTCATCATTACAACAAATTTTGTATTAAAAATAAATAATATCACTTCCCAAATTATTCATAACAAAGATATATCAGCTACTAAACCGCAAACTAAAAATATAATAGCAAAATTCCACAATAAAGCGCCCATCGATTAATAATATCGAGTTATACATTTATAATGTCACGTTCACATCATCCTGTACTGATATTAAAACACAAATTTCGTGTCTGTGGTCGGTGTAAGCGGATTATTGTAATAAATATGAAATGCGTTCTGGCGTGATCTATGATCCGTGACTATTATTGGGACACTAGTGGATTAATTAATGCTTCGTGATATTTATTGTATTTAAAAATGTACTATAATCGGTAAACTAGAATCATGAGATTCGCAATTGTTACTGCAGGCGGCATCTGATAGTAATTAATATTGTAAGTCATAATCCATGAATCTGTAATTAAAAAACAAAGAGGTAGAGTCAATTTTTTATTTTCTTGCATCCTCTCTTTGATATCCTCGATAGCTTGTCCCGTTATTTGCAGAAAAAAAATCATTCTTGTCCTATTTTATGATGTCCATATTTGGTCCCTGCCCTTCACATACCTTATAAATAAAATTCACATCCATTCCTAGACAATAAAAACTCAGCCAATCCACATCGATTAATTCGCAAACACGTATATGAATTCGAATAAAACCAGCTAAATGAATACACATTAATAGCCTGAGTTTTTCCCCTCTCTTACATTATGCATCGCTCGGTCTGTTGAAATTCAATTGATTTAAAAAGTTAAATGTGCTAGGGATGGGAAATGTCGGGTTTACGTAATTTAGACTCGCATGTCGTATTTAAATGACTTAATTTGTTGTAATGTAGTTTCCGCTGTATATTAAATTTGATTTTAGGAACTTATTAATTTATAACCTAAGTTTATTTCTAACCGGTGATAGGTCTCTCATATGTAAGAGTTCGTCTGGGTGGGTACCACCGCAATGTCTATTTCTACCGCTGAGCAGTAGTGTGCATGCACTATTGTATTTCGATTTGAAGGACATTGTGTTTGTACTTGACATAATGAGTCTTAATATCTTGTGTCGCAGGATGACGAGCGCCCGCCCTGTGGATTGGGGGCGTTTGGATAATTCCACCACGGTATCCCCTGCCTGTCGTAAAAGGCGACTCATAGGGCCCACCGGGGGTCGCGGGCGGGCGGCAGGGGGCTGTCCGTCTTTAGTTTTGTGCGTGTTTTTTAGCACATTGCTGCGACCCCCGTGATGGACGGCAGTGTGGCAGGTAGGCCTCACGCTGCCGTTGACATCGAGGGCGTCCTTCGGTGCGCGGGGGCTTCTGAGCCCCCCCATACAGGAGACGGGCTGCATTAGACGGCACCGCGCAGGGGCGGCTGCGGACGACAACTTAAACACTATTAGTCCGGGGAAGCCCGCAGCCGTCCCTAATGCGCCGAAGAAGGCCACCGCGGAGTTTTAGTTGGTATGCCGTGCGGTGTACATAGGTTAGGGACTCGGCCCGGCGGCTCAACGCTGGGTCGTAAGGCACGGTGAACCCAACATCACCGCTCAGTCGCCCCCCTTGAAGGCTGGGCGGTAGTAATAAGTCACTTTCTCCGCGAAAACAAAAAAAAAGGATGACGAGCGTAGTGGAATGCCTCACAGTACCTACTTTGCAACTCACGGTGCTGTATGATGTTACTACTGGTTTTGGTGGTCGTATCGCTTACCATCAAGCAAACGGCGTGCTCGTCTCGTCATTCAAGGCATAAAAATATCGAAAATAAATTTATCCTTGTATTTGAACTATTCATTTTGGTGCCAGAATAAAAAGACGTTTATTTTGATTATCACGTCTTTTCATACCATAATCCTTAATTACTCAAGAGTCATGACCCACATTAAACATTTTTGTCAAAGCGTTTGACGATTAAAGCACCTTACATTAAATCAATATCTTAAGAGTCTATAACAAAAACAATCCCATGGCATACTTTATTTAAAAACACAAATTGTCAGACATGGGAACCAGTTCACAAAAGTACTAGACCGATAAGGCGATGTTATTCCCATAAATAAGTTCGCGATTGACCTAGTACATTCACAAAACCCGAAGACGAGCATTCCATCCCTATTTAAGCGAAGTCGATAAAAACTGCGAGGCGCATGCATATTTCCTTTCTGCCGACCCAAAAAGAAAACATATTTTTCATTCACATACTTACGAAGCGGTCGGACAGGAAAACGTGGACGGGTTCGACTCCCATTCATGTACTGTTTTAGGGTACCGATATGCGGGATAAAAAGCCATTATTTTTTTAATATATTTATTTATGAGATTAGGTACACACATTGGTCTGAATGCTTACTAGTGGTAGGTCTCTCATATGTGAGAGTCCATCTGGATGGGTACCACCGCAATGTCTATTTCTTCCGCCAAGCAGCAGTGTGCATGCACTGTTGTGTTTCAGTTTGAAGGACATTGTAGCCAGTGTAACTACTGAACATAATGAGACTTAACATCTTATGTCTCAGGGTGACGAGTGCAGTGGAATGCCACACAGTACTTTGTAACTCAATGTGCTCGATGGTGTTGCTACTGTTTATGGGTGGTCGTATCGCTTACCATCAGATGAACGGCATGCTCGTTTCGTCATTCAATGCAATAAAAAAAAATAAAGACAGCGTTCGCCGAAATCTGACTATGTAGCATATAAATATTTATAAAATAGATTCTTAGTGAACAAATCATAAATATCTAGGCAAAATGTATATGTCAGTTAAATAAAGTTGGCACGTTTATATATTACCAGCTTTTGGTCGCGGCTCCGCCCGCGTAAAAAAGTTTTTCCGGGATAAAAGTCCCGCTTTATATCCTTCCCACGATCCCAAACTGTCTCCATATCAAATTCCATCAAAATTGGTTGAGAACTTCCAGAAACATACATAACTTTTACAATATTATTGTAGATATTTTTTATAAACGACCGTGATTCTACTACACCTGACTGTTATTGATATCCAGAGTATGAATTAAAGAGATGATTATCCCCTTTTACTTTTTCTTTTATACGGACATGGGAGAATGACTCTAATGCACCTTGTAAGTATTGTCCAGATAGAATATCGATTGACGAGGGATGTCTGACTTGTATACATAATTATGCCGGCCTGTTCAGCGTGGTAGAGTATTGATATATTTTCAGTCAGCAGCATATGTATCATCATCATCAGCCTTTATCAGTCCACTGCTGGACATAGGCCTCCCCTAATGAGCGCCATAGCGCCCTGTCTTCAGCTTGCCGCATCCAGCATCTGCCTGCAGTCTTTCGCAGATCGTCATCCCACCTGGCCGGAGGGCGTCCTACACTACGTTTGCCCAGTCGCGGTCTCCACTCAAGAACACGTTTACCCCAGCGGTTGTCGGTTCTTCGCGAGATATGGCCAGCCCACTGCCACTTCAGCTTGCTAATTCTTTGAGCTATGTCGATAACTTTGGTTCTCTGTCGGATGTATTGTGCATACGTATCGTGTTAAGTTAAACTGAAACATTTTTTTTTCGTTTGAAGTACATAAAGTAAATCTCTTTTATTTTATTTTAGTAAGAACACAAAAGTATGTAGGCAATTTGAAATTTTGATTTTGTACAGATATTTATGCTTCTGACTGTACATAGTGTATTTAAAGGAAAAAATTCTCACATACCACACGTATGCGACGTATTAAACAGCGTCTAGACACTTTTTTATACGAATACCTTTGGATATGTGACATATTACTACCTACTACATGAAATTGTTGCATATGAAAACAAGGTTTTATATTATTATCTGAATTATTTTTATAGGAGACATGTCCAAAAACGGGCCTAAAATCTAACCAAGATACTTTGTATATATCGCACCTTTAGAACGAAAACGACACAATTCAAAAAATAGAAAATTGAGTTGTCATTTTTAAATGACTAAAAACTAGTCCCTTATTTATAAAAATATAATAAAAAAGGGACCGATATAACAGCTTTGTCCTTTTCCTGCTTGAATATGGCTGTGTTTGAACTATTGTTGTATTGAGTACTTCGTTTTGAGTAATTTTATTACGATAACCCGATTTTCTGTCTTTTTGAATTGTGTCGTTTTCATCCTAAAGGTGCGATATTTGGATTCTCCAAAACTAAACCATTACAATAAATCGTATAATTTTAAAGTCCTCCGATTTCGAGTTTTATGTGATTTTATTTTGCTTAAAAACTACAGTTAAAATGATTTTTTTTTAAGTTACTTCTAAATGGAGGGGTCTTAAAGTCTTTTTGACGGATCCAAAATCCATATTATTGCCCCTTTAATTTTTTTTATACTGAATGGGCTCACGTTTGTCCGCTATGCGCCTGATGTTAAGCGATGTTGCGAAATAAGGTGAAGCACGCTTGCCCAGAAGAAACCGATTCACTCGCAACTTGAAGAGTCTCAAATTATATCTATGCGGAAATAGACACGACGGTAGCGAATTCCACAAATAAATAATGTTAAATTATGTTAAACTAGTTTTGCCCGCGGCTCCGCCCGCGTTAAAAAGTTTTTCCGGGATAAAAGTCCCGCTTTTCATTTTCCCGGCATAAAGCAGCCTATGTGTTAATCCAGGACATGATCTACCCGTGTGTGAAATTTCATCGAAATCCGTTTAGTATTTTTTGCGTGAAAGAGTAACAAACATCCAGACATCCACACATACTTACAAACTTTCGCCTTTATAATATTAGTAGGATTAATATCCATAGTTTGAGCCTGATTAGATTTTGAGGTCCAGCATCCACACAAAAAGCTCCTTTAGGAAGGTAATGTAGTCACCAGTATAAGTAGCTGAACAAATTCAAAATTTCAAATCGCCTACATACTTTTGTGTTCTTACTAATCTTTTTTTTCTCTTCACAAAAATAAAGAAAAAGAGATCTGCTTTAGTTCATACGAAGAAAAAAAAACTGTTTAACTTAACGCGTATATAGGCGATTTGAAATTTTGATTTTGTACAGATATTTATGCTGCTGACTGTACTTAAACACATACATACACACTCACGCCTTTTGTCCCCGAAGGTATAGGCAGAGGCACAACATGTTTTTTTTTTTTTTGTTGACGCGGAGAAAGTGACTTATTACTACCGCCCAGTGTTCAAGGGGAACAACTGAGCGGTTATGTTGGGTTCACCGTGCTTTACGACCCGACGTTGAGCCGCCCGGAGAGATGGAAAACGTCGGGCGACCGCCGGGCCGAGTCCCTAACCTATGTACACCGCACGGCATAAGCTGTCGTCCGCAACCGCCCTTGCGCGTACCGCTGTTGCGGTCCGTCTCCTGTTGTTGCGGGGGCTCAGAAGCCCCCGTACACCGAAGGACGCCCTTGGCGTCCGAGGCAGCGTGAGGCACGCTGCCGTCCATCACGGGGGTCACAGAAGTTGGCTAGAATAATAGGTGGACGGCCCCTCTCGCCCCCCTTTGACCCGGAGGCCCATATTAGTCGCCTTTTACGACAGGCAGGGGATACCGTAGTGGAATTCTCCAAACGCCCCCAATCCACAGGGCGGGAGACGTCGGTCAGTCGTCCACCCGACGAGAGGCACAACTAGTGCACCCACTTTTCGCCGTGCGTATTCCGTCCCATAATGTGAAAAGTATTATATTGCACCGATAATTTTTGAAACTCAAGCTCTAATGAGATAGTGGTGTATAGTGTAGGTACAATACAACAATACTTCTTCCAATATCAAAAGTACCTACTCATATTTGCAGTAAGAATCCCTTTTGCTTATTACAAATATCCAAGGATACCAGATCACCTTCACTCAAAAGCAAGAAATACATTTCAACAAGGATATTCTAGCAAAACACCGCATCGATAAAATAGCTCAGTAAATAACGAAGAATCCTCAGTACAATAATTTTCTTAAAAGTAAGATATTTTCAAGAACACTATCTTATATTTTTAAAAATATTTTATTCTAAAATAACGAAACGCTGCAAGGACGAGACTGAATGGCGATCTTTTATACCCCACAAAAGGTACGGAATGGATGCTGAATTTCAGCGTTCTTTTATAAAATTGGCCTTGTAACATGCCATTGAACTTTTGAAAGTCCTTTGAAATAACCTGCACTTTGTTCAGAAATCTTTTGAAAGGTAAATTATTCCACAAACAAATGGTGGGCAAAGATAAAAATTACAACACAATTACAAGTGTTAATGAATAGCAAAAGGTCAAAATTCCATAGAAATAACTTTATTTTTTTTTATATAGGCACCTAATAGAATAGCCTTATCTAGAAATGTCTTGAATCTGGGAATTGCCCAGTTTATTTGCTTTGTTGTTTGTCAAGAATGTATATTTGTGATACTGAGATATTTTTATGCTTCATATTATTAGTTTACCTACTTATCAACAATAATAGAGTCCAATTACTAACGTAATCCTGTAGGCATATACTTTTTTTATTATAAATGTTTGTAAATATCTTATTACAATGTTATTTCCAATACGACGAAAGGTATTATTATGGTTCTTATTTATATTTGTTTTTCTTATCATAACAGCAAGAAAAAATAAAGCTTCATTCAATTTGGATCAGTGGTTTTTGTGAATATCGCAGAAAACAAACATACATACATGCAGGTCAAGTACAGAACCTGCTTTTTTGAAGACGATTTACAATGATCAAGTTCTTTGCCTGACATATCGATCAGGCAAAGAACTTGATCATTTTATGATCAGGGTTGACTGCCTTACACAGTGGTAAAACCTACCATAACTTTCAATTATAAAGTACTTAATTATACTACTGTTGGTGTTGCTACTGTTATCCATCACTTTTAACAGCCAGCAAACAATTGGGACTACTACTCTATTACCTTGATGGGAATTTTTGTGCGTAAATGTATGGACACTAGCGTAGAAAAAAAACATCTTTACGCGGTAGTGGTTCAAGTTGTTTGCCAGGAGTTATACTAGACGGGCTACTTGCTCGTCTCGTCATCTATAAAATCATGAATAATTTATTACTTCACTCCATTGATATGTAAAAAAACCCTTGACTCGAATAAATTACGTAAACAATGTTGCAATAAAAAACAGGAACAGTTGACGCGGGATAAATTCGCGCGTATCCATTTTTTACACTGTCGCAATTCGAAGCCATTTAGGGAGACGTCCGCATTCAATGCAATGAGTTTTCGGTAAGACTATTGATAAAACAAAAAGGACACAATGTACCGTTTGTGACTTCCGTGGTTCAGCAGACTCCCCTTGATTTATGTTGTCCTGGTACTTTACGTTGGACAATGGCCTTCTTAAAAAGTTGTATTCAGTGACAACCATTCAATTTGGCAATTGTATATAGTTCTGTAAATATAGTAAGAGGCAAAAGCCGATTTCACCGCTTGCTGATAAACGCTATTTGTCACATAAATGAATAAGCCGACCAATTACAAGTCGCTCTATGATCTATGCCTCTAGATTATATTCTAAGTAAATCTATGATAGAAAATAAAATCTGGCAGACTTTCCTCCATTTATGTCACCCTGGTACTTAGTAGTAGTAGTACCAGCCCTGTATTATATATACTGCCCACTGCTGAGCTCAGGCCTCCTCTACTACTGAGAGGGTTTTAGGCCATGGTATACCACGCTGGCCTGGCCTGGCTGGCCCTGGTACTTAACGTAGGGCAATGATCATCTGCAACCGTTGGATTCGGTGACAGCAGTTAAAGAAGAGAACTTCAAAGTTGTAGAAAATATTTTTTTTATTTGTACAACCGAAACACGAGACGAGTAATATAAATCACTCGTTTGATCTTAAGCAACGCGACCGCCAGAAACAATGTTATCATTATAACTACGAACTACAACGCAATGGATATTGCCTGATACGCTCGTCATCCTGAATCATAAAATGGTCTTATAATACGAGAACACAAAAATGCATGCACTCCGCTGCTTTTTTTTGTTATTGTCCCTACTGCCAGTAGCCTGCTGCAAGTCGGCTTTTCTGGCCACACCGGTCTTTAGAGTGAACGTTTAAGGCGCTCACCGCTGCTTGGCGACATTTCAAGGTACATAGTACACGTAAAAGGAACAAAAAGCAGTTTAAAAATTTGTGCCAAAGCCCTAAATGTTTTAAGACTATTACTTTATAAGTGCACTTGCTTAATAAGAGTCCGTTTGACTGTTTATCATGAGTTTCTGGTAATTTTTCTGCCGTCAGTACTAAAAGTCAGCTACATTTTTCCAGACGTCCATCTTATTGGAGAATTGTTGTCTCTTTGTGCACTGCAATACAAGAGCGGAGAGCATTTCGTGATGAATTTCTGATATGCTGAGAAACGAGATGTTAGCTCTTTGATTCTTCGTAGTTTTTATAGTTTGTTTTTTTATTGTGTACGCGTATCTTGACATATCTGTCCGTTAACAAAATTAATCTACAATTTTTATCCCCGAAGGGGTAGGCAGAGGCGCAACTATTTGCACCCACTTTTCGCCGTGCGTATTCCGTCCCATGATTTGATAGATGGCGAGCCTATCGCCGTATCGGGCGCAAATTCCAGACTCCAGGCTGACTCTAAGTAGAAAAATCCCAATATCACTATGCCCGACCCTGGGATCGAACACGAGACCTCTGCATTGCAATTGTACCGTAATACAACCACGAAGTAAAGAAAGAAAATACAACTACGTGACCGAGGCAGTAAATGAAATAATATTTTAAAGTTTTGACAAGTAGTAATGCACCATTACTATTTAGTATTTTAAAATTCAAACCATAATACACAAATTTGTGCATCATTTCCAATACATCCTCTTGAATAGCACAACCAAAATCACCAACGGAAACGCAAACGTCAATAAAACAATTAATATAATAACATGTGACCTGCAAATCCCGTACTGCGATGGATATCGGTTTTCATTACAGTGTTACAAAGGCATTCGGTATAATTTTCAACGGTGGAAGTCACGGATGAAAAGCGTATAAAGGTTTCAAGTTACCGACGGTGATTTACGACCGATTGGAAGATAAAAACGTATATTGACAGACTTGTTTATTATTGGCATTACGAGTTCTTTGTGTCGAATCACGAATGCCGTTGCGTATTCCGGTTTAATTTTAAATTTGGAAGCTGTTCTAAAATTTAAAATAATAATATTCAAATTTCTTGTTCGAAATTTAAAAGATTTAAAAATGATGAGACCAATTTTAGTTAACAGCCACAAAAAGTTATTACATAGTTTAATATTATGTTACCGAAGGGATAAAGGTAATAATAGCTTCCCACGGTACTTAATAAAAATTGAATATAATATAACGTTTAATACAGCAAAACAATAAATATTTAGCGAAGACTTATTAATTCACAGACACTGTTATCCGTGTTATGGCTTCATTAGATTGGTAAATTCAATGCGAAGACACGTTTAATGATGCAACTTGTTTCTAGAAATTTGCTGTTCTATTACCTTATGTAACTGCAATAAAGATGATTTACAACCAATACATTTTCGTAATTTACCATAGGTTATAAATTTTAGTAATAAGGAACTTTCTTTTGTATAACTTGACCGAAATCACAGTAGTCGACGTACAAGTATTTTGTATACAATATATTCATAATGTCATTGCTTCGTGAGTTTGTCGTTTAATGCTGGACGTAACTGTCAAAAGACGTTAAATATGTATTTGAGTGCCACACAGGAAATTAAAAAGAAACCAGCTAATATGATATAATGGCTTAAAATTGAAGCTTCCACTTCATCTTTCGGAGGTGGTGAAGACAGTTATTTATTTGCGATCTGAGCTGGTCTAGCTTGTACTGTACACAAAAAAAAACAGAAATGTAGCGGCTTTGAGTTTTATGCGTTCAGATATATAAACGAATGCCGAATAAATCTGCTTTCTCTTCCACATATCCACTCCTCAAACGTTGGGAATATTCTTTCTATAGCAGGTATCACAATGATCAACCACCAATTGACTCAATAGTTTTAATTCACAATGAAGTTAGAGAATGACATTTACATACGTACATAGCATCTCGCCTTTTCCCCCTTTGAGGAGTAGTCAGAGGTGTATCACACCCACATTTCGCTAGCTATGTTAGGTCCCATGTAATAGGGGGCCTATTGGCATGTACTGGGTACAATTCCAGACTACGAGTTGATACTAAGTAGAAAACCCCAGTATCACTTTGCCCGACCCTCGAAACGAACCCGAAACCTCAGCTCTGCAGTCGACCCGTATTACATCTAGGCCAACGAGACAGTTTTTTTTATTGCATTAAATGACGAGACGAGCATGCCATTCGCCTGATGGTAAGCGATACGACCACCCATACACAGCAGCAACACCATACAGCACCTTTAGTTACAAAGTACTATGTGGCATTCCACTGCGCTCGTCATCCTGAGACATAAGATGTTAAGTCTCATTATGTCCGGTAGTTACACTGGCTACAACGTCCATCAAACCGAAACACAACAGTGCATGCACACTGTTGCTTGACTGTAGAAATAGATATTACGGTGGTTCCCACACAGACGGACTCTTACATATGAAAGTCCTACCACCCGTGAAACAGTCAAATGACAATATATCTCTACAAAAATCTTGGAGAATATCTTCAAATATAACCCATCTTCCTAACCTCTCATGACTTGCGGCGCAAAACTTTTTTGCAAACAGGCGACATGGAGACGACATTACGACTCGTAGAAACAAAAAACGAACAGCGGGAATCATTGACAGCTAACATTTTGAGCCAGCCATCTTTTTGCCACATAATTAAACGCACAATATTAAACGTATTTAACACAAACTAATTGTCTTTAGTTGGACGGTTATTTTTTTATTGGGACAATTAAGTAGCAACTGAATTGCCTTTTGTCTCGGTAATTATGGTTTTTGTGATGCTATCCTTGGATATGGGTAAACTGGTTTTTTAATGAAGATAGGCAAGCGGTGAGCGTTTTGACTGTGCAAATAGTAACATTGAATATGCTATAAATAGTGTTACTACATTGTATACGTCTTCCTGAGATATTGCATTTAATTCTCATACCCTACCATTCATACCAGACCAACCCTGTATTATATGCTGCCCACTGTTGAGCACGGGCCTCCTCTACTACTGAGAAGGGTTAAGGCCTTAGTCCCCCACGCTGACCTAGCGCGGGTTGGCAGACTTCACATACCTTCGAAATTCTTATAGAGAACTTCTCAGATATGCAGGTTTCCTCACGATGTTTTGTTAATTCTCATAATGAAAAGTAATGTTTCGAATGTCCTTCAAATAGGAATACATTGATTCTTGGTGACATAAATTGACACAGAGGTTGTACCTACCGGCTCACGTATAGAATACTGTAAATATATTTATAATATTCGTTTATTTTGTTTGAAATGAGATTTGCTGAAGCGTAGGTACCATCAATATTCATTTTTTCATTTGCAAAACAAATTGCGAATTTTGATGCGAATGCTTTCGGATTTATTTTCGCATCATGGAGGTATGAAATGGGATTACGTGCAGCTTTTTCAATAAAAAAATATTTTACTTCCAAATTACGTTTACAGAATTTTTGTGTGCATTCTGTTACGCGAATTATTTTCCATCTGCACTATCCCGCTTAAATGTGGGGTCAGTGTAACATATTTTTCTAACACGATACAGCCAAGATGTGGCTTAGTTTTTACGACCAGCTAGCAACATGACATCAATCATCTCAGAAGAATGCTATCCAATCAAGCGTATATCGATATCGGAAATAAACTCCAATCCCGGGCAACGATTTATCGAACAGAAAAATACACTAACATTGAAGTTGAAGATTATCCACAAAACTACGCTTATGAAACACCGACACAATGAAAACAAACAACCCATTCACAAACTTTAACATCTAATCACGAAGATGTTAATTATTTGCCAGAACCATAAGGACACATTGCGAAAACCCTGCACGCTTAGTGAATTTAAACTACAAGGATTTAATGGAAAATGGGTAAATAAACAGTCTGAGGTAAAGGATTCATGTGGGCATTTTCTTTTACGATTTCTTGGGAAATTCGTTCCAAATTCAATTCTATTTCTGCCAAGCATTGTGCAAGTTGCAGTTCGAAGGGCGTTGTAGCTAGAACAATTAGTGGGCAATTATGAGACTTAAAATCTATGTCTTAGGGCGGTATTAATAAATCAATCTCATGTTTGAGTAAAATCTCAAGTAGACATTAATTAATGTAGTGAATTATTTAATAAACTAAGCTTAACCTGTTATTTAAGAGCTTATTCTCAGCTGAGTAAGCGTTGTTACACAAACAAAACTTAGCTGTCAAATCTGTCACATATTGTCACTTGTCACTTGAGCTGATGTTAATATTGAATTGTCGTAAAAACGATACGGCCAACATAAACAAATTGGAATTGGATGTTAATACTGTTTCATTAAATACCGACTATCTTGATACTAACTAATTTGACATCGTCCCAACTGATAGCGAAATTGTGCATCTAATACGGCCGTTAGAGTGCAGTAGGCTTTGCTTTGTAAATAAACATGTGTGATGTTGCTACTGTGAACAATCGTGACGCTTATCAGGTGAGCGTCATACAGTTGTCTCCATCCTTACAAATGCGAAAGTAACTCTGTCACTCTTTTACCACTAAAGCATTGAACCGATTTCGATGAAATTTTGGTATAGAGATCGTTTGATAACCTAGGTAGAACATGTGCTACTTCTATTTACTTATTGGTTTTGAACGGAAATATACAAGCAAACAAAGAAAAACATAACATAAAACAAATTAGGTAGTACACTGTTAAATGAAGTTTCCACAATTAAATTCGGGAAAAAATACAGCGGGATTTTTATGCTGGAAATTTTTTACGCGACGACCACGAGCTATAGCTAGTAAAAATATGTTTATTCCTTCTTTCATTTTCTTCGTACAACTTTATGAAGAAGGAGTCTGCTCTTTCCATCGGGAATAAACACTACACAAAGTAGCAATACCACTCAGAACTTATACTACAAATGCGCTCGTTAGCGAGATACATTAGACTTTGGTCTCATATTGCTCAATTATACTGTCAACAATGTGTTATAAAGAAACAGAGTACTGGTTGACTTGCTGCTCAACGGTAGAAATTGACAATACTATAGTACTTGCTTAGACTAATTCTAATGGAGAATATTTTTTTATTTTTTTTTTATTCGGGCACGGCAAAATGACTGCACCTCACCTGATGGTAAGCGCGATGCTGTCCAGATAGAGTATCGAATGGCAGCAGATAGTTATCTCATGCCATTCGACACAATCATGCCGGCCTACTGAGCTACTTCTTCACGCTACGGCGGAAGGACCCAGGATTATAGGAAGGAGGGAACACGTGCACCGGTAAACAATTCCAAAGCTTGATGGTGCGGCAAATAAAAGATTTGGCGAACCTATTGGTTTGGGCCGAGATGGTTTCAACCATCAAGCTGTGGCTTCGGATGCCAGCACGCGTGGTTCTGCTGAGGAAAGGAGAGGAGGGGATCAGATTAAACAATTCTTCAGAACATTCGCCATGATACAGACGGTAGAACACGCTTAGTGAAGCGACCCTCCGCAATTGTAGCGACTCCAAGTTACTCGTTACGTCTGCATCATCCACAATGCGGATGGCCCGCCGCTGCAATCCATCCAAGGGCTCGAGCAAGTATTGGGCGGAACCGTCCCAGAGGTGCGAACAGTATTCCATACCCGGCCGTATCTGTGCTTTATACAAGCGGTAGATTTGACCGGGCGTGAAAAACCGACGCAACTTGTTCAGGTTTCCAATTTTTTTTTTTTTTGTCAACCCTGTGTGATGTGGCAGATATAACGCCTTCGATGTGATTCCTTGGATTCA
This sequence comes from Lapara coniferarum, assembly GCA_949316025.1. Taxonomy (NCBI): domain Eukaryota; kingdom Metazoa; phylum Arthropoda; class Insecta; order Lepidoptera; family Sphingidae; genus Lapara; species Lapara coniferarum. Next base: position 23,289,496 of record OX438932.1, read on the forward strand.
GATGACAACGGTCACACCATCTATGATATGAGAGATAAATGAATGATAATATTTAGTTATTAGTTATTACTGTGAGTTTTAATTTCTCAATAACATGTCTCTATAGGGGCTGCCGGCGACTGGGGGCCTGGTCTCTGTCTTACTCTTCATTAGGGGTTTTTTGCCAATACTCGCCACGCTTGGCAGGCGGGTTGGCGAGCGCAGGACGCAGCTTCTCGCGTTGATTATGCTGCTGACCATAATCCACCTGTGACATTTAGCTGTGTCATGTCTATTTATTTATTTGTTATGGTACACCAACAGCATATAATAAAAAATAATAATAAAGAACATTCTATCATTATATCACTGGCCGACATATATGCCCATTACAAGTATACGCATCTATTATTTAAAAATAACATGTTTCAGTGAAAAACAAAACAAAAATAAATTAAACTTCTAATATAAACTATAATAAATTGTGTAAGACGACTACAGAAAGACATTATTTTTTTTTTAATTTGGATATCTATCGCCAAAAATATCCATGACTATGATGGTTATGTTGTTGATGATGTCTCTATAAAAAACTATACCTATTTCAAGAAACCACACAGTGGTTTTTCCTCTTTCTAATAAGCAACGGACATAAGTCAATAAGATACATCGGTATCGTTTAAGTTTCTAAAGCTCAAGCCAGGATTTGCCCGTGAAAGCTCATTGTAATTGGCGAAAGTATAATTTGAATACAATAAGGCATGCATGTAATGAATAAAACATGCGGAACGTATTGATTTCAATATTTTTATGCAATGCTCGTGTAATTTGGCCGCCGTGTGGGCGTTTCGCACCTCTGGCTTTTCCTAGAAGCGTTTTAAGATGGATCATTTTTGCCTTTCTCTCGTTATGAAAGCGATGGCTAGATTTTGTCTGTGGTTTTGTCTAGGTCGAATACATATTGTTACATAGTCCTATCGCAACATAAATAATTATATCTTTTTCTAAGTTCTCTTTTTTATTGTATTTTATTTGGCCGCCTGGTTTTTTGTTAGTTATTCCCTTTTCAAATTAAACGATATTGGACGGTATTTCGACTAATCCGTTTGGTCACTTTCATTCGCACGTCATCATATTTTTAAATTAAGAACGTAAATTTAAAATATTTTTATACTAAATGCTATTTAATAACTCTCAGCATTGCACGAATATTTTTATGATGCTATTTTAAAATACCCTAAAATTTATCCATTAGACTAACTCATACGAGTTCAACATTAAATAATATATTTATTACATCTCGTGAATGCCGTCCTTGGTCCAATTTTAAATATATAAAAACCTTTATATCATTTCATTTTTCAATTCTTAAAAGCCCGGTTGTGCAAGAGTGGACCACTTTTGAAAACATCGTAAATATTCTGAATATGCGGTATATTGTGAAATTGCGTTGGAAAATTCTGTTTTATGTTGTCTGTGTTCTGGGAATTTATTTCGTTTGTGTTTGTTTTGGTTTGCGATGTGGAGAATGAATCAGGCAGGCAGGTTGCTGTAGCAACTCTAACAACTTGCAGTTAATATTCTGTACAATGTGCTCATATTATGGGCTAGAATTTAGACAACAGAATAAATACTATTTATTTATTCTTAAGGACACCCAGTAGTGGTTACAATAAAATTTATACTGACGACTAAGAGACATTTTACAAAATATTATAAATGTACCAGCAAAAAAAAAACTATACTCACCAAACTCGAACACAACTAAAAGATAACAAATAATTACCACTATTCTTTTAATACAAACAAATTGCAAACCATTTATCATCTTAATTTAACAAGGAATATGAAAATCAGCGCTGACTGGAATTTAATGTTCGTGATTGAAATTATTTTTTTATTGATTGTTTTTTTGGTCCTAATGCTGATATCCTGGCGCTAGTCGACTTAATCAGCGTCATCGATCTTTCGGCTGAACGTTTTGACTATAAAGGTCTTACCAATAAACGTTGTATACGTCTGTTTTAGTTATACCATGTTTTGTCTTGCTCTGTCGAATGAAATTTAACGTTAGAGGAAGTGAGACAAAATATTGTATAACTATGACAGATGTATACAACGTAAGGCCCTAAAAGTATTACTATTGGTTATCACACCATTATGCTACGTTCGTTGTTGGCTAAAGCACTTCATATCAAATTTAACGAACAATATCACCACTACCATTGTTTCCTATCAGGATCTCAACACCGGTGGCTCTTCATGATTATCTCACGAAAAATGACAAATCACCAGCTGTATGACAAATGACATTCGTTGTTTCTTTTGTCAACTTTTGTTTAGGGATATCTTTGAATCGAGAATTGTTGGTATGGTACTTTTACTTTCGTGAAAATATTCTGAAAGTCTATTTAATATTTTGTCATTGGGTGAAAATGACAATAAAAAAAAGAAAAGATAACTATTAAAAAAATAACAATAAAAGACCTACGCTGAGTTTCTTGGTGCTTCTTCTCAGGTCAGTGGGCTTTTCAGAAGCACTGGTGGAATCTTTTAGTTTATAAAAACATTGTTAAAAATGACGCGTAAAAGTGTCCTTAGGGGCGTAATTACAAAATAAATTATTTGAATTTAACCTAATATCTATTTAATTTGTTTTGGGTAAATATTCAAATCTACTACATTTTAAACCCCTTAATTTAGAGTGTTTGTAATTTGTAATCTAAAAATTGCTACACGCTAAATATCCATTCTAAATATCTCGATACAATAAAAAAATTATCGATAATTTTTAAAATTCTCTTTGCCTAAGAATGAATTCATCAATTACCACGTCTGAAGCTAAATTAGACCGGCTCGATTTGCGTAATTGTGTTAGAAATTCACTTGCTCTATTTCAAAGGCTAATTGCTCTCTTCACGTTTAGTAGGTTATTTTGGATGTACTGTGTGATGTTGACTTTGTTTTTTATCCCAGGTGTATCAAAATTTTAGTCAATTATGCATTTTTCAAAGTAGTTTTCATCATATAAGAACAAAAGTTAGAGGTTCGAAGCCGTTTAGATACTGGCCTCATTCTAACCGAAGCTATGAAAAGTACTTATATGTTTTTGAGTTATTGTCCTGAACCCTTTCACGTGATGCAAGTATGTATGTAGCTTCAAAAATAAAACTATTATAATTATTATAGCGAAAAGTTTATGATACATAATATTTAGTACTTAAGTAGGTGTATATAATTCTAGGTCTACTAAACTATTCTTGTTATAAATTACGTTCACCGTTCAAGTAGAGATCTGTAGAAGAACGAAAGTAGCTCAACGGATTAGCAAGCTCAAGTGGCAGTGGGCAGGGCACATAGCTCGTAGAACTGACAACAGATGGGGTTGAAAATTTCTAGAGTGGAGGCCACGTACTGGCAAGCGGAGCGTGGGACGTCCTACAAGGGGGACAGACGACCTTGTAAAGGTCGCAGGAGGCCTGTGTTCAGCAATGTACTTCTAAAGGCTTAAGAAGAAGAAGATTCAATCGAAGTAATATAAAATCTCATGTTTACAATACTATTATAATTAACATTTGTACACATTTTGATGCCTCGGTGACTGCCTCGGTGGCGTAGTTGTATTACAGTACGACTGCAGGTCTCGGGTTCGAGCCCCGGGTCGGACAAAGTGATATTGAGTTTTTCTATTCAGTATCAACTCGGAGTCTGGAATTTGTGCCCGATATGGCGATAGGCTTGCCCCCTATCACATCATGGGAGGGGATGTCGGCGAAAAATGGTACACTAGTTGCGCCTCTGCCTAAACCTTCGGGGATAACAGGCGTGAGTGTATATGTATATGTATACATATATTTTTATACATATTTTATGACGAAAATTTTAAATTAACGATCAAAGTTGAGAAGTAAATCACGGAGGAATGTAGGAGGTAAACAGAGAACTAAGATTCGCTGAGTTTCGTAAGTATGATTGCGTCGACCACAAACAATACGTAACTAACATATTTGAGTTTATGAGGGCATAGTGTAAGTTATATGCTGAGGCGACAGCGATAGCGGAAACGAATTCAGTGAAGCTACCATGGAAAGTGTTAGAGATTTATAATTTGGGAGTACGTTTGTTTTATTTGGCTTCAAATATACACGTAGACAGGTACTTAAATTGTATATAGATAATTAATTTAATACTGTATTAAAAGCAATACAAGTGATGAGTAATTTTTTGACAATATAAAACTATCAATGGGTATCGTGTTTGATACACGGGCTAAATATTTAAGGAGTTCACGTTCTTGTTACAAACGAAGATATTGAATTCTTAATTCAATATAAATTTTCTTCGCAATTAAAAACGAACGCTAATCGCTTATAACTTAACACAAACACTCATACTACGTGCGGTGATGTCACTCATCTCAGAGATTTAAGTGTTTGCTTAAGATTTGATGTTTAAAAAGTGGAATTAAAAACTCAACACATTTACGGCCGTGTAGTTACGTAACTAAAGATAAGAAGATAAAATAGGACCCAACAACGCTAGTCGCTTATCGCTTGTGTTCACTTATATTTGGAGGTGTAAGATTTTTATTGTACAGCGCCATTTATATTTTACATCAGTTTCTGTCCATCTAAAGGTTGTCTGGAAGAAATCGCTTTTAGCGATAAGACCGCTCATTGTAGAACCATGTCTCGCATTTGCTTTTTTTTTATTATTCTAATTGTTATTTCTGTTTCATTGGTTATACAAGAGTATTATTTTTTCACGGTAGATACCTAAATTGCGACAATTGTTGGTATGTGTTGTTTTTACTGTAACCCTCTCAGTTGTAGAGGAGGCCCGTGCTCAGTGAGCAGTATATAATACAGGGCTGGCATGGTATTATTTTTTTTTTTCAATATATACTACCAGCTAGTGCCATAATTTAAAGAAACCTCTTGAGGCAATAAGGTTCTACCTGACCTAAAATACATTGTCCGATAGAACTTTGTTGTCGTAAGAATATATCTACCTATTTTTCAAAACATTCCTCTCTATTTCTTCTTCAATCTCATATAACACCGGAAGACCGTTAGAAAACTCATTACATACCCGGCTTTAACGCTTTAAGCAATTTAGAATTAACGACAAATACCTTATTAATATATTCCGACAGCAGACAATTGAAATTTATTCACCCTTTCGATTTTCCCTTAATGGTTACTAAACTGAATTAGTTGTACTAATTTCTCTAACTTGCCACCAACGATGTTTAATTATAGCGAAAATTTCAAAAATAGCCCTTATTCTTATGTGCTTAAAGACTGTTGTTATCCGAACGATCGAGGTCCGTGATTAATTATATGCGACAAAGGAATAAACGCTCTATTAGTAAAGATATAGAGTTGGTAATGTTTAAGATTAATCTATTAAATAGATTGATATCGTATAGATTAACAAATTTCCCTTTTAAGGTTTTTGATAATTATGTTTTTTATCATTAAATGTCGTTTAGTTCTCAGGCTTTTAATAAGCTATCGTTTACCATATTAATTGGCTCTGTCTTGGGAAGATAGATGGTTAATTATGTCCGCATTGGAAGCACGACAGTATACTTTTACTAATTGATAGGTCTTTTGTATGCGATGTATTCGCATAGGCGTATATAGAGGGATGGGGAGGGGGGGTACGTGCCCACCCCAAGGATTTTGAGACCTACTTACTATTTTTTTTTTATATGAACTCAATTTTCGAATCGACAAGTACACAGAAGTCATTTTGTTTTTTAAGTCTAGGACACTGGCCACCCCTGGGAATGACTAGATACACCAATGTGGTATGTATTCGCGCCAAGCGATATTGTGTACTGTTGTGTTCGTTTGAAGCAAATTGTACTGGCCATTTGGAAACTTCAAGCAGATCTGTCAAAAGCGATGCGCTACCAGCGTGTTCCTGCGACGTTTATCATCTGTGTTAGAATTTCTTCAAAAACGCAAATCGTAACATCGTTTAATTTTGATATTTGTGATTGATCGAGAGACCAAAACGTCAGTCTGTCAAACAATCCCATTAAAACATTTTTGTCACATTCTAAGGACACCGTAAATTTTGAGGGGAGCTCTAGATTCAGCAGTGGGCTTCATGTAGCTAATGATGATATAAAGACTCAACACCAATCTCAAGATTACCGGCTCGACTGTGATCTAGAGCGGTATTAATGCAACACAACTTCGCTCGGAAATGTATAATCAGCTGAGACGCTGTCAAGTTAAAGCCAGCTAAGATAGTAATAAATCTATATTAACATCAGCTCAAGTGACATCTTAAGTTACAATACGTGAAGGATTTTGACAGCTAAGTTTTGTTTGTGTAACAGCGCTTACTGAGCTGAGAACAAGCTCTTAAACAACTTAAGTTTGGTTTATTGAATAGTTGAATACATTAAATGTCTACTTAAGATTTTACTCAAACATGAGATTAATTTATTAATACCGCCTCTAGAAGCCCTTTTCACTATCTTTAACAAGCAAATTAGTCGCTAGTTCACCAATATATAGTAATAAATGTTTAATCATACTAGTACTAACGTAAGCTACGTGGGATGGTGTGGGATGGCGCTAATTTGTACAGATTTCGTCATTGCCATGCTGCAATGAATCGATATTAGGATGGTAATGATTCATTGAGTTAAAGGTGAGGTGTTAGGTAATGATAAAGTACCTCGTACGAATAATTTATGCCTAATCAACTAACTTATCGTCATTCCATTATAATTTTATGGTTGGTCGTATAGCTTACCATCAGGCAAACCGCATGCTCGTCTCGTCATTCAATGCCATAAAAAATCCGTAGTGGGTACTAGACAATTCTGAGTGTGCTAACCTCCCAAATGCCCATCTTGAAATACCTTATCTTACCGTATAATATAATCCCTTGGAATACCTATAGTTCCTACTAGCTTTTGCCCGCGGCTCCGCCCGCGTTAAAAAGTTTTTCCGGGATAAAAGTACCGCTTTATGTTTTCCCGGGATAAAAAGTAGCCTATGTGTTAATCCAGGACACGATCTACCCGTGTGCCAAATTTCATCGAAATCCGTTCAGTACCTTTTGCGTGAAAGAAGAACAAACATCCATACATCAATACATCCAGCCATTCTTACAAACTTTCGCCTTTATAATATTAGTAGGATGTGTCATGTTCCACGGGGTATGCAATGTGCATTTAATAAAGCAAGCCGGCATAATTATGGCGACTGTCGTAGGATGCAATGTCGACATTATATGTGTCCGAATTGAAAATAGGTACCTACTATCTGGTCAAATACATTTAGCTAAGCTTAAAAAATATGTTATTAATACTTCCATGCGGTTTTTACGAAGATTCATCCAATAAAATACCTTTGTAACACGTAAAGGTATATTTCCCGACAAATTAAAATGTAAAAGCAATATTTTCCGAGAAATGAAAGCGCAGTCGTGGCTCGCGACCACATGTTGGCACACTTTGGCCCAATCATCGTCCAAATACGGCAAATACTAATGTGACCAATGTTTTTGTTTTGTGTCAGTTAATTATTATCTTTAACGAGTTTTTAATTCATCAAAATTGACGTATTTATATGGCATACTCTTATATGGAGATCTTAATTTGACTCTTTGCAAGGCGGCAACTGTGAAGATGTTTTTAATGCAATTAAATACCATAAAATGGCGATTAATACGTTAGAAACTTAATTGAAAACAAATTACTGTTTTAGTGAATGCTTTAGAAATTATATTTATGTGATTTGGCAGGTCGAAAATGTTTAGCTATTTTAAAGTCATAAATTAGAATTGATCACGCCCTATTATAATATTATATCCCATAAAAAAATGGCTTCAATGCCTATTACTCATACAGGAGCAAACAATGTAAACAACAACGTTTGCCAAGCCACAATAATATCTACGCAATGCATTGGTTACCCATAGTCCAAGAGATACACCACTTCGTACAAATTTCATTAAATCTAACATTTTTACTAATCCAAACATTGGCCCCAACATTGGCGCCAACATGAGAACGTGACATGACGCGCACCATCTTCGTTAAAATTTACCATAAACAGAGTATAACAGCTGACCGCTTCACCTCAATCGCTTTCCACACTCATTCGATTTACATTTGAGTGCTTATGGTTTTAAATATGGAATTGACTGCCTCGGTGGCGTAGTTGTATTACAGTACGACTGCAATGTTGAGGTCTCGGGATCGATCCCCGGATCAGGCAAAGTGGTATTGGATTTTTCTATTCAATATCGACCTGGAGTCTGGAATCTGTGCCCAATATGGCGATAGGCTCGCCCCCTATCACATCATGGGACGGAATACGCGCGGCGCAAGTTGGTGCACTAGTTGCGCTTCTGCCTACTCTTTCAGGGATAAAATAGGTCGTGACTATGCATATGGACCGACTCGTTGGCGTAGTTGTTACGGTACGACTGGAATGCTGTAGTCTAGGGTTCATGTTGTATGAATTATGTGGCTTAGTTTTTCGGTCGACTGCCAGTCGTCAACCATCTCTAAAACTCTAGTTAATTATATCACGTAAAATCATTAGACATAAATACCGATATTTAATACCTATGACAACTTTATACGTTTTATTAAATATCTATTTTATTTATAAGTTCATGCTTGAATCCCTGAAGGGTTATCCACCTGGGGATCTAACACGAGACCACATAGCTTTGATTTGTTTCTTAACCCTTCAAACCTCGTCAAACGTAGCGGAGCTTGATGAGTCAAATTTTCTGTGGCCTGAGTAACACCAGAATTACACTGCATGTTGCCATAAGTTCACTGTGTTTATGTGTACCTTTAAAAGGTTAGCAAATAAACTACCATACACATAAAGCGTTGATGTACTTAAAGATTCTAACATATGTTCCAAACGATACAATTCCATTAAAACAGACGACATTGAACCTTATGGATATTTCAAACCTTTTGAAAACGTTCGCATTGATCTTTTAACTAACTTAAAATGAGATTTTATAAAGATTTGAAAGAACCCGCGGTTAATACTAATTTATTTCATTTCCATTTGATATAACGAGAATGATATGTAAATATTGTTAAATACGAATAAATTTGTATAGAAATTCATCGATAGCGAGGAATAGCTTTTTAATTCAGTAGTATAGTATTGCCTTGGTTCTTTTTTTTTTCTCTTCGGCGCATTAGGGACGGTTGCGGGCTTTCTCTGACTCAAGTGTCTAAGTTGTCCGCAACCGCCCCTGCGCGGTGACGCTTAATGCAGCCCGACAACTCTTGTGGGGGGGGCACACATCTATCTCGCGGCGCGACCCGACCCCACTAGTCCCTATTAGTCGCCTCCTACGACAGGCAGGGGATATCGTGGTGGAATTCTTCAAACGCCCCCAAACCACAGGGCGGATTGCCTTGGTTCTGATAAATTGGTTATGAGCTAATAATGCTTCGAGGAAGGGAATAATCATTTCTCATCCATTGATATTCTGCCCCAATCCTCTGTCTCAAATGATTCTGTGACTGCTTAATATCAAACTAGAGACTGGAATAATGGCTATTTTTTTTTAAAAGAAGACTTACAGATAATACAACTTATATTGCATACATACTTATATTAACATGTTGCTTTAAATAGTTTGCACATATATGTAACAATATAATGCACACACAAATTAAAATGATAAAGAATTAAAAGAAACCACAAACTGCATTGCGTTTACAATGATAGTTTGTTAGTCCCCGTCGTTATCAAATCGTTTAGTGAGCTTACATCTCACCGCCTTAGGTTTGGTACAGAAAATAATCTACATTTAGGCTTGGTGGAAGTTTATTAAAAGTGCTAGCAGTGCGCAATACACATACACACACATACACTCACGCCTGTTGTCCCTGAAGGGGTTGGCAGAGGCGCAACTAGTGCACCCACTTTTTGCCATTATTCCGTCCCATGATGTGATAGGGGGCGAGCCTATCGCCATATCGGGCACAAATTCCAGACTCCGAGCTGATACTGAATAGAAAAATTCAATATCACTTTGCCCGACCCGGGGATCGAACCCGAGACCTCAGCTTTGCAGTCGTACTGTAATACAACTACGCCACCGAGGCAGTAGGTGCGCAATAAGAACGAATTATAACCTAACTTAGGGCCTAAGATGTGATACATCTCTGCCTACCCCTGAAAAGCAAATATTTTCTTGTTCCCAATTCGTCAATAAACCGTGTAAGGACCGTTGTAACAACTCGCTTCCATTAAACGCGTCGGCCAGTAAATAAAGGAATTTTAAACACGACATAAAATGCTAGCGCTCTCGCGGCGCAGACAGTGCGTTTGTCGTAAAAATGTCGTTTCTCTATGGTTTACGGCGCACCCCCCATAAGCTCCCATGAATTTGTATGAAGCTGGTCATTCCGATGTGTTGGTTTTGTTTTTATTGAATTTTGTATGTCTTGTACGTTTTAGTGGTGTAATGGACGTTAAAGCTAATCAAGTAAGTTAGAGTCTGGGAAATGAGAATAACATCATTTTGGATATTTTATGATTATTATACGGATGTTAACATCAGTACCTACTTGATATTTATCACGATGAGGCCTCAATGAAACATAATCTAAGCGATTTTTCAAAATTGTAATTGGTATTTTGTAGCTAACAAAGTTACATATAATCGCACATTCCACTTATCTTGCCGTAGTTACTACAATGTCCCTTGAATGTTATCTAGCAGTAAAAACTAGTCATTTCTAATAAGTTACCAAGCTGCAAACCTGAAAGATAAATAAACATTACTAACAGTACAAACTAGGTTTTATTCCACCGACTCGCGCGAGTTACTAGCACCCGTATGAATAGATCATTATCGCATTCAATGTGTCCGCTCGTGCAGTTTACACATTTAAATTGAATTTCGAATTGGCATTTCATTTCGAGTTTCTACTTTTTAAAACAATATGGCGTCGGTTATATTTGAGTCAAGGCCTGTTTAAAGCGCTTATAGATTATAAGGACCTTTTGGTTACGACAATACAAATATTCTACGAAAATCTTCGTAGAATGTTAATGCTTCGCAAAATATTAGTTACAGCTTAAAATTTTGTTGTTAGTCTTAGTATGTATTTTATATACCTGTTACTTCGATGAAAGCGATTTTATTCGTATATTTTATCAGGTTATAGCAAAAAAAATAAACTATAAAGTCCTATTTACAACATTTTATAAAACCTCATTAAAACAAAATACAGTGGACCGGTTATATGGACATTGAAGAGACCACCTATTTTCGATGCTATATCCGATAGTCGTTATAAACGATGCTCGCGGCTCCGCCTGCGTGAAATTTTTTTCCCGGGATAAAAAGTAGCCTATAGCACTCAGGAGTAATGTAGCTTCCTATCAGTAAAAGAATTTTCAAAATCGATTCAGTAGATCCTGAGATTTGCGCGTTCAACCTAACAAACTCTTCAGCTTTATACTTATAGACAAGTTTGACTGCCTCGGTGGCGTAGTGGTATTGCGTACGCATTACGAGTACGATTTGCGCGCTGAGGTCCTGGGTTCGAATCCCGGGTCGAGCCAAAAAAAAAATTGTGACTGGGTTTTTCCATCTTAAAATTTACTCAGTCGCAGCTCGGAGTCAGGAAGTTGGCGGTGTGATACCACCGTGCCTCGGAAAGCACGTAAAGCCGTTGGTCCTGCGCCTGATCTCTCTCCGGTCATGTCGGATTGCCGTCTCACCGGACTATGAGAGTGAAGGAATAGCGAGTGCACCTGTGTATTGCGCACACACTTGTGCACTATAATATCTCCTGCGTACCTGGCTGATCTCCGTTGAGATTGGCCGCCGTGGCCGAAACTGGCTAGGAGGATTTCGATTTCATTATAGACAAGAATATAGTATAGATAGTTTAGATTTGATGGGACCTTGTGAGTCTTTATAACCGGTTTCTGTTGTAATTACAACCTCTAACCCCAATTATCACTTCGTCAACAGTCTGGCTAAGCCGCAGGTCACCGCTAGACAGTGGTATTAACACTGTTCGAGTGACTCGGTCCGACCGCTTCCGGCCCACCCGGCGTACCGCCTATGCTCGACTTATGCTCGGACTTAGAGCTTGATGCAAGAGCGAGCGATTTTATGATGTTTATTTCTGTTGGAAGCTAATGTAGAAATCGCTGAATTGATTTCGGTGAAATTTTTTTAAAACACATTATGTAATTCTTATCCCGGAAACAAGAGAAAGTGGAATTTTGCCGGGAAAAGATTACCGGAGAGATTTGCGGACAACACCTAGTAAATATACTCAACGGAATTGATTATCACCTACGTATTCTAGTCGGAATTAAGTATTAACATACTTTTTTGCCGACGAGACTTATAACTGTTCTCTTTAGATGTTGGAAACTTTTTTGGTATGTGTTAAGTTAATTCGTATTAATTTATTTGTGTATATTATCAAACTTAAACTTAACTGCAAAAACATTGAAAAGAAATTTTGGAGATACCGGGGATCGAACCCGGGGCCTTTCACATGCAAAACGAACACTACCACTGAGCTACATCATGGGGATGTTGCCATTTATTAAATTAAATTTATACAAGGAAATCATCGACTGCCTCGGTGGCGTAGTTGTATTACGGTACGACTGCAAAGCTGAGGTCTCGGGTTCGATCCCCGGGTCAGGCAAAGTGATATTGAGTTTTTCTATTCAGTATCAGTCCGGAGTCTGGAATTTGTGCCCGATATGGCGATAGGCTCGCCCCCTATCACATCATGGGACGGAATGTCGGCGAAAAGTGGGTGCACTAGTTGTGCCTCTGCCTACCCCTTCGGGGATAACAGGCGTGAGTGTATATGTATGTATGTATGTACAAGGAAATCATAATTGTTCTACTGTTTGTTTCCTGTACGTCGATAAAATAAATATATGGCCAACTCAGGTGTTTTTAACCTCCGACGCAAACGTCTTAACGTCTGTAGCATCGTAGCTCTAAAACTTAACCGATTTGGATTCTGAATATTGAGTAACATGAGATAGTGTCAAGTTTCTAAAGGCAACATAAAGGATAGAACCTAAAACAGAAGTAAATGGAAAGGAAAAGTACTAGAGAAACGAAAATAGTAAAGCTGGCCCCACTATGTGGTTTTCACAGCTCCACGGTGAATGTCTTTGAAAATTTATTAAATCTTTAAATTTAAACGCTCGCGCTCATCACACGCACCATAAGTAATATTACGTCACACCGATGTTTAAATTGGGGATTATGACATAAACTTAAAGCCTTGTTCAGACGCTGTAGTACTAGCGGCCGCTTTACACAGATTCGTGTCACCGGCCACACACGATAATATAATCATCACTTATCGTGCGTAATTATTTTTGACTACCTCGGTGGCGTAGTTGTATTAAGGTACGACTGCAGGGCTGAGGTCTCGGGTTCGACCCGGGTCGGACAAAGTGATATTGGGTTTTTTTATTCAGTTGATGCTGACTGCCTCGGTGGCGTAGTTGTATTACAATAGGACTACAAAGCTGAGGTCTCGGGTTCGATCCCCGGGTCGGGCAAAGTGATATTGAGTTTTTCTATTCAGTATCAGCCCGGAGTCTGGAATTTGTGCCCGATATGGCGATAGGCTCGCCCCCTATCACATCATGGGACGGAATAACGGCGAAAAGTGGGTGCACTAGTTACGCCTCTGCCTACCCCTTCGGGGATAACAGGCGTGAGTGTGTGTGTGTGTGTGTGTGTGTGTTGATGCTGAGTAGAAAATCTCCGGGCTAATGCCCGGAGTCTGGAGTTTGTGCACGATATAGCAAACGAACGGATGGGCACACTGGTAGGTCCAGGTAGGTCATATCCTGGATTAACATATAGGGGACTTTTTATCCTGTTAATTTGCTCCCCTGCGAAATAATCTTAGACTATTTAACCAATGGACACGATATGGCAATAATGCGCAAACATTTTTTTCTGTCAATCCTGACGGGGGGCGAGGTAGACACGGATAGCACACATTTAACAAAAAAGAACCCCACGTGCGGGGCTGAATATAAGGTCGCTTTATACACAATAACACAACAACAATCACAATTTCTATGGAGCACCGCTTAATGTCATTTTCGCAGAATGTAATGACAGCGATCGCAAGTTACATAGGTTTTAATAAAAGTTTATGACCAGCTGCGCATGTATGACCAACGAAGGGTTCGCCTGGTCATCCCATCTCCTTTGCATTGCTAGATACTCAAAGTCATTTATTTGGGAGTGTAGCGACTAGGCAAGCATAGATTAGAGTGTATCTTTTGTATTTGGTCAGTCTATTTATGTGACGAGTAGCATTTACCCAGGAGTTGTGAAACAAGCCTTTAGAGATAATAAGTCTTAAAGAAATAGATATACTGCACTTAGTCCCATGTTGAAATCCGTACCAACGAGTCTATACTTCGAGAACTCTGCATCAAGCAGTGTTTATCATCTTTGGTACAGTCCCGGATCCTCACCTTTTTTGGTCACCTATGCCTCCGACGGAAGGTGGTTTTTGAGCGACTTGTGGTCCAGGGAAAGGTTGAGGGTACCCTGCCAAGAGGAATAGCGCCTATGAGGTGGACTGACCCGATAAAAGCGGCAGTGAATGGCTCATCATCACTATATGAATGCACGAGGAAGGCGGCCATCAGAGAAGAGTGGCGGCATGCTGTGAAGCTTGCCACCAACACTTGAAGTGATGACCACGACCACTCTGTCAAGAGTGATACCGTCAAAGAAGACTTCCATGCTACTAATGGAGCTATGCAATTGTGCACATTAAACATCTTGTAGAAACGAATTTGTAGTCACCGGGAAGGCAGAGGGCAAAAGATCACTTGGATGCAACCCAATACGCTGGACCGATCAAATCTGCACCACACTTGACACCACTGTATACGACGCCATACAGTTGGCCAACAGTCGGGATCGACGTGACATCGGCGGAAGCTGGTGAGAGGTCACGACCCTCAGAACTGAGGAGAACGACGCAAGGAGGAGAGAAACGAATTTGATTTGAACACTTTCTAACGAATGCAATTTCGAGAATATCGTATTAGACAAAAACACACAAATTTACCCGGGAATCGAACCCGGGGCCTCCTCGTTCAGTCTAACACCACTAGACCAACGTAGCTATCTTTAATCTAACACAAAAACAACTAGAATTAAACCTTGGGTCACTACATTTACGACTCTTATTGTGTCAATGCCAGATATTTAAGATAATCTTGCAATTATTAAATAAGCTTGTCTTTTGTTGTTTAAACTGATAAGACACGTAATTACAGCTATCATAATTACTAGCTTAATTACATTACTAGTTGGAACGAGATTTTAAGACATTCGCATGATATTACAAATTATAAATATTGTAGATAAAAACTTTTTAATAAAAAATAAACCGACTTCAAAACCACTACAAATAAAAAAAATAATTAAAATTTGTCTTCGCTTAGTATAAACGTATATTTGGAGTCGATGCCTAATTTAAATTGCCAGCTAAACTAGGCAATACACAAAGAAATATACGAAAACATTGTTCAATTTGCTCCTCCTTTTTGAAGTCGGTTAAAAATTGTGTGTGTTATGTCGAAAAGTTGGGGAATGGGTGGACTAATGCCTCTGCCTACCCTTTCGAGGTACAAGGCGTGTGAGCGAGTATGTGTGTGTATTGTTGTGCATTTTGTTTACTTCCAGCAAACATCAAAAAATCCAAACGTTTTCACAAGCTTTCGCATTTAAGAACAAGAAATAAGATTACATCTAGTTTGTAGGCTTGTATTTTTAAATAATAGTCTAGTTAGTCGGTACTAATAGACTATTAGTCTAGAACTAGACTGTCTAAAGACGGTAATTTAGATACACCGGCGTCCAGGACGAAATATTTCTTATGTTCTTTTTAGCAAGCTGGCAAATCCGATATTACGTTCTGCCAAAGTTAGTTAAGAATCGAACTCACTACAAATTACTCGCCACGTGCTACGGTGCGCAGTCTATAACCCAAATATCTATTTCCATCTATTCCTGAACATCTGGTCTGCACCATGTAACCACACTTCAGCAATACTCGGACTTTATTATTGCGACCGTATCGGCATAAAGAAGATTTATGGGCTAGTGTGGCCATGGAGTGAGATGGATATTCCTGTTTGATTATTTATTAGTATTTTGCAGTGCTTGCCAAATTAGTTATGCGTTTATTTATGAATTAAATTTAATGCTAAATATATTGTGTAAAGGGCATGCTTTAAAAAGGACTGATCCATTATTTTAAAACACAGTTTGATTACTAAAAATCTGCCGATGACTATCTGTTTAAAGATTTACACGTGTCAATAACTATAATCAGCTCTTATTTTATCATAGCTAAGTCATTATAAACAAAAAAAATGGTTAAACCCGAGACATATCGACTTTTTGTATGTGTCATCATATTTATGTAAAAAGTAGATGATAGAATTCACGGCATTTTGACTCATATAGAAACTATTTACCAATACACACACACACACACACACGCTCACGTCTTTTATCCCCAAAGGGATAGGCAAAGGCGCAAATAGTGCACCCACTTTTCGCCATGTGTATTCCGTACCATGATGTGATAGGAGGCGAGCCTATCGCCATATCGGGCACAAATTCCAGACTCCGGGCTGAAACTGAATAGAAAAATTTAATATCACTTTGCCCGACTCGGGGATTGAGCCCGAGACCCCATTACAGTAGTATCGTAATACAACTACGCCACCGAGGCAGTCACGTTAATACGGATATGTATTAATAAATATTCGTATTTCTATGAAACTAATAATATGAACGATGAGTCAGTATCTGCGTCACATCGACTCGAAACTGATATCTAGATATTGAGCCTGTGATAAGGAAATTTCAATGCCGAACTCTATTGTATTCATTTACGATTTTCCTTTACACTCATTTGATTCTAGGAATTTTGTTATTGTTTCTCGAAGTTCCAAACTTTCTCTCGTTAAATTTTCTTCTCGATAATATTGAATACTTAAGCAATCCTAAAGTACTCAAGTAGTAAGCAAGGACTTTTCTCAAAAAAAAATCAATTACATGGTCCCAACACAAACGGTCGTAAAAGTTACGTAAAATTATTGCCTGCAAGTGTCTCTTTATTTCTTACACAAACTTGCGAAATCCTTAATAGGGGTTAAGGACCTCTTGTTAATGACCGTCGTGGTGTTATTCGTTCGCACTGTTATAATTCTAACCGGAGGTATTCTAGTATCCTTTGTCTTGATCTTGGTAGAGCCGCTCTTGACATATTTGTCTACGGTTTAAGACCCGGCTCGACCGGGCTATGAGTTCACTCCAATCATTTCTCTTCTTTTCCTAATCATGTTCTTTTCATTTTAGGTCCTCAGTGCATCCAAAATTTTTCTAGTATTATGGACATTTATAACAGTAGCAGTATAACAGTAGATAGCGGCGATAGCCTAGTTGGGAGTGGGACGGACTGCTGTGACAATGTCCGCAGGTTCGGTGTGTATTTTTTGTGAATTATCGCTCGCTTTAACGGTAAAGGAAAACATCGTGAGGAAACCTGCATACCTGAGAAGTTCTCTGAATTTCGAAGGTATGTGAAGTCTGCCAACCCGCACTAGGCCAGCGTGGTGGACTAAGGCCTGAACCCTCTCAGCTGGAGAGGAGGCCCGTGCTCAGCAGTGGGCAGTATTACAGGGCTGGTATGGTATGGTATGGTATAACAGTAGGAACCACGTACGTTTAACCTGTTCTTGTAACAGTAAAAGGCATGATATTTGGACGACTATATTCTTTACGTACAGCGTGGTCACTGCCGTCACAAAAGAAAAAAAAAAGTGCTGTATTTTAAAAACTGTCTGGTAACTGACCTACTTCTGTTTGTAACATTTTTCTTATATCCGGAAGAACATACTCTATTCATTAACATCTCACGAAAACATCAATCTTGTTGTGTTTACAAATCCTTATCTTGGAATCATTCAGTACTTCACGTGGTGCTAAGTTCCTAAAATCAATTTGTTTCTCAAATTTCATTCTTATATCAAGGGCTAGACGGTTCATTCTTGCGTGATGGATGAAGAATTACGTCACCCTTAAAGTAAACAAATATAAAAGCAAACAGCACATTTGGTATTATATTTATAACAACTTTGAATGACAGTTACAGATAAAGTGAGTTCTAAATATTTTCCTTAATTTTTAAAGTCATTCGTTACGTTTACCATAGATCTATAGGTACCCATTTACTCTTGGAGATGGCATTTTATATACCATACATTTCAAATATGGAATACAAAACATTCATTTTATTTAGACAACAACACGATATTTTATCAAGTTATGGAATTGTTCGTTGAGTCAACTTTTACGATATCCGGAGGATATAAAACGATTCTATTCTATTCTTACACCGGGAATCACATACTATAAAACGAATTCCTTGCATAAAATGCTTTACTTAGAAACAGAAAGCTTTTTAAATAATGACACAACATGCCCTATCTGAATGTCAAAAGGTTTTCAAACATCCCAAACACACGACTATCGGTGACGCGTCCAGTGATTAAAGGAGGTAAGTAACGACCGTCCACGATAAGCACTGATAACTAATCTCATTATTGGCCAGCTCCTTTGGTGTTCACTTGTTTGTTTCTTACATCCGCGGACGACGCTCGATATTTAAAAAAAGAAATAAATTCTTTTTTCAAATAAAATTTATTGTCATATTTGGAAACGAAGTCTTAGCGGCCAGTGTTTTGAATTTAGAACATGTTTTGAATTACGCATAATTAGTGCGTAGATTGGTGTGACAGAGTGACGATAACTTTTTCTATAACAAGTTTTATTGCATAACGTTCGGGAAACTGTTATTTAACGTGTTAATTTATTACGAATAGCCGTTAATAGGTGCGTGATCGATTTTCGACATGAAAGTTAGTGATTCAGTGTATGTAATGATGCGCTGCGGCGTACCGGTGTGTCTTGTTCACATTTAGTGTTTAGTGCTTGTTATATTTACCATGAGTGTGCCTAATTTGAGTGCTGATCAAATAACAGGTGAGATTATTATTTGTTACCATGACTCTATAAAACTGTTCTTTTTATAATGGTTTGAATAAGATTCTTAATTATAAATTCTCTGAGTATTCGTTGTTTTTACAGTATATTTTGTGGATTAGTCTATCAATAACCAACATTTGTCATAAATAAACTCATGCGCAAGAGCATTCTACGAATGCATTAACACGCTATCAATCAAAGTGTTATTTACTTTTCCACGCTTCCTGTCAATAATGATGATATTTGGTCGATTTATTATTGTTATTGTGTTTAAAATAAACCGCATTGACATGTGTTAAATATTTAGGTACATTACTAAGAATTAATTAAATTTTTAAATAGTGTCAGAGTTAAGTAAAACTTTTTTTGTAAAAAATACATTTGAAGTGGTTCCAACTTTTTTGCTGAAACTATTTTTAACAGAAAAATAAAATAAAAACATAACGCAAAATAAATAACAAGAACATACAAAATAAAAACGCTAAAACCATGTTAGCGCAGTAAACATAAAATATGGTTGTTATTTCACGAAGTTTGCTGGAACAAATGAATCACCTTTGATTATTTTTCGTACATCCAAGTGGTTGTAATAACGACTCGGCGGAACGTATGGCTAACATCATCCAATTTTACGTATGTGAAAACATGATTTATACGAATAAACGTCTATTTTAAACACTTTTTACGTAGTGCAAGTCAATAATACTTTTATTTTGCATCATTGTTACAACTTCGTTTTTCCATTGTTATTCCTTATCGACGAATCGGTGGACAGTAGCAATGAATTACAAAGCATAATAGGCGGCAAATTGTGCACACTTGTAAACAAGTGCAGTTACACTGAAGTTTACAGGTGGTAGGACTCTCATATGTAAGAGTCCGTCTGGATGGGTACGACAGCAATGTCTATTTCTATCGCCAAGCAGCAGTGTGCATGCACTGTTGTGTTTCGGTTCGAAGGGCATTGTAGTCAGTGTAACTACAGGACATAATGAGACTTAACATCTTATGTCTCAGGATGACGAGCGCAATGGAAAGCAACACTTTGTAACTCAATGTGCTGGATTGTGTTTCTACTGTCTATGGATAGTCGTATCGCTTACCATCAGGCGAACGGCATGCTCGTCTCGTGATTCAATGCCACAAAAAAGGCCAAAAAATCAACGCCAACCCTTAAGGTGCTCAAGATGTTTGCCCAATATTATAATTTGACGCATCGCTTTTGGCAGGTCCGTCTGGAAATCTTTAGCGAGCGTTCGGTAGTGTACTTCATAGGGTTGATGATGACGATGACGATTTTATTCCTCTCAGGTCGGGAGCTCGCTTCAGTCGGATACATAGGCCATATATAGGTTACATAGGTAGGATATGTATAGGTCATATAGGCCAACACGACGTAAAAATAGGCCGGCTTTCAACTGCCTCTGCTTGCTGAACTAGAACGGAATCCGATGTCACATCGATTTTTGATGACGGCATACTATAAAAATGTGTCATTGTGGACATTTTTTAACGATAAAAGTTTTTCTTCTCATCTACGTACTCGCATATCTGCAAAAAGAGAGAGCAAAGGGTTACAAAGCTGAACTCCGCTTTTCGTTTGGATACATATACACTCACGCCTGTTATCCCCGAAGGGGTAGGCAGAGGCGCAACTAGTGCACCCACTTTTCGCCGACATTCCGTCCCATGATGTGATAGGGGGCGAGCCTATCGCTATATCGGGCACAAATTCCAGACTGATACTGAATAGAAAAACTCAATATCACTTTGCCCGACCCAGGGATTGAGCCCGAGACCTCAGCTTTGCAGTCGTACTGTAATACAACTACGCCACCGAGGCAGTCGTAGTTCGTTTGGATATAGCGTTTAAATGCCTGTTTATTTTGTCTTATAACTCTTTTGGTCAGTATGGGACTTATATGAATCTTGTCTGCGTGCGAGAATCGCAACCGCGACCTCTTGAAACACTTAGGTACTGTCAAACTAAATCCATTCAGAATTCCTATTGAAACCCACAATACAATTAAGGTGGCACAAATGGCACATTTGTTACCTGTCCAGCTAATTGTCGAAAGTAATTACTAGTTCTGAGAACAAAGAAAATTCGTGAACCGTTAGACGCTGTGTAGAGCGTCACACGCGGGCAGGTTAAAAAACGCTTGTTATTTTATTTACAATCAGTAAACAACTAATTTGATAGGCAATATTTTTTCTTTGTAATAATGTTAGGATATTGCAAGAGTTATTATTATTATGAGTAGCATCAGTATTGTTTGATAATAGTAGTTGGTAATAACAAAATTAAATTATACCAATTAAGAGTTCATACGCTAATATCAATGAGCGAGTTGAATTATAAGTATTGGTAAAAATAAACACCAAATGTTATTTTTAGGTTTTTTTGTACTTCATCATTCATTATTTATTATACCACAGATTAAATACACATTGATATGTCATTATTAGTTATATTAAGTACATTGAGATAACAGGTCTTGTTAGTAAAAAATATCACTCAACATAGAAATTGAAATGATATGATAACATTTACAAGCTATTTATGTATAAATTCTCGCCTCACACGATGTACCAGTGCTTTATCAAACTCAATAAATTTGTAACTTGAATACGCATGTCAAACGCGTTAAGATGCTTTTAAATATTCAAGTGTAAAATATGTCTATCATTAAATCTGTATTGCACTTTATCATTGTACATGAATGTATATTTTAGATAGCAGAGTTATCATGTTTTGACATGATGTTTGTTAATAGGATACCGTCAAATGCAAATGCTCATAAATATATTTTTTAGATACTTGGTTAAGGTTTTTTTAATATAAAATTGTTTTTTAGAACGATGTGTTTTGACTTTCGATTCCTTTCGTACTAAAAAAACTTGGTTAATTTGATAGCTGCCTCAATATCCACCTCATTAGCATTTTTTAAAAAGCTCTAACGCCCGTCTACGTCGCTATGTAAAGCACGTAGGTTGCCCATTCGCATTGTTTACCCATTTAGTTAACTACATGAAAGAGGCCCTGACTATGTACTGACACATTTCTAACCGGGACACCATAATATCCGAAAACTGTATACCTTCATATTAATTTTAGAAAACATGGTTTTGCACTTTCAAAAACGTATTTGCGTTTAGTATTCTAGTTACATACTGGCGTTTATAAAATAAGTAAACTTATATTTCTTTGTACGATCTCTAAACACATTACTTGCTATTCCACTCTAAATCTATACTAATATTATAAAGCTGAAGAGTTTGTTTGTTTGAACGCGCTAATCTCAGGAACTACTGAACCGATTTTGAAAATTCTTCCACTAATAGGAAGCTACATAACTCCTGAGTGCTATAGACTTTTTATCCCGGGAAAATATTTTAGTCCCGGAAAAGTTTTTTCACGCGGGCGGAGCCACGAGCACTACTAATTCAAGGATATAGGCGGAAGGCTATGTTGCTTTTAAGCTGTAATTTTAAAATAACTATATCTAATACTAGACTTCTGCTTGCAGCTTCGCCCGCGTGAATGAGTTTTTCCGGGATAAAAGTCCCGTTTTATATTTCCCCGGGATAGAAAGTAGCCTGTGTTTCTCGCTGATAATGTAGCTTTATATTGGTGAATAAAATTTTCAAATCGGTCCAGTAGTTTCGGAGTCTATTCAATGTAAACAAACTATCAAATCTTTCCTCTTTGTAATATTAGTATAGATTAAATACAATATGATCCAATACAATGTTGGAATAATTGTATTTGCGTACTTCTTTATATCAGCCTTATTATAAGTAATTATCTCGATTCTTCGACCCCAAAACGAGATTCATGCGACGATCCAAAGACACCATTTTACTGAATGAATATACTATCCAATCTACACTACTGTCTCCAACACAAATGTGTTCAAAAATCTTCATTATACAACTTCTTAAAATCCATAATAACAACAAGATTACTTACTATCTCAAAGTCCACCTATCCCGTCCATAAACGATACTTAAATGAACTTGTACCGAGTTAAAACACTGAATGAAAAATATGGCCGACATAGCTACCAGGCCGCATTAGAATGACCTGAGCTTGGCGATGAATGTAGATTAAATGGACACGGCTTTTTAAAGAATTATACTTTTATTTGAAAATTTGCCTATTATATTTTTAACTGATCTACGAATGTCCCATTATGATAAAAGCCTTTTTCTTCAACTTTTTAATTTTTACAGCATAATAAGTATTCATGAGGAGGAGACTTCAGCTATCTCCCCTAACTTGAAACATAGCAGGTAATCTAGTACTTTATACCAGTTGTCTGTGAGAACCCGGCACCAACTTATTCATAGTTTTAATAGTCGAACAACAATCTTTCAATCTATCTTAATTGGATCCTAAATTTAATTTACTAACTACTGTAAAAAATAAACGTTCAAAAGTGATTTGACGGACAAGTGTAATTATCGGAGTTTTGGGAATTTTAATAATCAATTGCCGTTAAAGAAGTTTTTCTTAAATATATTTCTGTTAAATGTTATAATTAAAAATCGTTTTATTTTTATAAAAGTGCCAGGCTTACAAAATCATCAAGCAAATTACGATAATCTATTTATCCAGTAAAATCTATACACCCTTTCTTATGAGAAATTATACATTAGAGATGTCAGCTGAAATTGGTCCTATTAACACCACATTTAACTTCCAACAAAGTACTTCAATATAACACATCCAAAACTTTCTTCGTAACTGAACGTGTCGCATTAGTATCTCTTTTCCTTCCCATTATTTAGACATTTGTTGACGTCCACTCCACAATGGTACTGATTGGCCCTTTGGCCCACAACGTAGGCACTCACGAGTATCGAAACTACAGTACAGTAACTAATGCTTCCCGATTTTGAAATTAAACTATTATTACAGATTTTATAGCGGTTTTTTTTTATTTTATCCCGACGTTTAGAAAGCTTTGCAGCACTTCCTAGTCAAGGGGCGGACTGAGGTGTAGGTGGTCCTAAAAGTTAGTGTTACAAATCTACCTTTAATTTACAACCCCGATTTGTCATAAATAGGTCAGCCGTATATCATACAGTGATGGCATCGAATCGAATTTTGATAATTTGAATTCGGCACGTAGAATTGCTGTAAATTAATTACTAAAACATCTCATCATAGTCACATAAAGTTCACTGTTGAACATAGGCCTGCCCTAAAGATTTCCAGATGGACCTGCCAAAAGCGGCCCGTATCCAGCGTGTTCCCGCGACCTTTATCAAAATGTCGACGACGCTTTAAAACATAATTGCTTTAAATAGGACCAAATTCTTAAACTATTAAGTGCTTTCATAAATTACGTTTTATTTTTCGATGTGAGGATGATTAATTTCAAAGCCGGTGGTTATGAGCTTGAGCTCAAGTTTACTCCGTATGAAATTACATCAAAATAGGTTAAGTGGTTTAGTCGTGATTAGAATAAAAAAAACCTTTCAGGTGTTACAAAATTTCAAGCATCCATCGAATCAATTTCAGTCTGATTGAACTACTCACTTTATATTTACCATCATGTGTAGCGTAATCACTTGACATAAAACATTGTGTTACTGTCCCTTTCCTACATCGCGCGATGGATAAGACCTCACTAACACAACTATTATCGTCTGAGCTCGAATACACGTTACATTTGAACCAATCTGTTCTAAATCCATTTGGTCCAAGGTCCAATTATGCTGGACGTTCATTAATATTTATTAGGAGAAAGCTTTGTTTTATTCGAGCCTTTTGTTTGTATTTAGATTTTGTGTATCTTGTACTGTTTTTATATGCCCATATATGAAAGGTTTTGAAGGGTCTGAAATACTTCGGTTGTGAACACGATAATTTTCGATTCGAAACCATTTAAAATGCCTAAAAACATTTTGAGAAAACTTATAATAACATATCTACGAATTCACTGTAAGGCCTCATTTACGGAGACGCGAGGCATCGCGCGTGGCGTTGGGCGGGACAGCACGTACTAAATTCAAACATGCGTTGTATGGCATCGCGCGTGGCATTGGACGGGGCGGCCTGCATTAAGTTCAAACATATGGCGTTGTTCGAGTGTGTTTACAGACAAGCGATTTTACACGCGTTTGCGCGATATTTGCGACGGAGCCCGCGTTTGGCAACGATGCGTCCCACGCGGCGGCACACGCAGCGACAATACTCCGATCTCATGAAACAGCGGCGGCACGTGCAACGTCGCACGCCTCGTCACTGCACCCGCGTTTGTGTCCTCCGTGTGCGCCGCAGCGGGCAACGCTACTTTTCACGCACCGCGTCTTTATAAACAACATCATACATTGCCATATGTTTGTGTTAACACGTGCGATAGCGGGGACCGCTGCACGCCGCACCTCTCCACAAATAGAAAATCGCCCGACGCGCCGCTCGACCTCACGCCATACGCGCCGCTCGACGGCCCCTGTCTCCGAAAACGAGGCCTAAGAGTTCCAAATGTAAAATAAGCAAAAGCACAAGGTCAGCATGTTGGACTACGGCCTAAACCCTCTCAGTAGAGGCCCGTACCCAGCAGTGCGTGAAGCGGGGCGTGAAGAAGCAATTAAGCAGGCCGGCATAACTGTGCTGACCGACCAGGGATGTTTATCTCTTGCCGGTCGACATAACTTTTTGGGCTTCACTACATTTACCATCAGATGCAGTGAAGCCACTTTGTCGAGCCTTCGATAAAAAAAAATAAAAAAAAATGGGTTAGTCACTCAGCCTACAATAGAAAGGTTATAATACAAAGCTGGTATTAAGGACTATCAAAAGAGTCAACCAGGTTTTGATTACTAAACACCGCACCTACATCAACATTTCATCAGCTAAGTGAAAATTTGCAACATGTTACCACAGAGTTTCCGCGAGTATCAATCTTCTACTATCCTAATTAATGTTGGAGCTTTGGCAAGTCGTTTCTACATTTAGTAGTTAATTGTTACTTTAGGTAAAGTATCCGATACATTTTATAATTGACTAGGTAGTTAGGTAAATGATTTACTGTGTGGTAGGCCTGTTACATGCAGGAGAATACCACCGCAATGTCTATATCTACTACCGAGCATTGTGCAAGCCTGTGGATTCATCAGGGCATTGTTACCACTCTAATTATCTATAAGAAATCATTATTTACTAGGCGTTATGAAAATATTTAAAATCGAATGTCTCAAGATGATGAGCGCCGTGCCATGCCACGTAGTTCTTTATCATTATATAAAACTGGATTTTGCCCGCGGCTCCGCCCGCGTTAAAAGTTTTTCCGGGATAAAAGTCCCGCTTTTTTATTTTCCCGGCATAAAATGTATCCTATGTGTTAATCCAGGACATGATCTACCCGTGTGCCAAATTTCATCGAAGTCCGTTCAGTAGTTTTTGCGTGAAAGAGTAACAAACATCCAGACTTCCATACATCCATACATACTAACAAACTTTCGCCTTTATAATATTAGTAGGATTCGAATATTGATAATATTTTTGCTCAGCTAATTAGTATTTTGAATAATGAAACAAGTTTAAAAACAAACATAGTGTCAATTAGCCAAGAGCCGAAATAAACCTCTTCTTCATGAATACTACCATCCTGATGTCCTACAACTTCTCTGATTATTCCTCAAAATCCCACCAGAATCATAGGTTACTTAAAAGGTCAATTCCGAAGTTACCACAGTTTCCGCAAAGATGTAATATTGCAGCATCGTCTTAATTAATGATGCCCATTAACGCTAGACCTTTGACAAGTAATTTCTGTATGAAAGGTAATTGATTGTTAGTTTGTAACTAACTAACCTTTACTTGCGGCTTCGCTCGTGTTAGTCTTCAGGGTAAGAAGTTATAAGTATCGAACTACACTTATAAGTATCGAACTCTGTATTTATTCTTTTCAAAACCTATGTGTTTTCGAAATTGAACGTATTCTAAGTTGTACCTTATGAGTTCAGCTACCTGTTAGTGAAAGTCCAATCAAAATCAATCCAGTCGACGGAGATAGTCGGATCGAACCAGCATTAAGGGCTATTTATTAGGTACAAATTGTAGCATCAAGGATTGAACCAGCATTTTAATAGCTATTTATTAGGTACAAATTGTAGCATCACATAATTTCTACGTTACAGACATAAACCTACATTGTATTTGTGTGTATTGTTTCCAGCACCTTGATATTGTCACAGAGATAATTTTTATGGGTATTGATGTGCTCTTTCTTGTTGCAGAGATCGAAGCGGCGGAGGCTTGCAAATGGCTGAGGGCCGCTGGATTCCCTCAGTATGCTCAGATGTACGAAGGTATGTAGGAGAAACAGATTATATTTAGATAATTGTAGGCCTTAATGTGGGCCTATTTTAAAATTAAATAAAAAGACATATATAAGCTAAGTAAATATCTGTAGATAATAATATACGATGTCATTTTTACATTACGTTATTAAATGAAACCACATATTCGTCTATACCTCTGCTAACATCGTGCTAAAAATTATCAATGAATAACGAATACTTTCGCCAAAAATCCCGGTTGTAGTATTACAATTTTTTGATAATTTTGTAATTTAGTGCGAATATGGTGTGTGCGTAAGTGTATTTCTGACTGAAAGTGTAATGTTGCTGCTGCGAGGAATTCTCCTAGAGCAGTCATAGTGGAATTAGGGCGTGTAAACTTAAAGTTACCTTTTATTGATATTTATTTTGTTCGAAACTTACACTTTTTTATGTTACATCTATGGTTAAAATAACTTAATGAAAAGTGTTACTTTCAACGAGATAAGGATGTGGTTTTATTTATTAACGCAATGTCAAAATGACCCTGTATACTTACTACTTTAATTGTTGTATAAGACTTTTACGTACAATTGGAAAATTAATATTTTTTTTGTAATAATATATTGTCAATAACCATGGGTAGATATATACCTCATTTGTCAAAATCGGTTCAACAGGAGCGACGCTAGAGTGGAACATAAAATGGATACATACATAGGGTGTTTAAATCATTACCCTTCTTTCCTTCGCCGTAGCCTGGTAAAAAGTAGTTGACTACTCTACCCTGTTCGTTTCTATAATCTGCGTCAGTCCTTTAGATATATACATATACACTCACGCCTGTTATCCCCGAAGGGGTAGGCAGAGGCGCAACTAGTGCACCCACTTTTCGCCATTATTCCGTCCCATGATGTGATAGGGGGCGAGCCTATCGCCATATCGGGCACAAATTCCAGACTCCGAGCTGATACTGAATAGAAAACTCAATATCAGTTTGCTCGACCCGGGGATCGAACCCGAGACCTCAGCTTTGCAGTCGTACTGTAATACAACTACGCCACCGAGGCAGTCCTTTAGAAACATATCTAAACTGCTCACCCTAAATAAAAATCAATAAAGTAGAATAGATTGTCGCATCAAGTTGACTATTTGTTCAAACAGCGACTACGCAACATAAAATAATGTCTATATAGCAGCAGTCTAGGAAAACGTGTGCACCCATTAATTTGTAGGCAAAAGTGCATATTATACAGTTTAACCCAAATAGAGCCCTTTTTATAAGGACGCCGAAAAGTAAGGCAACTGAATTTGCTGGTAACGGAATGGGTCCAGTATTAAGATTAGTTGACGAAAAAAGCCAACCCGCACCAGGCCAGCGTGGTGGACTGCCTAACCCCTCTCAGTAGTAGAGGAGTCTCGTGCTCAGCAGTGGGCAGTATATAATACAGGGCTGGTATGGTATGGTATGGACGAAAAAAGATTATTCCTCGTCATATTTTGACATAATGGGCTATTTGACTCATCTTTTTTATTAAATTAAAAAAATACGTCTTTTAAACTACGTACGTAACACAAGAACTTTTAAAATCCGGTAAAAATCAACAAGATAAGCTTTTACAATTTGATAGGTTAAATGTCGAAAAACAAAAAAGAGAAGCAATGATATCTAGTGACGTCATCAGGTATTAAGCTGAGTGAAAGAAAGAGTTAGCGTGCTATCCCCACATGGCAATATTTGAAATAGGGATTGCTGCCACATCTCTTAACCAATTTTATTGCTGGTTTCACGAAACGGCTTCGTTTACTTATTATTTGCTATAACGTATAGAATGATTGTCAAAATCGGACATAGTAAAATACGCTTTTTACAACGATACTATAATCTGTCTCTTCGTGATTCACTCAAACAGCTACTCTACATTTAATATTTGATATTAGCTAGCTTTTGCCCGCGGCTCCGCCCGCGTTAAAAAGTTATTCCCGGATAAAAGTCCCGCTTTTTATTTTCCCGAGATAAAATGTAGCCTATGTGTTAATCCAGGACATGATCTACCCGTATGCAAAATTTCATCGGAATCCGTTACGTAGTTTTTGCGTGAAAAAGTAACAAACATCCATACATCCAGACATCCATACATATTACAAACTTTCGCCGTTATAATATTATTAGGAAGGATTAGGATAGTCAAGCATTTCATGTATGAAATGCTAGCTTACGAATAACTTTCACAACAATGTAGAAGATACAAATCAATATGGAAATTATGCATAATCATTATTAACTGTAATGCACGCCTAAGGTTCTGTCTTGAACCATTAGGACCGTAATGACAGGATTACCTTTAATGACGTTTACAAAGTTGCTTAAGTCGGCCATTAGAGCTGATTTTTAAACATATACAAACAAATTAAAAATATAACAATTTGAATAGAATAGGCACTTATTACTCGGTGGTGTAGTATTACGGTAAGGCTGGAGTGCTGAGGTCTCGGGTTTGATCTCGGGTTCGATTTCTGGGTCGGGCAAAGGGATATTGGATTTTTCTACTCAGTATTAGGAGTCTGGAAATGTGGTCAATAAATGGCAATAGCCCCCCCCCCCCCCTACATGGAACCTAACAGAGTTGGTGAAATGTGAATGTGAGACACCTCTGCCTACTCCTGCAAACAGAGAAAGGCGTGATACTATGTATTTAATGTATATGTATAGTGTATACACTCTTCATGGATCTTCTCGGCCAATTTTGGCCGAGACGTCTCCTCTCAATTAAGAGAAAATTGTCGTTCCAACCTACACATGAGTTTTTATCAAGAAGATTATAATATATCTATATAAGGTTCTTGGCTTTTATAAAAAAAAAAACAAATGTCACCTGACAGTCTACAGAATACTGATATGTATTTATTGTAATATGAATGTACATTGGCTATTACTATCAGTCAGATTATAAACATTCTAATCTAATTTTCTTGTATTAATTTAATCGATAAGAATTTACATTCAGATTAATAAATAA
Organism: Lapara coniferarum; assembly: GCA_949316025.1. Classification (NCBI taxonomy): domain Eukaryota; kingdom Metazoa; phylum Arthropoda; class Insecta; order Lepidoptera; family Sphingidae; genus Lapara; species Lapara coniferarum. Next base: position 23,319,903 of record OX438932.1, read on the forward strand.
CATAAGGGATCTAATAAACATTTTACAATGTATTATCTGACTGCTTTAAAATTATGACATTACTTACTGGATTTTCAAATGTTTACAGTAGTACAGTAGTAGACTAGTTTAATTTGTCTAATTTGGCATCCTGGAGTAATCCTTGCCGATGAAACCAACGTCATGATGACTGCCTCGGTGGCGTAGTTGTATTGCGTACGCGTTACGGGTACGATTCGCGCGCTGAAGTCCTGGGTCCGAATCCCGGGTCGGGCCAAAAAAACATTGTGACTGGGTTTTTCCATCTTAAAATTTACTCAGTCGCAGCTCGGAGTCAGGAAGTTGGCGGTGTGATACCCCCGTGCCTCGGAAAGCACGTAAAGCCGTTGGTCCTGCGCCTGATCTCTCTCCGGTCATCTCGGATTGCCGTCTCACCGGACTATGAGAGTGAAGGAATAGAGTGCACCTCTGTATTGCGCACACACTTGTGCACTATAATATCTCCTGCGTACCTGGCTGATCTCCGTTGAGATTGGCCGTCATGGCCGTAACTGGCTAGGAGGATTTTTTCAGTAGACTAGTATGCTTATTTTTTATTTGTCTGATTACACTTATCCATCCAATAAATTATAACTCGACTGTATAGAGAAGTCAAGCATCTAAAATTTAAGCCTGCCATTTTAAATTTGTTGCCATTTTAAAAACTGGCTGTTACACAAAAATTACAATTTAAATAATACGTTCAATATATATCATAATGTTGCTGTGCACAACCTAAAACATGTGAACACAACATGCATAAATAATGAAACTAATCATACACTCTTCCAAAACAGATATGGAAGCAAAAACAAAAACCCATAAATGTAATTTCGTTGTGGAATAAGATATCCGCTATTTTTTATCTACAATATTAACAACATTGAAGACACTGTTTTTTGAAAATATTTATCGATGCGCCAAAAACATCTACTTCCTTGTCTATTTTATTGTATGCTAGACAGATCTAAAAAATATGTAGAGTTCACGCAATTTTAGACTCTAATCACTTGCGCATTAATTTATCCCGTCTCAAAGCGAACGCCATAAAGCACTGGTCACGTAAACCTATAACTTAGCATTATTGACAAGCTGAGACGAAATTCCCATTCCTTTTACGTCGCAGCTAGAATTTCTCTCGAAAGCCGCGAACAGGGTTACCAGGAAACGTTCCCTATTAGGGAAGAACCCGGAATGAACTGTCCCGACCTGTCCCAATGAAATGATTAATCATACTTACCATCGTTGTCCTATATTGAGGCTTGTATAGGGTGTTGTTTGCGAGAATGTGGTTTGGTACCAATTCGTAATTATTTTACATTAGTGGGAATTATTAAAACACACACACACGCCTGTTATCCCCGAAGGGGTAGGCAGAGGCGCAACTAGTGCACCCACTTTTCGCCGTTATTCCGTCCCATGATGTGATAGGGGGCGAGCCTATCGCCATATCGGGCACAAATTCCAGACTCCGGGCTAATACTGAATAGAAAAACTCAATATCACTTTGCCCGACCCGGGGATCGAACCCGAGACCTCAGCATTGCAGTCGTACTGTAATACAACTACGCCACCGAGGAATTATTAACATAGTTTGATTATTTATTTATTTACACGTCAAACTTCTCCTTCCCTTTCTTTTATATCAGCTCCACTTGTTCCCTAGCCCTATTCCCGTCCCCAATATTTGTGTCCTCTGTACCTATCAGCCCGTGCTGGTTGTTCGTTATTTAATGTAGGTACTTTCAATCATTTAATTGGTATATGTACCTTTGTTATTGTCTCTACCTTGTCATGACTTGTCATAAGTGCTTTTTTATAACCCTACTTGATCAATTAATGTTTTTTTTAAACAAAACATGTAAAGGCGGACTTAATGTCGAAGGTATTCTCTACCAGTCAATCTGGAATGGTGCAGAGACAAAAGCATAGTAGGTGTACGAAACTAATTAAGATGATAGTTGTTACAGAGGAGGTGTTACTTAACATATATAAATACATAAGCGTATAGCCTTCTTAGTGGACGATAGCCTAGTTGGGAATGGAACGGTCTACCGAGACAATGTCCAGAGGTTCAAAACCCAAGGCACACATCTCTGACTTTTCAAAGTAACGTGTGTATTGTTTATCAATTATCGTTTGCTTTAACGGTGAAGGAAAACATTGTGAGGAAACCTGCATACCTAAAAAGGTCTTTATAAGAATTTCGAAGGTATGTGAAGTCTACCAACCTGCACTAGGCCAGCGTGTTGAACTAAAACCGCCTAAACCCTCTCAGTAGTAGAGGAGGCCCGTGCCCAGCAGTGGGACGGTATATAATATAGGACTGGTATTATTATTATAGCCTTCTTGGTTTTATGGCAGCATATAGAATGCAAAGTCTTGAGTTCGATTCTCAGGTCGAATAAAACTAACGAGCTTAGGACTCTATCTCTCACAGAAGAGAGACGTCAAGCAATAAATCCATTGTACAAAATACATCACAATAAGCGTGTGTTTCGCTGCCATTAGAACGGGATTATATCAGAAGGTTAAAAATTAAGAAACGAGGCTAAAAAGCATTGTCTGTATAGAATATTAAAGTAGCTCCCAATGCGCCTTATTCTAATGACAAAAAAGGTTATTTTCATAAAACTCCGGTGTATAAAAAAAAACTTTATTCATCACGTATGCAAACCTCGTTGCACTTATATTATGATAAGTCAAGATACTTACATAAATTAATTATAATAATTATTATTAATACAAAAGGTCACTTATATAACTACCGACAATTTTATTGGGAGTGTATTCAATGAAGAAAAACAAACAAAAAGAGCTAGCTCGGGCTGGCAGGGAAGGGGTTATAAAAAAGAGATCATTTTATTAAAAAATAATGAGAGGAACGCGTCGCAATCCTCACCGGTGAGGGCACTGCAAGCCCTAGCCTAGTTAACCTACCAGCCTTTCACTAGCTGCCTAAGCGATAACGACCCGAAAAAGAAAGGCAGAAAAATACTCAGGGCTTACTTTTTGTCATCAATTGTTCATAAAACACCCTGTGTAATCCGTATGTACCGCAGCTGAGCCGATGAGATGAACCCAAATCCTCTTCAATTGACCGCTATTCTTGGATTCATTTATTTGGTCTTAATGTGGACACGTCTTTATATAAATGCCGGGCTTAAAAATTTGCTTGGTTTTATTGAGTACTGGCTTATACTTGAGAGTTTTCCCGCGTAACAGTCCGTACTAAAAACGTTACTTTTCTGGAATAAAGGTGGGTTAATCTTTCATAAAGGATTTTATTTATTGATTGAATGACGAGACGAGCATGCCGTTCACCTGATGGTAAGCGATACGACCGCCCATAAATAGTAGTAACACCATAACAGCACCTTGAGTTACAAAGTACCTACTGTGTCGCATTCCACTGCGCTCGTCATCATTTGGTTCATCTCTGTGTTAAAATATATCCAAATCGATCTAGTGTTTGCGTGATGTGTTGTAAATGATCCACAATTTATCAAAATATATTGGTAGTATAGGAAATACGTTCAAAATACACGTACACAAGGAAAAGCGGATTACGGTTCTATAAATATGAGAAAATATCTTCTTTACCTGAAAGCTCTTCGCTTCAGGCTTCAGATATGAGATTACAAGTATAACGTTTTAAAGGATTATACAAAAATATACACGATGTTTATAATGAAAAATATGAATAAGAAATTTCCAATGAAATATGAGATGTGATTTTAAGAAGATGCCGGAGTTATTCATCATTTATAACCCTTTACACTGTTTTGATTTTATCATATCAGATTATTATTAGTACAAAGTAAAATATAGTCAGTAATTCAAGTAAATATTGAAATAAACATTCTACATAATATGTTAAATTCTTTAATGCAAAAATAATATGTTGAAATTATAACAAATTATAAAGTGTATACAAATTACGAATATTAATTTAAACTGTGCATTTGTTTCTGTAGTGAGAGTTCTATGAATTTACTACAACATGAAACTTGAATCAAAGATTTTAAAGAAATCTTCTCGCATATGTAAGAGTCCGTCTGCGTGGGTGCACCGCAATGTCTACTTCTACCGCCGAGCAGCAGTGTGCATGCACTGTGGTGTTTCGGTTTGAAGGGCATTGTAGCCAATGTAACTACAGGACATAATGAGACTTAACATCTTATGTCTTAGGATGACGAGCGCAGTGGAATGCCACACAATACTTTGTAACTCAAGGTGCTGGATGGTGTTGCTACTGTTTATGGGCGGTCGTATCGCTTACCATCAGGCGAACGGCATGCTCGTCTCTTCATTCAATGCAATAACAATAACATATTTAAACCACAGATCCACACTAATATAACCTACATATAGATCGATGACAATAAGAATTACCGTTTAATAAAGGACGAAGTGCGTCCTTACATCGTAGACATGTATGTTTAGGCTATGCCGGTGGTCTATGAAATACTACAAAACTCTTGCCTTAGGGAAGTTTGTTTTCTTCAACATACGACTGCCTCGGTGGCGTAGTTGTATATGGTACGACTGCAATGCTGAGGTCTCGGGTTCGATTCCCGGGTCGGGCAAAGTGATATTGAGTTTTTCTATTCAGTATCAGCTCGGAGTCTGGAAGTCGTGCCCGATATGACGATAGGCTCGCCACCTATCACATCATGGTATGGAATAACGGCGAAACGTGGGTGCACTAGTTGCGCCTCTGCCTACCCCTTTGGGGATAAAAGGTGTGAGTGTATTTGTGTGTATGTCTACGACGGTAAAGTTAGGATGTAGCTTTGTTTGCTGGGAATTTTTGTTGCAATTCTTTATCTGATTAAAAAAATCTTTAACTGGAGGTGCAAATTTCCAAGTAGTATAAAGTACATTACAATTACAAGTACAATTTTTTAATGTAGTGTATTATGCATACACACACTCACGCCATTTATCCTTGAAGGGGTAAGCAGAGGCCCAAGTAGTGCATCCACTTTTCGCGAGCCTATCGCCATATCGAGCACAAACTCCAGGCTCACAGAAAACAATGTCAACCCAGTGTTGTATACTTCCTTAGTACTGGCCACTGGGTATGGGTCTCCTATACTACTGAGAGGGTTTAGCCCATCACACTGACCTAGTGTTGGTTGGCAAACTTCACATACCTTTGAAATTCTTAAGAATTCTCAAAAACCGAACCATTAGGTTTGATAATTCCTTCTTCTGTCGCACAATCAGGCTGTGGAACAGTTTGCCGGCACACGTGTTTCCTCCTTCCTACAATCCTGGGTCCTTCCGCCGTAGCGTGAAGAAGCAGCTGGTCAGGCCGGCATGATTGTGTCGAATGGCAGTGGTCTCAGATGACAAAATGTGAAATCGGTAGAGTTGCCAAGAAAAATCGGTATATTTGGAGCAAAAATTGGTATATATAAAAACTAGCAATATTCAATGAAAACCCCCTTAATTTTAAACTCTAGGGACTATTATTGTACAAAGAAGAAGGTAATTTCAACAAACGAAAGTCACGCATAACCCCTCCCCCCCCCCCCCGTCATGAAAATAAAAATTTTGTACAAATTTTGCCGCCCCTTTAAAAATACTGCCCCCGCCGCCCCAAACAGCAACATAAGGAATCGCAACATATGAAAGAAAAAGGAGATTTTCGGTATTTCGGTAGGACAGGCCCAAAATCGGTAGGTTCGAGACCACTGTCGAATGGCATGGGATAATCTTCCAATGCCATTCGATTCTCTATTTGGACTGCACCGTGCTTACCATCAGGTGCAGTGCAGTCACTATGTCGAGCTCCTATAAAAAAGTAATTACTTAATTTTTTGAATGATTACTATGGTGTTTTATAAAACTTTTTTTTTTTGTTAATGGCCCTACTGCCAGTAGCCTGACACGAGTCGGCTTTACTGGCCACACCGGTCTTTAGGGTGAACGCAGAAGGCGCTCGCAACCCTTTGAATATAAAACGTAATAGGAACATATTATATAAGAATAATTTATCCATTTAACATTCTTCAAATCGAGTAGTGATTGTGTCAAGCGATTTTGTAATGCGTTATCAATTCTTGGATACCATTATCAAGCCACAGATAACGTATCGATGCAAATGTAAGTATGTTCGACAGATTTCTCCGTTAAAAATGATTTGTTGTGATTCTTGTAAATGTTTTTTTCTATGAAAAAAATATGTAAGAAATCATAGCCGGTTTAACTACTGAGTATTATGATTCATAATTAAAAATGTTCCAGGGTCCTCTACAATGGCATGCAGTGCATTGCATTCTTAGACAATACCTATGTAAAAGACGCACCTTATACGACCTTTCCTTTCTACCGAAGTATAACATCAAATTTACCTACACAATTATACAAATTGTTAGTGCGCGTAAAACAGACAAGTGTTTAAGATTTATTTATACGTCCACAACGGTTATATTACCTATGTGTGTTGTATTTCCTATTCAAAATATTAGTAAGAAACTACAGTAATCCTGTCTCACTGTCACGTTTAACCACTCAACTGATTTTCAAACTTTGGACGTATTTAGCTTGAACTCCAAGAAAGGACATATCTATAAATATACTAAAACAGTAGAACCCGGTGTGTCTGTACATTTAAATAAAAATTATAAAAAAGGATGCGGCGGCCTAAAGAACAGAAATAGAACGCAAACCACAGTTTTTTAGAATTCTTTTCTATTTGATGTTACTACACATTTCAGAAAATTCTAAGCGGATTTCTGAAAAAATTGAGAGTTTGATACCCTGGGAATAATAATTTATCCTACAAAAAAAATATACAAGCGGGTGACGCCACGAGCAAAAGCTAGCTAAAAACATTCGCGAACAAAAATTACTATATTTACTGACAATACCCTATCTAGACATTACAAATACAAGAACATTCCTCTTTAATTTACGTCACGTATTTTCAATAAAGGTCGAGCGTGACGTTAATGGTAAAACTGTACGAGTTAAGTACATTTAATTACACAAAAACTGTAATTTAATTTGACGTAATCAAGCACAATTTTCATCCTGGTGTCAGGCATACTAATAAAGTGGCAATTATATATCGTGCTAGTCATAATCTTTTACTTATAGCAGAAAACTATCATGCAAATAAGTCGGTTATCATATGGTAAATTCCAAATTCTATATTTTATTGAATACAAATTCACTATGCCAGAGCTACAATGATTTCGTTACTGATCTAAAAACAATATTGTTTACCCAGTACGGGCAAAGTTTTCAAGCATAAATAATTATTGTTATCGAAAAAAACGAGATGTAAAAAGTCTCATATTTAATACAAACCATACAATATTTTTATCATCATCATCATATGGCATCACATTATGGTATAAGTTAAGAATCGGAGTTAAAATTCAATACCAACTTTTGACAGCCATTCCTCAGCCTCCAGTGTCACCTGGTGTAGGCCCTGCAAACCCTTTGAAGCTCCTGATGGAACATTCCTCCATGATATGCTGGGCGGTTTGGTTTGTTGCTTCACAGTCACAGGCTGGCCACTCAGTAATACCCCAATTGTGCAGATGATAGTTGCACCTTGCAAAGCCCATGCGTTTGCGGTTACAATATTTTTATGACGTATATTGACGACTGTAACGACCATATTTCCACAAATCCAAGGCTTAAACTTTTACTTCATTTCTTCACGAATCACGAACCATGTTGGTTTCTTGGAAAAAAATTGACAAAATTTCCTCGCGCCATATCTGTGTGTAATTGTTAAGAGGAAACAATTAACAATAAATTTATTGACGCCATAAAATCTTAATCCTGTTTTCGTTTTGGTATCGGTTAAATTGTTGCTTTATAGCTCTTTATTGGACTCAATAAAATAAGTAACACCTGACGTTAAGTGCACATTAAATATTATTGTCGAAATGTTTCATATTGTGAGGAAATTTATATCATAAGTATTAAAGTTGTTTCAACTGATATAAGATTAATAAATTGTAAAAAGAAATTCATAATTTATGCAAAAAAAACCATGTTGAAAAAGTAAAAAGGTAGATAATTAAAGACGTTATTTTAAATGTGTCGTGTTTACTATGGAACGAATGGCCACTCGTCTCGTCATTTAATTATACAAAAACATACCTTCAAACGAAAAAAAATTGGTAGATGATCTAAAAAATCCTAATTAATTGTAGCAAAAAATGTTACCCAAAATTATTCTCACGCTGAGAAAAATAAATGAAATATTAGCAAACCTCACGTTATTAAGGAGCTAGACCCATAAAAGAATTTACTACCCAAAAACAGCGGCAAAAAGCAGTAGGTCAATTTGTAAAACAAAAATATGACAGGATCCGCCACCCAAAAGAATCGTCTACAAAATAGACACCTTAAATTTTATTATAAATCTTTATGACACCAATAAAATCCATAAAACTGACCTATCTCAAAGAATTCCGAACACAATGGAAAACCAAAAAGACCCATCTATACAGATAAATAGCAGTGACTGATTTAGAAATATTTGGGTTTGTTTATGATTTTAGGAATAATAATATTACAGAATTGCCTCGCTGGCGTTACAGAGATTGTAAATGGTGCGACTGACGTGTTGAAGTCTTAACTTCAATTCCCTGCCGCTAAAGTGCCGTAGTGTCGAACTGTTTTGGTAAATGACAATAAACTGCACTTCTATTCTGTGAGGCCTTACATAGCTGGAGAAATGTGAAATATTACATCTTTGCCTACCCTTAGAAAGGAAAAGGCGTGGTAATATGCATGTCATTTTATAGGTGACTTCAGTATTTCGACTTGAAATAGAAAACGTATTTGCCATGCAATACGGCATATCACAGGCTAGGAAAATCGAAAAAGAATAGAAAATAAAAGTATATCGTAGTTTACTTTTAGTATTTGGATTTTTTTTTTGTTGACGCGGAGAAAGTGACTTATTACTACCGCCCAGTGTTCAAGGGGAACGACTGAGCGGTTATGTTGGGTTCACCGTGCCTTACGACCCGACGTTGAGCCGCCCGGAAAGATGGAAAACGTCGGGCGACCGCCGGGCCGAGTCCCTAACCTATGTACATCGCACGGCATACCAACTAAAACTCCGCGGTGGCCATCTTCGGCGCATTAGGGACGGCTGCGGGCTTCCTCCGACTCACGTCTAAGTTGTCGTCCGCAACCGCCCCTGCGCGTACCGCTGTTGCGGTCCTTCTCCTGTTGTTGCGGGGGCTCAGAAGCCCCCGTACACCGAAGGACGCCCTTGGCGTCCGAGGCAGCGTGAGACACGCTGCCATCCATCACGGGGGTCACAGAAGTTGGCTAGACTAGGTGGGCGGTTAGTTCGGTTAGGGCGGTTAGTATTTGGATGAAACATGTTTTAGGTATGAAACCTAAAACAAGTTCAGACTTTAAATCCATATTACATGAATGCTTTCTAGTCCTGTTAGAAGCATTCCATTTGCTACCAAAATACAAAAAGCCGTTAGCTTGAACCCATGATTACTCATTTAGCAGTCACAATATACGAATGTCATAATCATTTTTTTTGCTAAAAAGGGCACTTACAAAAAATTGTTAGTGAAAGTCCGCCTTGTATCTATCGCTCGTTTACGTCACTCTGCGGCCAAACAAAACATAACCGATTAGTCTTATCGCACACCAGGTAAACATTTCTTTTAAAACGAGTAAATTCCTCACAAAAAACCATTACAAGCAAAAACAACCTTAAATCCAACTGACGTAGATTACCATTTCCAAATTTCAATATTGCTGCTTTTTTGCTTTTGGTGTTAAGCTTTTAAACGTTGTTGGATAATTTACCCTATTGTATCGTCGTAAGAGTGATTTACTATTTAACAAGCAAATCAAAGTTCAACAAGGGCTGAAGAGGGTTTCCTTGACAGTGTGTCCGTCAAAATATTTTTTTGTTTGATTAGTTCAGGTAGGCCAGTATTCGTTTAAGCGTGACAGTGGGCAGTCCTTTGTAGTTAACTGGATCTGTGAAACAGTGTTATTAAGAAAACAAACATAATTAGGGAATGTAAGCACACAGGTGGGTGTTTTTGATCTGATTTCACGGAAATCTCTTGTTTAAATCTGTTTATTTTTTCTGTCTTCTTACTCTGTTTATGTTAGTTATTTAATGTCTTCATAGACTTGGTAGATTGACTTTAAATGTATTGTTATGATCCCTACGGCTCTTGATTTTGCATTTTGTTAGATTCCTCCATTAGTTTGGTTACCATTGCATCTCTGTGGAATTTAGAAACTAATACTCTAATACTTTTGCCGCCAAATATTTTATCAGCTAGACCATTTTTTTCGGTAACATTCTTGCAGTTGGTTTTTATATTTTCGCTAAATAGTTTGTGGTTGTAAGTTTTTGGTTTTGGACGATTTGTGACCAAAATCGTGCTTTCAAAACAACGAATTAATGATGGGCACAAAAATAGATTTGTATATCTCTTCTCTGAATATAACAAGTTTGTATGATATACATTTCGCAGAGACATTTTAATTATCTCATATATCCACGCAGTAAGTGCCCCAGCACGCCAACGAATGAAACTTTCATTTAGATCATACATTTTCATGTAATGCTAGAGGTCACGTAGCTGCAACGCAGTTGCGATGCTATTATATATGTTAGAATACTAGTATTGCTTCTGGCTCTTCCCGTGTGAAAAAGTTATTCAAGGCTAAAAATATTTTCCCGGGATAAAAAGGAGGTAGCCTATAGCGCTCAGTAGTAATGTAGCTTCCTATCAGTGAAAGAATTTTCAAAATAGGTTTAGTAGTTCCTGAGATTAGCGTGTTCAATCAAACAAACTCAGAATAAAACCAGCTGCTTTTCTTTTGTTATAAAAATATGTAGATTTTGAAAAAGTGTTTATAGATGAAAAGCCCAATCATGTGGCGTTAAGCATGGATTGTGTTTGAACTGTATATCATGGTCTAATGAACGTCATTCAGCGAGTTTCAGTTTCCACCGCCGTGAGCAGCTTTTGATCTCGGATGCTGGGCGATCAGCTATTAAAATGAACTCTCGTGTTGAAATAGCTGAATTGAAAACATTTTAAATAGCTTTAGTTATGTGTCTCAAGCATGGTAATGAAATGGTTACTGAAAACTAAGCTTGGATAGTTTATCTTTGCTCTCAAAGGTCAGATATTTTTTCATACTTGTGTACAGACCGCTAACTATGTAAAGCCATAGAGCTAAGCGAATCTAATTGAGCTTATTTCTTGGTCTGCAAACTTCGTAAAAGTGGAGTAAAACATCTCGAGGAGGTATTTTTATTCGAAGAGGTAGAGAGAGAGAAATACATCTAGTGCACCCACATTGAACCTAGGTCATTTCATTATTACTAGTGGTCGTCCAGTAGTCGAACTTTAACCGTCGAAATTAATATATTTGTAACTCTTAGTAGACATCAATTTTATTTTTCTCCACTCCTCTGTATGAAATTTAATTATACCAAATCTCACATGGCTTCTTGCGCGCAATGTTCTTAAAAGGTGTACAAAGTTTTTTCTTCACGTATTAATAGATTTCTGGTGTATTAATATTGACTTAAAAAATGAGGAGGTTATCAATTCATCGTGCATTTTTCTAGAATATAAAAACTAAATTTGATGGACGGCTCAAGTAGACTAAACCAATGGGCGGTAACAAAAATCACGTTCCAATATTCGTATTGTTAGTTCGATATAAAAACCCATTGTGTGTACAAGTGTGTAGTCGAAACTTACAATCGACTCCAGATGGAAGTGAGGTCGTGTTGTACATACTAAATATATGAGTGGCTTGAGATAGAAGATGTCGCGGTTTTGAATTAACTTTATGAAAAATGGAAAGATTTTTAATCGTAATTTAGACTACCTCTATGTACTTAGATTGATCTATTAATTAATCTTGACATATCATCGTTGTATTGGTTTGGTTCGCAACGTTTGAAAGTTAGAACGAGATGAAATATATTCACATTGCTATATCAGCATTAAAAGTAACCTTACTGACTATCCCTATCATATTATGTGACGAAACACCCTTGGCAAAATTCGGATGCTTTTCACCTATACCTATCCCTTCGGAGATAAAAGCGTGGTGTATTTATTTTGTTTTTGTACACAGAGGTATGATACAGTCTTATAAAAAGTTAACAACTTTTTTATCACTCTCTCGAATACGTGAATCGTGTCACGTAGTAGCCACGGAAGCATTTTGTTAGCTGATAATATTTCCTTTTTCTGTGAAGTTTGAAAAGATACTTTCTTTAATTCATCATAATCGACATAGCGAAAACAGTGAACAATTATGACGGGTTTATCACCATGTTCTGTTGAAGCTATTGGATACAAAAATCGGCAAGAAGCTGTCACGTTACATATTGTGTGAGAGATAGCTAAGTATCTCCTAAAGCCAAAGTGCATATTCAATGCCGAATAGATTTCTATAGATCGATGTGTAATTTACTACATCATCATCATCATCATCATCATCATCAGCCACATAATATCCATTAGCAAGTGTCCAACCAGTGATGAAAGGAAATTTGGAACTGTAGTGTCGGTGATGGAATTGAGTAAAACAGCCGGACAAGTTCACAGTTACTTTAATAATGATGGACGATCGGGTTGCAATATCTGAGGCGCAGCTCGACGGTAGATATGAATATTTTTATAATTGTTGCGTACACATCATTTCTTCCGCCTTATTTTGAACACCTAGTAATAAACAAACATTCTTAAACGAACAATACATTATAAAAATAATTAAAAATATTTTATCGTCTTATTTCTAGGACGTAGATTGTAGCGTTGATTGTATGGGTTTGATATTTCTGTTGATGAGGCCGGACTCTTCGCTGTCGGCAAATCGGCAGGTGTTACTCCTGTTGTTAACGCAACAACCTGGTCGGACCCATGCGTAGCATTCTCGCTATTAGCCCCGCCGTTATTATCAGAGATTGACTCACACTTTCCCTCTTCGTTATCATTTACCTTGCTTTCGTTATTGACGGTTACTTCATCCGTCTTATCCGCTAATGGCACTTCTGTACTATGAGTCGATCTCTGAAGAGGAGTGTGAAAAATTTTTGGGGATTGATTACCGCCCGGATACCGCAACAATTGATCTACGTGTCTTGTACATAATCCAAAACCATCGACTGATACAATAAACATTCTATTCCCTAAGCTTTTCACAATGTACCCTAGTTTCCAAACAGGTTTTTGAGATATAAAACACCTGACCCAAACTTTTTGATCTTTATAAAATAATCGGCATGTAGGAGGGTTAATTGTATCATTATTGTCTACTGGTTTCGGTGGAAGTACAAGATCAAGTCGCCCTCTAAGCTCCCTGTTAAACATTAACTTAGCGGGCGACTCACCCGTGCTACAGTGAGCGGTGTTACGGTACTCAAATAAAAATGTTAACAATTTATCGCATATTTCTTTACCGTTTAAACTGTGATTATCCTTCAAAATACATTTTATCATTTTTTTACATTTTTAACGGAATTTTCCGCCTGACCATTACTACAGGGGTGATATATTGGAGATGTCAAATGCGTAATTCCATAATTTTTACAAAATATATTAAATTCATCATTGTTTATTTTCGGATCATTGTCAGAGACAACGACTTTAGGTAAGCCGAAAGTACAAAACAAATTTTTGAGTTTATTAATTAACAATTTTGTACATAAGCCGCCTTGCATGTGTAAACATTCTAACCACTTACTATGTGCATCTACTACAATAAGAAAAGTCATTTGTGCTATTTGCATATAATCTATATGTATTCGCTCCCAAGGCGCGTCAGGGCGCGGCCAGGGCGCGGGGGGCGCGCGCGGCGGAGCTGGCCTGGCGGCAGCGCACACGCTGCACGCGCCTACCGCGCGCTCAATATCGCCATCAATGCCCGGCCACCACAGTTTACCACGCGCAATACTTTTCGTCTTTACAATGCCAAAATGACCCCTATGCAGTTCGTTTATCATCTGCTCGCGCAGTACAGACGGTATTATGATTCTATGACCCCGCATTACGCATCCTTTTTCTACTTCTAAATCTGTTTTGCAATTAAAATAAGGCTGTATATTTTTACAGTTAATTTTACGTGGCCAACCATTATGGATGTATTTAATAACATTTTGGAGGATCCTATCCTTATCAACCGCTTGTTTTAATGTCCTAAAAGATACAGGTAACTGGCAATCATCTAAAAAATTCAAATATCGAATCTGATCATCGACATCAGTTTCCGGCGAAGTTTCGCTTATGGGAGCTCGAGAGAAATAGTCAGCAACCACATTATTTTGACTCGAAATGTAGCAAATTTCATAATTATACGCTGAAAGAAAAATAGCGTAACGTTGTAAACGTGACGCCGCCATTACTGAAATACCGTTTTTCTTGCCAAAAATTGCAATTAGTGGCCTATGGTCCGTTTTAAGAATAAAAGGTTTCTCCCTGCCATATAAAAACTGGTGGAAGTATTTTACTCCAAACACAATCGCCGTTGCCTCTTTTTGGACTTGACTGTAATTTCTTTCACTTGGTGTGAGTGACCTGGAAGCGAATGCAATAGGTCGCTCCTGGCCTTCGTCCCCCTGTTGGAGCACGGCCCCGAGGCCGGCCGGGCCCGCGTCCACGCTCAGCACAAGTCGAGCGGCGGGCTCGAAATGCGTCAGCACGCGATCTGACGATAGTTCATCTTTGACTGTAGTAAAAGCAAGCTCCTGACGTTTTCCCCAAATCCAAGTTGCGTCTTTTCGAAGTAACTCATGCAGTGGACCTAATATTGATGATGCACGCGGAATGAAAGTTCTATAATACGTAATAATTCCTAAAAAACGTTTTAACTCTGTGAAATTTGTAGGACGAGGCGCATCTATAATTGCCTGTACTTTTTTTGGACATGACCTCAGTCCATTTTTATCTATTACGAATCCAAGATATGTCACACTGTCTTTAAGGAAATCGCATTTTTCCTTTTGTAATTTTAGGCCCGCGTCATATAACCTATGCAATACTTCCCGTAGTCTTGCCATGTGAATCGACTTTGTAGGACCCGTCAAACAAACATCATCTAGCCAACAACTCACTCCGTCTATGCCCGAAAGCAAAGTCTCCATAGTCCGCTGAAAAATAGCAGGCGCGTTAGCTAAACCGTACACAAGACGTGTGTATTTAAAAAGACCGCGCGGTGTATTAATGGTGGTAAGCAGCTGGGAGTCGTCATCTAATAACAGCTGATTATACGCGTTACTCAAATCTAATTTCGTATACTTCTCACCCCCACCTAACTTAGAAAATACTTCCTCTACCCGGGGCATTGGATATTTATCGATACACAAATCTTTATTTAATGTCAACGAGTAATCGCCAGCGATTTTTATTTTGCCGTCATTTTTTAAAACGGGCACTATCGGAGTCGCATAATCGGAATGAGTCACCGGAACAAGTATGCCTAAGGATGTCAAACGGTCAATCTCAGCATCCACTTTAGATTTTAGCGCAAATGGTACAGACCTAGATTTAAAAAAACTCGGAATAGCAGTTTTTTTAAGCGTTAGAGATATTTTAAATTTATTAAATTTGCCTAACCCATCGCTCCACAAATCCTTGTATTTTTTTAATAAACTGCCGATTTCATCCCCATAATAATCTATAATATTATTATTGTAATAAATAGTATTTTTATTATCAATGGGTAGAATATCTAATTGGAATTTGTACATAAAATCACGACCAAGAAGAGGAGCTCCGCCGTTTTTAATGACGAAAAACTTTATTTTCTGGGTCATTTTATTGTAAGATACCTCGGAAATAAAATACCCAATAGGAGTGATTTTATGGCCATTGTAAAAACACATTTTCATATTACAAGGTGATAAACTGAGATGACAAAAATGTTGTTTATAAAATAATTCAGACATAGCAGAAATACCAGCCCCCGAATCAACCTCCATTATGACATCTTTACAATCGACCCTTATCTTAATAACTATAGGTTTACAGTTATCGTACCTTATATTATAACATTTACATTCCTCGCAATCTTCTTCACTTTTGTCACTGCGATCATCGTCCATGTTAATTTTATGCACACGGGCTTTACACACCTTCTTCAAGTGTCCTTTCACACCACATTTTTGGCATCGATAGCCCTTATATCTACACATTTCAGCACTATGATTTTGCAAACCACACACTTCACACCGAAATCCGAGGGTAGCTGCGTCGCCACGACCCGTCGCTTGACGCGATATCGCCGTGGGCGCCTTGCCACGTCCGCTCCCGGCACCTCCTCGCCCGGCACCAGCACTCCGATACTTGCCACCTGACGTCCCAATCTTATATATGGGTTCCTGTTTCACGGATATCTCGCTGACTTTCAGTTCTTGTACTGATAATTTTGCCAACCTTGCACTGGCCGCTTTCTCGGCGACCTCTAATGCTTCCGTGAAGGTCAACGTATTCGCATCTTGATCAAAAAGCTTTTTTCGCTCTGGTCCACTCTGCAGCCCAAGCACGAAACGGTCCCTAAGAACTGTTTCCAGGGCGGAACCAAATTCGCAAAAACTTGCCAGGCCCCGTAAACGAGCGGCCCAGTCGCCCAACGATTCACCTGATTCCCGTGTCGCTCCATAAAACTGTGCACGATCCGCAAACGTACACCGCTTTGGCTTAAAATGAATGTCCAATGCCTTGACTAATTCGCCGTACGATAATTCCTCCAATTCTCGAGGATACACAAGATTTCGTGCTAAACGGCATGAGTCATCCGTTAAGTGAGTTATTAAAATCGCACATTTGTTCTCCTCCTTCACCGAATTGGCTTTAAAAAATTGATCTATACGTATACGAAATAATGTCCAGTCCGCAGATTTATAATCGAAATCCGAAATACTGCCTAAATACGACATTGCACTGTATTACGTATTAATACCGCGGGTAATTAAATCTTCGTCGCCAAATTGTAGTGTCGGTGATGGAATTGAGTAAAACAGCCGGACAAGTTCACAGTTACTTTAATAATGATGGACGATCGGGTTGCAATATCTGAGGCGCAGCTCGACGGTAGATATGAATATTTTTATAATTGTTGCGTACACATCAGGAACTCTACGAAAAAAACTGTCTGAACTCCTCCCGCCAATATCTCGTGACGTTCACCAGAATGATTGAAGCGAAACATCCAAGGTCAATCCGCACATGTGCACCGCAGACTGCAAATAAATTATAAAACTGTTGATCCACTTATAGTACACAAACTATGATTACTAGACATTATGAGGTGGGACAGAGGTCTTGCGCAGTGCAATACCATTGCTACTGTTTAAAAGTTCTACAAACGAGCGTTTCTCGTCGCTTTCTTCAGGTTTTTCTCCTTCAACTAGACGATAGTTCTCTCGTATTTGAGATTTCGCCTGGGAAGGTGCTAATGCAATATATAATTCTGTCACTACGCTGGATTATGCACGCTTAGTTCAGGTTGCATATTGTCAGTTATTGCTAGACATTTTTAGACTAAGAGCCCGTTTTATAGATTCCAAGCATTGATGTATTAAAAAACCCATACATCAATGATTCCAAGTGAATTTTATTTGACAATGTAGATAGTACTCATTTTATTACTATTTATTCGACTCTCTATTTATTGACTGCCTCGGTGGCGTAGTTGTATTGCGTATGAGTTACGAGTAAGATTTGCTCGCTGAGGTCCTGGGTTCGAATCCCGGGTCGGGCCAAAAAACGTGTGACTGAGTTTTTCCATCTTAAAAAAATTACTCAGTCGCAGCTCGGAGTCAGGAAGTTGGCGGTGTGATACCCCCGTGCCTCGGGGCGCACGTAAAGCCGTTGGTCCTGCGCCTGATCTCTCTCCGGTCATGTCGGATTGCCGTCTCACCGGACTATGAGAGTGAAGGAATAGCGAGTGCACCTGTGTATTGCGCACACACTTGTGCACTATACTATCTTCTGCGTACCTGGCTGATCTCCGTTGAGATTGGCCGCCGTAGCCGATACTGGCTAGGAGGATTTCACTATTTATTCGGGAGCATAGATTAGATTGTCACTTTTGTATTGGGTCGGCAAGGGTTGAAATTGGCCCTAAATATTATCTATAATTGTCTTTGGGCAACGAGCGCACGATACTTTGTTATTCAAAAATCTAATACTGCCTCGGTGGCGTAGCTGTATTACGGTACGACTGCAGTGCTGAGGTCTCGGATTCGATTCCCGTGTCGGGCAAAATGATATTGGGTTTTTCTATTCAGTATCAACCTGGAGTCTGAAAATGTGACTGGTAAATGGCGACAGTCCCGCTACCTATTCATAGGGCCTAACATAGCTGACGAAATGTGGGTGTGATACAACTCTGCCTACCCCTGCCAAGGGAAAAGGCGTAATGCTATGTATTCTGCATCAGAATTTCTGCTACTGTATAATAATACTCGCATTACTAATTCACGAACGTATCTAGTCACTAAATTGATTATAAACATTATCCAAATACAAAATCACACAAACGCCAAACACGGCACTTCAAAGTTCATTAAATTGATGCATGACCACGAATTGCGGTCTGCATCGATGCACTTTGAGCATGTTAATCAAAGCCTGTAGTTGTGACACATTAGCATTTTAGAGCGTTTGCAGGTCCGGTTTGGTTTGTTTGGGTACGGACCGAGGCTAGACAGTTAATGACAAAAGTTTAAAGTTATTTCTCAGTTAAATCTTCTTCTTTTAATATATGGCTTCCACCGATTATCAATCGGTGATTGCCAATGTCAAGCAATAATAGCAGATACAAAACAATAAATACAAATTCTTAGAAAGAAAAAGTGGTCACCATGTCGAAAAATATAAGACAAATCTGTCAGCTAATTCACTTAGGTACGGTTTTTTACTTTAAGCATTGACATTTATTTCGTTGGCAAAATGACTAACAACTCTTATGACCTTTAATTTTTCTTTTTTCCTAAAAAAAACTGGCATACAGTAAATAAATCATGTTTACTTAATTATATAAACCATTAAAACAATTCACAGTCGTTAATCTAGAAATCATTAGTAGATAACCTAAATATGTTTCTCAATGGCATCCTAAGCTTGGGTACCGCCTGACGCAGGTGCTCACCGGACATGGCTGCTTCGGTGAGTTCCTGTTTCGGGTGGTAGGTATAGAGGAGTCGGCCGTGTGTCACTATTGTGACAACTGCCCAATGGACACGGCCCAACACACGTTGGAGTTTTGTCCAGCCTGGGATGAAGAACGCAGCGTTCTCAGAGCAGTCGTC
The DNA here is from genome assembly GCA_949316025.1 of Lapara coniferarum. Taxonomy (NCBI): domain Eukaryota; kingdom Metazoa; phylum Arthropoda; class Insecta; order Lepidoptera; family Sphingidae; genus Lapara; species Lapara coniferarum. The sequence continues at coordinate 23,339,233 of OX438932.1, forward strand.
GGAGAAGACCTCTCGCTGCCGGCCGTGGTCGCCTCCATGGTCGGCGGCCGGGAGGCCTGGCAGGCGGTGGCCCACTTCTGCGAGGCGGTCCTCTCGCGGAAGGAGAGTGCCGAGAGGAATCGCCAGCGCAGTGGTGATCCCTCCCGCTGCCAGACGAGACGCAGGAGGCGTCGGGTGGACGACTGACCGACGTCTCCCGCCCTGTGGATTGGGGGCGTTTGGAGAATTCCACCACGGTATCCCCTGCCTGTCGTAAAAGGCGACTAATAGGGGCCTCCGGGGGTCACGGGTGGGCGGGACGTGCCGCCCACCCATTAGTCTAGCCAACTTCTGTGACCCCCGTGATGGACATGTCCGAGGCAGCGTGTCTCACGCTGCCTCGGACACCAAAAGGCGGACACGGTACGGTGTTTCGGGGGCTTCTGCGCCCCCGCAACAACAAGAAAAGGACCGCAACAGCGGTACGCGCAGGGGCGGTTGCGGACGACAACTTAGACGTGAGTCGGAGGAAGCCCGCAGCCGTCCCTAATGAGCCGAAGATGGCCATATATAAAAAAAAAAAAAATAATCCTAAGCTTGGGTTTGATTTGATTAAAATAAATAGTGGCCTAGGATTTTCAGTCTACACAATAGAATAAGAAAATAAACGTCTAGCGCGACCTCTAGACGAGTTGAAATTAACGTCATTTTGAGTTAATTCTATTTCGTTTTAAGCGCCTTGGAGTAGATAAATACGAAACTTAATGAAAAATAAACTTCAAAATAAATTGTTTCAACTTGAAGATTGTAACTTAATTCGCGTGTTTTGATATATTCTGGAGAGGTTTCTCAAAAAATAACCTAGTTTCGTGTATTCTTATCGCCAAAAAAGTGTGCAACCACTGCAGTATTCGCTTTTATAATTATAGATATTGTAGCTAGTATAAGTGTAGGCATTATGGCATTTCTGGGCGTTAAAATAATATCTTAGTTCCATTTTTTGTTTCTATCTCAAAAACTATTACTTTAGGCATCTCTACATCTCTTTTTCACACTCCAATTAACTTCAAAATAGTTTCGAATTTCGTCTTCTTTAGCTTTTAGAAGTCTACTGCTGAACATAAGCCTCCCCCAAATTCTCGAATTTAATTAAGATTATTTTTAAAAGAACAGGATCGTGCCCTTCCCCTTTCACAATTTGTTTTTAATTAAAATTTAACTCGCGCCGTTGTGTCTTGTGTAAACGGTTGTCGAGCTTTTGCGAGCTTTGGCTAGCTTTCAGCTTGACAGATGAGCTATTAGAGGATTTTTTTGTTTGGTTTTCTTTTGTTTCTATGCAGCAAAGGTCAGATATGAAAATGATTAATTTTTGTGAGTACCAATACTGACTGAAGTGTATTTTTCAAAGTTGACGTATTAACAGTCGGTCAGGAAATCTCCTGGGAAAGACCTAAAGTTCAGCAATGTATTATAAGCGATAATGACGATTATTGAACGCAAAACTGCTTAGAACATTACAAATATGCTGGACCTTACGACAATCATACTAAACCTTTTAGAAAAACAAATTCCATCACAAAATCAAATGAGTCAATACGATCGCGGTGCAAATAAAAACCCGCAGGGGCGCAGTGGTCCGCGTCACTACCCACTATGAACCACTGGCAATGCGGCCGTCTTCGAATCAACAGGTCGCGGACGACTGGTCGTGCAAATTGATTTAGTTTGTTTTAAAAAACAATGTCATACGCGTGTGTGAGTTGAATGTATGCTTATTTATGCTTGTCTCAGTGTCGTGTTGCGGTACGAATGTCGCTGAGGACTCTGGCTCGATCCCCAGGTTTGGAAAAATATTGGGTTTGTTCAATATCAATGGAGTCTTGAATTAGTACCGGATATGAGAAGACGACATGTTAAAACAGAATACGCGTTGAAAAGTGGGTGCATTAGTTGCGCCCCTGCCTACCCTTCGGGAAGAAAAGGCGTGAATTTAATGTATGCTGTAATAGCAGTAATGAAACGACATAAATATATTTCTAAGATATGGGCATCTGCATAATATGCAGATACGGTTGTTTGATTTAAAATTGCAAGGTGCACAGCACCCATATAAATTCAGATTTGATGGAGCACGTGGTTAGATATTTTTCGGAAAATACAGTTCCAAGTTTTCATAGATTTTTTTATGGCATCGAATGATAACTATATACATATATTATATAAACTTTTTGAATCACAACTCAAATACGGTATTTGAAACATATTATGTCCCTTGATTAATTTTGCATAGTCTTTTAAAATGGAGGTATATATCCTCGTACCTATATTTTCTAAATAAGATTTCTCATACATTGAATTAGGATTGCTTTAAAGAATTTTTCCACGGAAATCGAAGTTATGACCTTCTATTTCATGGCTTACGTCACAATGCAGTTAACTGTAACATCCTAATCACCATTATGCATTAAGCGAATATTTTAAACCGATTGTCTTGTTGTCGAGTTAGCCGGTACAGATAACACTCTATTGTTGGCCGGAGTTATCTGGAATAAAATAAATTCCATTATAAGAGATAAAGTTATGAACATTGGACAAGTCGAATGGACGAAACACAATGGGGATTATGGAAACGTCTTAAAAGGTTTTTGTATATAATATTGATGGTACCGTAAATATTATGAAACTCTTGATAATATTATTATTATATTACATGTCCATAATATAATGTATCATTTATTTCAAGGTTGGTAAGAAATAAAAAACGACATGGTTCTTTAGAAATAAAAAACGACTACTGAATTTAATCCAATTGTTAATAAGCCGAGTGGAAAAATGTACAAACACATTAAAAGCCTGGCAAGCGAATGGCTAACACAGTTACATAAAAAAATCCAATACACTTAAAATTCGTTTATTTCCAACTCAGACATGGCTATGAGCCTATTAGGTCACACGAGACAAAAAAATGAAGTGTCACAAAAAATAAATATACATTTTAATAAAATAAACCCGTGGTACAGTCTGCCTGTGATTTAGGATAAAAGGCGTGACCGTTGGAGCGTGTATTTTACAGTTCGTCGGGCGCGAGCTAATTTTAACGGCGCTCTGTGGGGTTGTTTACACTGGCGGCCGATCTGAACTATACAAGGCCTTAATTTCAAAGTAATTGCCTATAGTTCGGAAACGTCCAGTCGCGGCCGTTTTAGAGTATTTTTTTTTTTTTTTTTTTTTTTTTTTAATGGCAACTGGTTCCTCTAAATTGAGGAATATTACTGCCAGTGTCAAGTCAACTGTCAGCTGTCAAGTGATTGTGACGCATTCATGTGTACCAATTTTACTCTTTCAGTAAAGAAAACATTTTTTTTTAGTTCAGAAAATTTAAGACAGATAACCAATGATCAAAATAATTTATAGACATTACGGTAGATAACAAATAAAGGTGTTACTAATACGAAGGACATTATATAATGCATGCAAACACATAAGGTTAATTTCAGTTATAATTTTATAGTATATATTGTTAAGAATGAAACAAGTGCTTTCAAAGATGGTTTGTTACCTAGGCTAAGGAGAGATGAAACATTAACAGGGAGAGGGGCCCCCCGATCTACCAAAATGTCAAAGAGAGAAGGAGATGAGAAACGAGGGCACTTAAATAGTATATGGGTCACGGATCCTTCGTCAAGGCCACACTCACATAAAGAAGAGTCTCTAACATGTAATTTACATAAGTGAACGGGTGAAGAGCAATGACCAATCCTCAACCGAGAAATTGTGGCCGAAATATGTTTACTGAGGCGCAATTTGGAGAACCATGGTCTAAAAGTAATGTGCGATTGTATATTGTATAACCATCCCCCTTTTTGGGAACTAGAGTTCCTCCAAGATGTATTCCAAGCCATTTCCAGATCATGTTTGGCCAGGGCAATCAGATCACAAGCATAAACTGAAAAGTAGTCTTCTTTACCGTGATCAATAGCGTGTTTAGCTAATTGATCAACCTGCTCATTACCAATTATACCTATATGGCTTGGGATCCAAGCCACTGTAACTTGAAGATGTTGCTCATTACACAATTTAATTAAATCTATTATTTCCAAAGAAATAGGGTGAACACAGTTTTTGGCAAATGGATTACTGATGAGAGCCTGGACACAACTTTTTGAGTCTGAAAAGATAACAGAACAAGCAATATTGTTCTGTTTAATGTATTTGATACATTCCCGAATAGCTAAACATTCACCTGAAAAAACTGAAGAATAATGTGGTAGTTTATATGAGAAAGATAAATTAGAATTCATATGTAAAAAAGCAACACCAACAGAACCTTGTTTGCTTAATTTAGATGCATCCGTAAAGAAAATATCAGCCAAAGGCCAGCGTCTTTTTATAATTTCATTCAATTTAGTTTCAGCATCAGAGGATTGTTTAGTAATTTTAAGTGATAACTCAACTAAAGGTAGTGTAATTTTTGAGCTATACTGAACTGCAAAAGCTGGATGAATTTGGTATTTTTTAATAGGACAGTGTATACTCTCTAGCCTCCTGAGACTTACAATTAAACAAGGTAAAATTTTGTGAGACCAGTATGGTTTAGAAGCAATATATGAATTTAATATTCTAAGTTTGGAAAAAAGAGGATGATAGGAATAATGACAAATTTTATAAATATATCTGTCAGAGAGATATTGTCGCCTAAGATTAAGAGGGGGATCAGAACACTCAACCTGTAAGGCATTAGTTGGTGAGCTTTTCATAGCGCCAACAACTATCCTTAGAGCTTTATTTTGAGTCAACTCTAACTTCCTTAATGCTGTTTTATTGCAAGGAGACAGTAAATGGGAGGCAAAATCCAAGTGACTCCTTACAATTGCATTGTATATTAATCTAAGAGAGTATGGATGAGCTCCCCACCAGACACCTCTTAAACATCTCATAATATTTATACTGCTCTCACACTTTTTAACAATATGGTCTATGTGGGCTACACCATTCATTCTACTGTCAAATATTTTACCTAAAAATTTTACCTCTTTCCTTACAGGAATTGGAGTCCCATTGCACTGAATATTTATATAGGGGATCTGGCGTTTTCGAGAGAAGACAACCACTACACTCTTAGAGGCTGATAGGTCCAAATAGTTGTCACTAAGCCAAGAGGATAGAACAGTCATACCACTTTCAATATTATCCCTTGCTAAGCTGATAGAATAACTAGCAGAGTAAATAAGTAGGTCATCAGCATACTGTAAGACATTACACACATCCGGTATGTTATGATCCATATCGGCAGTGTAAACATCATACAGCAGAGGGCTGAGTACAGAACCTTGGGGTAAACCCTTCCATACTGTTCTAGTGGCAAGCTGAACTCCCGGATACCTCAGTGATATAGTCCTACCTGATAAAAGGTTAAAAATAAAATCTGTTATCTTGTTAGGAAACCTTAGCTGAACTAATTTGTTCCTAAGGACCCAAAGATTAACATTATCATATGCCGCTGAGACATCCAGGAAGCCAGCCACCACTGACTTGTTTTGACTGAATGACAGATGAATATCAGTGGTGAAAATAGCATGATTATCAGAAATACTACGGCCTCTCCTGAAACCATATTGAGTATTAGCTAGTAGAGAATGGTGCTCCAGGAACCATTCCAATCTATTTTTTATTAGGTGTTCCACTATTTTTGGAATGGTAGATGAAAGAGCAATAGGGCGATAAGATTCAGAAAAACTAGGGTCCTTCCCTGGTTTTGGAATAGGAATAATTAATTGGTGTTTCCAGTTCTCAGGAATAACACCACTATCAATAATCAGATTTATTAATTTTAAGAAATAATTTAGAAAACTATCCTTGGACTTTGAGAGAAAGGAATAGGGTATACCATCAGGTCCAGGGGAGGAGTCCTTGATATGACTCAGTACTGATTTTAACTCGAGAAACGTAAAAGGCGAATCTAAAGTAGAAGAATTAGCCTGGTATGAATATAAATAGGGGATTTGGGACAAATTAGGAACTGAAGGGGGAGCTAACCGGTCTAAAAAATCATCTACCCAGTTTGTTGAGTAGTAAGACGGAGTATGAACTTTACGAGACAATCTGTAATGCTTAATTCTTTTCCAAACCAGAGACGAGGGGGTGTCAGGCGATAGAGATGAGCAAAATGAACGCCAGCCTTGTCGTTTTTTGTTGTTTAAAGTTCTCTTTGTAGCGGCACACACATTACGATAGTTTAGAAAAGAATCAAGGTTGATGTCAGTCGTACAGATTGACTCTGCCTCGTATCGCCTTTTAATAGCTTTAGTACAATCTGAGTCCCACCAGGGGGGGGAAGGAATTCTGCCTAAGACAATATTCTTTTTATTGAATATAGTCTCTGCAGACGTAAGTATGGAGTCTTTTATTCCCTCACAACACTCTTTAATGTTAATTAGGTTAGGTACAGGAAGTAGATCAATTTTCTCTTCAAGTAGAGCAGCATAAAGACCCCATTTAGTGGGATCAATAATAAAAGGTAAAAGTGGAGGAAGGATAGGAACATTAATATTTTGAGAAGGAAATGAAATTAGGATAGGAAAATGGTCTGAACCATGAGAGAAAGGAAGACAAGACCACGATAATAAGCTGGCTAAACAGGGAGAACAAAAAGAGATGTCAACAAAACTAGGTTGAATGTTGGGAGGAGTGCGGCGAGTAGGGGATCCATCATTTAGTACACATAAATCAAATTCGTCCAAAATATCTAAAAGTTTTATACCAAAAGAGTCATTATTGGGAGCTCCCCAGATCTGGTTGTGGCAATTAAAATCTCCCATTAAAATAATAGGAGGGGGAATAGAGGACAAAAAGCTACGTAATATGGGGACAACCGAATTATCCCGTCGTGAAATATAGACTGAGATAAAAGAAATGTTATTAAAGCGTAGAGATACAAATTGAATAAGGTTGCTATTATTTACAACAGAATGTTGATTAAAACTAAGGTTATTTTTAATAAAAAGGGCTGCACCGCCCCACCCATCACTTCTATCATCCCGGAGAAGTGTATACCCAGGAATCCTATAAGTAGAATGTGGTTTTAACCACGTTTCGGAAATAGCGCAAATAAAAGGTTTGTGTTTATTTAAAAGAAAATAGAGGTCGGTTTTATTTTTATTTAAACTTCTACAATTCCACTGAAGAATTTGATCCATTTTTTAAAAGATTAAAGATTGATAGAGTTATGGTCTGAATAATATTACACGCTACGTGGTTCGGTATATTAGAGTCAGTAATTACTTTAATTAAAGAGGATATTAAATTTTGAATTGAATCAGACGATAAAACTTCCTTCGATACATGTTCATTTGATGGGTTAGGATTATCTTGATTATTAACAAGAGCACAGCCATTACTAGGTGTGGGGATTTCATAAGATTTTAACAATTCTCGGTGTGCCATTTGATCGTATGATTTAGGAAAAGAAGGTCTTGAAGAGGGTTTAAGAAAAACAGTTTTACGATAGGACTTAGTAGGAAAAGATTGACTGTCAGATATGGAATAGGAAGTAACTTTAGGAGGGGGTGGATTTGGTGAGGATGACAATACATTCGCGTAAGACTTATGAATCACAGGAAACTTGGACATTGCTTCTTGATAAGAAACGTTGTGAGAAGACATAAATTTTTTAATATTTGCTTGTCTACTATGCTCCAAGCAAATTTTATTGGTGGAAAAATGATGTCCTACACAAAAAACGCAAACAGCATCAGACTCTTCCACCGTGCAAGATTCCCCAGCATGATTTTCTGTGCATTTGTAACACCTGGGTTTAGACCTGCACTGTGCACGAGTATGCCCAAACCTACAGCAATTGTAGCATTGAATTGTTGGGTAGACATATTGTTCGACATGTAACAGTGTGTAGCAGCAATAAATTTCTTTGGGCAGCACTTGACCGTCAAACGTAAACACAACAGTCTGGGTTGGTAGCCAACTAGGACCCTCAGGAGAAGAAATTTTTCTACTAAGCCTACGAGTTTTGATTATCTTACCTGATTCTGGTGGAAGTTGAACTAATTCAACTATTTCGTCATGTGTCCACTCAACCGGTATTCCTCTTACTAATCCAATGCGGGATATGTTATGAGAGGGGATATAAACTTTATATTTATTTTGGGGAAAGATAGGATTATCTATAAAATTGTTGGCATCCTTTGCAGATTTAAAAGATATAGAAAGTCTATTGCGACCAATTTTTTTAATTCCATCCTGCAAAATACAAGACAGTTTATTTTTATAAAGGAAAGCTCCAAATTTGATCGGGTGTAAGGTGGACCCATTAGTTGGAGAGGCCTCAGCTAGCTCCACATATACGATAAATGGCCCACAGTCACCACTGGCGTATAGTGACCTTGTGAGCGGATGACCCTGGCCAACCGTCTGAGATGGGGAAGTTTCCATATTGGAAGAACCTAAAGATGAAGCATTAGAAGATTTATCTGGATTTATAATTACTGTATCTATATTCAAATTGGAATTTGATAAAGCCTTTTGTAACTGAGATGATGAATTATTAGATACAATTTTTTTCTTTGAAATTGGACTGTTTTTTTTAATTATTTTTATAGTGTTTAATTTTTTTGAACTAGTATAAGGTATACTAGGGGCTGCTGAAGTAATATATGAGGCTACATATGATGCTGTGGAGGGAGAAGGGGACGGGGAAGGTGTGAAAACATTCTGGTTACTTATGTTCCCAATAGTCACATTATGTGCAGCCAGTACAAAATTTCTATCACTATCCGGTGGAGGGTCGGGTTCTGGTCTACGATCAGTTATATCAAACTCCATCCTTTAAGCACAATTAGCACAAAACAATTAACAGAAGGTGACAAACACACGACAATACACTCGACGAGACACAAACAAAACTTACCACCATACAAAACAAAAAACGATGAATATATAGTTTTGTCTTTTAATATATTAAACTTATATACACATATACAACACTCAATAAACTAATCCAGTAGAAGTAACACTTAATAGCACTTAAATTTTTAAATTTATTTAATTATCTCACAACATAACCTCAAAGACATGAATGTCGCACGGTAGTTAGACAGAGACTCAGAGTATTTTTTAAGCATTTGAAAATTTGAATTTAGAACGTGAACTTATTTTTAAATTTCACGGTTGACTACATTTTTTCAAATTCAATTTGAATTTGACTACATTTTTGTGCAAATATATTTTTTTTTGGATTATAATAATAATGCTAAATATTCTGACTGGCGACTGCCTCGGTGGCGTAGTTGTATTACGGTAGGACTGCAAAGCTGAGGGCTCGGGTTCTATTCCCGGGTCGGGCAAAGTGGTATTGGCTTTTCTATTCAATATCAGCCCGGAGCTGGAGTCTGGAATTTGGGCCCGATATGGCGTTAGGCTCGCCCTCTGGGACGGAATACGCACGGCGAAAAGTGGGTGCACTAGTTGCGCCTCTGCCTACCCATTCGGTGATAAAAGGCGTGAGTGTATGTGTGTGGTGCTAAATATTACTAATGAGTAATGATGTTGTGATGAAGTACTTAAAATTTTAATTAAATACTAATTTACAAGTGATTAACTTGAATGTATTTATTAAAATAATAATTAACAAATTGTACCTTTTTGTGCGCCTCAAGTGCTTAAGGATAATTATGAATTCATGTTTAAGGAACTCTGTATGGGAAAACGACCAGACCTTCGGATGTTGTTAAATAGAGGACTGTATCTACCACTCACCTGCAACTGCAGCACCGCTCGTTTCCCTGGGTACCCAGCGTTGGTGAATGGCCATAGGTTGCTGATTGCCGTCAAGTATTGCACCACATGTATCACTAGTTTGTTCTTGGAATAATGTTAATGTTTGGAATATAAGACACAGCGCGCACAGAACTACGTTGCGTTCGAAGCGGTTGCTTTTACGGAAGAGAGAGAACGTCTGTATTGCACGTTCGGGGTGGCAGCACTTGTCGCTGCTTAGGATGCGTTCGGATTTTGTGGCAGATACAGATCCGTTCATAATAGAAAATAAATAATTGTATGCCGTAGTATTGTGCCAGCATTACCTAATTGTAAATTAATAAAAGTACGGAACAAACTCAATTTAGTTATTATTACTGTTTACGTATCCAATCGTCCATTTACTGAAGCGAGAGTAATTTTGACTGATCCTAAATAAATAGTAAGTTACGAGGGCCCATATAACGTTCAAATTTGCTTGGCAATAAATTTATATGATTGTACTTACTGGACATTATGACATCAAGCATTTGTGTCAAACGCAAGAGCACGAAATTTACTCATTTATAATTTACTAGCGGCCCGCCCTTCGCACAGGTAGCAAAGCATAATATTATATGCCGAAATTTATTTTTCTCTCATACAAAACATTTATGTAATATACTCATAAATCTTCCTCTTGAATCAATCCGTCAACTGGTGAAAGACATATAAAAATACGTTCGGTAGTTTTTGAGTTTATAAAAAGATAAAAATAGTCTGTCCTTCCCTGGTTCTCAAACTATCTTCATACGTATTCGCTCGTAGTTCCACCTGCAAGAAAATATTTGCCGGGATAAAAGTCTCGGGTTATGTTTTGCCGAGATAACGCACCTTTAGGACGAAAACGACACAATAAAAAAAATAGAAAATTGAATTGTCATTTTTAAATGACTAAAAACAACTCCTTTATTTATAAAAATGTAATGAAAAAGGGACCGATATAAAAGTTTGGTCCTTTTCCAGCTTAAATATGGCTGTTTTTGAACTATTATTGTGTTGAGAACTTCGTTTTAAGTAATTTTATGACGATAACTCAATTTTCTATCTTTTTGAATTGTGACGTTTTCATCCTAAAGGTGCGATAAGAAGTAGCAAAGGTCCTTCCCAGGGTCTTAAACTATTTCTCTTTCAAATTTCATCGCAATCAGTTCAGTGGTTTGACCGTGACGGCTACACTCGCGAGAAAAAAAAATCTAAGATAAATTTGCCTGTTTATGTTCTTCCGGGATAAAGTAGCCTATGTCCTCCTCTGGATCTCAAACTATCTCCATACCTACTTATTTTCTTGTGAAGGTTCCACACGCAGAAAAAGATTTACCGGAATGAAAGTCCCGGTTTATTTTTTCCCGTAATAAGATATAGCGTAGGTCCGTCTCAGGGTCTTAAACTATCTCCCTATCAAATTTCATCGAAATTGGTTTAGTAGTCTGGCCGTGAAAGCTCCACGTGCGAGAAAAAAACCGGGATAAAAGTCTTGGTTTGAATTTTTCCGGGATATAAAGTACCCTATAGCACTCACGAGTAATGTATCTTCCTATTAGTGAAAGAATTTTCAAAATCGGTCCAGAACATTTGGAGGTTATCCATTAAAAACAAACAAACAATCAAATTTTTCCTCTTTATAGTATTAGCATAGACTATATATTTTCGAGAAGCGTGGCCTACGACGCGCTATTTATAGGCACCCGCCGGCCGTCCCTGCATTTTAAATCTGTAATATCTTCGAAAATATTTATTTAATTTACATATATTGATCTATATTAATTGCACAATGTATTTAAGGTATTTAATTGGATAAGGATTAATGTTGTATTGCATAAAATCGCTTCGTAAATAAGCTATTATTTCTCGTAAAAAGTAAAGGATAAAAAATGGTTATTGTGGGTTATCCCTAAGAGATTAACACATACCATCGCGGACTTTTTTGTAGACCTTTTTAAGGTGTACAATACTGTAGTACATTATTTTGATCTATCTTCTAGGGTTTAACCAGCGTTTGCAATGTAGGCGCAAAGAAATGCGTTCATTTATGACATCAAATTAGAAACCTCTAAAATGATCAGTGTTCCTATACTACATTATGCATGTATTATACATAAAAACCTTCCTGTTGAATCACTCTAGCTATTAAAAAAAACCGCATCAAAGCCATTGCGTAGTTTTAAAGATCTAAGCATACATAGTTTACATAGGGACATAGGGACAGACAGCGGGAAGCGACTTTGTTTTATACTATGTAGTGATGATAAAATATTATAATAACTAGTATTTCTATATTTATTCTATGGGACCAATTTGTGGGGACAATTCATAGGAAATCGGTTCAGTAGTTTGGTTTTTTAAACAAAATAACTGGAATAAGTATGTCGTATGTAACTAGTTACTGACTCCAAAAATAATAATCAGCATTTGGATAATGTTAAAGTATTTTTCAGTTTTTTGATCATGCACGACACTAAATTTTAATTCTAAAATTCAATTTGTCTAACCTTTTTATATTTTCCTTCATCATCATCAGCCACATGACGTTCACTGCTGAACATAGGCCTCCCCCAAAGATTTCCAGACGGACCTGTCAAAAGCGATCTGCGCCCAGCGTGTTCCAGGGACATTCCTTAAGTACTTATACTGTTATATTCCTATTAGTGAAAGAATTTTCAATACTGGTTCAGTAGTTCCTAAGATTAGTGCGTTCAGTGAAACAAACTCTTCAGCTTTATATTAGTATAGATGCGTAAGTTTGTTACTCTATCACACCAGACCGGCTGAACAGATCTGCATGTTTGGCACAGAGATAGATTATAGCCTGGAAGTTATAGACTACTTTTATCCCGCAAAAGCTTTACACTCGGGCGAAGTCACAAGCAAACTGTTTTTCGTCAGGGTAATCGCAGGGTATAGAGATAAAAAATCTAATTTTAAAAAATCTCCAAGGGCGAACCCACCTTCAACCTCTGGAGTCCAAAGGCCATCATTGCTTGAATGTGTGCAAATCTTAATAGTATAAAACAAAGTCGCTTCCCGCTGTCTGTCCCTATGTATGCTTAGATCTTTAAAACTACGCAACTGATTTTGATGCGGTGTTTTTTTAATAGAGTGATTCGAGAGGAAGATTTATATGTATAATTTGTCCCGGGGAAATATAAAGCGGGACTTTTATACCCGAAACTCATTCACGCGGACGAAGCCGCGATCAGAAGTTTAGTGTTCCAATAAATGCAACAAATTTTCCGATATACACATCGCGTACAAACATAAAGCAATACTTTTTATGATGTAAACATTTAAATAAATGAACCATTCGTGCCATACGAAACGGTAATAAATATTCTTGTTGCGTATCATCGTATTATTTGGAGCAATTTTAAAATTAACGTACCCTCATTTCACTACAGTGGGGAATCGACTTAGTACGAGTTTCCACGGCTTTTTATACACACACATCCTTTCCGAAGGGATAGGCTGAGGTGTAATTGCACCCCTTTTGGCCAAGTGTATGCTCCCATTTAATAGGGGGCGAACCTATCGCCATTGGACACAAATTGCAGACTTTGGGTTGATACCGAGTTGCAATCCCTAAAAAATCACATAAAATGTTACCTATTAGAATGGAACATGAAAACTCGAAGCACATAGCCCATTATCACTATTATTCAATAATGGATCTATCAATCAAAAGGTACAGGAAAAGCACAATAGATGCTGCAAGTGATGAGACGTGTTGCGTACAGTTTTCTCTAAAAAAAATTGCGGTCGACCTGGTCGGCACTTCCCAATGTCTCAGAATCTGGAGTCTACTTCGATCGGGCGGTAAACCACCCAAACTCGCTTATCCGTAAAGTGTCTATATATACTCCATTTGATCGCGCCAAATGGAGACGACCGCGTTCAGTACTGACAGATCCAGAGGACGAAATCACTCTGGCCATTCGCGAAAAGATCGAGCATCAAAAGCTCACACACTCCACAAGACCGCTGTACCGTCCTCGCCGTCGAGGACCTCGCGTTCCCCGTCACCCTGACCTCTCTTAGCAGTTCCGGCCCGCGTGCCGAAGACTACTAGGTACGATACCACTAAATAGGATTAGGTTAAAAACCATCTTCCCCAAACGCTGATGTCTTATCCTCTCAGTGGCCGCCCTGAGCCGAGGTTCGTGACCCATTAGTGGGTCGCCCTCAGCGTGGTCGCTTAATTTTAAGGGTTGCGAGCGCCTTCTGCACTCACCCAAAAGACCGGTGTTCTTTCATAAGCCGACCCTCGTCAGGCTAGAAAGAGTAATGTCAGGGACAAAAAAAAAAAAAAAGAATCTGGAGGGAGTTGAAGGTTTGCTGTTATCTTTCGTTTATTTCAACTGACAGCATTTGTAATATGTTTTTTTAAGTTGAAATATACCTATCATAACCTCATAGTCTCAAACAGGTTGAAATAAATAAAAATGTCGAAAAAATTCTTGAAAATACATAGTTCTAATCTAACCTCCAAACGAACATTCGTTGCCTATTGAAGAAAAAAAAATACATCCTATAAAATGCGCAACGCTATCATACAAATCATTTATATCGACACGACCTACTTGTCCGAGAGTCGGCGCACGAATGCCCGCCACGTTTCCGCACCCCCCTCCGGCCGGATGTGGGCGATACGCTGACAGCCCACCTACTTTAATTATAAGCCCCTGTTTCAGCATTAAAGATTTTTTGTAGCCTTTTCTTACGGCCATTACCTCATACTGAGTTTCAGGACATAGAAATCAGATTTGTCTTTTGTCGTGGGGTCTAATTATGGATAACAACATTAAGTGTACCTACATATTTTGTAGTATTATAATATAGTAATTTTACATTCTACTATCCTACTAATATTATAAACGCGAAAGTTTGTAAGAATGTATGGATGTTTGTTACTCTTTCACGCAAAAACTACTGAAAGGATTTCGATGAAATTTGGCACACGTTTAGATCATATCTTGGATTAACACACAGGCTACTTTTTATCCCGGGAAAATATAAAGCGAGACTTTTATCCCGGAAAAACTCATTCACGCGGGCGGAGCCGCGGGCAAAAGCTAGTAAATTATAATTTTCAGCTGTAAAATTTATTAAAGGAGATGTCAGCTTTTTGTATGGGGGCTGGGTCTCAAAATCTGACCAGGCTCCAACTTGAGGGATATTAAATGGACAAAAATATGGATCTTGGATCCATTAAAAAATATTTTACATCCCTCCATTTATGTTTTTGAAAAAAACGTACATTTAAGTGTATTTTTTAAGCAAAATATAATTACATAAATCTCAAAATTGAAGGCCATTAAAATTATACGATACATTGCGAAGGCCTAGTTTTCGGGCGTACTATCCAAATATACATAAAGTATCTTGATTAAAACTTTAAGCCCGTTTTTGGACACGTCAGTTAAAGTCAAATCTGAAAGTTCTTAATTCAAAATTAATTTATAATACTACGCCGCGAAGTGTTTCTAACACAATGAAATGTTAATAAAATTCAAACTCGACACTTCAAAAGTAAAACAATCGGTGCAGTAAAAATCATAAGTTATAAATTCAAAATCAAATCGAATATGAAACGCATATCATGATTTATGAACCACTAAGTTCCAACGCATTGAAATGACAGCAAACTGAAAGCCGACAAAGCCAGTCAAGTAATCTAGTTAGTGTTGCGCTCCTAGTCACCGATACTAATTCGATCATTTCAACCATAGATCGAATTATTAATTTGTACGTTTCGAATGTATGCAAATTGTTTAATCGAAATGTCTAGTATTGTTAATTTAGTTAGGTTGATTTCGTAGTTTGAATGAAAATGTGAAATTATTTTTAACTCAAAAATATAGGCAATGAGATGCATTTCAATGCAACCAGCCTTGTATTATATACTGCCCACTGTTGAGCACGCTCTACTACTGAGAGGGGTTAGGCCTTAGACCACCACTCTGGCCTAGTGCGTGTTGCCAGACTTCACATACCGTCGAAATTTTTATAGGGAATTCTCAGGTATGTAGGTTTCTTCACCATGTTTTCCTACACCGTTAAAACGAACGATAATTGATAAACAATACACACGTACTTCGAAAAGTCTATGGTGTGTGCCTCGGGGTTTGAACCACCAGACATTGTCTCGCCAGACCGTTCCATTCGCAGCTAGGCTATCGTCCACTTGAAAGAATGAATGGTGGGTGGGGGGGCCTTTTTTTGCCGGAGCGCGACGCACGATACGTCGGGAGATGCGTCTCGGCGAGTACAACAAGAATATCAAATAAATAACATTTGATTGTACATCCCATACAGCAAATTTAATACAATTATGATTTTTATAAAGTACGTGGCACTATAGGCACTCTAATATGTGGTCGCTAAAAACGATTTCTTCCAGACAACCAGCATTAAAAGTGAGGCCAGAGCCTCATTATTACGAGTTGAAGAAGAGACTGTATACCAAAGATATTACGTTAAAAAAAATTTTTTTAAGCTTTATAAATAAAGTAAGGCCCTTCTCCGAAGTATAGTAGTATAAAAGTTATGAATTTCAGTTGTAAACTACATTTTCAGGTCAAGATTCAGATCACTTTATATAACTCAGTAACACGAATTGTCTAGGACTAGGTTCTCAAAAGATTAACGTAAACCGTGCGATTCCATGCGACGTGACGTGTATAATTTCCTTCATAAAACATTAAAAGCGATTAGTTCATAACTCCACAAATAAATTTCCAACGCGACATGACAGGAGTGAAGGCAAGACTCATTCAAAGTCCGGCAGGTAACCTAGTTACTTCATCGAGTTAGCGATTCAATCGTTTCACCGGATCGTGTGTTCATCCATTTATAAATTGATATCTTCCGACTTTGTGTACCATTTTCCTTGCACTAATAGAGAAATATCAATTATTGTTTAAAGTTTGCTGTAGAATTATGTGCTATAACGCCAATATATGCTAAAATACTTTTATGCTTAAGTAGCATCAATAAAATACCCTTCTGACTGACTAAGGTCTGAAAATATTGTATTAATATATTATTATTTGTATAGTTTTGAAGGACGTATGTAGATATTGTAAACTTCTATTATTTTGTAAAATTTTAAATAAATAAATAATAATAATGTTACACTGACGCTTAAATTCTGTTCTCGATACATTCTTATACAATATAAACTTTTTTACAGTTAATTTACTTCATATTATTAATTATTTTAATAAATCGAATGTGTCAGACAAAATAACTGAAGTATCCGGTTCACTCCAGTTATGATCCGGTTCATAAATCTCCAACTTGCAAAATAGTTCTAACATCCAGGCAAGTCTGGAACCTTACTTAATCAGGGGAATTATACCCGGGCTAGATTCATCCGGGATGCGCATGACTAATTGGAAATGGTTACCCGGCTGCGTGACTCGGATATTTAATCCGGGTATACCAGGTTAATTACGAAGAACAATTATGTTGCAATTCGAGCTCTATGTTTCAGAATGCTTGAAATGCGAGGGAATATTTTGCTTTTATTTTAAGTATTATGGAAGGTTTTACAAGTGGGAAAGAGATCGGATCACAGAGCGTTTTGTACAACATAATGATGCTTCAAAAATGTACCTTTTTATACATACAGGTTAAATTCCCTTTCAACAGTAAATTCTGTATTGCATATTCTGTCGCTAAGTACTTAAGTACAAGTACAAACGTAATATGGTAATGGATATAGTGCGCAGTTACTTGGCAAAATTTCTTTCACCTGTTTGTATCTCGTTTCTGAACTTGGGCGTGACAAACATATTTCAATCATGCAGAATTATTGAACAGAATAGATATTATACTTTGTCCCTCTCACACGTCTGACTTCGTTCATTCTTCTTTTCCTGTCCAAAGTGTCCTACTCTGGAATGCACTCCCCCTGGAAATGAGAACATCTACAAATCGCAATGTGTTCAAAAAGAAGGTACGAGAACTATTTTCGGCAAAATTAGCGTGATTATCATCACTTATTTAATATATATTGTATAATATTTATTAATATGTTATTTATTAATATGTTATTTATTATATATTAATACGTATATTTATTAGTATTTTGTTACATACATACATACATACACTCACGCCTGTTATCCCCGAAGGGGTAGGCAGAGGCGCAACTAGTGCACCCACTTTTCGCCGTTATTCCGTCCCATGATGTGATAGGGGGCGAGCCTATCGCCATATCGGGCACAAATTCCAGACTACGAGCTGATACTGAATATTTATTTATTTATTAAAAGGTATACCAACAGCACACATATAAAACATTACAGATTTAGCAATACTTAAACTGAATTCTAGTATGTATGCCAAATTATAGGTATACACAACATTCACCAACTTAACGTTGCAGTACATCTAATATTTACTAAAATTAATGTAAATTAAGCTAGCTTAAACAACTGGAACACTGCTCCTATTTGGCTGACTTGCTATTTAATAGAAAAACTCACTATCACTTTGCCCGACCCGGGAATCGAACCCGAGACCTCAGCATTGTAGTCGTACCTTAATACAACTACGCCAACGAGGCAGTCAGTAGTATTTTGTTGTATTGCTTTATTAATATTTTCCACTATTATTCATAGGTTTATTCAGTAGGATATATACTTTGAAGACATATTATTCCTTACTTAATTCTCCATTATTTACGCACCTGCCTTCTTGGATCTCTGCACCACTTTAGG
This sequence comes from Lapara coniferarum, assembly GCA_949316025.1. Classification (NCBI taxonomy): domain Eukaryota; kingdom Metazoa; phylum Arthropoda; class Insecta; order Lepidoptera; family Sphingidae; genus Lapara; species Lapara coniferarum. The sequence continues at coordinate 23,357,742 of OX438932.1, forward strand.
TTGACTGGTAGAGAATGCCTATGGCATTAAGTCCGCCTTTACTCCGTGTATAAAGTGTAAATAAATAAATAAATACTAACTGTCTCGGTGGCGCAGTTGTATTGCGTACGCCGTACGACATCCGCTCTGAGGTTTCGGATTCGAATCCCAAGTCGGGCAATGATATTAGATTTTTCTTCTCTATATCATCCTAGTCTAGAATTTGTGCCTCTATCACATTAAGGAATAGAACACATACGGCGAAAAGTGAGTACTCTATTTGCAAATCTGCCTACTCCTTCGGGGATGAAGGCGTGAGGTGTATTTGTATATTTGTTTGTTTAAAAAAATCATATTGACTCATATCTTACTAATGAGAGCATTTCAATACTGCGTACTAGTACATTTACACCGTGCATTATCATATTATTCTTTCATTTTACTCAAGGTTCAGTTCTGAGTGTCATATTGTTAATGAGCGGTTATTCGGCTTAATATTAGACGAGCGGCCCTATAATCTCTTTATTCAATTGTATAAAACCGAAGTTCTGGCACAAGCAGGCCAGTAATGCCCAATACACGTTTCAGTTCTAATAAAAAAGCAATTGGCAACGTAAATAAATAGGGGTGCCGCGTCTTTGTTAATAAAAGGCATCACTGTTCGTTCCGCTTGAAAGCGTTCTCTAGTTCTTGTTCTTTCACTGTAATTACATCGAAATGAACACCTTTGAGTGAACTAAGACTCGAGAACTTAGTTCGTTTGTTACTGAACTATGTTTGACATTTTAGTTCTTAGTTGTTTGAGGATTTCATTATATCACTATATTTGATTATTTGTACTGTACATTATTAAATAATGCTCTTTGTAGCTACACTACTCCACTTTTTTTGTTATTGTTTGACGTTTGCGTTTCTTGTATGTAAGATGAATTTTCGATGAAGATTATAATTAAATTGTTACCATCAGATGTTTTACTTGTTTGTTAGCCTGCTAAGAATATCGTAAGAATAGCATATTTTAGTAATATGCAAATCTAATTAGATTGTTTTTTTTATTTTGAAACCTGGAATCACCATACCATGTAATTCTTTATACTACAAGAAAAATATAAATTAACCGTTTTACTGCTTTTGCCAATTTAAATATCCATCAAATACCATACAATGACATCATACTGTGACGTCAGACAAGCGTTTCCAGCCGCTGAAGCCTTGTGGAAACCGCTTTGCATAATACCTTTGTTTGCAGCACTTTGTGTCAAAGAGATGCTATGTTACAAATGCATTTACAATTTTGTAGTGAGTCGTGTGAGGTAGATTAGGTTATGGAGACTTGTAGAATACTTTGAAAAATGTGTAGAGTCCATTATCGCATGCCAAGTTAAGTTGGCTTGGGAAATATACAAAATAAACAATTCGGACTTTGTCTAATATAGGTATCATTATAGACTCCCTCCGAAGTTATATTAATTTTCCTGTATGCTACATCATCTGACGTCTATAGTTATTTCTACTATCATAATTTTTTGCTGAGGTAGTCGTTTGACATTTTGTGGATAATTTTTTTTATTTACACTTAATATACAGCTTCTTCGATTATTCACATATTTCGGCAAACATTCAAGTAATGTTTTCTCTCACAGATCTTCAGTTCCCAATCGACGTGTCAGGAGTTCAGAACGACCATCCGTTCCTGGATGCGGACTCGTTGCAGTCGCTGTTCCGACGGCTGACCGCGCTCAACAGATGCGCCAACATGAAGCTGGAACACCACCATCATCAGAAGAGATCGGTGAGTTGACAAACGTTTATTTAACTTTATATACTTGCGTAGTGTAGTTGGGGCCGGAGGGGGCGGCACTTTTAGAGGAATGGCAAAATGCGTAAAATAAGAACTTTTCCAAATTTTTACTGGTGGTAGGACTCACATATGTAAGAGTCCGTCTGGGTGGGTACCATCGCAATGTATCTGTACCGCCAAGCAGCAGTGTGCATGCACTGTTGTGTTTCACACACACATTGTAGCCAGTGTAACTACTGGACGGAATGAGACTTAACATCTTATGTCTCAGGATGACGAGTGCAGTGGAATGCCACACAGTACTTTGTAACTCAAAGTGCTGTGTGGTGTTGCTACTGTTATGGGCGGGCGTATCGCTTACCATCAGGCGAACGGCATGCTCGTCTCGTCATTAAATGCTATTAAAAAAATTGGATCTTTTGATGCTCGGTAGGGAGGGAGACGCGTGACTATTAATTGTAGAATTGAGCTTTTTCGGTGCCTTGAGGCGCTACTCACGCTACGCCTTTATTCTTAGTTAATAGTAACCCGAGAGTCCTGGACCCTGATTACTTATGCCACACCTTATTTAGCAGTTCATAACAAGCACGTAACGCACCTCATCGCGTTTATGGCGAACACACAATTATAATCTCCAACAAGTTTGATAACTAAAACTTGAAGTCTTAAAAACATACGGTTTATTAAAACACAAAAATATTTTAGTTGTAAAATTGATGAGTTTTATTCTGCAGATTCGAAATAATATTGGCATAAACTTTAATAGCCTATTATAAAATGTTTAAAAAAGAAAACTTTGAATATTTAATGAAATAATCGCGAGCCTCCCCGGCGGCTAAAATGTGGAAGCCTATCGTACCTATATATCTTGACTAGAACAAATAGCAAGTATGTGTTAGTTTGTTTGTTCTTATTTCTTATACACATACTTCATATTAGCATTATAAATACGAAAGTTACAAAGGACATATCAAAAACGGGCCTAAAATTCTAACCAAGACAGTTTATATATTGTTAGGATAAAAGTTTTGTAACGGTATTTGTAGCGGGTTGCCAGTTGTGAAAACCAGTCGAGACGTCAAAGTAATGACAGTTGTGTGTATAAAAAGGGTGCCGTACCGCCATTTGCATGGATTCGTGTTCAGACGCTCATTCGAGCTCAGTCTCACAGCCGAGTAAGTTTATCTTTGACTTTCATACTGGTCGGTTAGTTGTTGATACCTGTCTGTGTAAAAGTATTTCTTATAAAAATACTTATGTAAAATCAGTGATAAATGTGTTATGTAAAATCAGCAATAAATCGTTTTTATTTAAATCAAAATCGCTTCTGTTTCTAACTTTCTAACAATATATATTTAGATGGAACTCCTAAAAACTATCCTTTGACAATAAATCGTTTAATTCTAAAGACCTCCGATTTTGCGATGTATATAATTTTATTTTACTTAAAAACTACATTGAATATGAACGTTTTTAGAAAAGTTAGTTAAAGATGGAGGTGTTTAAAATTTTTTTTCATATTTTGCGCGTTTAATATCTTTGGATTTTGAGGTTGGTTAGAATTTGAGCTCGGCACTAGGGTAGCCAGATTAAAAAATCTAAATATCTGAATAACATTTCAAAATGTCGTGATTTTGTAGTTGTTGTCTGGAGAAATGCACTAAAGGCATAATTATCAACATCTTTTGAAATATTAAGAACTCTTCCCAAGTAAATAAGATTAGACTTTTTAATTTTTTTATTGAAGTAGAACATGATGATTCGTATTGTCGGGAGATTTTGTTATTTGTCGGGGCATCACACGAATTATCGGGAGAATCCAGATGATTCCCGACCATCTGGCAATCCTACCCGGCACTCATACAAAAAACGTTCATATCTTTTTTATTCGAATAAAGCAAAAAACTGGTATAACACGTATAAATACTTATTCTGTTATTTTGATCTGCACTTATCGCCGCAATAAATTGCCCATAAAACTTTTAACCATTACTTTAGTTTTCTCACGCCAATTAAGTTAAGTGCCAAGAACTAGGTTAATCACTGATTAAATGTATTACAGCTCGATATCCAAAATTATATTTAACTAGCCTTTTGCCCGCGGCTTCGCCCGCGTTAATAAGTTTTTCCGGGCTAAAAGTACCTAAAAACCTTCCCGTTGAATCACTCCATCTATTAAAAAAAACCGCATCAAAATCCGTTGCGTAGTTTTAAAGATCTAAGCATACTGTACGGTTTCGTACATTGAACTTTGTTACCAACAGTTAGTGCTGATACGACATTTCTACAAAATAAACATTTTTAACAATTCGCGTGAGGGCGACGCCCCGCTATGACCTGCATTAATAAGCATTTTCTGCCAACGCGACAATTTACTTCTATCGAGCGTTTCTGATACGTACCTTGTGCCATACCAAACGCCGACCCGAACACTTGTCTCGCACCAGAGTAATAATCGCTAAACTATAACAGTTGTGATTTAACAATAAACTGGTGATTTTACTACTACAAGTTTACTTCCATGGCACCCCGGAACTCGCAACACCTACATACACCACTGCTCCAACGAGCTATCTAATGTCACTGAACATTTATGGTCCTTCGAGCCGGATAACCAGGTATTTTGTGCATTTTAAAAAACTCTATTTAAGATAGCGAATCGGTTTGGCTGGCCTTCCACAAGCGGACCTCCCCAGTCAAATTGAGAAGGCGCACATATCCTAAATAGAGTATAGATGCACTAAATATCAACTGGGACCTTCAAGACATAAAAACGCATCGTCCAGCACTACGGCAGGCAACGAAAACTCGTCTTGAAGAAGAAGATTACAAAACATTGCCATCTTCGTGTCCCGAACTACAACCAACAAGCTAAGCAACTACGTATTAGCACACTGTACTAATAACTTAAAACTTCTGGTGGGATTGGAATTACGTCCGTCTACCAGAACATCAGGTAACCTACCTGTACGGTATTTTAATAGTATATTTGAGTACCGAATACAAAGCAACTAGGACCTCCAAGATACGACAACGCTTCGTCAAACACGGCGGTAGACAACGATCACAAGTCTTGAAGAAGGTAATTGCAAAACATTTGCTATTATCGGGTCCTGAACTACTTACAACAAGCAACAAAACGACGCACGAATAAACAGTGCGTCAGGAACAACTAAGCAATACTTCAAACGAAGACTTCGTAGTAACTCAAAACTACTGGTGGTGTTAGAACTACTACTACGTTCAACTACCAGAACTTCAGGTAAACTACCTGAATTATAACTCTCCGACAAATTTTCAACGAAAATAATTATGGAGCATCTAAACACACAAGGCACGAGCTTGAAGAACATTAAGACTCTGTGCTCTAACTTCAAGAAGGACGGTATTACTAGGAAAACCGTTGATTACCTGGAAAATCTTCTTCATACACTGGAAACTGAATGGATGGAATTCCACGATCGTCACAAATTACTGCAAGAGACAATTGTGGATCAAACAAACTGAGAGAGCGTGGGGACAAGGAGACATACCGGACGGCGACATCAGCAGCGAGGCTAGTCGCATCTACACCGCACCAGCAGACTCTATCGGCCAAGCCTCGATGTTTAGCAACGGAGGCGACAACCTAACCCATGGTCTCCAGTTCACATAACTAAATATTTATTTATTATTTTGTTTTTACAAATTACCTTTTGTTTTATACTTTACTTATTACTTTTACTTTGTACTAGCGATTTTTATTCTATTGCGTTTTCTCTTTGTTTTCGGGTCGGGAATATGTACGGTTTCGTACATTGAACTTTGTTACCAACCGTTAGTGCTGATACGACTTTTCTGCACAACAAACATTTCTTACAATTCGCGTGAGGGCGACGCCCCGCTATGACCTGCACTAATAAGCATTTTTTGCCAACGCGACAATTTACTTCTATCGAACGTTTCTGATACGTACTTGTGCCATACCAAACGCCGACCCGAACACTTGTCTCGCACCAGAGTAATAATCGCTAAACTATAACAGTTGTGATATAACAATAAACTGGTGATTTTACTACTACAAGTTTACTTCCATTGCACCCCGGAACTCGCAACACCTACATACACCACTGCTCCAACGAGCTATCTAATGTCACTGAACACATACATAGGGACATAGGGACAGACAGCGGGGAGCGACATTGTTTTATACTATGTAGTGATGTCATTTACGACGAATTGACATAAATAATGCATTATAATCATTGGTATATTAAAAAACCCAATACATCAATGATTATAATTGAAAAGTAACCATCATATATCTTAACTTTACATATTTTACTAGTGTAGCTCGCGACTTCGCCCGCGTTATCCCACTCCTGGAATTAAAATAAAAATAAAGACGTACACAACATGGCCTATAACACCCAGAAGTAGTCTGCATGCACTGTTGTTTCGGTTTGAAGGACATTGTAGCCAGTGTAACTACAATACATAATGAGACTTAACATCTTATGTCTCAGAATGACGAGCGCAGTGCAGCCACACAGTAATTTGTAACTCAAGGTGCTGCATGGTGTTGCTACTGTTTATGGGTGGTCGTAACGCTTACCATCAGGCAAACGGCATGCTCGTTTCGCAATTCTATGCAATAAAAAAAATAGGTTCTTATGAGAGAAAGATTTTTTTTATAGCATTGAATGACGAGATATTAAGTCTCATTATGTTAAGTAGTTGCACTGGCTACAATGCCCTTCAAACCGAAACACAATAGTGCATGCGCACTGCTGCTTGGCGGTAGAAATAGACATTGCGGTGGTACCCACCCAGACGGACTCTTACATATGACAGACCTACAACCAAAACGAATTTTAAAATTTCAATCATAAAAGCAAAACATTTATTTAAACAAACACCATAAATTAAATAAAAATGAAAAGATGAATAAAAAAATTAAACAATGAATATTTTTTATAATAAAAATTAAATAAAGCGCCCGCAAACATGTGATGCAAGTACAAACACACGAAAAGCAATTATTTTCACTTTATGATATCACTTTAGACTTTAGATGATTAAGTAACATTTGTCTATTTATTGTCTATTTAAATAAAAAAAATCGTAATACCGACAAAATTTAATAACAATAATTATAATGAATCGTTTGTAGAAATAATTAATATTTATTAAGCTATTACGGGCAACTTTGGTAAGGAAAATTTCATAATTCATAGCTTTAATGGAATCATTTTGTAAGCTTAATTGGTTTATAGTTTTCTGGTTACTTAGGTTTAAAAAATGGCATATATTACTTATTTTAAGAGACTATGATAATTTAAATAAGACCTATAATATTATTGTACTTGTAGTATAATCAGAATAAAATATTCAAAATCTCATAAATTTTACTTAGTTATTCCGGAGATATTTTGTTTTATTTTGTGTATATTACGTACTTGATATCATGCAAGCGTACGAACCCTTGTCCCAATCCATCCCTTTTACCGATCCAACTTAAATGCTGGAACTGAACCATTACCCATAGTCTCTCTCAATATTCTCATTGTAAAACCTCAGGATCTGTCCAAATAACAATATAATAAGCAAAACATAGTAAATACTGATCTCGTACAAACCCTGTAAAAACGTATATACGTATATTTGGAGTCGGTGCCTAATTTAAATTGCCAGCTAAGCTAAGGAAATACACAAACAAATACACGAAAACATTGTTCAATTTAAATTAGGCACCGACTCCTAATATACGTATATACTAGGCGAATACAAATTACAATTATTTTTTGATTTGTAGTGGTTTTGAAGTCGGTTTATTTTTTATTAAAAAGTTTTTATTTATTGCTTTTTTGTTAGTTAATTATAGAATGGTGTTAACAATACATCATAGATATACGATTGCAGCATTCGCGAGTGTTCTGCTGTTAGTTATTGAAGAGTTCCATTGTGTATCTCCGAAGATCGAAAACCACATCCAAATCGGATCAGTGGTTTTTGAGAAACACGCGGCCATACAAATTTACATACATACATACATACGGATCGAATACAGAACCTCCTTTTTGAAGTCGGTTAAAAAAATGATAGGATGTAAATGTTACACATTAGACTTAGGGTCGCGGCTCCGTCTGCGTGAATAAGTATTTCCGAGATAAAAATATTTTCCTGGGACTAAAAGTAGCCTATAGCACTCAAGAGTAATGTAGCTTCCTATTAGTTAAAGAACTTTCAAAATCCGTCCAGTAGTTTTTGAGTTTATGCATTACAAACAAATCTTTCTTCTTTATAACATTAGTTTAGATTATAAGCTAAATATCGTGTTAAGGCAAACAGTTCAATATCATGCAGAACTTTGTTAAAGCTCTGAGTACTGTTGCTACTAGGCATGTGTTGTTGAGCTTACGATTACTGTTCAAATATAACCGTGTGTAGTCTTCATTTACTTATATAAAAAAGATACATTAGCAAATATAATTGTTATACGGAAAATGTTGTATTTTATATATAAATGTATTAAAGCAAAACAGAGCTTGAAATGTACAACGTATTTAATTGAGAGATTACCAAAGAGTACAGAGGAAAAACACGAAGACAATAGTAATAGTGATGTACACATAAATCAGTGATGTGACTAAAGTTGCAAATAGTAACAATCGGTATGATAGAAAGGTGTCAAATTTATAACTACAACAGAAAAGTATGTAAATTTTCATGTAAATATATAATGGCCGATAACTTACGTTTAAACAACGACATACACATCATCATCATCATCAGCCACACGACATCCACTGCTGAACATCGGCCTCTCCCAAAGATTTCCAGATGGACCTGTCAAAAGCGGCCCGCATCCAGCGCGTTCCTGCGACCTTTGTCAATGATATACACATTTTGTATGAAATAATAAATTATTTAAAAGTGTACGATAGCCTATTTGGGAATGGAACGGTCTGCCGAGACAATGTCCGGAGGTTCAAAACCCAAGGCACAGAACTCTGACTTTTCAAAGTTACGTGTGCATTTTTTATCAATCATCGTTCGCTTTAACGGTGAAGGAAAACATCGTGAGGAAACCTGCATTCCTAAGATTTATAAGAATTTCGAAGGTATGTGACGTCTACCATCCCGCACTAGGCCAGCGTGGTGGACTAAAGCTTCAACCCTCTCAGTAGTAGAGGAGGCCCGTGCCCATCAGTGGGACAGTATTTAATACAGGGCTAGTATTATTATTATAACATATTATGAAAGCAAATATAAATTGTATTACTGAATTGTACGAACATTTTCATATCACAATACAATTGTACGGCTTACATACGATTTTCGTCCAGGACTTATTGTTTTCCTTGTTTCCTTGAAATACGTCTTATATTTGAAGGGCCTTGTTATAAATTACTATTGAAAATACTTGAGACGTATTCAAGTATTACGTAATACTTTGGAAAGATCGTAGTGTAGTGGATTACTATGGTATAAAAAGAAAAGCAAGATGGTTCGATAAAAATTGTTACATGTATATTTTCCTATCTTTCTCTTTCCTCATCTTTCCATCTTTAGTACAGTCCCGTATCCTCACCTTTTTTGGTCACGTATGCCGCCGAGGGAAGGTGGCTATTGAGCGACTTGTTGTCCAGGGAATGGTTGAGGGTACCAGGCCACGAGGAAGAGCGCCTATGAGGTGGACTGACCAGGTAAAAGCGGCAGTGAATGGCTCATCATCACTATATGAATGCACGAGGAAGGCGACCATCAGAGAAGAGTGGCAGCGTGTGAAGCTTGCCACCAACACCTGAAGTGATGACCACGACCACTCTGTCAAGAGTGACACCGACAAAGAAGAAGAATATTTTCCTATGAAATTTAGAACGAGGCATCTCCTATAAGCTAGAATGAATGACATACACGATAACACCGAGCGTTTATCCTCTTAACCAGTGGTAGGTCTCTTATATGTAAAAGTCCGTCTGGGTGGGTATCACCGCAATGTCTATTTCTACCGCCATGCAGCAGTGCGCATGCACTGTTGTGTTTCGTTTTGAAGGACATTGTAGCCAGTGTAACTACTGGACAAAATGAGACCTAACATATTATGTCTCATGATGACGAGGGTAGTGGAATGCCACACAGTACTTTGTAACTCAAGGTTGGATTGAGTTGGTTGGTTGGTTGGATGGCGTTGCTACTGTTTTTGGGTGGTCGTATCGTTTACTATCAGACAAACGGCATGCTCGCAGCGACTGATCAAGAGTTCTGACCGCCCTAGGCTAATTATGAGGACGCGCCCCCTCCAGGTGTAAGTGATACGGTCGGCCTAAAAAGTAGTATAATAGTTTGACTTTATATACTAATGTGAAAATTTTAACATGGCTCCATTGATGTATTAAAAAACATCAATGCATGGCTCATACTACCTATAAACGTTTTCAGATCGATCTGAAAGTGAAACTAACGTTGTCCATTAATCTACACGACATTCAGCCTTAGTGTGGCAAACCATTTTTTTAGCTGATCGTACATAAAGGTGCCTTATACGACTTCGCGCATTATACGACTAAAATCATGACAAGTGACTGCAGGCTACCAAGTAGAAAACCAAATCCATGTCGTGTTTGGCCGCATGACTTGTATTGGCTTAGTTTCTATAGAGAAGTTAGTTGTTGCGGCCATTGACCATGTGCGTGGTAATCTATTGTGTGAAGTTGCATTTATCGTTTAGGCGACTTTTATACCAATATATAGTAATTTTTGTTAGTTAGTTTCAAGCGCGATTTTGATTGAAAACGACAACAAGTTTGAGTCTCCGTACGACAAAATTTCTGAAACAGACGTTGGAACTTGGTGGCTAGATTGAAATTAAAGAAAGATATGAAAAATCTGTCTCGTTTATTCCATTAGTGTTGAAATAGTCTTTCCGATGATGTATTATGAATTAATCAGATAAATTTATTTTTTAAAAAATCACGTTGAAGTGTTAAATGAAATAGTCGAAATTTTAGATACGGCCTCTTAATTCTTGACTGAAGACCTTTGTATTGACTAGAGATATTGCTAGCATTATCATAACTTTGGCCTCGACAGTCTTTAATATCCAGTTCCAAAGTTTTATCAATTGTCGCAAGAACAGCCTTCTCCATGTCTTCACCTTTATGACCGCAATTGGGTAAAAAGGTGACAAAACGTTCAACAGGTTCTCCGACAGGCAAAACATAACTAATTATAAATGTCAACTGATCGGTGTATCTGCAGTAGAATCAATGCTAATCGAATAATATTTTGCTTTTTTTATTTTTCCAATAATCGAAAGTCGAACTTCATCAGCGAGAAGTAAAATAAATTTATCGATTATAGAGGATGACAAGTACGATGGAGCACCTCTGCCTTTTTGTCCTAATCTCACCAAATGCTCAGCCATGAAAGGATCAAATTTGGATATAAGCTCAATACAGCCAAGAAAATTTCCGTTTAGTGCAGATCCAATAACATAATTTTGACCGTGAAATGGAAGGCCACGAGAAGTTAAAAACTTAATTGTTTCTATTACACGTAGTAATACATTTCGCCAATAAGTTATTTCTTCATTATATTGTTTGATTATTTTGGTATCCAATCGATGTAAAAGTTTTCTCTACATACATCATATTGTCCCAAACATTTACGATGATCCGGAGAATTGTCATGATCAGTTGTTAAGTTAGAATTTTTCCAGTCATTAAATCCACTTTTGGCAAATATGGATGTTCCCATAGAATAATAACGCCGATGTTCCTCCATATAATTTACAAGGACCACAAAACACGTGACCTGTGGATTCTGAGTATACTAACCAGCTTCTCTTCATAATTTCGCTATTAACAAGCTTTATCTCAAACATATGTTTAGATAGAAATCTTTTTTGATTTTTATACTGCCTTTCTGATCTAGAAAAAGTCAAATTCTTCGTTTTGTTGCAGTCCTTTTTTAAGAATATAATCCCAAAATTCATCGTTTACATGCCACAGTGCAGGGTCACTTGACGGAATAGACGGCTTTTCTTCTATTAGAATTTCGTCTTCATTGAAGATCGTCGGCGTCATCGCTACTGTAGGAGTAGTGTTGGACGTAGAAACGTAATAACAGTCCGCGGTAGAAGGACCAGGGCAAGAAATTGCTGGCGATAGTTTAGCATTCGTCACCGTTTTGTTCCTTTCTGCAGAGCTCGAAAAAAATGTTTCCAGTTTACGAGTATGTTTTAAAATGTTTTCTTTCTTCTTTTCCTTTTTTTCTGTATTCTGCTGCACTTGGCTTTTTTACTATCGAATTACTCTCATTACTACTCATAGTCTTAAAAAATACTGAAATACGAAGGAAAGGACAATAAATATCAATCACGAAAAACGAATATACTCGAGCGCGTGATAATATGACGGACCTTAGAGTAAGTATAACTACCTGTAGAGCGCGCGTATGCAAGTGGGAACAATAGGCACGGGTGGGAACATCGTCCTGCGCCGGCCGCAAGCGCTTGTAGTCACTCGAGTAGGAACGGTGTGAGCACACGCGAGTGAGATCTATGCGAATATTTGATTATTAATACTGCAAAATAGTGAAATGTTCTGTGGAATATTGTAAAAACGGCACTCGGACACACTAAACAGAATTCTAATATCACGTTTCACAGGCAAGCCATATTTCAGTATATTTTTAAACAAAACTGAAATCACGCGTCGCGGTATGAAAGACGCACGGGAGGCGAACACTTGTACTCCCCGCACTGCCCCGCATCCCGCTTTTTCGATAGTGATGTTACGCGTCGATACCAGAATCGGTGTAATATTTTCATATTATAGCATACGTATTTATTACTATCGAAGTCGATGCTTAATATAATGTAGCTTAGGTAACTGTTTTTGTCTGTGTGTGATTTTTAAGCCAATTAATAATTGCGTTTTTGTTTATGAAATGAAAGAAATAATTACTGTTCCTAAAAATTGACCGATGACGATAATATTTTTAAGCTATTGCATAGCTTCTATCGCGGGTCTTGACAGTATAAGTTAGCAATCATTAAGATATATTTTTTTGACATTTTTTTAACATTGGTAATAAATATTTCAAAAACTAGACGTGACTATTTTAGGCTTGGGGAGACTAGCTAAGACATCCATGGTGCGATGCTCGGTTTATATCCATTGGTTCAATTATAATGGATATCCATTAATATTATTGGTTCTTATTGCTTGTAAAAACTGCTCTTGAGGTACCGTGTTTATAAATCATTCCACATGGCACTACACCAATTCGCAGCATAGCTTTTATCTATATTAACGCAATACGCTTAAAATTACTCACAAGGCCATATTTTGTAGAACCACAATTTTTTAACAACAATATGTACCGCGCCGCCGGACCTGTACTTATCGATAACTGTTGCGTTGATGCTACTCGCGTGCCCATCCCTAGCAGTCGCCAACATTTCTATATAAGTAGCTATAGTTCACCTGCCTACGCTGGGTAGTGGGCGCACGGTGCGATATTAGCGCTCTATAGGTACTTATACTTACTCTAAGTGACGGATGAACGACGATTAACGAAAGAGAATGAAGCGCGGCAAAGTATACTAACTATTTAACCACCGAGGAGTCCCCGCGCGTCGTTGACGTGTTTCATCGCGCGCGGCGAGCTGCGTTGTTGCCAACTCATTCACTCGCTTGGAGCGAGTGACTGAGGCGAGTGAGTTGGCAACACGAAGAAAAGAAGAAGAGGTTGGCAACAACGCAGTCGAGCGAGTCGCTCGACCACCGACCGATTAGAGTGATAAATCAGTGTTTGTTTTACGCGCGCTTTTTAAAGTAACAAATCAGGGAGTCCCAGGCTTTTTCAGTTCACAGCGCATGTAGTTTTGGTATTTTGGCTCGGTCTAGTTGAAATATGTAGGGTAGATGCACTGTTACTGTTACTGTTGTGGGGCTCCTTTTTCCGCACTTAGCCCGTATAAAGTCGGGCCGTTGTGCGTGATGTGCCAGCTAGCAGTCTAGCCAGCCCAACTCCTTCCAGAAGCGCAGGATCTTCCTGGTTCCTTCACAGGCTTCTCGGAGTGACCCCGGTGTACCGAGGATTTCAGCCCGTTGTGCAGCTACTCCTTCGCATTCCAGGACAACGTGGGAGGCTGTTTCGTCAGCCGACAGGCATCCCCTGCAGAGGGGGCTGTCGGTAATACCTAAAACATATAAATGTTTGTTTAATGAGCAGTGTCCGGTGATCATACCCACCATTGTGCGTAGAGTGGCCCTGTCTAGAGACAAAAGGCGTCTCGTCAGACGTCGGTCCGGGTGTGGCACTGTTTCCCGGGACTGTCTACATGCACTAGTACTTGCCCATTGATCCGCGTGTTGTTCTTGTGTTCTGCGACGCAGCCATGATCTTAGCTGATAAAAAGGTAGTGGTACTATTGGAATAGGTCCGAATACCACTTGGTTTGACCCCCTTTTCGCCAGTTCATCTGCCGCGTCATTACCTAGAGAGCCACTGTGCCCTTTAATCCATTGCAGAGTAACAGAGTTAGACTTGCTTATACCCTCCAATGCCAGGTGGCACTCTAGTATGAGCCCAGATTGGACAGTTCCACTGTCAAGGGCTCGTAGTACTAGATCAATATATAGTATAGTACTAGGGTAGATGCAATGATGCTAGATCAATAGTGTATGCGATGACACGATTTCAGCGCGCCCCCCCGATCCTCGCGCCCTAGGCTACAGCCTAATTAGCCTAAGGGTTAATCAGGCCCTGCATGCTCGTCCCGTCATTCAATGCTATCATTAATTATTCGCATCGAATTTTCTCACCAACCAAATTATCTAATACGCTGACAATAACCTTTAAAATCCAATTTAGCCTATACAAAACCAATACCCCCGAACAATAACTAATACGTGAATATAATCACTGAAGCAGTATAAAGCGGTATCGATGTTTCACATAATAACCGACCAATTTTAAGCCTGAACGACCTCTTGCAATATCCTATAATCGCCTTGCATTATAGATTAAGTATGGTGTAGACACGAATCTTGATATTACTGTGACCTGATTAGCCTATACTATTATAAAGAGGAAAGATTTGTATTTTTCTATGTCTGTAACGAATAAACTCAAAAAGTACTAGACTGATTTTAAAAATTCTTTAATATAAAGCTACATTATCAGCCAGTAATATAAGCTACTTTTTATCACGGGAAAAATAAACCGGCGATAACTGCCCCGGTGGCGTAGTTATATTACGGTATGACTGCAATGCTGATGTCTCGGGTTTGATTCCGGAGTCGGGCAAAGTGGTATTGGGTTTTAAATTCAATATCAGCCCGGAGTCGCAATTTGTGCCCGATATGGCGATACGCTCGCCCCCTATTAAATTATGGGACGGAATACGCACGGCGAAAAGTTGACTAGTTACTTTGCCTACCCCTTCGGGGATAAAAGGCGTGACTGTGTGTGTGAAAAATATGAAGCAGGACTGTTATCCCGGAAAAACTCGTTATAAACTTAAACTGTTATAGGCTGTTTTTTTACACGAGCCTGGCACATTCACCTCATTGAACCTGATGGTGAGCGAAGTGGGTCTAGATAGTTTTGGCTGATGAGAGATGACTACCCCTCGCCAGTCGACATAATTATGCCGGCCTGTTTCGACTGGATATCCACAGACTGATCACGGAACACGGTACTTAAAGTGGGCACATACGATGCGATTTGGTACAGCCGAACCATTAAAATGGTATGCCATTGAACCATATCGCATCGTGTGGGGCACGGTTCGATGTACATTATTATTATTATTATTGGTACGGCTGGTTCGATGGCTTGTCCATCAAACTTGGTTGCATACAACTGGACGTCGCATGGTATAGTTCGATCGTGTGGCGTGAAGACTGTACCTACCGCGTGACGAATTGGTCGCATGATACCAAATCGCATCGTATGTGGATACTATTACGTGGACCATTATTGCGGTGTTTTAACACCTTGTGGTGTCGCTACCCGGGCGGACACAAATTATATTCTACCACCAGGAAAGTTACCTATTGTAGCTGCCAAGCAGTTTTGTGCAACGATTGTTGTACTCTTACTGGTGGTAGGTCTCTCATATGTAAGAGTCCGTCTGGGTGGGTACCACCGCAATGTCTATTTCTACCGCCAAGCAGCAGTGTGCATGCACTGTTGTGTTTCAGTTTGAAGGATTTTGTAGCCAGTGTAACTACTGGACATAATGAGACTTAACATCTTATGGCTCAAGATGACGAGCGCCGTGGAATGCCACACAGTACTTTGTAACTCAAGGTATTGAATGGTGTTGCTACTGTTTATGGGTGGTCGTGTCGCTTACCATCAGGCGAACGGCATGCTCGTCTCGTCATACAATGCAATAAAAAAAACTGTTGAAGAATATTGCAACCAGACTTAACATCTATTATATCAGGATGCTGCCTCGGTTGGGTAGTTGTATTAAGGTACGACTGCGATGCCGAGATCTCAGGTTCGATCCCCGGGTCGGGCAAAGTGATATTGAGCTTTTCTGTTCAGTATCAGCTCGGAGTCTGGAATTTGTGCCCGATATGGCGATAGGCTCGTCCCTTATCACATCATGGGATGGAATAACGGTGAAAAGTGGGTACACTAGTTGCGCCTCTGCCTACCCCTTCGGGGATAAAAGGCGTGAGTGTGTGTATGTGTGTGTGTGTGTGTGTATCAGGATGATGAGCGCAATGTAGTGCCACTTTGTAATTTAAAGTTCTGAGAGATGTTATTATGGGCAGGCATAACTGAATGATGTTCATCTCTAAAAAATATGAGGTTTGTTATAAGAACTATCGCCGAAACTACTAAAGGCCATATTTTAAGTAAACAATCTTCCGTCGTCCCGAGATTTATTTTCCTACCAAAACTCATAAATAACTTTACACAAACTTCACGTAAATTGATTTCAAAATGACTCATTTTTCCAAGTTTAATCTTTGGAGCTGACGAAAGAATATTTATTTAATAAAAAGTGTTTTGGTTGCCTAAACTTTGTGCCTCTTTTATTCCTTAGTAACTTTTTTTAAGCTAAGTGAGAAAAATGTTTGTAGGGCCAATTTAATAGGTCACATTTGACACTTCATATAAAATGAAGATGATGTTGTGGTGTTATTATCTGTTTGGTCTTTGTATATTCAAAGTAGAAGAAATCACTCACCATAGCGCGGAACACGGTGTGCCCATACCTTGCGTCTCGCCCCGCACCCACGCGCGGAGACGCATTTTTCTGCATGTAGGCGCGTGATCTGCAACACCGCGCGTGAATGCGTTTTCCGTGTGTTGCACTACGCGTTTTTCAATACAAAAAGAGATACTTACAAGCAACGTAAGAACACGCATTCCCGTACTACGCTGCGTATACAGTGTGCGAATCGCCTAAGGTAGTTTTATGGCCTCAAGTGTCATAATAAGCTACTTTTGAACCCAGAAATGTGCTTTGCATGGGCCTGTGAGGCTTACTCAGGAAAAGATTTTCATGAAGGTAGGGATGGTCCAATGTATTGTTTTAGTATAAATAAATCGTTGTGATATACATATATAAGTACATCCATAATATTTTCATCGTTATTAATAGAGCCATAATATATTATGGTAATCACTCTACTATTGTATTATGATGAAATCGCGGTGTAGAAAAAACACTTAACACAATATTTGATTTTGTTTAATATTATTATACATTAAATCAAGACTGTACAAACAAAAAATAAACCGGATAAGTGCCAGTTGAACTTCCGTTCCGAGGGTTCCGTACAAACTTGTAGGTAAGGTATATAAGTTCAATAGTTCGCCAAAATTAATTACTTAATAAATGATCAAATTTAAAAAGTCTGTACTAGTAAATTCGCTTTTTTTAGCGTTCCAGGCCTCAAAAGAGAAACAGAACCTCCTTTTTTGAAGTCGGTTAAAGGTAACCCTTATAGGATCACTTTTTGTCTTTCTGTTTGTCGTCAAGACCCTTTTTTAATAAATCAAATACTAGGGTCTACAGTCTTTTTCAGCTGTGAAAAATTCATACTTGTAGTTCAACGCGATCAAAATATTTGATCGTTAATGTGGCTTTCTTTCCCTAACCTATAGGGTACTTCCCGTTGATCTAGAATCATGAAATTTGGCAAGAACAAGGTCTTACAGCACTTGAAAACAAAAAAATTTGAAAACCGTAAATATGTACCGTAAATTTTACCTCTGTCTAGTTACTAAGCAACTCAACTCCTAAAATATGAGATGTGAATTCAAACTTTCTCTAACTAAATAATTAAATATTCAAAGGTCCGAAAGTACTTAGGAAAGGACAGCTGTGACGTCATTGACAAGGCGAAACTTTGAGGTTGTGAATTATTAAAAGTCCTAGAAGTGGAGTAAGTAGATGATTCGCAGTTTAGTAGCATTTTATTATCCTCTGCGTATTCCTTGTCAGTTTGACAGCGGTCCATTTCAATTTTCTTATTAGAATCCTAAGGGTAGGCGCGTAAAAACAACTTTCGCTTAATTGGCAAGTAACGTTATGTTCCCCCGTGAACACGACTGAATTGAGACACCACGGGTTCAATCTACAAACGTTTGCATTCTTTTTTTGTTTTGGCTTTAGACGTCATTAGACATTTCAATTTCATCATAGATGAACACGTAATCCTATCTGATCCTGTCCTTATTCCATTGTAATTTAGGGTCGAGGCTACGTCTTTTCCAGCATCTTGCGAAAATCTTAGCTATCACCACCGCTTTACCTTCTCAGGTTAAGAATGCTTGTAGGCATAATACTTGCGGCATAACCATCTACACATATTCATTCGCTGCGAATCTCACGGCAGGCTAAGCGTAATAACCTATTTGGTCGTAGTCAACGTCCCACCAGACGCGATGTAAGCGATGTGACACGTTATAAACCCGCCTGATTATAATCACGTTAACACGCGGCGAAGTGCTGGGTAATGGGTGACCGTCGGCGTGCCACGACGCCGGGCGTAAAATTGCTTTGTATTTGTTTACTGTTTAGTTATTGTTGTTAGTTCAAGCATGTGCCGGGAGATGGCCCTGTTTATAGTTTTTGCAAGTCTATTATATCAATGAATTGTAGTTTCAAGAATGGCAATGATTCATTAAAATTAATGGAATTATTTTCGAAGAAAAATAATTCGAATATAAACAATCGTATGGGTATGAACTGCGAGGCTCTGTAGTGGATTTCTGGAGGATGAAATATATTTTATGACTCGCTCCCTCGTTTACATCATAGTACTAATTATAATATAAGCCCACATAGAGAGAGGACCAGTTTCGTGTCTGTTTAGCCCTCCAGGAAAAAGGCATTCTGAAGATCCTGGATTCGATTTCCAGATCAATACTTCAGCAGCCATATATCTATCCCGACTTACATATATGTAAAATAGCTTTTGACCGAGACTCCGTCTGCGCAAAAAGTACCTTATAGCATTGGAATATTGTAGCTTCCTATTAGTTAAAACATTTTCAAAATCAGTTCAGAAGTTCCAGAGATTAGCCCCAACGAACCTACAAACTCACAAATTTGCCGCTTTATAATGACTATATATTACCTACCCGAACTTATAACAATGTGCGAGTCTCAGATGGACCTTGATCTAACAAATACTTCTTATAAAAATAAAGTCTTCAAAACGGATTTACAACTAAACTAAAAATCGCGAAAAATCTGTAAAGTACCTTTATTTCAATGTCTACATTCGCCTAAATATAAAAAATGGCTACTAATTTTTAAGTCCATAATACATTTGATAATGCACACACCTCAGATTCATTCGAACGATTATGTCAGCAACATATAACTTTGGCACGAGTATCATAAACTTCGCAAAAGCCGCGAGGGATTTATGTATTCGGAAAACAATAATTCACTAACACGAATTCACTTGCAAAGTTCTATGAACAAATTAAAAGAATTAACTCTGATGTCACGAGTATAAAGGAGTGGGAATATGGATCCCTGGTGACCCTAGAATATTAAATCCTCTAGTAGACTTGGCTTGCAAGTTTTCCCAAAAATATTTATTTATTTTATTTAAGCATTTTATATACAAATGTATAAAGGAGGACTTAATGCCGTAGGCATTTTCTCCCAGTCAACCTTAAGGTGGTGCAGAGAGTAGTCCATTGCTGAATATAGGCGTCCCCTAAAGATTTCTAGGCGGACCTGTCAAAAGCGACAGGTCGAGTTGCGACCATATTGGTCAAAGACCGCGCTGCTGACAAAACTCACATTGAAACTTTTGATTCACAATCCAAGTATGTTTCCACTACTATATTGTTTCTATAAACTATTAAATGAGTCTATTATAAGATTTTTTCTATGTATAGCATGAAATAGCATTCGCGTGTAACACGGCGCAATCAAAGTGTTTATCTCCGATTGTGTTGCTTAACGCAAGAATGGATGTTTAAAAAGGTCGCATCACATCACAGATCGAAAGTTTTGTGTCTGATTAAATTACTAGATTATCAGATAGACAATGGCTCCTCGTTTGGCATTATTATTCAATACATTACAAAAATTATGTTCAAGTAGTCGTAGATATTAAAAGATTGATCGTTAAGTACAGTTTGATAAATTAATGCTACGAATTCGGTATCTATTCGATCTGCATATTTTTCAAATGTCATTAGCAATAGAATTTGATTAAAAATATATACGATTGCATGACCAACACGTCGTTCCATTGAGGATGAGTCGTCTGGCCCTAAGTTTTAACAAAGCAAAGCGATATTTCGATTACGAAATAGATAGTACCGCTTTGCTTTGACACATCACATATTTAGTTCACCCTGAGAGCTCACTATAAGGTAGTTAACTACTTTTTAATACATTTATCAAAAATACATGCCATCCAAAATCTAACGGAAAAATAATTTTCAAAATTGGGGCAATAATTATTAAGTTATAAAGCTTTGAAATTTCGTGAAAGGGGTAATTGTCAAATAAACATAATATTACACTGTGACGTCACCGTCAGCCGCCTGCCATAACGCTGCGTGTGTGCGAACGAGATAGCGCGATATCCCCTCCACGTTCCCACTTTTGCTCACAACAATATTTCAAATTTTATGAATAACTTATTCATTTTTCAACCGATTTCGATGCTGATTTCACAGAACAATTTATTTTTCATATTATTTTCTGTTATATAGGCCTACATATAAAATAATTTACGGAACCAGACATAGAAAACTACCATATTGCCTAGTTATTTCTTTAATTCAGTCATAGCTTCTATTCACATACTCCCTATTGGTCGCGCCAAGCTTGTCGGGGATTGATATACAAGAAATCTATTTCAAAGAAAATAGTTTATGTTATATCTTGTGTATACACTGCCTTGAAAATAGCTAAGGAGTGAAAGCCTAGCAATATTGAACAGTGTACCATAAAATTCTCACTACTTAAGTTGAAAAGCGAATCGATCAGTGTACCCCGCGATAATCTCGCCTTTGTCGGCTATGCTTTTACTGCTATCGTTGCTTTTGTTTTAAGATGTTGAACAGCACCAACATCTTTAATAGAAGGTTAAATTTATTCAAATTTAACTATAGCCTTAGGCATAGAAGCTATATTTTAATTTAGAATAATAAAATTAATAGTCTTTCCTATACCTGTATATTACCTGAGAAGTTCTCTGAATTTCGAAGGTATGTGAAGTCTGCCAACCCGCACTAGGCCAGCGTGGTGGACTAAGGCCTGAACCCTCTCAGTTGTAGAGGAGGCCCGTGCTCAGCAGTGGGCAGTATTACAGGGCTGGTATGGTATGATATGGTAATAGTCTTTACCATTACGTTATGTCTCAGGGAGACGAGCGCAGTACAGTGCCACGCAGTACTTTATAGATAAATGTTCCAAATGATGTTGCTACTGTTTATGGTCGTTTCACTTACCATTAGGCGAGTGGCATTCTTTTTATTGCATAGAATGACGAGACGAGCATGCCGTTCGCCTGATGGTAAGCCATACGACCACCCATTAAGAATAGCAACACCATCCAGCACCTTGAGTTACATAGTACTGTGTGGCATTCCACGGCACTCGTCATTCTGAGACATAAGATGTTAAGTCTCATTATGTCCAGGAGTTACACGGTTACAATGTCCTTCAAATCGAAGCTCAACAGTGTATGCACACTGCTGCTTGGCGGTAGAAATAGACATTGCGGTAGTACCCAGCCAGACGGACTCTTAAATTTGGGAGACCTAACATCTGTATACCTGGCATACTCGTTTCGTCATTTCATCGGAATAAAAAAAACCTCTATAAGTATTTGAAACAGAAAATTAAAATCATCGGGATTCTTGTTATTTTATTCACACGATCAAGCTTCGTAATACTTATTGTTATTGGAGAAGCAACGCAACTTCGTTAGCAGTACAACCTTCATAATCTAATTAAATATATCCATCATCAATTATTGTGCTTTAAATCTCTTTTATTATGATTTCAAAAGAGATAATTATAACCAATAGAATATCAGAGCCGTTAAGTTCCCTCGTCATGTAACTAAATTGGTGTACTACTTCCAGATCATTCGATACTATTAATCTCTTGAACCCAATCACACTAACAAGCTTGTCATTTTAATTTTGACGTTCCGGATGAGGCCAAATATCCTATATTGCAGTCGGTCAAGTAATTATGGCATGTTCGTTTATTTTTCTAAACACTTATAACTTTGTCGCGTATATTAGTAGAGACATGTTTATTAACTAAATTTATCGCTTTACGACTAGAATACTAGCGTAGTCCGAACTATGTTTCAGCATGGGGTTTTAAAGTTACGTAATTCTTGATAGTTGGTTTTTGTGGATTTCATTTGAAATACTCTTCGTAATTTCTGTCCAACAAAATTCTATCTCTTAGTTACCATTTTTATAACTTTTTATAATAGAAATATAATTTTGTTGCTAGCAAAATTTAATGTAAATACCCAGAAAACAGAGCATAAACAAGAGCATTTACAAATAACAACAATAACGCTTCTACTAAACAATATTTACATGTAGATGTAAAATAACATCAGTTAATTAAAACACACAAACGCTCGTTCCACAAAGCTCAAGAGTGATTTCCCAGAAAAACGAACACCGTCTTTAACAAACACTTCTTTAGTAACTATAATATTCTTTAAGATTGTCTTCAGAAAAAATAATTGCAGCGGCTTGGTTTCATTCTTTTTAATTCCTACTTCTCGTATTTAAAAAGGTCTTATATACTTAGCAAGAGCATACTGAATTGACTTTTGAGAGGTTATATTATCTTTTGATAGTTGCCATTTTAATGTCTCCAAAAGCGCTGTTAAAATAAAAATGACCAGCTGCAAGCTGCATTCAAAAATATTTTGATGAACGACGTAATTTGAACAATAGTAGGGTGGATAATTAATATTCGGTCCCGAAATCTTTGGGAAAGATCTATTTTCAGCAGATGACATAAATATTCTCTGTAAGCCCTTAAATTTTAGTAGACATTGCAGTTTTTATGCCTAATGTGTCTTGCTTACACAAGATAATAATTTTTAAGTAAGCTTTAAATTATCTACCAAATAACTAAACTAAAAAACACCTTCACCTGACTCAAACATGTTTAACAAACCTACAAATCCAAGGCTATTTAGAGCGTCTCAAAAGGATTTCACGCTTCCCCTCGCGCGTTCAATGTAATCCAATTTAATTGTATTAAACACGATTTTGACAAGTCTTACTGAAGAGCGTTGATTGCTTCTGAATGCCCGCGTAATAGTGATCGGATTACTGACAGGCGTAGTTTGTCTGGTTTGAAGGTTGATAGAATTTACTTCGAAAAATGTTTTGGAACTTTTGAAAATGATTTAAGTCATTGGTGACGTGATAATCCCACGTCTTCGACTTCTTTCAATGGAAGGTTTGAAGCATACATTTATTTTGACATTTTGGGGATTAAAAACTGTGTCACATAACCTAGTTACTAAGTTGTCGGAAACTAATTTGACAACAAAAAATCACGAATCAACAGATTTAATTCTCGTTCAACATTCAAGAACTCATCTTTGCTCAATCGCTCAAATAAATAAAGGAAATCTTCTACCCTTTCTTATCTCACTTCAATTATACTAGTCGCCACACAATTTTCTACATTTTTAAATAAGTTTGCAGAAATAATTAGATAATTTTTTACAACCATCTAGCTAATGTCAACCTACCTGAGGATCAAGTCTTTCATCATCTTAGAAAAACTTAGTGTTGCCCGTCCTGAGATTTGATACCAGGGTCTACAGCTCATGCACTCAATGAGAAGACATTAAAGAACTAATAAAATTAATCACATTACGTTTGTTTTAGAACGACTCTGACGATGAACAATGCGCGCTCAGCGACAAATGGCAGTACGAGAGAAAATCCCGCAGATGGTCCAGAGTGGTCGAGATCACGCCACAAGCTCAGCGCAGGTTGCAGGTTTGTACCAAATTTTAATTGAATAATCCACTACCTACCCCTACCTTCCCCTCTCGCTGCAGGTTCCTTATTCATAAAGAGGGTTCATGGGAGTAAAATTATATAGAACAAACTCAATCTTGTTTGTCGCAATATTGAGATAATATAGAAATTAGACCTAGATCATATTGTTCCTTGAATTGGAATAAGCTTCTAACTACGTCCTAATTTTACCACTGAAAATACCAACGTCAAAAATCAAAACTTTTGGCTTATTCTGATTATTTTCTGTTGCGCAGATCCTGACCTTTCGAAAGAGACCCAATAACACCAAATATAGATTTTAATAAGAAAATGATATTCAGCGCACGTACTAAATCTCGACGGAATTTTCAATCTAGTCACGAACGCAGATATCGTAACGTAAACTAAAAAGTTATAGTTACGGACTTCGAGGAAAACTGCTAACTGAAAATAGATTTGGCATTGCATTTTAAAATTTTCCTACTCCCGTATCTTCTGGGAAATAGACTAACAGACTTACATGCGGTCAGGCATATGTAATGAAGTTGCGTTGCCCTTTCAGTCGAGGGAAAATGAATTAGCTCCCACGAGTTCCGTTTGGATGAAAAGGTGGGAAGGTTAGAAATCATATTTTATGAATTGAATAAACATAGGATCGTTCTCAACAAGCATTTGGAATTACATGATTATAATTTTTAATCTAGCGTTTTATCTATTTCACTCTAAAATCCTTATAGGATAAGAATAAAAAACCATACTAAATAAAATACCTGATAAATATTGGTTAAGAGCATGCATCATAACCTGTATCGGAAACATTTTTGATTTTTATATTGTTGAGTCCAATATCTGTATCTTAGATAATTTATCTCGTGTTTTTATTTAAAATTAATAGATGTTACCATCCCATAACTTTATTTTACACTTTTTGCGCACTTAGTATTTAATACAGGTGATATTATGTTCATTACCAATAACCCCAATGGAATAGTTCTAGATTTGCATAGTTATACTCAGTGTTTTTGTAATGTTACTAAGGAGTTTCATTAATGAATTAGCATTAGCATTTAGAAATAAATATGTATTATTGTTAATTAAAGCTCATCGTAAAGAATTACTACAACACTAGCTTTTGCCCGCGGCTCCGCCCGCGTGAATGAGTTTTTCCGGGATAAAAGTCTCGGTTTATATTTTCCCGGGATAAAAAGTAGCTTGTGTGTTAATCCAAGATATGATCTACCCGTGTGCCAAATTGCATCGAAATCCGTTCTATAGTTTTTGCGTGAAAGAGTAACAAACATTCATACATCCATACATTCTCACAAACTTTCGCCTTTATTTATTAGTAAGAAGTAAGATAAGATAGTAAGATAAGATGACTACTACGTTGAAATATTTGGTGATGTTAGCCAACTATAGAATGCCATGATTCCAAAAGAATTACTTTTAGAAATATCATTCACATAAATCATGACGCTTGCCAGGTTATAGCAGCACGGGCGTTGGCAGAGAGAGAAGCGCGGGAAGCGAGAGGCGAGGTGGAAGATGATGAGGATGAGACCCTCCCAACCATCAGGGTTGGACTGGTGGATGCTGATGGACATTACACTGACGTTGAACCTGACTTGTAAGTATGATACCCACTAAACAACTACGAGGAATTCATGCTAGAAATGGAATTTCGAGCAAAGGACATGTCCAAAAATGGGCTTGTAAATCTAAACAACACAGTTTATACAGGGTGTCTCAAAACTCAACGATAATCTGAGACGTGATGAAAGGCCAAGTTATACCAGTCCTGGGAAAAATAAAAAAAAAATCCATAACACTCAGTTCAGCGATAATAGACGTTTTAAAAAAAATGTTGAAAGCCACACCCTTGGTCGCGTTTTCAAGTCCTGTGATCACCAATATCACAATTTCGCTGTGATTTTTTTAATTTCCTGATCTTCATTAACGATGCTATTAATCGCAACTACAAATGAATGCAAAAAACATTGTTAATTTAATAAAATAAATAAGTTAAGTTAATAAAATAAGTTAAGTTTTAGTGAGTCATGGTTCACAAAAATATTGTTAGTTAACTTTGACACTTCATATTGAAAAAAAAATGTACTACACTACCCTTGGCAAGTTATTTTAAAAGATGGCGCATCTAATCAAGATTTCAAAATGGTGCAACACTTGCCACTTTTCTTGCCATTAAAAATTTTATTTCTTATTGTTTTCAAATTGAGCTCATTTAGAACAACTCAACATTAGGAATTTTTGTTACTAAAATTTGTTATTTTTTGTTTCTGGTCTGAAATAAAATTATTATTCTTATTTTTAGCAAAGAGGTAATTGAGTCAGTTAATAACCAATTTTTATTGTAAAAAACATAATAAGTAATAATAATTGAAAAAAACAATGAACGAACCATCGTAAAACTTTTTATTTAATTATTCTCCTTAAACTAAAGTAAATGTTCGAATTGTTTTCCTCCGGCACGAATAAAGGACCTTTTCACCAGTCGTGCAAAATTCCTTGCATTTATTTCTTCTGACGCTGCATCAACTTTCTGGTGAAGTTCTGATAGATTTTGTATTGGTTTTGAATAGACTTTTTCTTTTATGCATCCCCAGTAAAAAAAATCAACTGGAAAATTTCAACTTTTTTTTTAAAATGTCTATTATCGCTGAACTGAGTGATATGGATTTTTTTTTATTTTTCCCAGGACTGGTATAACTTGGCCTTTCATCCGGTCTCAGATTATCGTTGAGTTTTGGGACACCCTGTAAATATTTGGATAGAACACCTAAAAACTAGCCTTTTACAATAAATCGTTTAATTTTAAAGACCTCCGATTTTGAGATTTATGTAATTTTGTTTGGCTTGAAAACTACATTTAGTATGAATGTTTTTAAAAAAGTTGTTTATGAATGGAGGGGTCTAAAAATATTTTTTTAATGGATCTAAGCTCCATGTGTTGCCCCTTTAATATCCCTAAAGTTTGAGCCTGTTTAGATTTTGAGGCCCAGCACCCATACAAAAAGCGGATATCTCCTTTTAATGTTATTGGATAGAAATCTATCGGCAATTTTTTAAGTTTTTTAAGGTATCATATCTATCTATGTGCAACCTATAATTATTACTGAAATTAAGAACATTAATCGTCTCATAAATCAGTTATTCCGTACAATAAATATACAGTAGGCAGATATAAAATGGATACGTTTTTGAGATTTAAAAAAACATTGAAAGATTGTTTACGATATCTACAATGCGAATTGTAATACTAAAATAAAGTGCATCAATCGAGGCACGGAACATTTTTTTAAACTAATCGTTAAAAAAAAGAGTCTCAAATTAAAACATGTTTCGAAGTGGAATCAAAGAGTCTCCAAAGTCTATAAACGTTATTAAAGTAAATAAAAATCGTTGTAAAATGGTTTACGTTTTCCAGAGTCAACGGAAAGACTAAAAGCTTTTACTATAATTTAATAACAGGGTATACTTTAATGGGTTTTCTCCGCGGGACACAAAATTCTGTAGTAGTTACAATTTTATAGCTAGAATAATAGAAAAATGATTAAAATAGCAAATTTCAATTAAAGCATGTATGTAGTATTTTATGAACTGAACATGACCGCCTCGGTGGTGTAGTTGTATAACGGTACGACTGCAACTTTGAGGTCTCGCATCGATCCCCAGGTCGTGCAAAGTGATATTGTTTTTTTTCTATTTAGTATCAGCCCGGAGTCTAGAATTTGTGCCCGATATGGCGATAGGCTCGCCCCCTATCACATCATGGGACGGAATACGCACGGCGGAGTAGACAAAATAGTTAATAATCGAAGTGATAATACCTGTCCTGGTAGGATAGATAAATGAGTGCTCATTTAAAAGATTTTTTATGGCATTTAATGACGAGACGAGCATGCCGTTCGCCTGATAGTAAGCGATACGACCACCCATAAGCAGAAGAAACACCATCCAGCTCCTTGAGTTACAAAGTACTTCCACTGCGCTCGTCATCCTGAGACATAAGATGTCCTGTAGTTACATTGGCTACAATGCCCTTCAAACCGAAACACAACAGTGCATGCACACTGCTGCTTGGCGCGGTAGAAATAGACATTGCGGTGGTATCCACCCAGCCGGACTCTTACATATGAGAGTCCTACCACCAGTAGGTAGTCGGTGACTATTGCCTACGCGATATCACTGCGGTGCTGAGGTCTCGGGTTCAAACTTAAATCCCCGAGTTTAAGTGATATTTGGTTTCTCAATATCAGCTCCGTGCTGATGTCCACTGTCCAGAGCCTTAAATCGTGCTGGATGGAAATCGTTTATGGTCGTGTCACCTACCATAAGGCGAGCGAGATGCTCTTGTCGTTCAATTCTAATAATTTTATACAGGAAATCTGGATCGGGAAGTTCATAACATGCCTACGCCTTTTGAAGTCTTGGCAGTGGAACGGCGCGAGAACCCTTGACTTGAGTTTTCGCATCATTGCGCGCTATTGTTCTAGCTCTTAGTGAAATCTCTTGGAAGTCAAGTATTTGGAGTGTGCTTGGGATTTAGCACTTATATTTGTCTGTAACATTACTTTTTTATATTCTGCGAATGAAGTCGCTTGTCTGAAGATGCCTGATTTATTTATATCATAAGTAGCATCCATGGTAATACAATAGTAACTTTGGAATTTTAAACACTGTATAACAGTACATTGACTGCCTCGGTGACATAGTTGTATTAACCCGTCAAGCCCCGCTTATATATATGGAAAATCCCTATATATATGGAAAAACCCTATATATATGGACACCGATGTCCGTCGCGGGGCTTGACAGATTAAAGTACGACTGCAATGCCGATGTCTCGGATTCAATCCCCGAGTCAGGCAAAGTGGTATTGTATTTTTGGTGTCAAGCATCAGCCCGGGGTTTGAAACTTGTGCCTGATGTGGTGATAGAGGAGCTCGCTGTGACTTCATGGAACGGAATACATGCGGCGAAAAGAGGGTGCACTAGTTGCACCGGCGAAAGTGTGGCAGTGCAGTGTGCTTTTCAAGATGTGATGTTACGTCTTTCACTCGACCGAAGATACAAACAAAACGTAGTGAAAAACATCTGTATCTCCAATTATACTTGCAAGTTTTCCGGTCATTCCATCACTAACTTTTTTTTTATCATGGCCATCTTCGGCGCATTAGGGACGGCTGCGGGCTTCCTCCGACTCACGTCTAAGTTGTCGTCCGCAACCGCCCCTGCGCGTTCCGCTGTTGCGGTTCTTCTCCTGTTGTTGCGGGGGCTCAGAAGCCCCCGTACACCGAAGGACGCCCTTGGTGTCCGAGGCAGCGTGAGACACGCTGCCGTCCATCACGGGGGGCTCCATCACTAACTTACAACTTTCCGGATTCACAGCAACTGAAGATTTACTATGCAACTTTTCCTCCTTTTCCATAACATTCGCATCTAGGAACTAGGAAGGTAGTTACGTAATGTCCATGTAAGGTAGGATGCGATCAAAACAAACCAATTAGTTTCATAATACTACTAATTAATTGCCGATGATACCTGATCTTTCGTAATTGTGGGTCTTCGCAACGTTAACTCCGTTGAGAAATAAGAGAACATCAATCGATTTTGGTTTTACAAATTATCTTTGATATTAATAAATTATGAGAGGATCTTAGGACGGTATTAATAAATCAATCTCAAGTTTGAGTTACATCTCAAGTGGACATAATCTATTGAACTATTCATACATTATGTCTACATGAGATGTAACTCAAACTTGAGATTGATTTATTAATACCGCCCCTAGTGAGTGAAAACTTCTTCATGTTTTTGTATTGATTTAATAATTCATTAATATTAAAAAGTCCTGTTAAAGTTTCGAGTGACTTTTATTTTACGATAATACCCACATTACTCTCAAATTTAACCGACTTCCAAAAAAGGAGGAGGTTCTCATATAACCACTTATTTGCTGTATAAAACTAAGTGTGGTAATTTTTTCACTGTACACGAAATGGTGTTTTCTTCGTCTTAACCTATATTATAGTCCTTCGTTTGGAGTTTAAATGTTGTTAAGCTGGTTATCCGTCGTAGTTATTGATATCCAAGACAAAATAATTGTATAAAAATCTATATATTTGTACCTGTCTATTTATACTCATGTAATATTAAACTGCCTCGGTGACTGCCTCGGTAGCGTGGTTGTATTACTCTACGACTGCAATGCTGAGGCCTCGGATTCGATCCCCGGGCCAGGCAAAATGGTATTGGATTTTTCTATTCAGGATCAGCCCGGAGTCTGGAATTTGTGCCCGTTGTAGCGATAGACTCATATCACATGATGGCAATACGCACGGCGAAAAGTGGGTGCATTAGGTGCTTCCCTGCCTACGTTTTCGGGGATAAAGGTGCGAGTGTGTACGTATGTATGTAATATCAAACTATTGAAATGAAATTCATTCATAGTAACTTCTCCTTAAGATTGATGGCATAACAAGGGTCTGTAATAACATCATGTCAAATCACAGCAACTATTAAGGCATCATTCATTAATAACAACAAAAAGCAGTGTTGTAACGCCTACAATGATACCAATAGGGTTCCCATATCACATTGTTTGAATACGGACAAAAATAATTGTTTTTTTTGTCAGTCATAAATTAAATGTGGTAAAAAAATTCGTAGTGTTTATAAAACTGCATCTTTAACTCTGTAAAATCTGCATCCGCAAAAAAAATGTTTGTGCGGAAAATTATGCTTAGAAAAGCAAATTTCCAGTTTAATTTAAAAGTAGCAACTTAGATACTGCAGATAATTTCTTTATGTTAAACTGTAGAAATATTTGCACCGCGTGTACAGTCAGTCACATAAGTATCTGAACAAGTTACAAATTTGAAATCGCTTATACACGTTTGTGTTTTGGCTATTTATTCCCCTCAAAATAATAAATAAAACTACTTTACTCCACATAAAGGAATAAAATGTTTCAATTAATCTTCACGCGGATAGACGATTTAAAGTTTTGAATTTGTTTAGCTACTTATGTCGTTGACTGTACCATATAAAATACTTACGTAATATACTCATTGATATACTCTTTTTTATACACATGTGACCACCAAATTAATTAGAAAACCAAATACAATTTATCCCTTAAAATTCAAACATGGTCACCCCACTCATCACAACAGTTAATTACCGCACAACGTATTAAAAGCTGTCCAAATACGGTTCGAACGCTTCAATAAAGCAAAGATCAGATAACCGTTTCAGATTGATCTCTCAAATGGTTCGGAACGCCTTTGTTTCCTTTTTGTTTTCACAGAATGGGAAAAATGTGGGAGTTCTACTTTTCATGGACGGTCTTTGTGGCTTTCGTAATTCTATCATGTATGAATTTTATTTAGACTTCTGTGGGGTGCAAAGGAATAATTGCCAGAAAAGATGTAAAATTACGATAAAAAAAAATCAAAAATAGATGTTTCTTCACATAAACAATATTCTTTAGGTAAATTTCGACGTGATCGAAAGCATTAGAGCCTCTTAGAGAGGGTTGATGTCAATCATTCATAAGAATAAGAATAAATTTATTTTCACAAAAACAGAATACAGGTTAATTTATGCACTATAAAGACCACATTGGCATAACTGCGTACAGGACAAAGTAATTAGCAACCCCCCGTGCCCATGGTAAGAATTAACTTGTGTTATGGGCACCGTGGGCACTCAAATAATACAATTAAAACAAAGATACAGTTCACTTAATACAGCAAAGATTGAAGCAAAAAAGTGCGTAAACAATATTAACAGGTAGATATGTGTATTGTGTAAATGTTATTTGTATATTAAGTGTGAGTGAAGAGTGTATGAGTGTAGTGTGTGATGTGAGATGTGATGCAGTTTTAAGAAAACTAAATGATGTCGTTGCTGCAACATGCGTGGAGTAAGACAAGTAAGGGTATTCCTTGGAAAGACAGGAAGGTTATCCCATCAAACACTCTTCTTTAGTTATATAATAAACTCTAATTATAAAGAGTACCTCCATGATCCCTTTATTAGGCACTTCCCTTATTTGAGATAAGCCAAAGTTTCGTTTTGAGCTTAAGATGATTACCTAAAAGCAAAAATTACCAACATGTTACAAGACTCAGCATTACAGTAACAACGTAAAAATAATTAGAATAAATAGAACATACTAGAAAGAATCTGATATATCGTAAGCGATTTAAAGAAAGTAAAAGATGCATTGTGTGAGACATAGGAATCCAATAGCAGCAAATATATCCTACTAACATTATAAAGGCGAAAGTTTGTAAGTATGTATGGATGTCTGGATGTATGGATGTTTGTTCCTCTTTCACGCAAAAACTACCGACCGGATTTCGATGAAATTTGGCATGCGGGTAGATCATGTCCTGGATTAACACATAGGCTACTTTTTATCCCGGGAAAATATAAAGCGGGACTTTTATCCCGGAAAAACTTCTTAACGCGGGCGGAGCCGCGGGCAAAAGCTAGTTTAAAATAAATTAAACAAAAGATGCATCAAAAGAGTGAAGTAATAGTGAAAATTTCACAGTGAGAAAGATTCTTTAGTTTGGGAATGAAACTGTAATCGATTCAATTTTCGAAACTGATGAGACATAAAAAATCTTTTGACAGATGCAGCTATGTAGAATACTCTGCATCCGTGATCTGTACTATACAAGGTGAAATCTAATGCCCTGCTTTTATAAACCAATTGTAGTCGCTTAATGATATAAAACAATTATGTAGCATTTAGAAAACAAAATAAAAGAAAAAGTTGCAACAATCAGCAAAGTCAAGTTTTTCTATGATGCAAAATTTACCTCATGTCGCCATAACATATTTCTTTTTTCATATTTTTTAATGTAGACTTATTGTACGTTTTTGATTAATTCCCCCAATGTATGTAACGCAGAGTCTTTTAATGACACGAAGAGGTAAATTTTAGATATAAGGATCCTGACAACCATGATGCTTGCCCTCAAGCGGTAGCATACTTTCAAAATTCAGCTGCCTTAAGCAATTTTATGTGTAACTTGTATCTAAATCCACTATCTTTATGTAACAACTTAATCACATTGTTTAAGAGAATAGAGTGAATGTACGATACTTTCTTACAAAAGGTACAAAACAAAGAGTAAAATGGAATGGTCAGCGGAAATAAAGACGTCCATCGCCTCGTGTATGCGTTGCGCAACATGTACCAGGGATGGCAGTAGAATAATTGTAAAGGGATTTTAAACGTTAGGCTTAATAGTTCAGTGGGGCTAGGATGTGGAAAAAAACACGATGCGTCTCCGTTTCGTTTTTTCGTGATTGGTTGAGTGACTGACGTATCGGTATTTTGATGTTTGTGATTGATCGAGAGACCGACACGTCAGTCTCTCAACCAATCACAATAAAACGAAGCGGAGACGCGTCGTGTTTTTTTTTCACATCCTAGCCCCACAGGCCGCTTGGCCCATTTGGGCCATGACAGCTCCTGTCATAAAAACGAAAATCGTCATTCCTACCGACGCAATAAGGTTTTAATATAAAAATAATGATCTTTATCTTTAATCTCTACAATTTTATTCTAATTTATATGCCTCTATATTCGTTTTGCTATCTAGGCTCTACGCTCCTGCCATATATGCTTGATTTTAAATTTGTGTAGTGGTTACATTCCCTTTGCCATAAGCGATAACTAATGTCAAATGTTTAGCTACATTGCTCTTTGCTACCATTATTTCTTGGTTATCCTCGGGTCGAAAGTTATTCTAAAAAAGTTACGATATTATTTTAACATCTACCCACTTGACATTGGCAAAATCACCGATGAAACGGTGGAGCCATTTTTAAAAAGAAGAAGTAGAAGGTTTTAGTATATAAAAAAAAAACAATGTCAGCTGTCAAACTCGCGGTACCAGATAGGTTAATTTAATTATAATACCAGTTCTGCATTTTATACTGTCTCACTGTTAAGCTTCTTCTACTGCGAGAAAGTTTAAAATTAGGCCCTAGTCCTATATGCTGGCGTAGTTTGGGTTGGCAGATTTGACATACCTTTGAAATTCTTAAACATGTAGGTTTTCTCACAATGTTTTCCTTCACAG
Organism: Lapara coniferarum; assembly: GCA_949316025.1. Taxonomy (NCBI): domain Eukaryota; kingdom Metazoa; phylum Arthropoda; class Insecta; order Lepidoptera; family Sphingidae; genus Lapara; species Lapara coniferarum. The sequence continues at coordinate 23,392,152 of OX438932.1, forward strand.
GTTAAAGTGAGTTAGTGGTTTATCAATAATTAATTTTTTTTTTTTTTTATTCCTCAATTACAAATTGATGGTTTCGGAGTTCTTTATAAATAAATAGCTATAAGAAAACTGCATCGAAATCAGCCCATTCGTTTTGGAGCTACGGTGCTAGACATACATATTCACACCTTAAACTTATGAAACCCCTCTTTTTCTGTCAGACTTAAAAAAAATAGGGAAGAGATCCGAGAGTTTGGGCGTCAAAACTCACGCGTCATATAAAAGACCTTAGGACGCTTTCACTTCAGTACTTTAACAAAAGTACGAGAGTTATAGGTTTTTATCAACCTTGAAAACAAAATAGAATCAATCCCTTACAATTAACACGTGTAGTCATTGTTATACACGTTAATACATCTGTTCTTGATTGATTGGTATGCTAAGTGGATTGATTTGATTTCAATTCATTCGCTGACGTGATACAAACGTAAGACCTCTTAATTGTATTGCGGGGAGAGTGATGACGGGTCTTGTGAAATTGGACACGAAGACAATTGGTATTAATATGAACGCTTTCATTTACGTCGAGTGAGTGTTTAATATTGCAGCTTGGAGTGTTGGTTGATTTATATTCGTGTATATTTAAGATTTATTTATTTTTTATACGGGCAAGGTTAACTGACGCCCTCCACCAAGACAATTATGCCGGCCTGTTTGAACCGGGTATACGGGCTGACCCCGGAACGCGGCACATTTACGTGGGCCACTATGACGGGTTGTAACGCTTTATGTAGGTACGGGCATCGTTATCCGGACGGATTTTACTGGTGCTAGGTCTCTTATATGCAAGAGTCCGTCTGGGTGGGTACCACTGCAATGTCTATTTCTACCGCCAACAAGCAGCGTGCATGCACTGTTGTGTTTCGGTTTGAAGGACATTGTAGCCAGTATAACTACTGAACATAATGAGACTTAACATCTTATGTCTCAGGATGACGAGTGCAGTAGAATGCCACTCAGTACTTTGTAACTCAATGTGCTGTGTGGTGTTGCTACTGTTATGGGTGGTCGTATCACTTACCATCAGGCGAACGGCATGCTCGTCTCGTTATTAAAAAAAATACCAAGTATATATATATTACCAGCGGTTTTTATTTGGATTTTTTTTATATTATATTATTCAACTACATATTCCTTTTTAGTCAGAATTATTATATTGCCTAGCTAATAAATATAATGCTACGCCTAATCCAACCAAGTTTGAGTTACTTTGATCTATTACACATGACGCACTTACAGGAAAATTTAGTATAATAATTGAGAATTAATTCTTCCTACATAATTGAGGATGCTGAAATTTGTCACTGTTGCGTAACTTTTTAAAAATAATAATTTAACATCACACACACACTGACTCTTTTAATCCCCGTAGAGGTGGACTGAGGGACACTAGTGCACTCATTTTTCGACATGCGTCCCATGATGTGATAGGAGACAACCCCGACATCTATTAAAAAAACATTAATTCTACCCCCATTTTTTTACTAAACTGAACTTATAAGGCCATATAATTATATTTCTATCTAAAGCAACAACTTTCTTCAACACGATTTTTGACTATCATCACATTCCGTTTATACACAACCCTTTATAATCTCTCTAGTAATAATTAACTTTCATGACACAAATATACAAAATAACGAACCCTTAACAAACATGACCGTCAAATCTGTTTTACTGTGTACTCACCGCTGCACAGATGTGTATTTAGGGACCGCGGTGTGGTTTATAACTCCCTAACTCTATTTTACTTTTGATATGAATAGAATGTGTTGTTGTTACGTATGAATGGCTAGATGAATTGGTCTTTTGTCTTGTAGAAAAAACTATGGTCATTCAAATTTTTTGCTGTGACAAATTGTGTCTCATCCAACTCCATGGCCTAATGCAGATTGGTAGACTTCACATCCTTTCAACATAATATTTTTATATGAAGTTTTCTTTCCATTTTCAATCGAACGATGATTACCATTTATTGTTATAACACCTATTATTACTTACCTATTAATTTCTGCATGAGTAATAAAAAGACTTCATTCTCACCAACTTTTTTAACCCCCACACAAATACTGAGTACTTGTAACGTGTATGGCACAATGTTCGTAATTAAGTTCAGAACCATTTGTTCCACTACTCCAGTACTTAGCCCTTCACCTATCACGTTTCCATTTTGGATTGCCAAACCGTAGGCAATAATGATAGGTTGAAACAAAACACGCGGCCGTGTTGTCAGCGATTAGCGGCAATGGCCTGTGAATAGATCTCATAACATATCTGCGAACATACAATTAAGTCTACCGGCATTAAGCGCCCATAATCAACAAGAATAAAGGAAGAATCGTAAATGTGCTGTCAGCTTTATGGAAAGGAATAAAGGACTAGCGATTAAACAGAGGAAGGAGGTGCTTAGGTCTCCGGGAATCTCACTCCGAAAGTGGAACAACATATTGTCAACTAGCTTCTGCCAGCGGCTCCGCCCGCGTTAAAAAGTTTTTCCGGTATAATAGTCCCAGTTTATATTTTACCGGGATAAAAACTAGCCTATGTGTTAATCCAGAACATGATCTACCTGTGTGCTAAATTTCATCGAAATCCGATCAGTAGTTTTTGCGTGAAAGAGGAACAAATATCCATACATCCAAACATCCATACATTCTTACAAACTTTCGCCTTTATAATATTAGTAGGATTAATGTTAATTTTATTACTCTTCACATAGCCATTGTAGACAGAATCCTGAAAGTAGAAAAGATATTTTCAGTAATCAGTATACTTCTTCCTCTTCTTCAGCTAGAAGTCCACTGCTGAACATAGGCCTCCCCCAAGGATTTCCAGACCAACCTGTCAGATGCGACCTACATCCAGCGCGTTCCTGCGACCTTTACAAGGTCTTCTGTCCACCTTGTAGGAAAACGTCCAACGCTGTGCTTGCCAGTATATGGCCTCCACTGAAGAACTTTTCTACCCCATCTGTTGTCAGTATACTTATTGACTACTAATTAAGAGTACAGGTTTCAAAACATGAAACAAGTAGTTACTTATCATGTAACTTATTTGTTTTGATGTATCGACCAGAAAATGCTATTTCAGAGTAAATAAAAACATTTTTTTAGCTCCTTCAAGAATAAACAGAACTTACACTGGCGGAGGATCCTACAAAAATATATTCTTATTTACTTATTTACTTTTATTTAATATATTTTTGTTACTGATATATCTTCAGCCGCTATTACTCTTTGCCCAAAACAAAGAGACCACGAACGAGAAATAAACCTCCTCATACAGCCGCTAACATATCTACGTTTTAGCATGAACTACCCGCTGACCTTGTACATGATAGTCAAACGCACTCCTTTATGCCACCTAAATTATTCAGTTACTGCGACTCGTAACAAAACAAAACGGCGCCCGAAAGTTTGTGAATTTTTTCTCTGCCTCCATGTTACGTTCTAGCTATTTGTGGACGTATTTTCGGACATATTTTCACAAATAAGTTTGATAAAATAGAATCAACGAAAATTGTATTACTTCCTTTTGAGGCATATCATACGAGATAAAATCACAAATTGCCAAAATCTATACAAATAATAAATCAGTAGAACCAGTGTGTCTGTACATTGAAAAAAAGAAAGGGGTGACTGAAGAACGATAATGGAAAACAAACCAGCGATTTTTATAATTCTTTTTTGTCTGTCTGTTTCTTGTTTGTTTGTTATTGCACATCTCCGAAACTACTGACCGGATTTCAAACTTTTTCACGTGGGCGGAGCCTCTAGCAAAAGCTAGTATAGAAATAAAAAAGGTTGTATTGCTAAATAGATTTTATTATCGTGTATTATTTGTTTAGGTATCTCTCTGCCAAACCAAACCACAGCATTCTTTCAATTTACGTTATAAGTACTTTCGCATTCAACGTATAAAATTGGATACAATTGAGTATTCTCTAATCAAATATACTCATTACTCGTGTATTTAAACGAGACAATACACGAAGATAAACTCAACGCTATCGCATCATTCAAAAATTCGATCAAACCCGCTGATATTATGACCTCAGCCCTACCCATCTGTTTCGCCTCGGCCCTAATAACAAACACGAGGGGCGTCAGGTTTTTTGGAGCGGAAAGCTCTTAACGCAATATTCATTTGTGTTTGAGTATTTTTTGAATTTTGTATCTACTGAGGAATTATGATATCCTGATAGACAGTGTTTGTATTACGTTACTATTGATAAGTTTCTTGTATGCCATTCTGTTAGTAGGCATTATAATTTATCTTTTCGACCGACAAGCAAAGATATTTCAGTTTGAAGGATATTATTTCTAGTATTTACCTATGAAGCAGACCTAATTTCTTTAACAAATATATCTCATTTTTCATTTCATAAAAGCGTATAATAAAGTGCATCTCCTAGTAAATATCTATTTGCGAACCCCAAAGACTAATAGAACAACTTAATAGTTTAACAAAAGAAAATTACGTGTTTCCAAGCACTGAAAATGAAAAAGAAAAATTTAATCGTTTAAATGAAAGAAATCATTTTTTGGAGCCTTTAGAAAATTACTTTGATACTTGCAAGGATTTATTTTAGCTTTACATTTCGTTGGAAAATTTATGTTATTACTTAATTAAAATTTTTAGTACCTATATTTTTTTCTAATTTGAATCTACTTTGAATTTCTAATTTGAATCTACTATCATCTAAGAAAATATTCTACTAGTTGCTTAAATTATACCAGTATGTTATACATTTGGCTCATCTGAATTTCGAAGTGTAACATTATTAACCTCGATAAACATGTACTAAAAACATTTCTCGAGGGTTTTCGATAAGAAATTTACAAAGTAATCATTGCCGAAGTACCTGTCATCTAAATAACTGTTGTTAGTACAAGTAATTTATTGTAAAGCTCTCTCAATTTCATAGTATGTAACGCAAAACAAATGTTGACGGTCCGTTGTTGTTATTTTGCGTTTCATGCGAGAGTTAATGCAAGCATGCGCGCGTTGCAGGAAATATTGATCCACGATAACATAATGGTAGGTAATTTCAGTACTTTACTGATGATAGGATAATATGTAAGAGTTTCTCCTGGGTGGGTACCACCGCAGTGTCTATTTCTACCGCCAAGCAGCAGTGTGCATGCATTTTTGTGTTTCGGTTTGAAGGGCATTGTGGCCAGTGTAACTACAGGACATAATGAGACTTAACATTTTATGTCTCAGGATGACGAGCGCAGTGGAATGCCGCTTAGTACTTTGTAACTCAAGGTGCTGGAAGGTGTTTCTACTGTTCATGGGTGGTCGTATCGTTTACCATCAGGCGAACGGCATGCTCATCTCGTCATTCGATGCGATAAAAAAAACTTACTAAGTATAAAAACATAAATAAAAGTAGATTCCTTAAGGCATTTGGTTTACCAAGACACTTTAACACGTAACCATTTTAAAAAGACATTCAATGAATCTTGTAATGAAAGAAAAATGGTCTTTTCCTGTACGGTCATTAGTTCGCAACTTATTTACAGTTATAACACGGCTACTTTTTAATTATAAATGTTTCCCGTGGGACAAGTCACACGTCCAGGAAATTACAGATTTGTATAAGCGATGCTTTTTGTGCGCGCACGCACATAACCATACAACACCTTTTATCCGCGAATCGGTAGGCAGAGGCATAACTAGTGCACCCACTTTTCACCGGGCGTATTCTGTGTCATGCTATGGGCGAGCCTATCGCCATATCGGGCACAAATTTCAGACTCTGGCCTGTGGCTGAGCAGTAAAATGCAATATTATTGCTCAATCCGGGATTCGAAACCGGGACCTCAAAGCGGCCTCGTATCGTACGCGCAGTAGACAACTACGCCAGCGAGGCTGGCAAATTAACCAAAACATATTATTAACAAACAAAGTCTAAATTAATCTGTGTACCATACCACCCTACCAGCCCTATTATATACTGCCCACTGCTGAGCACGGGCCTCCTCTACAACTGAGAGGGTTAAGGCCACAGTCCACTTGAACAACCACACAATTAACTCGTGTACTTAAATCGAAATACATACTCGCATTATTTTCAAAGATTCCGATTTCTTCCATATTCCGTAAACTACTCCAGAAATTCGAAGTTTATCCAAAACAAAGTTCATCAAATGCTTATTATTCCTATTTATCATGATGCCCAAGTTTTATCCAAGTTAAATCGCAAAGTGCGACTTTCAAAGTTTTGGATAACTTTCGATTGTTTGTTCTTGTTTGAGAGGATAAGTACTGAGGTAATTCATCATCATGAGTATTGTTGTGGTTTAAGTATTTATTGGTAATACTATTGTTCTCAAATATAATATTTTAGTGGCCATTATAAATATAATAATTTCTAGTATAACGTGTAGAGAGAAATTTCATTCAAAATCTTTTTGGTCCGAGTTAACTGTTAAACAAATTACTTTCCAGTTGTAAAAAAATATTTACAACTGACATTACATTTCCCTTCAAGGCCCGGTTATATTGTATATAGATGTATGAGAAAACCCTATGTATATGGACACCGGTGTCCGTCGCGGGCCTTGACAGACTACAATAAACCAATTTATAATATTACCTACAATAATTATGATACGTGTAACTAAAAAAAACAATAAAGATTGATTAGTTTATTTTGTTACAGATTAACAGTACCAGGTCAGCCAGTAATACAGTTACCAAGTGACAAAGAAGATGAAGAAGAAACCGGGACACGGTTTCGGCGTACAGGCTCCGAACGCCTCCGAGACGGCGCTAAAGCTTTGCTCCGAAGAGTTGAATCGCTCAAAACCCGCAGAAGGAAACGCCAAAACCGGACAGAAGTTATCGTCTCATCTCCACACTTCTTAGACGTCCAGCAGGACAAATATGCAGATTTGAATTATATAGACATGACTCCAACCACACCAACAGCATTCCCGTTTCCTGACTTCCATAGTTCACCCATCCACGCCCCAGCCATCCGGACCCAACCCCCTTCCCCCATGACAGTCATGCCACCATCTCCAATCGCTCCATTAGAACAGTCATTTGTCCTAAACCCGCCATTTGGAGACGATAGTTCCAGCTACGCGTCAGATGGGAGTATGAGCTCTAGTAACAAGAGCTCAAAGTCCAAATTGGGACGAGCGAAGAGGATATTCCATCGAGGCATAAAGAATGAAGATTCAAGTGCATTGAGCGACTCAGAATGTCAACCGGCCAGTTGGAGACATAATTATTATAAGGATACAAATACTCATCATAATACTGAGGTAATTGTTGGAACGTTTATTGCTGGAGCAAAAGGGGCTAAGTAAAGCCTTTTTAAATAACTCTGTGGAATCGTTTTGAAGATATTTTAAAGCAGTTTAAATTAAAATTCACGAGAAAATAATGTTGACGTTTCTTCTACTCTCAAAATTTTTATATTTAATCAAAACTTCATATCTCATACAACTTTAACATCACTTTATGAAGTTTTATATAAGTAAATTGAAACGCATTTTGACCTTTTCTTTTCTCTCGTCTTGAAGGTCTACGTGGAACCTCCATCGCCAGTGGAGATGAAGCCTGACCCAGAAATACTCCGAGAGGTGCAGAAATCTCCAGGACATACACCGCATCGACGGCAGGCCATCAGAACCAGTTCCCTTAATTTGGGAAAGGATGGGCAAAAGTGAGTATAATTCTATATATTTTTAAGCAATACGCTTTACTTACATGTTGCAGGTATAAACATAGACGCTTGCATCTCTAATCAATATTTAGGTACCAAAACAAAAAAAATGCACTGGTTTCAGAATTTTATTCTCTACTAGCTTTTGCCCTCGGCTCCGTCCGCGTTAAAAAGTTTTTCCGGGATAAAAGTCCCGCTTTATGTTTTCCCTGGATAAAAAGTAGCCTATGTGTTAATTCAGGACATGATTTACCCGTGTGCCAAATTTCATCGAAATCCGTTCAGTAGTTTTTGCGTGAAAAAGTAACAAATCCAGACATCCATACATCTATACATTCTTACAAACTTTCGCCTTTATAATATTAGTAGGATTACCAATATTCATTTGTAATTTTTAAATACAAGTTATAGAATCTATGAAATGTCACCGATTAAAGCCAGTTCGTTTAAAAACAATCGTACAACTAACAAGACAATTGACCTGAAATTTAATGGAAATGCAATATCGATATAACGATGATAGAGTCGATAGGCTCTCCAACATTCAGGTTATTGGGATTATTAATTCGATCAAGTGTTTAAACCCCGATGCCATCGGTTCCTGATGACACAATTCATTTTATTTATTGACGTTTCATTCACCACAAATTTGTATTATATTTTAACCTTGTTGCAAATTTTTCAGTCATAACTCATAATGGATTGTTATTTCTGTCTTGATATGCTGTCTTTTAATTTTGGCTAAGGTCTCTCTTCAGTATAAGGGCTACCCTCATACTGAAAAGAGACCTTAGCCAAGTAGTAGAAGCCACTAAATAGTAAAGTAGTTCGAAGCTCTTAGGACCGCCTGTTTTAGGGTTACAGGTTAACTCTTCTAATTTGGAAAAGCCCATGACTTAGAGTGGCATTGATACCTTTGTAACATAAATAAAACCAATTAAATAATTTTCCTTATAGATTCCGTGACAGAAGTCTCAAAAGAGATAAATCAGCTTCAAGAAGTTCGGAGCTTGACAGTAGTCCAAACTCAGCTGGATCCAGGTCTCACGACGGTGACCAGGATGATGATGATGACAGCGTTGACATGAAGAGTAAAAAGTAAGATCATAATAATATATTTAACCTGACTTTAATGATTTAATATGAGAAGAGCTTGAGTACACGCTAAATTAGTACCTATAAAAATAAACTGTAATTTCAATTGCAATTGCCAAATTGTTAAATGGGTTTTCATGCTAACAAAACAAATTACCCTCGTACCTGATCAAGTTATAAATATATTCAATTTATTATTCTTATATTGAACAAAATCTTCAATATCATCATATTTATTACAAAATATATTATTAGTGCTACAGCGTTTCAGAGAAAAGTAATCATATTTGGATCCAGCATCTAAGCAAATGTTATGGTTAAATATTAAAAAGCTTATTATTTTCAGGAACAACATCCAAAGATGGTATTCGTTCCGTACTAACACGCTTAACGGCGGTCCTAAAGCTAACAACACTCTTCAACCAGCACCTAACCAGAAGGACCCTGATTCTTATTGTGAGTTTTTTTCTTCTTATCTAAATCTATACGAAAAGAAAGAAATAAGATTTACTGACTGACAAGAGGTTTTTTTCTCACCAGTCGACCAGACATATTCGACAGCTCTATCCAATAAATCATCAAGTAATATGCTGCAGAAACGTTCTGAAACGTAAATTAAATTTTCAATAAGGGATGATTGATGTCGTAATAAAGCAATATTTCTAAATTTAATCCTCGTAAAATGCGTGCCCAGTAATTGAATATGCGGACATCATAAAGAAATAACTGAGTTTAGCCTTGTCAGCACAACTAACTGAACCATCTGCATAATTACTTTAAATCTGTTTTTAATTTAATAAAGTACTCATGATTGAAGTGGTACAGGGAGTGAAAAGTTGCTTAATATGTTAAGCAATTTGAAAATTGCTTTTGTGGTATTGGATTTATGTTTTGAATAATAAACGTTCTAATGATTTGAATTTACTAATCGTCTAATGAAAAATAAATGGATACGTGTTTAGTATTATGTCCAACACGCTATCACACTTTAAGTGTAGTGTAAAAGATTGTATGAAACTATCAGCCTTATTGTGCCCACTGCTGGGTAATGGTCTCTTTAGCTTTTCTCTCGTTTCGACAAGGTTACCTTGTCTTCTGTAGAATCTTATATGTATCACATCATTAATTAATTAAATTATTTACTTTTGCTGTAGTGTCACGGCCAATGTCATCGTTGTCTTGCGGCCAACTCCATATACTAAGGAAACTGGCCTTACTACGACTGACTGCGTGCATGGAGAGATATTGTCCCTCGCACAAATCTGGATGGAATTGGGAATTACCCAAGCTCATCAGGAAGATCAAGACTCCAGACTATAAAGGTAATTTATTATTACACAGATTGAGATTTGGGAATACGGGGAATTCCGTCGTGATGAACTCAATGAGAGTATAATTTAGTAAAACAAATTCTCAGTACAGTGAAATGTGATCTATAATTGTCTTTTTTTTCTGAATCGAAATTGTTATTTTATTTCTACCGCCAAGCAGTAGTGTGCATGCACTGTTGTGTTTCGGTTTGAAGGACATTGTAGCCAGTGTAATTACTGGATATAATGAGACTTAACATTCTATGTCTCAGGATGACGAGTGCAGTGAAATGCCACACAGTACTTTGAAACTCAAGGTGCTGGATGGTGTTACTACTGCATATGGGTGGTCGTATCGCTTACCATCAGGCGCACAGCATACTCGTCTCGTCATTCAATGCCTTAAAAAATACATACATATACATATACACTCACGCCTGTTATCCCCGAAGGGGTAGGCAGAGGCGCAACTAGTGCACCCACTTTTCGCCATTATTCCGTCCCATGATGTGATAGGGGGCGAGCCTATCGCCATATCGGGCACAAATTCCAGACTCCGAGCTGATATTGAATAGAAAAACTCAATATCATTTTGCCCGACCCGGGGATCGAACCCGAGACCTCAGCTTTGCAGTCGTACTGTAATACAACTACGCCACCGAGGCAGCCTTAAAAAATATTATAAAGATTACTTTTACCGGATTAGAAATTCGGTCAAATAATTGTCATATTTTATTCTATAACGGGAAGTCATTGCGCCTGATGTTAAATGAAGTGAAATCCAAAAAAATGTCGACAAGCAAGGAACATACCTTGATGATGACAACAATTGTGCGAGTCTGTTTAATTATTTGTGCTAGTTCTGCATAATTTGTAGTAGATATTTATGAAATATACTTTTTTTTAGATAAGACCGTGTTTGGAGTACCTCTAACAGTGTCACTGCAAAGAACTGGTCACGCGTTACCAAAGCCAATCCAATGTGCGCTGAACTGGTTGAAAAACAATGCTTTAGATCAGGTAATGTTATATTATGATAATGATGCCTAATAAGTTTTATTTGTAGAAAAGGGATTGAAGAAGTGGAAGATTATACAGAAAAAACACATTTCTATTTTTAAAATTTTTATAAATCCTGTTATTTAGACAGCAATCAAATTATTTCGAAGTGAACCAATATAATTTATTTATAATAAAGATAACAATTTTGATACCAATTATAAAGTCTACTAAATACGTATTGTATTTCCAGATGGGTATATTCAGGAAAGCAGGCGTAAAATCAAGAATAGCCAAACTCAGAGGTCTAGTTGAATCAGCCGGTGCTGCCAACGCCGCATTCGCTATTGAAAACATGAACACCATAGATCCAAACCAATCTAGCTTGAACTTTGACGGCGCACAGGCCCATGACGTGGCTGATATGGTGAAACAGTACTTCAGAGAACTTCCTGATGCTCTGCTGACTAACAAACTTAGCGAGACTTTCATTGCTATATTTCAACGTGAGTCATTTTTTATTTTACTAGTAGTGCTCGCGGCTCCGCCCGCGTGAAAAAGTTTTTCCGGGACAAAAATATTTTCCCGGGATAAAAAGTAGCCTATAGCACTCAGGAGTTATGTAGCTTCCTGTTAGTGAAAGAATTTTCAAAATCGGTTCAGTCGTTCCTGAGATTAGCGCGTTCAAACAAACAAACAAACTCTTCAGCTTTATGCATTATGCTCGTCTACATGTCTACTGGAATACAAGCCCTTCACATGTTGTATTTTCGTAAACTTACTCTCAGTGTAGAAAATTTTATCTAAACCATGCCGTTTTCTGCGTTTACTTATAATATATCTTTAGAAGCTTTTACATCACTACATAGTATAAAACAAAGTCGCTTCCCGCTGTCTGTCCCTATGTATGCTTAGATCTTTAAAACTACGCAACGGATTTGACGCGTTTTTTTTAATAGATAGAGTGATTCAATGGGAAGGTTCATATATATAATTTATCCCGGGGAAATATAAAGCGGGCCTTTTATCCCGGAAAACTCAATCACGCGGGCGAAAGCGCGAGCAGAAGTCTAGTTGATAATAAGTATTAGTTTGATTGTTGTTATGTTATGAATATTATAGTTGATCACATTAACAATAATTGTGAATATTGAAATAGAATGAAGAAAAAATTATATCTTTAAAATAATCCGTAATATCTTAACATGAAGATCTATTTTTCTTCTATTCCAGATGTTCCGGAGCCGCTGCGACCGGATGCAGTACAATGTGCGTTATTACTGCTGCCTGAGGAACATTTAGAGGCGTTACACTCGCTTCTCATATTTCTTAATGAGGTTTGTTTACTTATTTCTTTGTAACGTCAACTAAATTCGAACTTCCAACCTACTTATTTGAACAATAGGTTTGTTTTTTAGAAGTCCATTTTGTAGGATTTAAAAGAATATTTCTATTATAGCTACAACTATCAAAACCCTCGGTCTAGATACTTTGCTTTCATCTACACTGACTCTGGCTCAATAATATATTTCCAAGCACGTTGCAGAAACTAGATATAGTGAAGATTTTTGATCGTACTTTTTTATAAAAATCTTTTATCAATAAACTAGCTTTTGCTCACAGCTTCGCCCGCGTGAAAAAGTTTTCCAAAATAAAAATCCCATTTTATATTTTCCCGGGATAAAAAATGTCGCCTTCCCAAACATTGAAGTCGGTTCAGTAATTCCAGATATTACTTTCTATAAATAGACAAAAAATTGTATATATTTATTACTACAGATCAACTTTTTCCATGTAGGTGGCGGAACATTCGGCGGTGAATCAAATGACGGCGTCTAATTTAGCAGTGTGTTTGGCTCCGACGCTCCTGCGGCTGCATCACGCCCCGCCGACGACTGGCAGCACCAAAGAAGGAAATTCTAATAGGTAATGTATATGCAATGCAATGTCTATTTCTACCGCCAAGCAGCAGTGTGCATGCACTGTTGTGTTTCGGTTTGAAGGGCATTGTAGCCAGTGTAACTACTGGACAATATGAGACTTAACATCTTATGTCTCAACATGACGAGCGCAGTGGAATGCCACACAGTACTTTGTAACTCAAGGTGGTGGATGGTGTTGCTACTGTTTATGGGTGGTCATATCGCTTACCATCAGGCGAACGGCATGCTCGTCTCGTCATTCAATGCCATAAAAAAAGGTAACATACTTGTAACAACTTTTTACTTGAACTCTCATTCATTCCTATATTATGATTTCTATACATGTTAAGGGCCATGTAGTGCCTGGACAATTATTTTATTTTTAATGGAAACATTGAAAAAGAAAAAGAAACAGGTCGCGGGTTCAAATCCTGCTTACGACTGTTTCTTTTTCAATGTTTCCATTAAAAATAAAATCATCTCATTAATCCCTAGTAACTTATTAGAAGTCAACAAAATGTTGTTTCTTTGCCATAAGTATAAAACTATTAGGAACTGTAGAACAAACTTTATTTTGTTCCTACGAACTTATTTGTAAACAGTTTAAAAGCCTATATTAGTTATTGAAGGTTTTTGTCTTCTTCAAACGAATTTTGAATTGAATTTGAAGGAAGAAGAGAAAACATTCTCTAACTAAAATATGTTTATAAACTGTTTACGAATAAGAAAGCTAGTATATAAAATAAAGTAGCCAACATATTAAGATGATGTTAAATATTTACAGATTGCCCACGATTTCCTATTTCTTTATTAAATTACGTTTTAATCTCACTATCAATAACACTAATCCAATCTATTTAAAAAAAAAATGACAAAAGACCTACGCTGAGTTTCTTGGTGCTTTTTCTCAGGTCAGTGGGCTTTTCCGAAGCACAGATAGAATCCTTTAGTTGATAAAAAATGACGTTTAAAAGCGCCCTTAGGGGCCTAATTACTTAATAAATTGTTTGGTGGATTTCGTTGGCGTAGTTGTATTGCCTACGCGTTACGAGTACGATTTGCGCGCTGAGGTCCTGGGTTCGAAGCCCGGGTCCAAAAAACTTTGTGACTGGGTTTTTATATCTTAAAAAAATTACTCAGTCGCAGCTCGGAGTCAGGAAGTTGGTGGTGTGATACCCCCGTGCCTCGGAAAGCACGTAAAGCCGTTGGTCCTGCGCCTGATCCTCCGGTCATGTCGGACTGCCGTCTCACCGGACTATGAGAGTGAAGGAATAGCGAGTGCACCTGTGTATTGCGCGCACACTTGTGCACTATAATATCTCCTGCGTACCTGGCTGATCTCCGTTGATATTGGCCGCCGTGGCCGAAACTGGCTAGGAGGATTTCATTTAATTTCAAATGATTTGATTTAACCAATTTCCAAACTACAATAAAATGATTTCAGGATGGTGATAGAGAGCGTGGCAGACCAGCGGCAGATCAGCGAGAGTCGCGCGGCGCACGCGTGCCTGCTGCTGCTCATACAGAAGCATGACCACCTGTTCCTGGCGCCCGCGGACATGCTGGCCAGGTGCAAGTTCAACTACTTCGAGGAGAGCGTGCCGGTGAGGGTTTTTTTTTTTTTATAGTGGCCCTACTGCCAGTAGCCTGACACGAGTCGGCTTTTCTGGCCACACCGGTCGTTAGGGTGAACGTAGAAGGCGCTCGCAACCCTTTGAGTTAAGGCCGGTGAGGGAATTGTACTAAAAATCTTTCCCCATTCCCCACGCTTTTTTGCAATAAAATACATGTTTTTCTTATTTACACTATTCTCAATTCAAGTTTATTAAAAATTATTTTCTATTTTTTAGTTGGATTTTTATAAAGCATGTTTTTTAGTTTTTATAAACTATTATTTACTACATGTATATGAATATATACCGGGTGGAAGGGAAACGCTCTCTATACCGGAACGGTAAGAGAGAAGAACCATAACATTAACGAAAAACTATATTCATTTGCAAAGCTAAGCGATAATACTTACGATTTTAATATTTCCGTAATTCATGCGCGCGCAATGTAAAGCGTACACAAAACTGGGTAGGGTACAAACTACAATGCAAACGCCGACAAGGCGGCGGCCGCCGCGCTGCGCCGGCACCGGCCCGCGGTCGTTAACCCGTCAGCTGATGTACGTGTTTCATTACGATTTTTTTTAAATATTGACCTTTTTTACTATGTTTTTCAGAATAATAGTTTGATTTATCTATCCATACGTGAAGCTGTACAGAAATTTGAGAAAATCCTACTAAAATTGTAACAATGCGATCGCGATTTTTTTAGTGCCATCACGTCAGGAATCACCTATATTCGTTTCCGAGAGCGTTTCCCTTCCACCCGGTATACGGTACATACACCAAAATATTTTTTTTACAATTTTTGTGTCTGTTTGTTTGTTCCGGCTAATCTCTGAAATGGCTGACTGACAATAATATGACTACCTCGGTGGCGTAGTTGCATTATGGTATGACTGCAATGCTGAGATCTTGGGTTCAATCCCCGGGTCGGGCATTGATATTGGGTTTTTCTATACAGTATCAGCCCAGAGTCTGGAATTTGTGCCCGATATGGCGATAGGCTCACCCCCATCTACCTGCCTACGTCTTCGGGGATAAAAGACATATTATTATGCGTGAGAACATAAGAGAAACGTTGATATATACATCTAGACTATTGTATTAATGAAGAATGTAAAGAATACTATGATATATAATTAGTATTGAAGTAAATAACGTTGCTAAAATGCAATTTTTTTCAATTAATAAAACCAGAAGCTTTAAATGCACCAACTACATTTTTGTATATTATGTAAGTACTTAAACATAATTTTGCAACTACATTGTAGTCAATTGACCATAGGCCACACCCAAAGATTTTCAGTGCAACCTGTACACGTCTTAACAATTTTGTTTGGAATTCCAGGTAGCGTTAGAAGAATTAGGTGCAGATTTCAATCAAGACTGGAAAGGTTTTCAACAAGCCTGCATAAAAGCTTTGCTCAAAGAAGCCAAAGAAAAGTGAGTAGTACGACCAATTACATCTTCATTCGACTAACTACTACAAGTGAACTGTAGACTTCTACTGTACTGTTTCTTATAGTCTAACTTGTTTCATGCTTTTTTAGAGTCTGTGGCCGTTCGGGAAAGAGGTGAGACATCGATGTTAGAGCGTAAATCATTTATCTTCTATCATTCGATGTTAACCAACTTAATTCTGTTCTTTGGAACCTTATTAACAAGATGCTTGAATTCAAAATCAAATGTAGAATTTGCGTGCAAGTTAATCGCTCTACATGCTTCTCCTGTTGATCTGGTTTCATTTTAATTCAAATTTGGAATTAATTACCAAAGAACAGAACTCACAATCATGATTCTCACATCATTCTCATTGTAGTCGAATCGTGGCCACTTAGATGTCTCGTGTTAGTGTTTCTTTATTTCTAATCTTAGTGTTGTAATAGTAAAATATAATTAAAATTCATCTAAACATCCTTAAAATGCAAATGCCTGATATATTAAATGTGCAACTAAAGACATGAATAAGACTATAAGGCTTAGAGCCAATTTCATCGCTTGCTGATGAATGTTACTCGTCATATAAAAGTATAAGTCGACCAAATATAAAAGTAACACTCTAATCTATGTTCTCAAATAAATAGTTATTAGTACTAACCACATTCGCTGTTTAATACGATAATTGAAAAATAAAGTTACTTGAAACCTGTAAAATTGTCGCTTAATATTACAACTATAAGGATCATTTTTACAAATTTGATTTTGGTACCAATATTTAACACAATTTGCGTTACTCAATAAGAACTTAAATGTGTAAAATTATAACTATTTGAATAAAACATGTATATTGTATAGAATGCAGTACAGTGTGTCTATTCGAATCTTCGATTTGTACTTATGATTTTTTTTAGAGTGTACAGTCAGAAGCATAACTATCTGTACAAAATCAAAATTATAAATCGCCTATACCGGGTGGAAGGGAAACGCTCTCGGAAACGAATACAGGTGATAGTATTGGTGATTCCTGACGTGATGGCACTAAAAAAATCGCGATCGCATTGTTACAATTTTAGTAGGATTTTCTCAAATTTCTGTACAGCTTCAAGTATGGATAGATAAATCAAACTATTATTCTGAAAAACATAGTAAAAAAGGTCAATATTTCAAAAAAATCGTAATGAAACACGTACATCAGCTGATGGGTTAACGACCGCGGGCCGGTGCCGGCGCGGCGCGGCGGCCGCCCAGTTTTTTGTACGCTTTACATTGCGCGCGCATGAATTACGGAAATACTAAAATCGTAAGTATTATCGCTTAGCTTTGCAAATGAATATAGTTTTTCGTTAATGTTATGGTTCTTCTTTCTTACCGTTCCAGTATAGAGAGCGTTTCCCTTCCACCCGGTATGTAATATGTATGTATTTTTGTGAAGAGAAAAAAGATTAGTTAGAACACAAAAGTATGTAGGCAATTTGAAATTTTGAATTTGTTCAGCTACTTATACTGGTGACTGTACATTTTTTTTTAAATCTATTGAAATGATCTAGTAAAAAACAAATTTATAATTACGTAATATTTATGCAATTTGTTTACCACATTCACAGCCGCAAACTTCTGCCTATACCAAATAGCTATAGTTACACATAGCTACTATACTATAGTTATGCTTACTCCCTGCGTGTTCTAGGACACGAGGATGGATGTCAGTATCAGGGGCAGCGCCGCATGTGGAGCTGTGCTGCAAGAAGGTGGGCGACGGCCACCCGCTGAGGCTGTGGAGAGCGACCACTGATGTGGAGGCGCCGCCGCAGGAGGTTATGCAAAGGTCAGTTTGGAATGTTTTGGTAAATCTATGGTTAGGAATTGGTGTCTCTTTATTAATATTCGGGAAATGATAAGAACAATTTTGCCTTAAAATAAATTAACAGTAAATATAAAAGAATCCAGCAGTTTCCACAATAATTTAGCACATGTTAAGCCAAATAGTGAACAAGCGCTGGGATAAAAGCTGCTAATAAATATACAAAACAGTAACAACTTTTGCAACATTAGAATTGTGATATTCATAAGCCGAACACAGGGATACACTGCTCTTTCAAGTAGGTATCTTCAATTGTTGACTGCATTAGCACCTACAATTATTTTTATAAAGTTATTTACGCTGACATTCAAAATTATCAAAACCAGCTGTAGCCCCAGTCAAATTTTTTTTACGAACTTGTTCACTAACAGAAATCCATTTTAGCTATTGAACGTTTTGTCTTCTTCGGACGAATTTTGCATTGAGTTTGAGGGTAAAAGACAAAACATTCGATAGCTGAAATAGGTTTATAAACTGTTTATAAATAAAGCCGTTTGTCTTTACAATCCTTCTGCATTGTAATTGGAACTCGTAATTGGTGCTGCTGTTTAAAAATAACCTTTTACCAGACGTAACTAAGTAGACGATAGCCTAGTTGGGAATGGAACGGTCTGCCGAGACAATATCCGGAGGTTCGAAACCCAAACACACCTCTGACTTTTCGAAGTTATGTGTGTATTGTTTATCAATTATCGTTCGCTTTAACGGTGAAGGAAAACATCGTGAGGAAACCTACATACCGTAGAATTCTCCATAAGAATTTTGAGGGTATGTGAAGTCTGCCAACCCGCACTAGGCCAGCGTGGTAGACTAAGGTCTAAACCACAGAATACTATTACTCTAGGAGAAGAATGACAACTTCATATAAAAAAATTGTCACTATAAGAGGCCGGTGGTGCCACCTATTGCAGGCCCCCAGAAACTAATGAGCGCCAAATTCAAACCTTCACAAGCTTTTTGAAATCAGTTGGAATAAATTGTAAGGGATAATTATAAACCAGTAAGAAATTTAAGTTATGTTAGTATAAAGCATAATCTATGTAGTTATGGTTTATTAACAAAACTTAAGTTTCTTACTAGTTTATTAATGAGAAAAACAAAAATAATTAGGCTTTAACTTTATTCATGAACTTTGCTGTCTCTTTAAACACGTATCACAGTGTTTAGTAAACAAACAAAAAAACTTGAGAGGTGTCAAGGGACACCCGGATGGAACGAAGTTGTTTTCGATTAATTAGTGAAGATATTGTAATAAAATTTTATTTCTTTTAAGTTATAATAATAATAGTATTTTTCATTAAAACGTTTCCACATCAATGAAAACATTAGCTTTTACCTACACAATAGATATGTCATCGAATCACGATCATCACCTAAGCAAGCATTGACATTAAAATTAACATACAACTAACGAAAAAAAAACTACTCTAAAAAGCATGAATTGAAATAAAGACAATTTAAATCTTAGAGTTAGTTTAACTACGTATACATACTCTAAGATTTAAATTGTCTTTTTTTATTTAAATTTCGAATGTCACTTTTACGGCCAGTTCTTTATTGTTACTGACTGGTTTCACAGGGCAAGTATAAAAGTGTCGTGACAACTTTTCGTAAGAATTTTTTCCGTCTAGCCCCCTTTCACAAGGTGCGATAAGGAACTTCGTTCCAAAATTACAATAAATGTTGCAATAAAAGAAATAGAACTTTATATGCTGACGAATTTTATCTATTGATTTTTTGACCACACCTGTTGTGTAAAATGGTCAGCTAAGTTATAAACATAGTCTATAGTTTCTATATTCTTTTATAATATATTAATACAGATTAAACAAAATATTGAAACTTCAATATTTAAAAATCGATCGCAAAAAAACTTTTTAACAAAAAATTAAACCGCCTAGCCTTCAAAAACGACTAAAAAATCTAAAAACCCAAATATAATTTAACGGTGAATAAATTATACTTATATATTGGTAACCAATTCTGGAATCAGTGCCTAGTTTTTATTTGTTGCTTTTTTGTGTTAGTAAGAAATATACCGCCTCGACGGTGTAGTTGTATTGCACACGCGGTATGATTATCGCGCTGACGTGTTACGCCTCTGCATACCCCTGAAAACGGAAAAGGCGTGATGTTATTTACGCGAAAACACTAAATAATAAATGACTTCATAAGATTTGCGAAAAAAACGATGTGTGGGCTTATAAAATTTGAGCGTTGCCCTCGATTTATCCAGGATCCAATCATCAGATCCTGACTTGGTGATTATGGGACCCTTTCAGAAGTACCTCCTTTTGAACAAAAAAAGAATTATGAAAATCGGGCAACAGTTAGCGGAGTAATCGCGTAACATAAACAAAAAAAAAACATACCGTCGAATTGATAACCTCCTCCATTTTTTGAAGTCGGTTAAAAACATATGCTGGTTAGGGATATCGCTATTGAGAGCATCAAAAATGTTATCCATTTCTGATATCATATCAGCAGTCACAATTGCTTCAGCAGGTAGTCCTGTAAAAAGCTTTAGGTACCTATGTAATATTCGTAAGAAGACAAATTAAACTAATTGGAACTCAAGAAAGTTATTAAAATTTGTGGATGAAATAAATGTAGCTTGATTATTTTATACATAATATTATATGCCATAAGTACATCATACTATTATATATTTTTTAAATAAAATTCTACTTCTTGCAATCTGCCTGTGTTTAAGCATTAAGCTAGAGGTTAAGGGATTTCTGATTGTCTTGCATGGATAAAGGCCAGCAGCTTTACCATTAATCTTTCCAAGAAATCATATTAAGTCATGGGGCGATTTCACTTAATACTTTAAAATTTATTTAATATAATGTTGGCCATATTACCTTTGCCAATTCTTGCATACATTCCAGTAGAAACTGTATGACTCAACTTGAACCGCCAGTTGGACTTTCATATTTTGCTTCGTGTTAGGGTTCAGGTGTTCCTGTTTAAGCCGGGGTGCAAATGCATAGTTGGGATTTGCATTGTCTAATTCATAAAACTGAATAATATGGTTCCATTTGGCTATGCCTGCAACAGTAATGAATAATAGAATTAAAATATAGGTATTCATTTGAAATAAAAAATAAAATTGTTTGTCTATGCATCTTTAAATCAAATAGGTCTTGATTAATTGTAATAAAATAGGTTACTAAGTTTTTATAGCTATTTAGACTTTATATTTAGTCGTTGCAAAAAAATCAATATCACAAGAACTCTAAAGGATTTCACATTATCATTTTGTTTATCACAATATATTAATCCATCACTATTACAAAACTTAGCTATCACTTTGTCATTACACTCATTTGTTTAAAGTTTACCTTTTTCCAGTTCGCCCATCAGAAGATCCTCATATGTTGGCTACCCACACAATATGGTATTTCAGAAAGAGATTTCTAAAGCACTTAATTAAATTAGGAGCATCAAATAATGTCACCACTTCATGGCCATTGCTCTTAAAATGTGGAACTCCGTTATATGGCGAAGATGCTTTAGCAGTATATATTTAAAAGAACAATGCGCACGCGACGGAATCAACGTACACTTTTCCAGACACTTTTCTTTTCTTCTTTTTCTTTTAAATTATGGATTTCACTGATTATTTATCGGTGATTTCGCCAATGTCAAGTAGCAACAGCAGATAAAAAACAATAAATATAAATTCTTAGAAATAAAAAATTGTCTCCATGTCTAAAAACGAAACACTTTTCTTATACACAACTTTTATAAATTTTTGAAGGGTAAACTGCAAACTATGTAATATTTAGGGTTACCCAACATCATTAAAGAAATTCTCAGGCAGGAAATGTTATACAGTAACATTTAATATAATTTGGGTGCTGATTGAATGATAAAGTATGAAATTTAAAATAAAATATTAATGTTTTATTATTCCAAGAATAATAATAATGAAAAATATTAATTCATAGAAACAAACATTTGAAAATGTATAAACATAAACCTATTAATTGGGGGAATATATTTTTTATAACAACACTTCACTTTGTCTATCATTGCCAGCTTAAAAAATATATGATGCGAGACCGAAATTTAGGTCTTTCATAATAATTAATTGTGTAAGGCCACACAGGCCTGGCCCCCTAGGTATCGACAAACGATATCAACTAAGTTGACCCCCCCGTCTAAACCCTTTCAGTAGTAGAGGAGGCCCGTGCTCAGCATTGGGCAGTATATAATACAGGGCTGGTATTATTATTATAGACGTAACTCATTCATCTCATAACTCAACTCTTGTTCCAGGATACTCCGAGAGCGGCATATATGGGACGATTCGTTGGTAAAGTGGAGGGTTGCTGAGAAGCTGGGCACTAACGCTGAAGTGTTCCAGTACGTGACGGCTTCTTGCATCAATCTGGAGCCGAGGGAATACTGTGTGCTAAGGTGAGATTAGTTCTGTATATTTGTGGTCAATTAAATTGGAGTAAAAATTACTGATCTTAGTTGTAGTTTGGATGTGTACTTCGCACATCAATAAACGTGACATTGCACTATAATTTTTGTTTTTTAGATGAATCATTTTACTTTTTACAGAAAAAATACCACTTATAAAATTTTATTGTTTAAGACAAAAAAAAAACAAGTTTACTTTTATGCGATACAGATTGCTAAACTTTCACACATCACTTGATTCATAAGATATTCGCAAAAGACCACGACTGACTTGATTTACTGCAATAATGGGGTCTCGGGTTCGATCCCTGAGTTGGGCAAAGTGATATTGGATTTTTCTAATCACTATCAGCCCGAAGTGGAGACTTTGTGCCCGATATGGCGATAAGCTCGCCCCGATCACATCTTTGGATCATCTTTGGACATCTTTAGGTGCAGTAATCTACCCATTGGTGTATCTAGAGTCAATTTCTAGGAGGGGCCAGTGTTCGAGATTTAAAAAATAAAATTACTGCTATGTGCCAGCCGATATGAAAATTGAGTTAGTTTTTAAAAAATACAATAGTAGTGGACTGCTTCAAAATCCTTAGGGTGGACACGGCCTACCCGGCCCCCCTCTATATAAGGTACTAGCTTTTGCCCGCGGCTCCGCCCGCGTTAAAAAGTTTTTCCGGGATAAAAGTCCCGCTTTACGTTTTCCCGGGATAAAAAGTAGCCTATGTGTTAATCCTGGACATGACCTACCCGTGTGCCAAGTTTTATCGAAATCCGTTCAGTAGTTTTTGCGTGAAAGAGGAACAAACATCTATACATCCATACATCCAAACATCCATACATTCTTACAAACTTTCGCCTTTATAATATTAGTAGGATAATATATTTTGCCCACGGCTTCGCCCGCGTTAATAAGTTTTTCCGGGCTAAAAGTACATAAAAACCTTCCCGTTGCATCACTCTATGATTATGACGTTGATACAACTCTTAACAAATAATGCATTAATTTCGACCAAATTTGATTACCATAAAAACGGTTCTAGTGAGTTAATCTTAAAAGATAGACATATACTGTCGCGGACATTTTTTTAGATCATTTCAAGAGGAATAATTCTTTCATACATATATTTTTGGTATCTTGAACCGTTTTCGAAGTGCACGCAATGGAAGCCCTCAAGGATGAATAATTTTCCCCGTTTTCTTTCACATTTTCCATTATTTCTTCTCTCCTAATAGTTGTATCGTGATGTTATATAGCCTATAGCCTTCCTCGATAAATGGGCTATTCAACACAAAAAGAATTTTTCAATTCGAGCCAGTAGTTCCTGAGATTAGCGCGTTCAAACAAACAAACAAACAAACAAACAAACAAACAAACAAACTCTTCAGCTTTATAATATTAGTATAGATAGGGATAAGGTATATAGAGATTAATAGGTATGAATCCGCCTACTTCTTTAGGGATAAAAGGTATGCGTGTGTATAAAAGCCACATAGCATTATTACTGGTCGTAGGTCCTTATATGTAAGAGTCCGACGGGGTGGGTACCACCACAATGCCTATTTCTATCGCCAAGTAACAGTGTGCATGCACTTTTGTGTTTCGGTTTAAAGGACATTGTAGCCAGTGTAACTACAGGACATAATGAGACTTAATATCTTATGTCTTAGGATGACGAGCACAGTGGAATGCCACACAGTACCTACTTTGTAACTCAGTGCTGGTTGGTGTTGCTACTGTTTATGGGTGGTCGTATCGCTTACCATCACGCGAACGGCATGCTCGTCTCGCGGCTTGCCATACAATACCATAAAGAAAAACTAAAAAGCATACCTAGCACTTTTTAATCGACTTCCAATAAAGCAGGTTATCAATTCGTCGTGTATTTTTTGCCGTTTTTTACCCCAGAACTCATGTACTCATTAGCAATCATTAGTTTTTGAAAAGAACATACATCCATATGGGTTGAATATAGAATCTCATTTTTTTTATGTTGGCTAAAAAAGGAAGTACTTAAAAGCCCCGTTTTTCCAACCGTGGTTATCTTTTTGTCCGGGTCTTAATAAGCTGGACGTGCTCGCAGTGCCTCACGCGTCACGCGTCACGCGTCACACGTCACACGTCACGCCTGACGCCGCGCCGGCGCACTCGAAGCTTTGCGAACGCGTTCAGTTTAATAACACCGAGGATCATCCTAACCACAGTTGAAAAACCCGGGCTAAGTATAAATCATGTACCCGTAGGTCGTGGCAGCAAGGCGGCGGCGGTGGTGGCGGCGGCTGGTGCGCGGTGGCGGAGACGTCTGTGGCGCACGGTGTGGGTGCGGGTGGTGCGGGGGGCGCGGGTGGTGCGGAGGGCGCGCGGGGCGTGGTGCTCGCGTCGCGGTACCTGGCGCAGCCCGCCGGCAAGGGGCGCAGCAGGCTCGTGCACCTCGCCAGGGTCGATACCATGTCAGTACACACTCAACACGATATTTATTTATCTACTAGTAGTGCTCGCGGCTCCGCCCGCGTGAAAAAGTTTTTCCGGGACAAAAATATTTTCCCGGGATAAAAAGTAGCCTATAGCACTCAGGAGTTATGTAGCTTCCTATTAGTGAAAAAAAAATTCAAAATCGGTTCAGTAGTTCCTGAGATTAGCGCGTTCAAACAAACAAACTCTTTGCTTTATAATATTAGTATAGATTTATTTAACACTTTTTCTACATGACTGCCTCGGTGGCGTAGTTGTATTACAGTACGACTACAAAGCGGAGGTCTCGGGTTCGATCCCCGGGTCGGGCAAAGTGATATTGAGTTTTCTATTCAGTATCAGCTCGGAGTCTGGAATTTGTGCCCGATATGGCGATAGATCGCCCCCATCACATCATGCGACGGAATGACTGCGAAAAGCGGGTGCACTAGTTGCGCCTCTGCCTACCCCTTCGGGAACAACAGGCGTGAGTGTATGTGTGTATGTGTTAACACATTTATTGTACATCATGAATCGCGATGCTGCACTACAGTGAACCAAAAACTGTTAAATGAATCCAGTTCATCCCGCCATCTCTTCTTTGGTTTACCTCTACGCCTACGAGCTGTGTCAGGTCTCCATAAAGTGGTAATCCGGGCCGAAAGTTCGTCAGGCATATGACTAATGTGGCCAGCCCAGTTCCACATCGCGATTCATGGAAGGATCTTGGGGAGGCCTTCACCCGACATTGGGTCATTATAGGCTAATACAATACAATACAATTGTACACCAATGTAAGGTGAATGTATAAACATAAAATAAAACTAAGATGATAAAAACACAAGTACAATTGGCGGTCTTATCGCATTCCGCAATTTCTTATAGACAACCTTGGATGAACACGATAAACTAGCTAGATGGTCACATACACGTGGATTACAAATGTACTCAACTTACATAGTCTTTTGGTCCTTATCCAGCAGGATCATTTGGTAAAAAAAAGTCTAGTTGCTCATTTCCTTGCTAACGGTAATGTTTTTCGAAATTATTTTAAAAATGACACAGTCTTCTAAGTTTTTTTTAAAATACAGCTGTAAATATAACTGCCCTTACTGCATCTCAAAAATCAACCACGCCAATTTCAAAATGTAATAAATAACTACTTATTTAGTAGAATAAATATCCTTTTTGAGCCCACTGTGTGCTTAGCATGTGAAAAAAAGCACGATGCGTCTCCGCTTCGTTTTATTGTGATTGGTTGAGAGACTGACGTATCGGTATTTTGATGTTTGTGATTGATCGAGAGACCGATACGTCACTCTCTCAACCAATCACAATAAACCGAAGCGGAGACGCATCGTGTTTTGTTTTCACATTCTAAGCCCACAGTAAAGCTCTATTGTATCTGCAGATTGTAGGTTAAGCTTTCCTATAAGAACCACTAATCCATTCTTGTTATAGGCAACAAACTACAAAACTTTACCACTTGCAATACTAGTTGCATATCGATTACGAAAATCTCTATAATTTGGAACATCATATTCTTTTCCACAGGGGTCGAACTCCAGAATGGTACACAAAATGCTACGGGCACATCTGCGCCCTCTACCTGGCCAGGATTCGGGCCTCGTTCAAGCACAACACAGAAGGGCCCGAGTCGAACGTATGATCCAAGCATTCCACTTAAGCGGACTCCGCTTAAGTCGTCACGTCAGTGTACATAATGAACGTTGTTAAAGTGAAGCGTTGAAATGTTGAAAATGTTGAATCTTGACCAAAATTGTAGTTAGTAAAATTTCCGATCTGATTATGTACCCGAATGCATAATAATTAGATTTAATGATGCTACCCGGGTATGTTTCGCCCCGGTCTCATCAGGTATACCCGATACCCGGGTGGTATCTCAACCTACCTCCAAGTAGTGAACCTTGTTATCCCCTTGGGAATTACCAAAATGATCCATTCGAATGTTTAGCTGCTTAGCTAGAAAAATATCCCCTGTGGTGCGATGTATATAATTTTTGTCTATTTCGAATATAAATAGATTTAAGCTGTAGATCGGTTTTATTGAGTTCGGTGAATGATGGTCGAAATTTTAGTGATGATCCTTAGAATAATGATAAAGTTCTATAAGACAATCTTTCAGACATGTTTAAAAAAAAATGTGGATTTGATGGCGTTCCAACTTATAGATTCCTATATTTTATTTCTGTGCCTAATTTCGGGATAAAACAATTACAAACATCTCAAAAAGAAAAAAATTCGTGCATTGTTTCTATAAATTCAAATTTTTTCAAATTAACCTAGTATACTTAAAAGGTGAGTCACGTAAATAAGGACTATTTTACAATATTTTTATGAATCCTTTTGTGACAATCGTTATAACATGAATTAGTACCAGATTTGACTTTACTTTTTGCCATATAGCTAAACAGTTCAGTTGCGTTTAGCAAATGTCAATTTACTAAATTAAGTACCTATACATGTAGATCATGTCATGTAATGATGCAATGAAGTCATTTATAAACAAAGGAAGGAAAAATAATAAACAGAAATTAGAAATCCCGTATATGCATAATGTCTATAGAAAATTTCCAGCTTCCTATCTTTGTGCATACGAGTGCGGTTTTTCTTTTGTTTGGCATAATATGCTATGTTCCTTTATGCATTTCATAAATAAAGTAGGTAGGTACCTATTTGTACTACTACGGCGCAAAATATTTAAAAATATTTAGAATAGAGAGTTCGATTTTCGAATTGAACAATGATGTGTAAAAAAGATCCTCACAAACTGTTCAGAATTTAAATATTGGTACGAACTTATAAAACAAATACTCGTTAGAATTCCAACGAGGAAACCCAAAAAGTTTAAATCAATAATACCTAGTTTGCAAGAATTATGAAAAACAGTGGTCATCAAAAATTATAAATTTTAAATTTCGAACTACTTTCTATAGTTATATACTACACGCAACATTTACCGAACTCCCTAGAACGCGTTATATTATATAACTCCAAATAATCTCGTTAATATGCTAAATTCAGTTTTACCATTAACATGTAAAGTTATTGTTACATATCACTAGTCATATTATATAAATAATTTTCAAATTTAATAAAAAAAATCACATAATAACAGTACCTGTCCTGTGTTCAGGAATCTATAGTATTAAATGATTATCATATTCAATATTTAATGGTATGTATTGAAAGCAATTTAAAAAATGAATGTATTCTGATGTGATTGTGTTGTAAAAAGTCTGATTGTAAATAGTTTGTTAGTTGTCGTTTAGATTAATGACCATCACAATTTTAATGTTTTAGCTTATTAACAATAGTTGTGGGAAGTGTTTTATATCGTCAACCATTAGGTAAGTATATTTACAAAATTACAACCTATATTCAAAATAAATACACCAATTCATAAATATACAAATAAACTGTAGTATGCAAAATCTACATATATTTTTTGTAGTACACCTAAATACATGATACAGTCAAAACTGACAGTTTTGACTGTTCGTGTTTATTTTAATTTCCTGCAAAATTTTTTATGCTTATCTGTGACATTGTAAGATTGCAAATATTATTGATATATAAAACACTCCAAACAATATTTATATTAATATAATTCCTCTCGTATGAGAAATGTTTTGAAGCCAAATATCACAAAATGAAGATATTATAATATGCTTGTAAATATAATTCAAATGATATTCTATGGATTCTGTAATCTCAAATAATAAAGTTTAATATTGTTAGTTACCTACTATTATCACAAATTGTTGGTGCAGTTTTAAATAATATAATTAGCTCGAATATTATGTGCGGCTACATTTACAGTTTGAAACATCAAATAATACTGACAAGTTTTGTTGATGTGACTCGTGACAAAAAAAAATATTTTATTAGATCATAATTTGACTGAAAATCAATTTGAAAGAGTTTATTAAAAATATTTGCTGGTATTGTGGCACAAGTTGTAATGTATCTTAATTCATGAATGATGAAAGTAATAATAACTTATAGATGGCAATCCGCAATATTGTTATAAGAAAATAATTAATTCCTGATTTTTAAACTGTGAATGTGTCTTTCGTGTTTTAATGTAATCATTTATCAATCATCACATCTAATAGTATTTAAAGGCCAGTTTAAAATTATCCGGTGTTAAGTGTAAGGAAAAATCCATAGACACGTCACATTCCAATTATAAAACACATTTCCATTGTAACCGGTAAACTCCTTGCAAGGAAACCCATGTCTAAACTTATTCACTACATGTATCAACAGTAATTTCGGTGTTTGAAAATATTGATTCAATAATTACTGTATTGGAATGCATTTTAAAGGTATTTTATTCTAAATGAATGCCTCGGTGGCGTAGTTGTATTATAGTACGACTGCAAGGCTGAGGTCTCGGGTTCGATCCCCGGGTCGGGCATAGTGATATTGAGTTTTTCTATTCAGTATCAGCTCGGGGTCTGGAATTTGTGCCCGATATGGCGATAGGCTCGCCCCCTATCACATCATGGGACGGAATAATGGCGAAAAGTGGGTGCACTAGTTGTGCCTCTGCCTACCCTTCGGGGATAACAGGCGTGAGTGTATATGTATGTATATATGTATTTATTCTAAATGTCTATAGTAAACCCAATTAGATCATTTCCATTGCCAATAGCGATTTCCATAAATAAAATAGACTTTAATTTGAAATCCAGTTATGTCTAGAGGGCATTCCAGATTTAAAAAAAAACTACATGTTTTATAGCTTTACTTGTATACCTAGATAGACACTGAACGTTTCAAACGCGTCGAAAAAATAAAGGCGAACTGTTCCCCACTAAATGAGTTCGAGAGAATTATTTTTTGTTATTTTTCATGGATATAATTTTCTCCCCGTTTTAATGGAAACCATGTAATAACTGATATCATTATGCGCGCACACAAGGATACGCAGAACGATGCAACGATAGCGTATGACACAACTGTCACGCATACTAGTTTAAGAAAAATTGGCCCGATTGTTTTAGTTTTATAGCAGCGCGTCACTCTATCTCGGTATATAATTAATCAAAGGTTAATAGTTTTATCTGTTACAAAATAATTCGTCAGTATTTCAAAAGTAGATAAATGTGTTGAAATGTTGTCAGAATGCATTTTAATTCATAACAGAATAATCACCGTAAATACTCCGTGTCTGTTAATATGTATAAACTAATGCATTGTGATTTATTCTTTATGGAAAATATATGGACCATTGTATTGAAGTTTGCGAAGTTTCATTTATGTGAGTATCTTACATATCAATTCGTGGCTAGATTTTTTATTCGTGGATATACGAAGAAGTGTTTTCTTGATTGTTAATCGCGTTTTATTCTCATTGAAGGGTTTGTGTTAACTAGTTGTTGTAGGTTTCCGTGAATTGTTCCTTATAAATAACTGTAATAAGCTTTCTCCTAAAATGAAAAAATTAAATCGATCTAAGTACCTATTTGTGGGTTGAGTAGGATGTCATGCAGAGATTCAGTTATTAAACTTACGCCTAAGATCATGCCTAGTATAGTCCAAATTTAACTCCAAATAACACGACAAAAACAGTAAAGTTGGTTTGAAAACTTAGTGCTGAACGTGCTTTGAATAATAAAAACGCAAAGATTTAGGTACGCAGGGGCGGTTGCGGACGACAACTTAGACGTGAGTCGGAGGAAGCCCGCAGCCGTCCCTAATGCGCCGAAGATGGCCATTGAAAAAAAAAAAAGCATTTAGGTACAGTCAGTCATATAAGTGGCTAAACAAATCCAAAACTTCAAGTCGCCTTTACATGTTTGTGTTCTTACCAATTTTCGTTTTCTCTTCACAAAAATAAAATTAAAGGGATTGACTTTACACAAAGAAAAAACAATGTTTTAATTGAACTGAACGTGTATAGGCGATTTGAAATTTTGAATTTGTTCAGATATTTATGTGGCCGACTGTACATGCATGGAAAAAGTCATGTTCTTATAAAGGCTTATAAATAAACATTTCATACCGCCTGTAGTTCCCCAGACCACAAGCCTTCAAAACAAACCAACATGTTTAATGGTTGTTCTGAGACAAACTTCTGAAAATACCTGCTAAGATTACGCACAACGAGAGTACTTCTCTGCCTTGTTTAGAAGTAAACAACGCAATATGGAATAGGGAATAACCTTATGACTCAAGACAATTACGAGACTAAGAAAAGCTAGCGATATTTGATCCCTTCACTATTATCCTTAAAGAAAATGTAGAAGTATCATCACTACATAATATAAAACAAAGTCGCTTCCCGCTGTCTGTCCCTATGTATGCTGAGATCTTTAAAACTACGCAACGGGTTTTGATGCGGTTTTTTTTTAATAGATAGAGTGATTCGAGAGGAAGGTTTATATGTATAATTCATACCAGGGAAATATAAAGCGGGACCTTTATCCCGGAAAAGCTCATTCACGCGGGCGAAGCCGCGAGCAGAAGTCTAGTGTAGAACAAAATAAATGTACCTACCGGGACGAATACATCTTTTTGCAATTACCTTAGCTCTAATCGCAGGACAGCTTTGATAGCCGTATAAATAAATAGGGATTTTTTTGACACGTGTCACTCATCAAAGTCTGCCACAAAAAGTTTTTCCGGGATAAAAGTAGCCTATGTGTTAATCCAGGACATGATCTACCCGTGTGCCAAATTTCATCGAAATACGTTCAGTAGTTTTTGTGTGAAAGAGTAAAAAACATACATACATTACAAAGTTTCGCGTTTGTAATATTAGTAGCATAGGAGCCCCCTGACTTACATAATTAATTTTTATTTATTTTATTTATTTACACTTTTTATACAACAAGTATAAAGGCGGACTTAATGCCGAAGGCATTTTGTACCAGCCAACCTTCAGGTGGTGCAGAGACAAAACAAGGTAGGTGTACACAACGCGAGAAGGTAGTGAACAAAACATTAACATAGTAGAAACTAATCATATTAATAAATATAAGATATAAAATAACATAATTAACTGTTACATTTGCTGAAATTGATCATACAAATGATTCTTGCCTTTTTTCTACACCGAGGATACGGTCGCTTAACATAGATTTTAAAAATGTTGAAGTATTGCCAAGTTTTTTAACTACAATGATAGTCACTTAATCCCAAGTAAGCGTTGCATAATTGTTATACTTGTCAGGTGTTTGGCAGACTTTTTGATGCCACAAGTAAGTAAACGAAATTCTTGCAAACATGTGCCCAGGTGCAAAATGCGGAATTTGAACCCGCAACCTGCAAACTAGTGGCTTTCTAGGAGCGGGG
Source organism: Lapara coniferarum (assembly GCA_949316025.1). Lineage (NCBI taxonomy): Eukaryota > Metazoa > Arthropoda > Insecta > Lepidoptera > Sphingidae > Lapara > Lapara coniferarum. Next base: position 23,424,321 of record OX438932.1, read on the forward strand.
CAAACAAAGCAATCGGCAATCGCCTGAGGCCTCGCGTTACACGGGGAGCCTAGGGCCTACACAAGAGACCTCTGTGGTTTAGAGGTTTTTTTTAGGTTACCAGTGCTACCACCCTATTGACGAGCTAAGCATCTTTCTATCCAGGATTTTTTGTTCCCGCCCAGGCCCCAGATCCGCCTAGGGCCACAAGTACGTGTAGTTTACCTTACTAATATTAGAAATGCGAGAGTTTGTGAAAACGTTTGGATGTTTGTATGTTTGTTACAAGTAAACACAAACAGCTGAACGGATTCGAATGAAATTTGGCATACTGGTAGACCATGTCCTGAATTAACACGTAGGCTTCTTTTTATCCCGTTAATTTGTTCCCATGGATAATAATGGATATTTAAAATATGATTCTTTAACTAGATGGTGCTGGCGTCATGCTGTCTCAGGATTTTTTTAGAGGGAAATGCTTTTCACGCGGGCAAAGCCGAGAGCAGCATCTAGTAGGTAATAATTTATTTGATGTCAAGAAGTTATTTTTCTTAGTTAGTGTGTTCCAACAATCCATCCCTTGTAAAACTTAATAATACCCCCAGCAGAAATCATTTACATTTATGAATTTATTCATAAACACGGGTTTTTAATACATCAATGATAAACAGCTATTCTAAAAATAATAAAATAGTATTTGACCTTCTGTATGAAAATAAGTAAAACGTGATATTCTCCAAGGAGGTTAATTACTACTTTTTGTATTTCATAAACATACCGCATAATTATCAATAAATTACATAATACGTGCATGACAGTAAAGGTCCGAAATTGCGGTACTTTTTAATGGGCTCATCTGTAAAGAATTTCAAATGTTGCATCATGCATTAAACGTCCAATAAGATTCTCTAAAATTTTATGCTTCGATGTGATTGGTTCACGAGAACCCTGATTGCAGTGGCAATAGTGCATGACCTTGATGGATTCTGTGCCACGCATGTTCTTTGAACAAATTGCTAATCGAATTCGAAGTTAATATTATTTCATTTCGATGCTTTCTTCAAGAAAATATGTCTATAGTATTTATATTCTTTAATTTAGACACAAATGTTTCAGTTTAATAATTAAAATTTATTTTACTATGTCGCTGCATACATTTCATTATCATAAAATGCTTCGTAAACCGAAACGGAACGGCACCCTAGGTTCGCAGAAACTTGTAAAACTGTCAAATCGAGCTCCGAATATGTCAGTCTGTTTTAGAACATTGCGATGGGTCGTGTGTTAGATTTAATTTATTCTGTACATTTATAACATTAGTTTAATTTGCATTAACGTGTATTACTTAAATGAATAATGCATCGCAAGTTAGCTAGTAATTATTAAAAATAGTCTGTGATATTTAGTAAACCCGTAACGCGCTTTCTTCACTTTCTAATTGTTTAAAATTGTGAAAAGTGAATACCGCGGTCGGCGACTGTGAAATTTGAAAATAGAACACTTTTAGTGGAATTTGTTATAACATGGCCAGCGTAGAAGAAATCAAGAGGAACGACGTGGAGGGATCGGAGACAAGAAAGGAACCTTTTTGGATATTTGGCTACGGTTCCCTTTGCTGGAATCCTGGATTTGAATACAAACAGGCAGTCACTGGATACGTAAAAGGTTTTTCAAGGCGATTTTGGCAAGGGAACACCACTCATCGCGGGACTGAAGCAAAGGTAATTTTAATGTTTTACCCACCCACACATTTAAAAAATAATATTTATTTTATTGTTGATTAACGTTTGAAAAAGGAATTTTAGTTAATGAGTGCATGAGTTAATGACCAATAACAATAGCTTTTGTTTTGATCTAATATTTAAACAAGGTGTTGATATTTGAACAAGAATTCTGACGCAATAGCTAATAGCTCTTTCAGTTTTGTAGGTGTGGTGAATTTGTTTAAAATGCACATAGTTTTGTTTAATAATACTATCTCAGGATTATTTGGAACAAAGTTTATAGGTAGATATTTTGAAGCTTTTTTTTCTAGATCAGTACTTATATTTATTTAATTAATAACACCCAGTAAATATGCTTTTTTTATTCCCATATTAAAACTTGTACTTTACTTACTCGAGGACAACTGTTTAGTAGATGCTTCATAACTTTACAAATTGCAGGATTATGTAACACCAATACAGGGTATTTATAATAACAATCATTACATATATATGTAACTGGAATGTTTTAAATCACTATTTGATAGGTGTTATACAATAATTACACCAATAAATATAATAAAGAAGTGTATATATCAGTAGATGGGAACTTTGAAAACTCATAAGGTATTGTAAAAAATGTGTATGTAAATAACGGAAACCTTGACATTACTTTTGCCACTGAATGCTTGGCATACATTCAAGGTGTATTCAATATGATTCATCTTTATATTTCTGCATTGTCCATCCCTAAAAATGTATTGTCATAATATAAAATAAACTAGTGCTGCATTTCCGGTCTAAAATATAAATAAATTGCCTAAGGAATGTTTAATTCTGTGACAATTAACTTTTTTCTGAACAAGAAACCCTAATCTTGGATGAGAGCCAAAATCTAAAAAAGACATTTTAGTGGGGACATTTCCGGGTTATTCCATTTGGGTTCCCAAAATCCTTATTGTGATTTTCACATATTTAAATAATCCTAATAGATAGTTTCATACAGGATGTATGATAAGTCTACTTTGCCACTTAACTTTGTAATTAAATCTAAACTGTTCAGTCTACAGTCATTATATTTTTACTCAAATAAGAGTAAATTGGCCTTTTGAATAACCACAATAGTAAGAATCAGCTTTTTATAAATTTAGAAATAAATAATTTTTACGAAAATTAATGAAGTTAATGATTTCTCTCAAGGCTCTGGAATAAAAATTTCATAAACGTTTTATTTCTACAATGTGTTTTAAAAACAGGATGCATTCATGGAAAATTAGCCTTCAAAATTTCGCTAAGGTAGTAGTCGAGAAACATGCCTACAAATGTGTTCGAATCGGCAAAGACGAAAACCGAAAGTCGTTCTTTTTGCCTCAATGCATGTTGAGGTCCCCTATCGACTTGCTTCAGTTGAACACTATCCCGATACACCTGTATATTTCATAATCCTGTTCCATTTTGTTTTGAAAAGAAATAATTATACATATGCTGCCAGCAATCTATAATCATTTCTTTGATATCATCCCTTTACACTATCATTATTTTTTATTGTATTGAATGGAGAGACGAGCATGCCATTAGCCTGATGATAAGCGGTACAACCACCCATAAACAGTAGAAACGCCATTGAGCCTTGAGTTACAAAGTTACTGAGTGGCATTCCACTGTGCTCTTCATCCTGAGTCATAACATGTTAAGCCTCATTATGTCCAGTAGTTACATCTATCTTCTATTTTTCTATTACAATAATATCCACAAAGTACATCAAATAATGAAACCCAAGTCTATCCTACTTCTGACAGTAGTCCTATGCCTAAACTACACAAGTCCGTTATCAAAAAGAGCAATTGCAATAACGTATACCCAATTTCATTTCGGATTTTACTTTTCTGATTCAGCCATTTTGACGTCTACTTACGTCATAAATGGTGAAAGACGATGCACGACGTCCAATTACGTTAATCGCATTTATGACAGTGGGAGTCAACATGGGGGGAGGTTCAACACATCCCACGCAAAATTGGGACGTCATGCTAGTCTATATAATTTCCCATTAGGGAATTTCCACTGAGTATAACCAAATAAGACATATAAGTAGAATTCGAGCGTAAAAAATATTTTAGCTGGTTGAAGCATCATTTTCTTAATTGGTGCATACTTAAACTATGAAATCATTTTTGAATACGGCCTTCAGGTGAACCAAATTAGTTGTGATTTTAAACTGATATTATTTTCCCTGAGTTAGAATTGGCTTGATAAAGACTGAAACCTGCCTTTACATCGGGTATGCATAGGGTGGTTATAGAATGTTTGTATCTGACTGTGAGCAACGTACACAAGGTATACAACCCGCCTTAATGGCCGACGTGTGTCGTGTTCCGGGATCAGCCTACGTATATCCGGTACAACAGACCGGCATAATTATGTCGACTGCCTCGGTGGCGTAGTTGTATTATGGTACGACTGCAATGCTCAGGTCTCGGGTTCGATCCCTGGGTCAGGCAATGTGATATTGAGTTTTTCGATTCAGTATCAGCTCGGAGTCTGGAATTTGTGCCCGATATAGCGATAGGCTCACCCCCTATCACATCATGGGACGGAATAACGACGAAAAGTGGGTGCACTAGTTGCGCCTCTGCCTACCCCTTTGGGGATAAAAGGTGTCCGCTAGCAAAGGTGTACCAAAGGTGTAAGCAGTCCGCTTACCATCAGGTGCAATGGGGTGAATTTTCCGTGCTCGTAAAAAAATTTACCTCTATCTGTCCCCTCAAACAAAAGAGTTAGTTGTACTTCGACTTTAATTAATTGTAATTAATAAAGCCTCTTAAACTCGCGTCACAAATTAGTATCCAATGACATTCTTCTTTTAAAAATGGCTCCACCATTTCAACGGTGGTTTTGCCAATATCAAGTGGGTAGATGTTAAATAATATCATAGGTATATTATATTTAGAACTTATTACTTATTTAGAATAACTTTCGACCTGAGGAGAACCAAGAAACTCCAATGGTATACAGCTTTCTAAACGGAAAATTCATTTTTACGAAGCTAATTCAATAATCGTAGTAGCTAGCATAGGACACTTTGCAGTATCTATATTCTACACATAGGTTAGGGATATTGATCTCTTTCCATAAAGCAATAAGGAGATACAAACAATATTAATAGCCTTAAACGTCCGTATACGTCTCGTTTGTTATGAAAATTAACGAAGCAATTTTGTTTCAGCCCGGACGAGTCGCCACACTGATTGAAGACAAGGAAGTGAGTATTGTTAGATATTTATTTTTATCGTCTAAAAATGTATATCTACTCATAACGCAATATTTCTGGTAATAAAAGATTAGAAATCGAACTACTTAAACAAGTAGGTTAATGGAATTTGAATGATTTTTTGGTGGCTGTATGGTACGGTGAAAATCTATGTAAAAACGGACAGAAATTGGCGAAGGAACACAAGGAACAAGAGTATAATTATTGTATGACGGTCGTTCAAATACCCATTAATTTAATGATATTGAATGTAGAAATGAAACACTTCAGTACATACGCCGTAATTTCTACTATAATAAAAACTTGATCTCAAAATTAAAAGGCAGTATTTAAAAAGGGTATAAAAGAAAAGCAGACCTAGTCCTGATATTCCTACTTTAATCAATGTATTTGTAGAATGCTGTAACCCATGCAGTTTTAAATAGCCAAATTTATTTAGATTTTGCGGTCGCTTTCGTAAATGGGACACATTGATATACCGGTTTCGAATGATGTCGTTGGTAAGATTATCATGTTTGTAATAAATATCGACCTCTCTTTTGCATCTTTAATTTACTTTAGGTTAATGGTCTGTAATCTGTATACTTAGTTTTGTCGCGACGCACAAATCTGTTACGCTTAATTTACAGAGATCCTAATCATGGATAAGTGGAGGCTTTGATTGGGTCCAAGATATTGCAACAGGATCTTCTAGGACCGTCGCATATACGCTGGAGATGGCCGCTGGGTGATTGATATGCTAGTATAGAGCTACATAGTGTTTGAGCCTCGCTCAATCCTCTCCCGTAAGGCTCTATACTCCCAAAACATCAACATTGGATCATAAGACCGGTGAAACCATAATAATTCCACTCATCTCCCCTGTGGGCGGTAGCGATAGCGTTAAAAAAAATATGTAATAAGCTTGTAAATACACATCAAAACCATATCAGCAAGGCCATATATAAAAAATCGATTAAACATGAAATATATGATACATGAATTATATTTGAATCGGCCCATTACATACATTCTGAGATGATTCGTTACAAACACGCTATTTAATTAACACTTGATAACGCTATCACTAATTTACAACGACCTGTCGACCTTATGTGTTTTTAAACAAAGGTGATTGTACAATGAACTTGATAGAGTTATAGCGTTTTCTATTTGTTGTATTAAATTTTTCACAAACATATTTACTATATGCTAATATTTTAAGAGTTTAAGCGTTATATATTATATACATTCGATCAAAAGTAAATATTCAAGAATTTAGAAAAAATACTGTCTTAGTGCCATCTATTACACTTCTTAAACTAGTTTCTATCACATATCTATACTGTTTGATCACATGGTAATCTTTTTTTTCGTAAGACTAGCCTACGAAATTGATTGTTCAAAAATTTCCAACCCATTGAATATCGATGGTTGTTATTTCATAAAACCTTTTAAAAAAACGTCCCGCAATCCATAAGTTTTGCAATTCGGTCAGGAGATTGCTCGTGATCAGTTTCGATTGTTTCAATTTCGCAAATAATTTCAAACATTAATCCGCATGACTCCCTTTGTTTAATTGTCTGCTAACTGAACGTTTAATTGGGCTAATCACTAAACTAAGGTTAATTGGGGATTTAGGTTATCGTTATTAATTATCAATTAGTTGACGATAGGCTATTGGTCCTCCATTCTTAAGATGTCTTGGAATGCCCCATTTGATCTTGAAAATTTAGAATGAAGCAAATCGTTTTACTAAGATCGACATTTGGGTAGCTTTAGGTATTGATAATGAAATATTTGGCGATTTTAGTGATATCCTGATTAACTAACTGAACCAAACATCAACGCGCCATAAGTCTTAATGCGAACAGGAGCGTGATCTATTTACATTTCCTAAATCCCACTTAGAGGTTTTTTCTTACAAATCGAAATCAAATCTTCACTGCCAAGGCAGTCACGTCAATAACATACCAATTTGTTATTTTGATAAATTCCTTACTAAAATAATTATTATTTCGACTAATTCGACCATACTTATTGCGATAATCGCATTCGTTCGAGTTATTCAAATTAACCTCGGTACAAATTTCGCCTAATTTAGATTCGGTTTGTATTCAGTTTTTAAATGCTTTTAAATATTACGTAATGTTTCAAATGTTTACCGACACAGCGTTTAAACGAAATTAATTATAATTACACACATCTTAAAACGCATTTATGCCTTTTTCCAAGGGTATACGCAAGTGTTTCGCCAGTTTGTATAGTCAGATGTACAAGGAGGTGAGCGACCCCCTGAAGACCCCCTGAAGAAGTGACCCCCTGAAACCTACAGCATCAGAAATATCTGATGCTGTAGGTTTCAGGGGGTCACTTAACATTAGACGATAAACATGTTTGGCAGTTCTACTGTTAAAAAACATATTTTTCATGTTTATCTTTTTTTAAATATGAATCTGCAGGTCTTTCAGCAATAACAATAATAATAGAGCAATTGCTGACTCCATTATATGATAAATATTTCTCATATTATCATCATTGTCTCAAATATTGTTATACTTTTGTTTTTGTTATGCTATAGTCAGTTATAATATTTCAATATCATAACAAATTCTTGACGTAGCGGCTTTTGTTATGTGGGAATGTTTTTTTAACCATTGGACGCGTTTGCATACATGATATGCGTCCGGAGAAAATCAATCGTGTTATGGTACTAATTATTCTATAATAACGTACGTTTTATTTTTATTAACTATAACAATCTTCGGTAATGATCAACGCCATTGTTAATAATTGTCGAATTCCTATTTTTACTTATCGTCTCCTATTTTTGGAATGCCAGTAATCAAATACTACTCCCGATAATAAAGTGGCCCGGTATCGTTGTATTGTAGCGTAGCGTCGTCAAACAATACTGTTCTGTGCTTACCTTCTGATATCCCCATAAATTACAGAACACCAAAGACGCCATGTTTTTATACATTTGCTTATAAATCCTGCTTCTTACCTAATAAGTATTTCAAAGTATTAGAAGGTTTGCTAAAAGCATCTTCGTAATCTAGTTTAAGTGCGATTGAAAATCCATTACCCTAATCTAAGCCTTAATGTTTCACTTACGCTGATTGAAACTTACTATTGAAATAACAAAGTCACTTGTATTTGGTTCTAAATAAAAACCTTGTTCTTTGTGAAAAAATAAGTGGTTTATTCGGAAATACAACCATGAACCACTCTGTTATTTTGAGGGACTCTACTTCTCTGCTATTCTTCACCATACTTAATAAGGTTTTAAATATATTGACGTTTTAAGAGATCTGAATGTCTTTAATAAATAATTCTGTTATTTACTTAACATACTTACCGCACTGAATTAACATTGTACGTGACATACGCAAAAACGTAATGCCCTAGTTTATCACAAATGAACAACGGTTCTTTGTCCATAACATAGTATTTCTTATCACCTATATTTACAACACCCGGACAAGGAAATACCTGGTTTTATTAGGTCTTTGTTTTTCTCAGTTCATCCCTTTATGCTGAGTCGCAATTAGTTTTGGGAATTCCCATTATTTTTTCATAATTTTATTTAGCCTTATAAACTGTACATTGTTGCATGATTTAAATTTATAGGTAACGATATAGTCAAAAACTTTAAGAATCATGGTCGAGTGACAACAATCTCAATAAAGTCACCCTCTGGAGGCGTCTCTTTGCTAAAAAATACTCAATCAGGACAAAAGGTAAAGCGCCATTTACATGGAGAGTTTCTTACTTTGAAGATACGATTATCGTCAACAAGAAAAAAAATATGATCATGTAAACTAAACATACGATATCGTATATGAAAGGGCGATAATCACTTTGTCTTTGAATACTCGACGTTCATGTGTAAACAATTACACAAGTTCATGCAGATATACTACGAGATACTTGCATGAACTTGAAAAAATGTCATACGAGATCGTGTGTAGGAGGTCGAGAAATCGTAGGCAAATATCTCATTGAAATTTGTGTCACTAAACGCTTGGCGATAATTACGAATATCTGACGACGTACTCATTGGCATGTTTTTGTTTTTTGGTTCAATGTAAACATGTGAATGCGATTATTGTCTTTTATCGCCTACGATAATAGCATACGACTTCTTGACCTAAAACGTGCGAGAAAATCTCTCCAAGTAAATAGCGCTTAACAGGGTTACTCCGTGTTTTTATCTGAAATACATAGTTACATTGTTCATAAAGAATAGGAATTGACAGCTGTTTAAGGTAAAACATCTTTTGTCGTCTACGACAGCCAGTATATATAAGAAATTTCTTAGTCTTTCCTCGGATATATTCCAAGAAGAAAGCATGCATCAAACATGTTTATAATTGGCGTTATGAGTAACAGGGTAAGTCCCAGTGCAACAGATCAATGTGTTGCACAGCACTGATTATGCATCACAATATACTGATGCATAAGATGTCTCACGTATTCATTCCCATGCCACACCAGCCTTGTATTATATACTGCCCACTGCTGAGCACGGGCCTCCTGTACAACTTAGGGTTTAGGCCTTAGTCCACCACGCTGACCTAGTGCGGGTTGGCAAACTTCACAATCTTTAAAGGTGAAGGAAAAATCCTAGACTAAAGCGAGTGATAATTCGCAGACAATGTAATCGGCTATTAGAACCTAAACAAGCTAAACTCACGTTAAATCAATATGAATCTGTTCATTTATTTGTAACTGCGCATTGCGTTTCATATCTGCACGTGGATTCTCGCTCGTGTTTGCTATTTTTATTAGATTCTACTCTATTCTATTATTAGATATTTACGTGCGTAGATTCTCTTCAATTGAAAATATTTTGCTTTGTGTAAACAAGTTCAATGTGCTTTTGACATTTTGTTCCATTCATGCTATGAGATAATTTGAATATTAAGTAGATAGCAGATGATGGTAACTTGGTGGCAATCAATAAAGAAATCGCAATGCCTATAGTAGTTAGAGGAACCTAAATTCTAGATAGGTATATGCACGGAGGAAGAAGAGGGTATATGTAATTAAAAGACAAGGCAACTGTACTGAATTCTAGATTTTTGATAAGATTTAGGAATCCGCTGTGATCGATATACCAACAGTATCCCACCAAAAATATCTCACGTGGCCTTACCATAATCAAAACAAATATTTGAAATCCTTGAAGATATTTGTCACTATACGCTGATCACACAGTGCCACCATTACAATATCCGCACTTGCTGAGGACATATATTATTTCAAATTAGTTTTACTGTTATTTACTGCAGAAATTGTAATAACTAATCAAGCCTTTAATGACATCAAAAACTTTTTCACAATGCTTTTACCTACTTCAAAAATATTATCCTTCCATAATCCCTAAAGTCAAAAGTTTTGTTTTTTTCCTGATTTTGTCAGACTTTCTAAATCTTCGCAATTCCTATTCTCCTCAAGGGTCTGTAACTTGCCCATCTAGTTTAACCATCTGCTCCTTTTCGTATCTTTAACTATGAAAATAGCATTGTAATCGAAACTGACTGGCAGGCAGTAATAATGACTTCTATACAAATATTTTTTCTTAATACTGCTTTCTTTGAATTCGCACACGCAATGCGTAATAAACCGCCCTACCGTAACAAAGAATAATTTTGGAAAGATGCCAATGTTTTTAAAAATACGTCCGAAGGTCAATTTACAAATGTTTCGATCCTGAAAAAATGTCATTTCGAGCTCCTAAGCATATTGACACAATTTTTGTGACAATAAGTTTAATAAAATGATATTTGAAGACTCCTAATAGATATTTATAGACTGTTTGTTTTTTGGTGTAAACTGGTTATCTCACAAAATTATAATGTAATTGGATTTTCACCCATCAAATAAATGTTGGTATACATTTGCAAGTCAATAGATATTTGATATTTCAGACTAATGTGTAAAATCATCACGTGATACTATTTACTTATAATTACTGATTCACTTATATGATCCGTGATAGTTTTGTACTGAATCTGTGTGCCAATTCCTAATGTTTATTCATTAAGAAACCGTTATATAATCTATAATACCAAAGTTCCATTGCTGGCGCCAAATGTCCATAATTTAATGGATTGATTTGGAGTCTTAATTTTTTGGTGCCGTTGCTTTTGTTAGTATTGCTAACCTGCAGACGAGTAAACTGTTCTGTTGAATTCCTGTTTTATTAAAAATCAAACTATGTACATTAAGCTGAAATGCAATACAAATGTATAGTTTTGTGAGATTTTAGTTGTTGACTATCCTGGTTGAATCCCAAGATATGTATATGAAATCAGCCCTGTATTATATACTGCCCACTGCTGACCACGGGCCTCGTCTGCTACTGAGAGGAAATAAAAGATAAGTATCTACGAAATATCTATATAAATAACCATAAGTGGTTAATGGATTCTCATTAAATCTTTAAGAAAGTCAAGTGTTCCTCTCTGGTACAACGACCTTGCGGACGACACATTGTTATACAGAAGAGAGCGAAATTGCATCCGCCAATTTTGAATAATTGACAAGTGGCGTGATCTCCGGCTTTGTATCGGTTTGATGCATAGCGTAATCCATTTTGGATCTGATATCACTGATAATGTATTTTTTTTCTAAATTGGAGTCAACTGATTGTTACTCAAAATATTTGCTGCAAAATTCTGTATAATAAAATAAATAATAATACCAGCCCTGTATTATATTATACTGCTCACTGCTGAGCACGCGCCTCCTCTACTACTGAGAGGGTTTTAGGCCTTAGTCTACCACGCTGGCCTAGTGCGGATTGGCAGACTTCACATACCCTCGAAATTCTTATGGAGAATTCTCAGGCATGTAGGTTTTCTCACGATGTTTTCCTTCACCGTTAAAGCGAACGATAATTGATAAACAATACACAGATAACTTCGAAAAGTCAGAAATTCTGTATAACTTAAGTAAAACCGTCTTTATATCTTCTGTGGGTATATATCCCAAGTATTTATTGATTTGGACTTCATTTAGAAAATAAGGAAGAGGAAATAACATGATAGTTATATACTTAATCCAGGTCAGATAAAACGTTTAGTAATCTTCGATCTCAAAAGCCCTATTTTTTGGAATATGGAAACAGCTTGAGAAACTGTTTTCCTTATATTATTCCCTCTGAATCACAATGAATGTACAAAATTAACAGAACGCCCAAAATCATTTGTTTATAAGTCAATAAGGATAAACTGAAAGACCTTTATGCTGAAAATAAACAACGCCTTCGCAGATTCGATGATGCACAACGCAATGCGCATTATACATTCAAAATTTTCCTAGTTCTCATAACAGCAGTATATTTCGTTGAAAAAAGTATCCGTTTCACATTATGAAATCCTCCTAGCCAGTTTCGGCCACGGCGGCCAATCTCAACGGAGATCAGCCAGGTACGCAGGAGATATTATAGTGCACAAGTGTGTGCGCAATACACAGGTGCACTCGCTATTCCTTCACTCTCATAGTCCGGTGAGACGGCAATCCGACATGACCGGAGACAGATCAGGCGCAGGACCAACGGCTTTACGTGCTTTCCGAGGCACGGGGGTATCACACCGCCAACTTCCTGACTCCGAGCTGCGACTGAGTAAATTTTAAGATGAAAAAACCCAGTCACAATTTTTTTTGGCTCGACCCGGGATTCGAACCCAGGACCTCAGCGCGCAAATCGTACTCGTAATGCGTACGCAATACCACTACGCCACCGAGGCAGTCCGTTTCACATTATAACATTTTTAATTAAGTTCATATTTATTTATGAACTGAGATAGCTCTCAAGATATATCTCTTCATTGCATTTTTAGTGACTTTTTTTTAGATCTTCGTCTTTTCTACAGGTTTTTATTATATTATGTGTTCAGCCGCGCCCAGTGTTAAAGCCATTCTGTTGACTTACTCGTTATCAGAAAAAATCAAATATTTATGATACATAATATATACAATAACATAAGTACTACTCTACTAAAGAATGTATATTTTTTATTCTTATCAAATCTCCATACAATTTAGATGAAAAAGTATAACAAATAAAGCAAAATTGCCAATTTCATGAATGAGTGCACAGAATGATCGATGTACAATTTCCTTATTACCTATGTTACCCTAGTACCTTTACAAAAACTTTTTTTTATTCAGGTCAGATCCTAGACCATTCCGTGTGACGTTTCAATGAATTAAATTATTTGTTCAGAGAAAAAATCTTAGCTTATCTGTTCTACTTCTTTCCTTATCAATGAAGTTCTTTTGTCAACATTACGTATAACGTACGATGTTTCTGTGTATATTTTACGTAATTCAATGATTGTGCAATGTTAATTAGGAATGCTGTTGTTTATTTTGTCTGGCTTTCGATTGTATTGACTGTGATTCGTGAACTAAAGTTCTACAATAAAAACACATTAGCAAAATTTGTACACTAAATGGAAAGCCATCTGTGTAAATATGTCGTTGTTTATTTATCATGTCAAGTTAAAATAACAAAGTTTCAACGACATCAAAAATGAAATGTACTATCTTCTACTATTAATTATTTTGATCTAGAACGTTTATAATTTCACTTTTTCTGTCTTATTTATTGTCAACGTATCTCTCAACATATAGTCTTCTCATTGAATAAAATATTATCTATAGATAATTTTCCAGTTTTATCGTATTCAACCTCCACCTATACTGTTTAGATAACCATTTGCAAGTCTGCTTCTCCAGACAATTTTATCGTAAACAATACGATAATGCATGCACTCTGCAAATTTTGATACATACATATATACATATACACTCACGCCTGGTATCCCCGAAGGGGTAGGCAGAGGCGCAACTAGTGCACCCACTTTTCGCCGTCATTCCGTCCCATGATGTGATAGGGGGCGAGCCTATCGCCATATCGGGCTCAAATTCCAGACTCCGAGCTGATACTGAATAGAAAAACTCAATATCACTTTGCCCGACCCGGGAATCGAACCCGAGACCTCAGCATTGCAGTACCATAATACAACTACGCCACCGAGGCAGCCAAATTTTGATGATTGCAGGGTTTGTGGCAAGACTATAAGTCTGAACGTATCAAGAAGTTTTTGCGTATGAACTTGCTCCTTCTTCTTCGGCATTTGGAAGTGTACTGTTGAACGAAGGCCTCCTTCAAAGATAGAATAGATGTTTACGGACAATGGAGGTCTCTGTTAGGTAACCCAACTCATTTGCATGCTTATTCCATTAACAAGACTTAAATCATTGGATAGATGTTAAACAATAAAAAGAAAATGAATTTCTTTTTTCATCTGCTATAATTTGTTGTCACATGATTTTTTTTTAATTTCTGTCTTCTTTCTAAGTTAAAAAATAAACCGACTTCAAAACCACAACAAACCAAAAAATAATGTAACTTTATATTCGCTTAGTATATACGTATATTTGGAGTCGATGCCTAATTTAAATTGAACAATGTTTTCGTATATTTGTTCGTGTATTTCCTTAATAGGTTCGCCCCTATCTCATCATGGGACGGAATAATGGCGAAAAGTGGGTGCACTAGTTGCGCCTCTGCCTACCCCTTCGGGGATAAAAGGCGTGAGTGTATATATGTATGTATGTATATGTATTTCCCTAACTTAGCTGGCAAAAATCTTTCGCGTTTAAAATTATGCACACACAAACTACGTCATGAATTTTTACATAAACAGCTCGTTATCCCCATCTTTGGCATTATCTGCGCTATGCTTTTAGAACAATCTGTTTTTTTTGTAGACTTGACCATTTTATTGGACTTTCTATGTCTATAAATATGTGAAATGATAAGGTAAATCCATGATTATGTTTATCATAACACCCGAAATTATGCTTTATCACTTTCATTCTGATCACAAGACCAAATAAGACCTAAATGTTTATTTTATTTAGCTACGATTTCCTACTGCGTACATTAGTTTTGAAACTTTTTTATTTTCTTACTGCCTCGGTGGCGTAGTTATATTATGGTACGACTGCAATGCTAACGTCACGGGTTCGATCTCCGTGTCGGGCAAAGCGATATTGGATTTTTCTAATCGGTATCAGCTCGGCGTGGAGTCTGGAATCTGTGCTATATATGCCGATAGGCTAGTCCCCTATCACATCATGGGACGGAATACGCACGGCGAAAAGTGGGTTGCACCGACACAGAAGTTGCACCTCTACCTACCCCTTCGAGAATAAAAGTCGTGAGGGTGTGTGTGTATTCTTTTTTAACACGCTTTTATTAGCTTCAGACGTATGTATATATTATGTATGTCTGTATCTATGTAACTTACACTGAACATGATTTTGATCCATTTCAAAACGTCGGATTAAATCGAAATTTGGCATACTTATCAAGGACCGATGGCAATACAATATTTTAAACTAGAAAATAAGTTTTTATAGAAATCAAACTAAGTAAATAATACTTAAGTTTTGCTTGTGCTTCAATAGATTGCGTCAACATAGAATTAGATCGCACTATGGTTTACAAGCAAGCGAAACTATATAAGTTAGCATTTTTAATCTTACTTGTTTTTTTTCGTCTGCCTTTAAACTGATGACCATTAGGGACCTTAGCTTTAAAGGAAGCGAACCCTTACTCCCATCAAGACTTGCATAACATTGTGATATAATAACGCACATCAAAGCAGAACAGTGCTATTTACTTGAAATGTGTTTGTCCTATGAACACGTGGCATGTTTCGAATATAAAGTCCGTGACCCGGTTTGAGGCCATCAAAAGCGATAAACCCAAAACTGCCCGTCCAATTCTGATATATAATTAAATCATTTTCATGTTCGTAATGTTTTTAATTTTGAATTTAGGAATCGAATGGAAAGGAATGTTTATTATGATAGTTGTGTTGTTTTTTTTTCTAGCATATATATGCTCGCCTGTTAGTAAGTCGCCCATAGACAGTAGCAACGCCTTATAGAACATAAAATTACAAATTGCTGTGTGGTACTCCACTGCGCTCGACATGTTAAATTTCGGAATGCCGTGTAATTACGCTGGCTACAACCTTCAAACGGGAACACAGCAGTGCATGTATACTGCTGCTTGCCAGAAGAAATAGACATTGCAGTGGTATCTACTCAGACAACCCCTCGTATACGAGAGACTTACTACCAGTAATAATTGTATACTACATGGACCTTGTAGAGACTAGACAAAATTTCCGTGCTTTCCGGCGTTTTTGCCATACCTATTATTGGAATCATATTTGACAGCTCATATGATAGGACCCTTTCATTTAATTTTTATCCGTGGTGCTTTACAACTGACTTTTCTAGTTGTAAACGTCTCTAAACTTGAGGTTAAAATACCTCTTTAGTTCATTATTTTTGTCTGCCGCTTTGCTATCGAGGGAAGTGGACAATTAATATTTCCAACGCCCTATCTGTTGATTAATTTCGTTGCGGGTTACAGACATATTAGTGTTCCTTGAGACTCGTCGTGCTTCACCGCTCGGTGTCATAAAATGCGTGCCACTGCTGATCCTGACTTACAGGGAGTTGTAGTGGCGGGTGTGAGGGCGGGATAGTCTCTACCAGTAATAATTTTATGATTAATCTGAAGTTTAAGCGTAATCATGCTACCCTATAGACTCCAATTTCTTTCCCTAGTTCGGAAAAACCATTGTCGCATTATTTTCCGGTCATTTAAGATTGATAATCGCTTAACAAGGGCCTTTGCTCGCTACATTTTGCTATAAATAAACTCATAAAAATTCGGTAAACAATGTCCGGAAACAATTTAAGTTTTGTATATCCACTCGATGCCGGTTTGCGGTCAAAACAAATGTTTTAGCCAATTAATGGCGAAGATTTTCCCATATCAGATATTTGAATCGCAGACAATTAAAATAAAATCTTATTTATGAATTCGTCACGTTTTATATGACGCAAATTGTTTTAAGACATCTTTTTGATGTAAAACAATTGGGAACGTTTCTCATTAGATATTCACTTTAGATTACATAATGACGCATACGGGGACGCAGTTTTTGTAATTTCCATATAAATTGCAATGAAATTCACATTATTTATGAGCACTTTAGAAACTAAACGATGCAATGACGGTGATGTTCCTGTGGAGAATAAATTGACATGGAAGTCAAAATATACTACGAGTCTAAGTGATAATTATCACCCATGATTATTATCAAGATAAATGCAGTTGAAATTAAGTGATTCAAATTAAAGTACTTCGTGCCCTCGTGTATACTTAACAAACAAGGGCGAATAAAAACCTCGAAAGCTTAAAATATCTAAGATTATAATAAATAAAAAGCAAATTCTATATTGATTGAAACGAGTATAACAAAATACATGCAACTCACAACCACAGTTCGTAAAATGGTATATAATATTAATAACAGACCTGTGCCAGATTCTCCGTACTGCTGAGCACAGACCTCGTCTTTTACCAAGGGGTTTAGTGCTTAGTCCATAACGCTGGTCTAGTGAGTTAGCAGACTTCACGTACCCTCGAAATCCTTATGAAGAATCCTTTAAATGGAATGCAAGTATCACACACACGCGTGCGGGCGCCATTTATTCCTGAAAGGGTATGCAGAGGTGCAACTTGTGCATCCACTTTTTGCCGTGCGTATTCCCATGATGGGATAGGAGGCGACTATCGCCATATCTGGTACAATTCCAGACTCCGGACTGATATAGTTGTTACGGAACGTATTGTATATGTATACATACCTATTTGATAATCCCGTGATGGACGGCAGCGTGTCTCACGCTGCCTCGGACGCCGGGGGCGTCCATCGGTGTGCGGGGGCTTCTGAGCCCCCGCAACAACAGGAAAAGGACCGCAACAGCGGTACGCGCAGGGGCAGTTGCGGACGACAACTTAAACGTGAGTCGGAGGAAGCCCGCAGCCGTCCCTAATGCGCCGAAGATGGCCATATAAAAAAAAAAAACCTATTTGATAATCCTAGTTTCTTATTATTTGTATTCACTTCGTAAGCGGATATATGAAAACAAGAGAAATGTTATATGATAATTGTTGACACGCGCTTATCTACCGAACACGCGAAATACGTGTGCCCGATGCAAATGCGGTGTAGGGTTGTCTATTGTTATTTATCGTTTTTTTTATCTTGTAATGGAAGCACAGACATCGCCATCGAAGTTAGTATGCTCATTAAAAGAAAACTATGTGTGCGCACTTTGGATGTTCAACGTGTATTTAAAATAGCTCAAGGATCTTTTATTTTTCTATAAATGAGACCAACGAGACTATTATGTTTATTACATAAATAAAGCACGATACAGCTTTTCCATAAAATGATTTTATGAAATAAATATGGAAGATATATTAAACTGACATTTTACTTAGAACATTTCACAATATTCCATACTTATCTTAAAGATCAATTATAGCATGTGGATAATGAGATTGCCTCAATAATAAGTTTTTATTGTCAACCCTAACTTTAAGATTTATCACACTGGTAAATGCTCCATATACGTCAATATATCATTATAATGATCGACAAAAGACCCTTGAGATCTGTCTCGGGTTCGAGATACGAATATCGTCATACAGCTTGAAGGTATTCACAACTGGAACTATTGTTTTCAAACAGAAAGTAGGTGGAAGGTATCAAGACATTTGTGGGATTTTCACGAGGTGAATGAAATCCTCCTAGCCAATTTCGGCCACGGCGGCCAATCTCATCGGAGATCAGCCAGGTACGCAGGAGATATTATAGTGCACAAATGTGTGCGCAATACACAGGTGCACTCGCTATTCCTTCACTCTCATAGTCAGGTGAGACGGCAATTTGACATGACCGGAGAGAGATCAGGCGCAGGACCAGACTTTACGTGCTAACGATTTCACGAGGTAATTGCGGCGTAAAATTCACTCGGCTCGCTTCAGCGTTGCAGCCGTAAATACTCAAAGGCCGCAAGCGGCGAGTGTTCTCCTACCCCAGACGGCCAGACGCTCGGCCCTTGTTGCATCTTTATCTCTTTCCATCAATCATAGTAGGTATTGTCGTGTGTCCGTGTTTTTACTATTGCAATATTTATCAAACCGGGTTTGATAACCAGAAAAAGGCCGAAATCTCCAATTGTCTTTTTTATTTAATTCAAACCATCTATCAAAGCGTAACACCTTAACTATGAAATGAACGAAACATACTAAAAGATTTCTTTATCTTTTCCAGGGCATCACTTGGGGCAAGGCCTTCCTCGTCGCAGCTGAAAACAACGCAGCCCTACCCTACCTCAGCAACAGAGAGTGCCAACTCGGAGGCTACAGAATATACACCGTGAACTTCCATCCAAAACCGTTCTTGCCATCAACCAGCTCCGATAAAAAAGACGCTTTGTTATACATCGCTGTGCCTGAGAACAAACATTGGCTCGGCGCTGCACCATTACCAGAAATAGCTAAGCAAATTCTAGAATGCAACGGTTCCTCTGGATCGAATGCTGAGTACCTCCTAAGGTTAGCAGATTTTATGAGAGAAGAAATACCTGAAGCTTTAGACGAGCATTTATTCTCTTTAGAGAGGTTAGTTAGGAAATTCGCTGGTGATATGAAGATATGCCTTAGAAGTCTTATGGGAGAGGCTCAGGAAAGAAGAGAAGAGAAAGTAGAAGTGAAGGTTCCGAGCAACCAGTTCGCGTCGAGAGTGCCGGAGAAGAAGCTACGCTGTGTGAATATGTGATTGATGTTGTGGATTCGGTTGTACTGAGCTTTAATGTGCACGTGTGCTTTGTGGCTGATATGAAGACTGTTTTCATGAGGTTAGTTCGTTCAATTAATGTCACAATTGTACGATGTGCTAGGAATTATAAGTAATGTCCCATTCAAAATGCTTTCGAATGATGAAGACAATGACAGAAAAGATGACCAATTTGAATTATTATTAAAATACGGTAAACCTTCTGGTAATACTCCTGTAATATATTTCAACAGCATTTATTCTTTGTAAATGCTTTTAGTATCAAAAATGGACTAAGACATTGACAAAGACACTGACCAAGGAATCGAAAAATTATACCGTATTGCCAAATTATTATTTGGACTGTATTTACGAATATATTACAATATTCATATTATTTTCCATGTACCGTCAACTAAAACATACCCGTGATAGCTTTATGCAACTACCCACTTTTCATATGGAAAAATAAAATAAATTTTCAGACATAATCAAAATAGTACTTTGTATTATGTTTTTTCGTGAGGTAATGAACTTAATTAAACACGGGCATCCTATTGTCTGTAGACAATAGACGATAGAGCGGTGTGTTTTCAATGCGCCAGGATGTTCTTCATAACATCCCAGACATTGTACAGTTAGCATCCATTTTTTTATTGAACTGTAAATACAGTCAGCATCCATTTTTTTATTGAGCTGTAAATAACACGTGGATGTGGATTTTTTGTATAGTATGATTTTGCTGTTCAATGTGGAAACGGACAATAAGGTATTTGACTCATTTTTGTTCCATACTTTTACAAAATATTTACGTTATATACATTCTGACACGAAAAGCAAAATTGAAATCAAGGCAAAAATCAACGAGTTATATGCTTCTGAATTTCGGTAGAAGTTAGGTGTCAAAAAACGAGAAGAGGCGCAATATGTGATCGTGACGTCATCAGGTATAACGATGCGTGCGAAAGAGAGAGATGAAGCTATAACCCCACTACACGCTCACTCCTGCACTCAGAAATATTTGAAATTTGAATTGCTACCTCATTTCTTAACCAACTTTAATGCAGTTTTCACAGAAAGGCTACTTTTTGGACTATTTGCTCTTACATATAAAATAGTGTATAAAATCCAACATAGGAAAATACCCTATAATAGGTGTCTGAAAATATCTGAATATTTGAGTCTGAACCACGGCTCTGATATTTTAAAGGACTGTTATTCTTCTAATTTACTTATACATTTTTTCATAAAAATTCTACGAAATCGTAACTTTCTTTTGCAATAAATGTACTTTCTAACATTTAAATAAGTTTTAACGACTAAACTTAATATCCAAATGACCAATACTAAATGACATAGAACATTTACCCACTAACAAACTAATATGTTTACAGTGACATGGACTTATATTACGCAAAAAAATGTGACCTATGTAAAATGATTCGAACATTAAAATTATAAACTTAAAGTTTGTCTGAACTAGAGACTGTTGACGAATATTTCCGTTTTGGTGATTGACATTTGTGCACGACGTTTCTACACGTCTCTTTTATTTGAATCAATTAAAAATAATAATATATCTGCTATAATTGATACATCTTCTGAATTGGGTTTTGTAAAGTACAATATGATAATAATGTTAAAAGATATTCTTAGCAGTTAATTTTGCAAAATATCTTATTTTAAAAGTGTATCATCAAAATTACTTATGGGACATAGTTTTTAATATAATCAGATTACTTGAGTAACAATATGTTTGCTATTGAGTTGGCGTTTATCATTTGTAAATGTGTGGACTTAGAACGTGACAAAAATAAGACACGACTCCGTTTCGTTTTATTGGGATTGGTTGAGGGACTAACGCGTGACTGACGTATTGGTCTTTCGATCAATCACAAACATCAAAATTGACTCGTCAAGCCCCGTGACGGACGCCGGCGTCCATATAATATATAGGGTTTCCCCATACATCTATGTATATAAGCGGGGCTTGACGGGTATGACATCGTCTTACCAGTTTCGTTTTTATGCCACATTCAAGCCACTGCTCTTCTCGAATATGCTTTAAATTTTTATTTTGTTTTATTAACTGTGCAGGCCACAGAAAACAAACATAACCTTAACTTTCCTGTTTATACGGGTTTATTATAAATAAATTAGAACCAATAACAAACGCACATGTTACCAAATAACTGAAATTGATAAGTATTAGCTACGAATCTAGAATAGTATGTAAGATTAGTTTGTGATTAAACCATTTAAAAATCATGTTTATTTATGTAGACTGTAAGCGATGGTTAAAATGTCTAATATTTTATTTACGTTATTCTGATTTATTTGTAGCTTTGTAATATACCTCGATCTTAAATATTTGGTAATTCTCTTCATGTGAACATTTTGTAACGCTCTCTTATACCTGAACGGATGTGTACGTCATAAAATATGAGATGATTTAAGCATGACGTCAAAGTACGTCAACTATGTGAAAAGGATTACCTGCTAAAATATTGTGATAAATATGGACATTGTACGACAATTATAAGTGTAATTATAATTATTATAACTTAGCTGTATTTTAACATATTTTTTGTAATTGAATTTGTAAACGCAAGGCGATATCTAAAAACAAATACAACATACAATGTATAAAAAACTAATATTTTTTATTTATTCTTTATGCAGCGCCCTCTGTACACGAACAACACTACATCATTCATATTTACCAAATGATTCACTGGATGTCAGTGGTTTTGCTTGCAGTTCTTATCTGAGTAGTTGAAAAAGTGATTTATAGGTGTCGTTCGAAAATCTCGGTAATCATTATAGTTCAAAACTTAAAAACAGATGTCACTATTATACATTATATAATTGAGAGATAATTACATAGATGTCACTGTTCTCGATAGTCTAGTAGAATCGTATGTAAGTAGTGTTTACAATGCAATGTCTATTGTCTAGGATGTTTCTTAGAAACATACACACACTCACGCCAATTATCCCCGAAGGGGTAGGCAGAGGCGCAATTAGTGCACCCACTTTTTGCCGTGCGTATTCCGTCCCATGATAGGGGGCGAGCCTATCGCCATATCGGGCACGACTTCCAGACTCCAGGCTGATACTGAATAGAAAAACCCAGTAACACTTTACCCGATCCGTGGATCGAACCCATTTCCCAGTATTGCAGTCGTACCGTAATATAAATACGCCACTGAGGCAGTCTAAAGAGATTTACACAACTTTTACATGAAATGGTACATAAAAATATCGTGTTAATTGACAAATATTGGTTGAAAATAGGGAACGTGCACGTTGTAAGCTCTGCCATATGGTGGTGCAATCCGATACTTTCAGGCTATCGATACTTAGCAATGAAGTAAAATATGTTGAGAGTTGGAGGCCTACAGTTGTACTATAAGGTCTTCTCGTCCAACATACCTCAGTTACCAGTGATGACAACCGGCACTGAGACGTGGCCTCTGACTATGGGCCGCCTAAGACGGCTCACGGTCACTCAGCGAGCTATGGAGAGGGCTATGCTAGGTGTTTCTCTACGCGATCTAATCAGAAATGAGGACATCCGTAGAAGAACGAAAGTCACTGACATAGCCCAACGGATAAGCAAGCTGAAGTGGCAATAGGCAGGGCACATATTTCGAAGAACTGACGGCAGATTGGGCAAAAAAGTTCTCGAGTGGAGACAACGTACTAATAAGCGCAGCGCCGGCCGTCCACCTGCAAGGTGGACCGATGACTTGGTAAAGGCCGCAGGAACGCGTTGGATGCAGGTTTCTTTTGACAGGTCCATTTGGAAATCTTTGGGGGAGGCTTATGTTCAGCAGTGAACGTCATGTGGCTGATGATGATGAGGAGTTGTAGGTACTATAACGCTCACTAAGGCGTTTCACACACTGCCCCGCACCACGCTGCGGGGTGCATGGCGACGGAGCCACGCGCGTGTTTGCGGGGCAAGACGCAAGGTATGGGCACACCGAGTTCTGCTGTATGGTGCGTGATTTCTTTTAATTTGAATATACAAAAACCAAACTGATCATATTTTTATATTTATTTAAGAAAAAACACCAGTAGCACATGCATTCGCGTGATTACAGGATTACATTATTAATATCACCTTATAGTTCGTGCACGTGCCTTATAAATTTGCACAATATACAGCGTTCGGGTACCCTATATATAAAATTCTTAAAAGTTTTCCTAATAATTATAACCCAAAAACTGTACCCCATGGGTTGTCGAAAGGTATCTCGACTACAAGCTCTGGTACTTTGGGAACAGAAATTTTCCCATCGAATTTCTTCTCCTACCTTTCTTTTATAAAAAAGAAAAACACATTTTAAGTAGGTTTGAAGAGCTCAAACACGAAATTAGCGTGTAGTAAAAGCAAGCAAAGCGGCAATAGCCTAGTTGGCAGTGGAACGGACTGTCAACTAATGTCCGCAGGTTCAAAACCCAATGGCAGACACCTCTGTTTTTCTAAAAAGTTATGTGTGTATTCTTTGTGAATTATCGCTCGCTTTAACGGCGAAGGAAAAACATTGTGAGGGAAGGGAACCTGCATACCTGAGTTTTCTGAATTTCAAAGATATGTGAAGTCTGCCAACCCGCACTAGGCAAGCGTGGTGGACTAAGGCCAATCCCCTCTCAGTTGTAGAGGAGGCCCGTGCTCAGCAGTGGGACAGTATATAATGGGGCTGGTATGGTAAGGTAAAATCAATTTTAATAATGAACTTCAAAAGGTTTAATTTTAATAAAAACACTAAATACATTCGTAATATATTTATTCCCGTCACAATTCATACATTCACATTATATCCACAATCCATAATCAAATATACAAACAAATAGCCAAGATCATAACAGTCATGCCGGAGAAAACCGCTTGAATACTCTTTGGACGTGTTAAATACTTTGATCTAATGACCTCTTAGAACGCACGTTTCTGAAGTTATTTATAAAACAGTACGTTCGAAAAATTATTGTCAAAAAATATTTTTTCAATAAATCCAATAACATTAAACAAAAACGACTTAAAAACTGGGTCATGATGTTTCGTTTCTTCCAAATACAATCAAAAACACACTATAAATGCTAAACATGGGAAAGATAGAGAATATTGACAGTTTCTGCCATAGGATTTTTTTTACCAATGACGTAGTTTGTAACTTTAACAATCATCACAAACCGCTATTACCTATAGATAGATACCTATAATAATTTAAAACTGTCAATATTATAATTTATATATTCTAAAAACTTCAATTTCTAAATACATCAGCTCAAAGAATACGCTTCATGTTCTAAGGACCATTCCATACTGAAAACTAAAACATAACTGCAAATAATACTGAGTATACGATATCTACGCACATCCTAATCTCAACTGCATTTACATAATAATCTCGATTAATCTCCATTGCTAAAATGCTTGCTTAAATTTTAACACTAATTAAGTACAACAAAAGATTTGGTGGTAGACATAAGTCTACATTATCAAATTATGCGTATTTTTAGCATATGAAAACATTAAAACACTGTAAACGAAAGACTAGACGCTAAAGTCTATGGTAATATGAAATCTACGTAATGTTTCAAAATCCATACATATAGCTTTGGTACTAAAATACTTATTTACAACATCTAAATATATTTACAATTTAAAAATAATGCAACACTCTGTTTTGCATGTTTATATAATATAAAAATAAATACCTAACTTGTTTTATTAAATAAACTGTTTTTAACGCTGTCATAAACGAGACAGTCACGACAATATAACCATAGATTACAAAAAGATAGACTCTATGGTATTAAAAGTCAGACTTTTACTGTACTCACAATTTTTTTAACACTACCTATACATAAACTTACATAAGAATAAAGAATACGTAAAATAGCTCTTAATAAAAACGCTTTATTTTTCTGTATCGCTAACGAATTATAGTGCATCTAGGAAGATCTAGAACATCCTGCTGTATTTACCATTAACTACGCTTAATATCTCCTAAAGATATTGCTATCTATTATTATATTTCACAATACAACAGACAATAAAATTGTCCAACCAAGGTGGGATTACTCATCAAATATTCAATAAACATCGTATATCAATGCTAATAAAATATTTTATCATCTTGTAAAACGTGTAACGTCCATATGCCAATTAAATTCAAATTTAGAACAATTTCTAAATTTAAATTTAAAATTAGAAATTGTTATAAACGAAAAAAAGTCCGTACCGTCCGTTACATACAAGGCGTAAAAGTAACAATCAAGGCACATAATAAGGCACAAGTTCAAGAGGCACGAAGCCAAGGCACTGTACTTATTTGATGAACGGGAATTCACTGTCGCTTTCATCTCCGGAGCCGTCGTAGCTTGAAGGAGGCGTGTCGAGTTGTGGAAGGCCAAGATCCAGGTATTCCTGATTGGCAGTGACTGTGAGGATCTTGTCTAGATCCTCAACCAGTTCGGTGAATGAGGGGCGATCGCCAGGCGAGAATGACCAGCACTCGCGCATTAGCATGTATCTGTTGAAAAGAGAAATACTAAATTGGACATGAACTACAATTATTAGGTATAATTGGTGTCTACTTTAGCTGAGCGAGGATGTTATAATACAAAAAATGTTCGCCATTCATTTTATTATAGAGCCTAGAACTAGCTATAGGTATACTATTATAGCTCGTAATTTTTTCTGTTTTTTAGTTGGCCAAACACTAAAGGACGTTGACACATACTCTCAACTCTCGTATGTATTGAAGCACATCGGTACTTTCGACTTATGACCATCTAGTTTAGACTACTTTAGACCATCGTGACTAGCCGTGTGGGCCGTATCGACCGGGTTAGTACCAATGGCTCACAGAAAATCTATGTGAAACGGCTTCTTCTTTTCGTATGGTGAGTGACTCAATTCTTAAAACAATCCATTTTCCGCTTATCCCTTAGGATTTATTTCTTTGAGACCGGCAACGGTTTCATGATTATTTTTGAAGCTGGTATCATTTAGCATCAGGCATGGTGTATTGTTTATCAATTAGCGTTCACTTTAACGGTGAAGGAAAACATTGTAAGGAAACCTAGATACCTGAGAATTCTCCATAAGAATTTCGAGGGTGTGTGAAGTCTGCCAACCCGCACTAGGCCAGCGTGGCGGACTAAGGCCTAACCCCTCTCAGCAGTAGAGGAGGCCCGTGCTCAGCAGTGGACAGTATATAATACAGGGCTGATTGCATAACACTGCATCAGGTAATTTGGTCGTTTGGCAGATTATGCTACATTGTTACTCACATCTCAAGACTACAGCAAGGCGGCTTCTCCATCCGATGTCCCGCGCTGAGATGCTGGTACATGTACTGTCCCGGCACCGTTGGGTACGGAGTACCGCCCAGCGTCATTATCTCCCACAGGAGGACGCCGAAGGACCACCTAGAAATCATGATAAAGATATAAAGCTAAGAACAAACAGAGCCAAGTAGTGTCGTTAAAGTAGTTTTGACGGTAAAGGAAAACATCGTAAGTAAATCTATGACTGAGGATTCTATAAAGAATTTCAAAGGCATGTAGTCTAGGAACCTGCACTAGGCCAGCGTGGTGGACAAAAACCTTAACGTTTTCAGTTGTACGTAAATCCCTAGGTAAATAGAAAAAAGTCTATATTAAAAACACCGACCATAAGTTGAAATCGCCCATCAAGGGGTCGAATTAATTTTAAATTTATCTTTTGTTTGTATTATTGTTATAATGTTTTGCTAAAGAATAAAACCTGAGAAACTTCTACCCAGCAGTCATTACAGTTTATAAATTAATAGCAATACAGAACCAATTCCTGACAGCATACGTGTACACAGAAATGAAATCTCAAAAGTGCAATTAAAATCTCACTTACACATCAGTCTGTGTAGTGAACACTTTGTGGTAGAGTGACTCGGGCGCCATCCACCGCACGGGCAGCCTTCCCTCAGTCTTCTTCCTATAATAGTCGTTGCTGTGGACGTCCTTCGCGAGGCCGAAGTCAGCGATCTTCAGGACGCAGTCGTCGGAGACCAGGACGTTACGAGCCGCCAAGTCGCGGTGAATGCACTGCAAATTAATTGTATAGCAAATAAAGGTATGGTAGACATCATGGGAGACTAAAATTAGCATACCTAAGTCTTCTCTGAATATAATTACATACATACATACATATACACTCACGCCTGTTATCCCCGAAGGGGTAGGCAGAGGCGCAACTAGTGCTCCCACTTTTCGCCATTATTCCGTCCCATGATGTGATAGGGGGCGAGCCTATCGCCATATCGGGCACAAATTCTAGACTCCGAGCTGATACTGAATAGAAAAACTCAATATCACTTTGCCCGACCCGGGGATCGAACCCCGAGACCTCAGCTTTGCAGTCGTACTGTAATACAACTACGCCACCGAGGCAGTCAATATAATTATCAGACAAAATGAATTTGAGAAACCGCTGTTAAATGACTAACCGCTAATAAATGATTGTCCTTATATACTGGTGGTAGGTCTCTCATATGTAAGAGTCCGTCTAGGTGGGTACCACCGCAATGGCTATTTCTGCCGCCAAGCAGCAGTGTGCATGCACTATTGTGTTTCGGTTTGAAGGGCATTTGTAGCCAGTGTAACTACTGGACATAATGAGACTAAACATCTTATGTCTCAGGATGACGAGCGCAGTGGATTGCCACACAGTCCTTTGTAACTCAAGGTGCTGGATGGTGTTTCTACTGTTTATGGGTGGTCGTATCGCTTACCATCAGGCGAACGGCATGCTCGTCTCGTCATAAAAAAAAACTACAGATACGCGATGAGATAATTTTCGATAAAACACTATTACAGATATTATTATGCCATATTATTATAGTACATAGTATTAACTTACCCTCCTCGAAGCAAGGTACTCCATTCCTCTAGCGACTTGGTATGAGAAAGACACCAAATCCTTTTGAGTCAATGTTTTCTTCTCTTTCAAATCTTCTGTTGGAGATTCGTATCTAAAAAAATATTAACGTATAAATATTTCATTTTTAAGAATCCTACTAATATTATAAAGGCGAAAGTTTGTAAGAATGTCTGGATGTATGGATGTTTGTATGTTTGTTCCTCTTTCACGCAAAAACTACTGAACGGATTTCGATGAAATTTAGCACACGGGTAGATCATGTCCTGGATTAACACATAGGCTACTTTCTATCCCGGGAAAATATAA
Source organism: Lapara coniferarum (assembly GCA_949316025.1). Classification (NCBI taxonomy): domain Eukaryota; kingdom Metazoa; phylum Arthropoda; class Insecta; order Lepidoptera; family Sphingidae; genus Lapara; species Lapara coniferarum. The sequence goes on from OX438932.1 coordinate 23,453,232, forward strand.
AGCGGGACTTTTATCCCGGAAAAACTTTTAACGCGGGCGGAGCCGCGGGCAAAAGCTAGTACAGGAATAAAATGGTGAAAAGTAAAAGTCACATTTGTCATTTATTTTATCGTAATAATAAGACTTTACTGACGTTTCTAGTAGTCTTATCCCAGGATAATACTTCCTCGGTTTTTTTTATGAATATAGCCCCTACATTTGAAACTAATATTTGGTCTACCTGTTCATCAATTTGTATCTAAATCCATTCGACGCTTGCTGCGTTTACTTCGAACAAACCATCATCACTAGCTTTTGCGCATATTAGTAAGATGACCAGTTTTAACAACTTACCTATTCCCAGGGCGATGATTCCTCAGGAACTCCCTCAAGTTTCCATTCGGTGCATACTCTACTATGACATACAAAGGTCCGTCCTGCGTGCAGCATCCTAACAAGTTGATAATGTTCACGTGTTTTCCGATCATCTTCATCATTTCCATTTCTGAGACCAGCGCCATCATCTCTGCATCTGTGTGGCCCTCTGGAATTGGATTTGAGAGGTTAGGAACGATAAAAACGAACAGAATATGAATAACGAGCATGTGTGAAATCAGCTACGAGATGTTCACTACATAAGACAAGGCTTTTCTAAACATATTCAGACAAATTACCTATGGTTTTGAGTAAAATAATATTTATAAATTACTAATAAATAGTATAAAAAACAGATCAGTCAAATGGTTTGCAATTAAGGATTGAATTTCAAAACAGATTCAAATTTTTGAGATTAGGTACCTATAAATATTCTACATTTAGTGTTACTCAAACTTCATAAAATAAATGGGCACATTTCTTAAATATTCAAACGATCCATAAAATAAGAAAACACGCACCTTTCAACATCTTAACGGCAACAACAGACTGTAGCCCGGGCTTCAAAATACCAACACACTCAGCTTTCACAACTTTGCCGAATTCTCCTTCTCCCAAAACCTTGCCAAGACACAGAGACTCTCTAGGCACTTCCCAGTCTATATCCATGGGTAATTCGTACTCCGACATCATCATAGAATCACTCGTGTGGCTCTGCACTTGTGACAGCTTCTGTTTTTCGATTTTCACCACTGGCATTAACTAAAAAGATATTTTAGTTAGCGGAATAATAAATCACTGGAACGTTTAATCAACAATGTTTTCCTCCCATGAAAGCAATTGGAATTATGGAATTAAATTTACACATTTTAGAAAACACAATTTTAATTTTTCCAAGCTTGTTTATATTTATGAACAGTCAAAGCCAGATTTAATTGTAGAGCATTTTATGAAGAGAAGAAAAAGCTAAATAGGTACTACAGAACATGACAGCGTTATTATTTTGAACATGGAGCTATTAAAAGAGAATTGGGAAGTCCCTGACAAACCATACATAGGTGATTATGCTCTACAAAGCCGAAACTAACTGATAATCTCTTTTTCATCCCAATATGTTATATTTACTACTGAGTTTTGACTGTTCTACAGCTCAACATGCAATACTTAATCTCAAAATCTGTAAAAAAACTTTGTAAATTAACATCTCACCAAGGCCTCGCCTGTAGCGTTTGGTGAACCGTTCATCTGCGGTTTCTCAACAGTCACTTTCTTGGTCCAGTGCGTCACAATCACAGCGCGCGCGGTCTCGATCGCCAGTTGCTTCTTTAGCTTCTCCCGTTTCAACTTCTTGAAGATCATCACTACGATGATGGCTGCTACGAAGAACATAGCTCCAAGCACCGCCATAAGTATGTTTATAAGAAGAGTATGTTTCCCGTGGTCTAACGGTTCGAGATCAGGACGAGCTGAAAACATTACATTATTGTAAAATAGGTCATGTTCATAAACATGAATATTGCATAATATGTATTACATATTTGCAATTATAAATAATAAATCAAACCTAACACATATAACATGTTCTAAAATTTTGTTTATGGTAATTATTTGTGACATGATAGGGATTCCTCGTTGTGCTAAGATAGCCATATTAGGCACATCCAATAAGACCGGCGTAATTATAGCTATTTTCGAAAAAATCAATCATCCCTCGGTGGTCGACATGTAAAACAAAATCGTATTGGAAAGTATTCTACGCTCACTACACTACCTGACCACCCCATAATATAACGTACCTAACATAAAACAAACAACTAAACCTGCCTTGACAAGTTTCCATCCGTATGACTTATCGTCTCACTACATTACCAAGTCATCCAAACAGATATTAACTTGTCCATCTATTTACATACAATTATTAACAGAATCAATTTTATCAACCAGATTTAATTAATCTATTACTCGTTACAATTGAACTTGAATATATCTCTCTGATGCTTACTAATAGTGGACATTAATCTTTCTAATAAACCTTGAGAGTTCCTGAACTACGAACGCGAACTTTCAATAAATTATAATAAGATAAGCTAATCTTTTGAACTTAAGTAAATGTACAATGGGAATGGAAAGTCTATTGATCTAGAACGAGGATTGTGAACTGGTAAGCTACACATGGAGTTACAAAAATGTGGCGTGGAAGAGTTATGATTTCAAATTTTATTTTAATTTTTTATAGTACAAAACGATAAATGATCAAATTAAGACATATATGATGGTGAGTACAATGGAGTTTACTTTTTACTCATTCCATAATATTGTTGTTTCTGATACTATCATTGTATTAATTTAATCTTGTGCAGTCTATTGTCTAACATTTTTTTTTCAGTACTGCCCCAATAAACTTTCTCCTTTTTTCTAATTCCTTCGTCTCAGTACTTCATCCTATCAATTCTGATACTACTTACATTCTAAAACAGTTAGATATCCCTTAGCAGTGGTATTGCCCAAGGAATTCAGTGCAACGCACATATACCATCCTTCATCCTCTTTCGTCACATTGTATATTGTTAGTTGCTCAGGTTTGTCGTCTGTGTTGTCACTCTGAAATATAAGGTTAATTAGCACCGATGAAGGCATTGAGACTCATAACCGGTGATAAAAAGGGGTGAAAAAGAAAGAAATTTTGATCTAAATTAGAATTGCCAAATACACGAAAGTAATCAATGTCAAAATGAATGTTCAAGCTGTTGTTATCGAAAATGGAGATCTGGATTATAATTTAATGTTCTGGTAATCATCTCCATCTAAATTTCGTTTTCACCCCTTGTATCCAATTGACATCGTTTTACGATACATACGATCAGAGTTATATAATCATGCAATTGACGTGTTGTTGCAGTTAGTTTCCTTGTGCGCTGTGCTGTTCAAACATGCAATCAAAATGTTAATGTTAGTTGGTACAACAGGGATCTGAAAATGAGGAGTAGGATAACTTGATGGAAGATTTATTATAGATCTTGAAAGGATTACGTTAATAGCTATTGAAGCAAATAATTGGAAGCGATATTATAAGCGCAAGAAATTTAAGACGCACAATAGTATAATTATGTAGTATGTCTGCCGCGGTGGCGTAGTTGTATTACGGTACGACTGCAACGCTTAGGTCTCAGGTTCGATTCCCGGGATGGGCATAGTGATAATTGGATTTTTCTATTCAGTATCAGCCCGGAGTCCGGAATTTGTGCCCGATATGACGATAGGCTTGCCCCCTATCACATCATGGGACGGAAGACACACAGCGAAAAGTGTGTGCACTAGTTGCGCGTCTGCCTTCTTCTTCGGGGATAAAAGGAGTGAGTATGCGTAATAGTATAATTAGTAAAACAATAAACTATAATTGTTTTAGATCGCCTAATTGGTTTATTGGTGGAGCATATTTTTCTTACAGTACAAAGTATTCTGAAATTCAAATCCTTCAAAACACATAAGAAAACCTTAACCAACTCATTTGTGTACTTTATAAAAGTCACTCCTTCTGTCACAAGAGCATATTTAGTACTATATCCTCATAAAGCTTTTAGTGGCCAAAATGGTTAAAACACATGCATCGTTAGATTCGTTAGTCACAAGACCCTCACCGAGATAGTTTTTCTCTTATCCATATAAACGACAGGCTCTGGGCTGGCCGAGTCAGAGTCTTCGGTATCATGATAAACGTTCTCGTCTTTCATGAAAAACATCCAGAATACGAAGGGGTGCATGTCGGTGAGGAATTCGCAGGAAAACGTGGCGGTCTCACCGACCACCTTGGTCTGGTTCACGGCGCCTTGTGTAAGCACCGGTTTGGCGTATAAACGCTCTATAATCGGAAATCGTTTGTGACTATCTGGGACTTGAATGATTTCTATTGTCGCTATATTTGGATAACTTTGTTGCGATTTTGAAAGTTGAGGTCTTATCAGTTACTAGTAATAAATATTCCGATCTATACTAGGATTAGATTGAACGCAAAAAAAAATATAAATATGGCGACAATTCCAACCAGTATCATATATGGTGTGTTGATAAACTCTGAAATGCTATTATAGAACTAAATTACATAATAGAAGGCCCAGAAAATAATGTTAAGACAATAGCCAACACCAGTGCCCTCACCAACAAATTAGAATAATGAGGTGAATCTGAAATACACAGGAAACCGTGACGCCCAATGTTAGACAACCTATGGAACCATTATGCATCTTGCAAAATTGCAAATTCAACTTGACAATCACACAGCTAGATTATATCATAAGTCGAACAAAAAAATTGGCGATGTGAGCGGTATTCCTTGCCAACTCACATCTTGTGACCTTCCCAAAAATTGGTGTCATTCGGATAAGATTTCGGAGCCTAGAAAAAATATATTGTATTTGCGCTATTTCAAAATTCTATCTGAATATAGGTACGAATAATTAAAATATAGCACATTATAATCTAATTAATTTAGGTTTCATAGAGTCTGAAGGTTCATTAATTGAAATGGAAAAGTCCATTATAAATAGACATCTAATTAGTATCTTCATCATCTAAAATAATAATTAAACTTTTTGCAATTTTGCAAGAAACAGCACCACGATAAACAAGATCCACCACCTAATCACAAATGAACACCTCAATCGTGTCTCCTTGTGGTATAGGATTATCGGTCGGACCGCCCTCTACTTCTTTCACAGAGATGTTGAACGGCCTGATCCAGTAGAGGTAAGGCTCCAAATCGGAGAGTGGTGGACATGAGAACTTCACTGTGGTATTCACCACAGCGGTGACGTTGTGCGGATACCCTTCCTTTATATATGGCTTCGATGGGTATCGTTCTACGAAAGGAAATTTGATGTGATACTATGGTGATTTGTTCAGTTGCGAAATGATTGGCAATGTTACTTATATGTACAATTATATATTTAGATAAAGACAATAGCACGAATGATCACTTCGACAATCACAATTAGACTACAATGTAGTCGAATGTAGTCACTATTAATCCTACGATGAAAATAGCCTAACTGGATTACATGGATAGATTATTTCGTTAGTTTATCTTTAGCAACCTTACCTTGTATATTGAGTTCAACGTTGTGTTCAATACAGTCCAGCTCGTTGCAAACGACGCAGGTGTAATTACCATTATCAGCTTTGGTCAGTTCGTCGAGTGTCATTGACCATTTGCCGTATCTAGGAGGGAAATATGTCCTCTGAATCGGAGTGCTTTTGTTTTTGTACCATGTTATGTTCGGTGTTGGGTTTCCTGAAAATGGAAAATACTGTAGCAGAGCTAATTGTGACTGATCTCAGAGTCTAGTACTTCCTAGCTTTTCTTCTTCTATGGACGTTATAGACGCTATGTGGTAGAGATGAAAATAATAATAAACATAATATTTTCAGATCTAACTAGCAGCTTAAATAGCAGAAGCATTTGTTTTATTAGGTCGTTCCGAATTACAAGTAATTATAAACCAATATACGCAAGGACTTACATCCAAACTTGATTGGTGACGACTTAATCATTCGGGCAACGTAAGGACATTTCAATTATTAGCAAATTACATTTGTAATTGATTTTGCGAAAGCCCAGTGACTAAATGTTCACGATTTGTTTGTTTGGTTTGGTTTTCTTGGAGGAAATAAAGGATGTTTCTTTCTACACTTTCCTACATTGTATTTGGCATCGGATCAAAAAACTTCGGCGACCCTATTTTACATTTTCTTCTTTCATTCAACTGACATTAGAAATGAGGTAAATGGGTCTTGAACTTTGAGCATTGAAATAACTACTTTACGGATCTTTGTCTAACTTTTGCTTAAACATGGGGACTTTACCCGTCAAGCTCCGCTTATATATATATAGATGTATGGGGAAACCCTATAATATAGGGTTATATTATATACATGGACGCCGGCGTCCGTCGCGGGGCTTGACGAGTCAAACTACTAAAAATAATGGGTTGAATAAGTAATACATAGATAGGGTTAGGTAGAAATGCAGTTCGAATTCGAATCACGTTAATTCATTATGATCATATCATATTATTATAGGAGTGATTTTGTCGCCGTATCGGGCACAAATTCCAATATTGATACAGTTAGGTGTAATTTACAAATCCAAAAACTCATACAAATTTACTATGCATAAAGAATAAGTACATATAAGTATTCCTATTACAACAAAACTACAAAAACCTTCCTTACCTTCAGCACCACATTTAAGTCTAATCGAACTTCCAGCCGGTTTCATATCAGTCGCAAACATTTTCGACGGATGTTTGAACCGTGGCGCAAACTTCTTTTTAGTATCATCAACATGTCCGTAATTCGGATGATCCTTCTCAATCTTGTCATCAGGATCTTCGTCTTTAGAATCGTATTCTTTGAATTTAATGTTCTTGGATGTACGTTTCATGGTTTCGTTGACGGTGCTGTTTTCGACAAGTAATGCCGCTCGGTGTTGAGATAGTATTTCTGGCATTGGCCTTTCAACGTCCACATCTGCTTGGTATTCTGTAATGTTGGTTTTAGTATTTAGTGTTAAATGATGTGTGGAATATTGATTGTATTAGAATTTAGATCATAAAGGTTATACTTTAAAAACTGATGTGATTTTTTTATGTATAGATTATTTTTTTATTGGTGTTGTTAATATTGCTAATTCACAATTATTTATAGTCTGCTTATTGTATTTTTAAGCGTTGCCGTAACATAAAGAGAAAAGTAAACTTTCACGCATCACCAACAAAGAAAAAGGAAAGCAAATTCTGGATCATTACGCAGGAAGCATCGAATCTCAAAATTTAAGCGCATCCGCGCTGTGTCATCGAAAAACGACACGGGCTACATTTTAAAACGTATTCCCACATTCGCATGCAGTTGCATTTAAAGCAAGCCCGGAATCCGGTGCTCGCTCTGTTTACACATCTGGATGGTCAATAAAATATAATATGAAAATAACTTCGCCTTCATCAGAAGACACATTGCAACACTGTGCTTGAACACGCAATAAAATTGTTTTGACTCGTGTTGACACAGTGCGCTCGTATTGCTGCTGGAATACGCTCTCACCTTCCATGTTCTCTTGATCTTGGCTGGGCTTGTGTTTGATTGTGATAGCCATTTCCGTCACGTCGTCTTCCTCAGTTTTACATGAGTATACGCCGGCGTCTTTAGCTCTGAATCCTTTTATTCTTAGCCTATAACAATTTACAATTAAAACTTTAAACTTTTGAATCCATCTCGAGTATTTGAAGGCATATTAACCATTGCAGAAGGCCGCATCTAGGACGCACTGCCTATTAAGTCTATGACTACATACTCTGCTTAATACTTTGTCTTTAAGCTACTTTTACAACTCTTAGAAAAGATGTGTTGGATAAGAGTATATACATTCATTATTTCTCTCAATGCTTCGTGCTTTCTAACTTTCATTGTCTTTGGAATGGTACGTACATACATACATACATATACACTCACGGCTTTTATCCCCGAAGGGGTAGGCACAGGCGCAAACTAGTGCACCCACTTTTCGCCCTTATTCCGTCCCATGATGTGATAGGGGGCGAGCCTATCGCCATATCGGGCACAAATTCCAGACTCCGAGCTGATACTGAATAGAAAAACACAATATCACTTTGCCCGACCGGGGATCGAACCCGAGACCTCAGCATTGCAGTCGTACCATAATAAAACTACGCCACCGAGGAATGGTACGTATAACGATAATAAACTCACCTGACATATCTTAAATCTAGCCATATTTTAGTCTATTTTACGCCTATAACTGGTAATTTGCCAGTAAATCACGGGAAATAAATCGCGATCTACGCTAAGAAATCTCAGAAATAAGAAAACTACTTTTATGGTCTTGCAAACGATCCCACGAACAAACAACTTCCAAAGTTGATTGATCTAATACATCGCTCGAGCCGTTTGTTTTGATGCTTCGAATAGAATCATATAATTCACGCCAGTTGCAACCTAATATCAAATATGGTGGGTATTTCTGCTTTGTAAATATTGATGCGTGAGCAATGTTTCCATGGAAAGGCGTCTCTATTTCAGTTTCATAAACTGGGAAACTGATTATCCTCAACAATTCGCGTTATAATAGATTCTAGCGTTGTTATTTTAAAGCTTTTGTGGTGTTCGCCCACGTATTGCTGAAGGAATTTTGTAATTTTTGAGATGATTATTATGATCCGTATAGACTGAACTTTATCGTTGCAAAATATATAAACACTGTTTCAAAAAAAATAACCACTAATTTACATTATTGAAAGTCTAAGCTGAATACATAAAGAAAACTTATGCTGATACATTTTTCTATCTCAAAAATTCAGCCTGTATAATTATAAACTTGTCACTAGCCATTGCCTCTGCTGCGTTATCCGTTTCGTGCTGTCCAAGTACTGTCCGTCTTTGAACCAGTTGACTATCTGCGACTGACTCCTCGGCTTCAAACCGCAAACCAATCGGAGCCTCTCGTTTGTCACCGCTTCTAATACTGTGTAGTTGTCATCTGCAAAAGGCGAAAAATATAATGTGAAATTGAAAGCAAAATATTTTTGTAGTATTTATAAAAGTTACGATACTGCGTTCAGTAATTATAATATTGTTTTGGAAGGCGTCAAGTCGTGTGGAGTAACTAAAAAGCTTCGCAACTATTCCCGTGGGTCGACTTTCGCTTTCACAAAATAATGTTATGTACTTATAAATTAACCTTACAAAAATTGTAAGGTTGTGTATAATTTGTAAAACATCAACATAAATTAATTCCAACCTGCGTTCAAAATTAATTGACGAAAAAATAAAAAAGAATTTATTTAATTTGCACAGTAACTAATTTGAAATTGGAATTACGTAAACATACTTTTTCTGTTTCGCGGGTTTTTCCACATTTTTATGTAAACAAATGCCGCAGTTTGCAGACGCAAAACACGATCATAGGTATGTCGTGTATGAATATGGAGTGAGTGTAAGTGTATTTCTGACTGAAAGTGTAATGTTGCTGCTGCGACAAATTCTCCTCAAGCATAGTGGCGTTATGGCGTGTAAACTTAGAGTAATATTTTATTAATATTTATTTTGTTCGAAACTTGCACTTTTTTATTTTACATCTATGGTTAAAATAACTGAATGAAAGTGTTATTTTCAACAAGATAAATATGTGGTTTTATTTATTAACGCAATGTCAAAATGACCCTGTATATCTTCTACTTCTTTTAAATTATGGCTTCCACCAATTATCTATCGGTGATTTCGCCAATGTCAAGTAATAATAGCATATACAAAACAATAAATATAAATTCTTAGAAATAAAAAGTTGTCGCCATGTCGAAAAACCAAATGCGACCGACCCTGTATATGGTAAGGCGCCAAATAAACGGATCAAATGTGATGTCACTGTTTGACGCAATATTAAACAGTTTATAATGTAAATAATAAGCAGTGAGTTATAGACTGGACACAGGCCCAAATTTTTCGTCCAAAAGTTATTACCCATTGATAATAAGTCGCTGTCTTATCTGACACATCCCCGTGACAAGACGTCTCGGTATGCACAAATTTTGTAAAGAAAGAAATATTTTGGAAGGAAATATGCCAATTAGCGCATTACGATCATGTCAAAGTATGTTCTAATGCATTTTACATAGGTGTTTTGCTATTTCACGGTAGATTGAGTTATGACGAACAGGCTCCAAATTTTTGTATGAAAATTTTTCCGATGTCCGCTCTATATAATCTTAGAACTCTTTGAATATAATAGTATTGATTACTGCCTACATCTTTTGTAGAAGAAACCTAACACAATTGCAATTGCCTATCTCTATAGTAATTTGTATATTTGATACTGAAGAAAATATTTAAAAGAAAGTATTCTTTAATTAAATACTTTTTCTTATTTTAATTACAGTTTATTTTATTAAGAAATTAGATAACTTGGTTGTACGAAAATTGCCACAAATAAAAACAAACAAACACTGGCAATCCTGCATAAAGACAACCCTTTACAAATACGAACCGGCCAGTAATCGGGTCATCTCTGTACTCGAAACATAAATCATTGCCCGTGTAAAAAAAAATATAACACTTGTTCATGACTGTATGACAAATGAATGGACTGATTTAGCGAAAGATTAATTGACATTTATTTTTTACACTGGCAATAATGCCGCTTCCATAAAATTAAGAGTGATTTAAAGGGAAATGACGTTTGGCCCAGATTTATTTTGGGATATTCATGTTGAGGCAAAAAATGGGCAAATAAAAAACGATGCTTTAGACAATACAGTCGACTACGATTTTGAAGACCTTGTAATATGTTAAATGTATTTTTCGTATTTAATTTTCTAGAATCCACCAGTCTATACCATACCAGCCCTGTATTATAAACTGCCCACTGCGGAGCACGGGCCTCCTCTACTACTGAGAGGGTTTAGGCCTTAGTCCACCACGCTGGCCTGGTGCGGGTTGGCAGACTTCACATTCCTTCGAAATTCAGAGAACTTCTCAGGTATGCAGGTTTCCTCACCATGTTTTCCTTCACCGTTAAAACGAGCGATAATTCACAAAGAATCCACCAGTATCTACGATGTTTAATGATCAGATATATTAAGGTCCCGTGACATAGTAAAACGGTATTTTAACAAAGTGTAGGTGTAACCATTATACCTACCTCTACCTACTTAGATAGATAGATAGATAAGAGAGTTTATTTTGGCTTCAAATAATACACTGTATAAACATAAACACCAGACAAGTACAAAATATTGTAGCCGCAATCAGGCCCCAGCTCAGCAATATGCTATGCTCCCAGGAGCAACTACTTCTTATTATGTAGCTCTGTTGTTTGCAAGGGTCCGTCAAGGCAAGTAGGTACTTATGCCGATGCATTACTCATTACAGTCAATGTGGGTATTTACTGGTGTGATACGTAACATCTAGTCAATGTCTTTGCAGTGTGGACTGTGGTGCCTTATAGTATTTACCTTAGTAGTGCCTTATTTTAATTCAATGTTCTGGGTGATTTTGCTAATGTTAACGATTAGGCGTATGACTTATCACCAAGCGACCTGCTGGTATTCAATTGTATCAATAGCATAATATTAATAAGCATTCTATTAATAAAAAAATACGTAAATTGAGCTGTAAGTTGTCATTTAGTACTATATTAAGCGCACAACAATTGGACGCTTAATTACTGGTCAATGTAGGAACATAAGAACTACACAATATAATTTGAGATTTATCGCGTTCGGGTGTCCAGTTTATTTTGAAATCTATTTGTGGTGGTGAAACGTGATTGCAATGCGCCCAAGCATTGACGGGTTGTTTCTGACGAGGGTGTGCGGCTATTTCTGGAATGTTCTACGTTTTGCGAAGTTGAGACTTATTATGAGGTATGGGTTCTAGTTATGCTATCGGTAATTATTTACGATGGTAGGTTTATGTGGTAGAACACGAACTTATTTTCTTCAATCTGAATGATTGATGCGATCCAAATTCATTTGTCCCACAGAAAACCCACACAGAGTAGCAGCAACAGCAAATTATACTCACGTTTCAGACGTAGGTCTAAATAATTACCTCTGCTTTATTCCTATTCTCAAGAACGGTACTGTACAAATCCCTCACATAATTAAGATCTTCATTAATGGAAATCACAATATTAGGACTTGCTTCCGCTTAAAAATTGTAAAATGTTACCAACATTTTCTTAACGTAGTATAAAACAAAGTCGCTTCCCGCTGACTGTCCCTATGTATGCATAGATCTTAAAAACTACGCAACAGATTTTAAAGCGTTTTTTTTTAATAGATAGAGTGATTCAAGAGAAAGGTTTATAGGCATAATTTATCCCGGGAAATATAAAGCAGGACTTTTATCCCGAAAAAACTCATTCACGCGGGCGAAGCCGCGAGCAGAAGTCTAGTATATTATAATCTCTGAAAAGAAAATTCAGATGTCTAATTGAAATAAAAAACAAATAGATAATTTCTCTTTCTTAGAATCATAAATACACGCACATGACATGGACAACTCACAATGCGTTGTTCGAGTGCAGTTGAAATTTTAATGGCCGCTGAGATTTGTGGCCGGTGAATTATAGCCATGGACAGTGATGCGACATGTCGGTATCGACATTTTTATTGAGTGATTTGTTTTTGGATGAGTTGGGGATGTACGTTGTAAATTTAAACGCCGTTACAGTTAGTGTCTATGGTTCTATGGAAAGGTTACCGTTAGGTCATGGACATTATAATATTATGATAGAATTAGTTATTTGCCTATGGTTCTACGAAAAGGTTACCGTTTGGTTATCGACATTTTAATATTACGATAGAATTAGTTGAGGTCTTATAAAAAAAGGTTCAAAATAGTAACTTCTCTAAGATACTGTACCTTTCTAATGTAAATAACTATCTTAAAGTCCTTTTTTGTATAAAAATTATCTAGAAATGTAAATATCAACTGACGAAATTTTATAAATCCCCATGACGTGATTGAGCAACAAAATAGAGCTAAGCATTTAGGATTTCGGTTATAAATCACATAGAGTATAAAGTACACCAATAATAGAGCCAAAGTTGTAAAGTGGCATCAAGAGAGAACGTTTTATTCTGACCGTAAATCTTTGTGAAACTATTGCGTAGGTATGTTACTAAATTGTTCAAAGGAATCTGAGCGAATAAATTGGGCACAGGAAATTTGGGTAACGGGTCACTTCCGTATGCCTAAAATTTTAACGCGAAAAAGACGAAGACTTTTCATTATAGGAATTTTGTTTTATATGATTATTACTGGCCCGGCTAAAAGTACTTGAATACAGAAAAATAAATTATTATACGATAGAAACTTTTTTTCCATATTCTCTGTAATGCGGCTTTATGAAACTAATTAAGACTTCAATTCGAGTACCCTGTACACATTCGTAATGATATCAAAATGAAATATACCATTTTTCGTAGAACATAAATAGCACACAGTCACAATTATCGATAAATCGAAGTACATCCCCATTCTTTTTGCGAACTCCTTAAACGTCCATTTAGTGGTTGCACATGTCGAACAGATGCAGACCTTTCGGGTCACAAAATAAAAAAAAGGTCAACTCGACAATTACAAAGGTTTTGATGTTTTTAAAAACAATGACCGGAATCGTAAGTCCGTGAGAAACGAACGCCTACAAATGAGCATTAAATACGGAAACAAGAGATTTACGCGAAGGAAACAAAAATAAAACAAAGTTGTTTTAGAAACGAAATGGCTAAATTGTAATTTTGTGGCTTGACGACGTGACAAATCTGCGGGTTGGTGTAAAATAATCAAACTAAGGTGAAAAATAATTGCTTATGCTATATTGATTGCAAGCATTAAGTGATGCCTATATTAAATCAAAAAAATTAAGATTGACGTAAAAACTTGTACCACACTTTGGGCGGGATACACGACAATTGAGTAAAAGATAAGCTCAATAGTATCTGCCTATTCTTTATCAGCCGATTTCAATAAACTCAATATTGTCTATTTAATTCAGAGAATCCACCAGCACCATACCAACCCTGTATTATATACTGCCCACTGCTGAGCACGGGCCTCCTCTAAAAATGAGAGGGTTAAGGCCTTAGTCCACCACGCTGGCCTAGTGCGTGTTGGCAGACTTCACATATCTTCAAAATTCTGAGAACTCAGGTATACAGGTTTCCTCACGATGTTTTCCTTCACCGTTAAAGCGAGTGATAATTCACAAATAATACACACATAATTTTTTTGAAAAATTAGAGATGTGCCCTTTAGTTTTGAAGCTGCGGACATTCGTCTCGGCATGGCAGTACGTTCCATTCCCAACTAGGCTACCGTCGCGTAATCCAAAAACCAATCAAAATAAGTAATTTGTAAGCATGTCAAAAAAACTATTGGTCCATTTTCGTGATATAAAAAAAAATTGGATAATTCATTGAACGCAACGGTAAATCAACGGAGACTGACTTAAATTCTACATTTACACGATCTAATTCACATCCTGGGCAACATCATATAATGAAAAGAATGATACTAATGATAATGAAGTAGCATACTTTTTCAAAACAGTTTCAAGCATCTTACAACAAAACGATAATTCTATAATCTCACGAGCCAAACGGCACCAAATATGACGAATCGTAATTGAGACAACACAATTGTAATCCAAAAAGAAGAACCAACGTAAGATGGATTGTGACTCCATTGTTTTAATGTAAATATTACTTATCTTAATGATACAAGATTGCGAGGAGCGTTGACGGATAACGGTAATTTGGGCACCATTTTGTGAGGTCACGAGACCGTAAGTGATACAAAAAATGATCTGGGTGGTGTAGAAGAAATGATACTCAAAATACGGAAGATAGTGTTAGAAGCGTATTTTGATTTATATTCAGAGAGATTGCAGATAGGAGTAGTATTTTGAAGGATATTTAAAATAAAGGATTTTAATAAGTAACAAAATGTAGTAAATTTGATTAAGGTTTACCTCGGCAGAAGTATCTGTGATTTTACAGCAATGAAATACATAGTTCATTGAATAGTTAACACAGGAAAATCACATAAGTATAAGCACACACACACACTCACGCCTTTTATCCCCCAAGGGGTAGGCAGAGGCACAAATAATGCACCCACTTTTCGCCGTGCGTATTCCGTCCCACGATGCGATAGGGGGCGAGCCTATGGCCATATCGGGCAGAAATTGCAGACTCCGGGCTGACACTGAATAGGAAAAAACTCAATATCACTTTTGCCCGACCCGGGGATCGAACCCGAGGCCAAACAGATTTGCAGTCGTAAGTATTAGATTTTTATTAAATAAGTAGGTACCGAACTGTTGCTATCAATTAATTAAAATAAGATTTCTCTACTTATAATAATTATTCTCCTATTTATTACATATTTGAATAATATAATTGCATTATAAAGTACAATGGTTTTATATGCAACGCAAATATTGTAATTTTAATTTGCGCTTAATTTTGCAACGCCGGCTCTCCGAATCCTTACGAGTATCGGTTTGGTGGTTACACCATGACCCAAAAGATCTGCGTTCTGAGAAATAACATGAAACCATGCTGTCTGCAAAATACGAGAGGCAGAATTCCTAAAAATGTTCAACGAATAAAATATAACGTCTACACGAGAATTTAATGTTAAAAATATTCACGCAGAGCTTATTGAAAAGAAATCATTATAGTTTTTTCTAATTAGCTATATTACAAGAATGTTAGTACATATATTTAAGTATAAAAATAGAGGTTAAATTATTAGTTGATACACAATTTGATCACACGCTATAAAATCTCACAATAAAAATAACATAACATAATATGACACATAAATAATATTAAACAAACGAATAATCACACGATTATGTTTTTGTTTTTCGTTCATCGTAGGTTCCTATGGCTTTTTGATTGCCTGGAATCGGGCCAAAGAAGATTTGACGTGTGGGTGAAACTCACCACTCATTTCTCAATGGTTTTTGGTTAGTTTAGATTATAATTTTATCATTATCTGTAACACCATTACGTCTTGTTTATACCTGTATTCCTTGCTAACGTGTAGCTTAGAAAAGTATTAGTCAGATATTCAATGTTTTTTTTAATAGCATGAAATTTTATAATATTCCGTTTCATTGCAGCAAAGACGCTGATTTTACAGTGTACGCAATTATATGATACTGCCACTAGCTTGATGCAACAGATACATTAATTCAGTATCCTATGAACGAAATGGCTGTTAGGTACGGAAAAATTCTAAATTCAAAAGTAACCTCTTATTAATCGATAAAAAACATTCAAATATCGAATTGTTTGTAAAAATATCGACATCCCTAATTCATAAACGTAATAACATCCTCTGAGCGTTGATATAAAACACTGGTGGTTTCACTTCCTCGACAAAAAACTGTTATTAGTAGATATTTTGGTATCACGTTTGTATGTCACAGCCACTATGTCATAATATCCACGACATTACGATTTTTATGATCATAGCACTTTTCTAAAATGTAAGATTATTTTGTAGTGTAGCGAAACTCGTAGCTATTCTGCAACTAGCTAACGAAATTATTGTTTTTTTTTATTTATATTTTTTTTTCGTTTTCGCTAATATAAAAATATGGGTAATAAAAAAAATGTTAAGTACTAACAAAATTACCTACAGTTTAAGGTTCTTGACAGTAAATTTATTTTATTTTATTTATTTGGGTGGCTCACAGCTAATACAATAAACAAAAAATAGTAACTAAATACAATCACGAGCCACCATAGATAAATTTTAACAGATATTTAAAGCATGATGATTGTTTAATTTATCCACTTCAATTGTAATTATTAAAAAATCTGAATTTACGATGCCCTACGTTTTTAATACCTTCTCCTTTAAAAAAACATTCATTCAAATGTCCATATTTTAAGGATCCTTAACATGTATGAGATATTCCAAACCTGGTCAGCATCTTAATGACTTCCTGTGACAACCAATAAAGGAACTAATAAATGTTGGCTTGAAAGAATTATTATTAAAATTTTCAGCGTGTTAAATTAAATCCACGTTAGCTAATTTAAATCATTCACTTCCTTTATGAGAATGGATGGAAATTTCACGTCCTTAATAATTTTGAATATATCTAAGATATAATAATCCTAACCCTCTACAAGGGATTTATCATAAATTACTTAAAAAAAAATAAAAAAAAACCCGACTGCGTTAATATCAGCCAGCATTATTAAATTAATTGGAGAACTGAAAAGATAGGAACAAGATTTTAATTTGAATATTTTATTTTTGTTTTGAATAATCTTAGCTGACAGTGTTCACAAACGCTGACGGAGGCATAACACGCTCACTTCTCATAGTTTGGTTGGTGATATATGTAGAGCAACAAAATCTTGGAGTGAGCAGATGCCTTTTTTCACAGTCGGGTAAAAATAACACCACATATCACACCTTTATCCCCGAAGGGGTAGGCAGAGGTGACATCAGGGCTCCCACTTTTTGTGTGTGTTCCGTTTCATGTGATAGGCGGTGAGCCTATCGCCATATTGGGCACAAACTCCAGATGCCAAGGTGATACTGAGCAGATAAACTCTTACCATTTTGGCTGACCCGGGATTCGAACCCGGGACCTCAGAGCGGTGTACCGCACACGTAACTACGAGGCAGTCCATAAATTCTCTATGCTAATATTATAAATTACTAATATAAAGCTTTAAGACTGCCTCGGTGGCGTAGTCGTATTATAGTACGACTGCAATGCTGAGGTCTCGGGTTCGATTCCCGGGTCGGGCAATGTGATATTGAGTTTTTCTATTCAATATCAGCTCGGAGTCTGGAATTTGTGCCCGACATGGCGATAGTCTCGCCCCCTATCACATCATGGGACGGAATAATGGGTGAAATGTGGGTGCACTGGTTGCGCCTCTGCCTACCCCTTCGGGGATAACAGGCGTGAGTGCTCGTGTGCGTGTGTATAAAGCTTAATACCTCTCAGTGAACTACGCATCAAATAGCGAAACCTCATACTGCACCGTTTGTATCAAGAACCCCACAAATTTTGAACTGTCCATGCGAAACATAAAAAAAATCTTAGTGAAAAAGATTAAAATTTGTAAGAAAATGGTCTTCGAAGTGTTGATACCTACTGATTATAATCAACAGTGAAGATTATTATGAGCTGAGCGACAAGCTCAAGATATTCAGAATTAAAATTATTTATTGAGCCCTGTATGTGTTAACTATCAAGCATTCAGCGTAGCAAGAATCGAATCCGTCAACAACAAAAAAATAATAATATTATGTTACGACTCCTACATTTAACACAAATCCATTTAATGTTTCCCCTAATCCTCCACTAATTCATCAAAACCAATTACAACTCATTTTGACACAACTTTCAAATCACATTTTCCGCCCTGTCCCAACATATCAAGAAATAAAAATAGTCGCAGCAAAAAACTCACGTGAAATAAGGCGTCAAGTATCGATGTCGTTTCTAAAAACGATACAGTACACGACTCATCCCTATTTGCTGTTGTCATTTACATTGGCAATTGATTTTGGACTTTATTTCTTAGGGAATAGAATGGCGTTTGGGATTGAGTGTGAGTGCTAGAGTCTACCCTCGTGTTTGGAGTATATCGAATGACAGATGTCATAAGACGGCGGTACGCGTAACGTACGACAAGCGAAGTTTCCTGTGGATCGTACAATTTTCTGGTAAATGCCACAGAAAATTATAACAGGTTTCAAATGTTTCTATATTTAATCGAAAAATGTGTACAATAGACCTCGTTTATTAGACAAAATTTGATGCGCAATACGTGACGCTTTTAAGTTGCTAGATCTTGAGAAATGACGCAATTTTTAACTACATTGCAAAACACGTTGTACTGTGTACATCAATTGATACTTAGTGGTGAAAGACAAAACTGTCTTTTTAAAACCATTTTAACACTCACACAAAAACCAGTTATCATATTCATAAAGATCAAAGAGATATTAAGCTATCTACACGCCGAGAGATGAAAAGAACGTATTTTTAAAGAATATTTTTTTTTATTAAAACACATCCGTTTCCTCTAGGATTTCTGAACTTTAATTAAACGTGTCGCGTGGAAGGCGGAAGGACTTGCCTGAAATTGGATAGCTTCCTTCTCAACGTGACAAGTGCGAAATTCCAGTGTTGTGTAATTTAATTTGTGTCGGAATTTGGAACATTCGTATCATGTAAATGTTTTCGAAATGTTAAGTTATAGTCAGTTTCTGATGACAAATTTAGCACCTAAATATGAGCTTTAATGATCAGCATAAATATCACACGTAAATCAACAATAATCATCTGTTTATTGAATTAATAATTTCAAGTTCGAGTTCTAGCCTAAGATTTAAAGAAGTCCAGAATTCAGATCTGGCAGAAAACCACGCACGATTACGACCTTTAAAATTTAAAGGACGTAAAAATTACATTAAACATATAATTAAACGGTGTCCAATTTAAAATGGTCTCTCAATTTCTTTTCCCAAAACCCATTTACATTTCATCGAATTTCCTTAACGTAGCATTCCAAATTCCAACTATAGTCAATTGAAAGAATATCGGTGGCTGATTTTTTCTCCCATGTGTACAGAGGGTTGGCAGCCATTTTGTTTATTTTTGGAGTGCGCACGCGCCGTTCTTGCTTTCAATTAGTTTGATTTGTGGGTAATCGATTTTATGGAAGTCACGTTTCTTCAATAGCTAATGAGACTGTAGTAAAACTTAACTTACTGTACAAAGACAAATTTTATAGTTAATAAAGGTGAGTATCCTGATTTGACTAATGGAAGTATAAAGTTATACGATTTTATTAATATCGTGCTATATTGACAATAGAGAAAGAAACGAAGACAAGATTTATGGTCACTACTTACAACATATAAAAATACAAGCTATATGATAAAAAGAGCTTGTTTTTGTCTATGGAAGGGTGGATGATTGGATCGAAGTACATTCTCATTCGCATTTTGTTTAGTATATATTTTTCTCGTAATAAAATAAAATAAAAAGCCTGCTACAATTTTATCTTAGTTTCTAGTTTGTTTATATTTTTCTAATAATCTACTCTATCTATATTCGAACCAAATTCTAATGTCTAGTAAATTACATTCAAGCCACAAGGATATCAAATCCTTCCACAGTAGCCAAGAAAGCAGCAAAAGCACAATAAAATCCACTAAATTACATACATACACTACAATGCACCCACTTTTCGGTGTGCATATTACGTCTCTTGATAGGGACAAGCTTAGCGCCATACCGAGTACAAATTCCAGACTCTGGGCTAAACTGAATAGAAACATCCATAATCACTTTGACCGACCCGGGGTTCGAACCCTAGACCTCAGCATTGCAGTCGCACCGTAATATAACTACGCCATCGAGGCAGCCACTACCCTAAACACACATCCTATAAATTACATTAATGTAATTAAACAAGGAACTATAGAAAATGGAATTGAACTAGTAGATTTGTGACGTCCGCATGTCCCAGGAAACGTTTGCGTGACAAATGGCTTCCATGGGTTGGTTGGTGGCAGAATTAGAAGCACCGGAAGGAATCGTGGCCGGTGTGCGTCTGAGAAAAATGCGCTTCATTAACTTTAGTGGAATAGTGGGACTAACAACGGGGCTTTGTGTGAATTGTAGGTTTGTATTGTTGGAGTAATGACACAAAATACCATACCATACCAGCCCTGTATTATATACTGCCCACCTTGAGCACGGGCCTCCTCTACTACTGAGAGGGGTTAGGCCTTAGTCCACTACGCTGGTCTATTGCAGGTTGACAGACTTCACATAAATAAGTAAAAAAAATGATTCGATTTGATTGTGTAAAAATGTTTTTTTTTATTAAAAATACCAAGTAAAGAGTTATTAGGATAGGCAGTCGTTGTAGTTGATTATTTCAGCAAACACTTTAGCATAAAGGGTGCCTTCTACAACTTAAAATGAATACAGAGGAAGTGTGAAATGGATCAGGAAGAAAGGTTCATAAAACAAGTATGTATTATAGACAACAAACCGTGATAAAATAAGAAAAGAACTATGTTAATGGAATAGAAAAATCATAGATCCTAGAATTTCGCATGTTTCCAAAAATATCTATATTCCAAGAACAAATATCGATTACGTTGCCAAAAGCATATATAAATCTGTTCAAAACAATTTGGAACGAGGAAAACAACACGATCAAACTGTTGTTTACTATCCAAAGTACGAATTTCCATCGGTTTTCCAAACATTTCCACAAATAAAGCTAGTGCGAATCCAGTTCACTATAAATTTGTCCACGGTAACTATAATTGACTGCGTCTCGTAATATCACTCGAGATGGACGCAAGAACAAATAGTAAATCTGTATGCAGTGACGCAGAATAAATCAATGAATAAAATTACTTACGTAAATCAGTGAATCACGAAATTGTTAAGTTGGCCCGTAAGATTTCACCAAATAAATGATCGCAAAATTTTCATGGAATTTACTCCCGTTATTGGAGTCTCCTTTCTTACAAAATGTATGGAGAAAGTTTCTTACAACTTCTTACCGTAAAGGTATTCAAACCTGTAACGGTACCTTTCTTTTGTATCTTATAAGCAGCATGATTACGCATATGCATACACCTACTTACGCTTTTAATCCCCCAAGGGGTAGACAGAGGCGCAACTAGTGCACCTACTTTGCGCCGTGCGTATTCCGTCCCATGATGTAATAGGGGGCACGTCAAACGCCATATCAAGCACAAATACCAGACTCCGGATACTTATTAGAATAACCCAATATCACTTGGCACGACTCGGATATCGAACCCGATACCTGGGCATTGCAGCCGTACCGTAATACAACAACGCGACCGAGGCAGTTAGTTTAACAATCACAGGATTAGTTGGCATATAAAAAGCTTTTGTATAAATTGCCCATTATACCACACTGTATGTATTTTTTTTTTAAAGTCTGTATGTGCAGATCTTAAAACATCTTGTAGCTACAATGGTTAAGGTGTTACCCTTGCTGCCTTGTCTAAAGAATCCACTTATATATATTTGTAACAACCAAATCAACAGCTGATTTTCTACCTCAAACTATACTATGTCCAATGGCGTGACATTTTAAGGCGCATCCCAGTCTAGTGTGGGCGGGATTTAATTCCTGCATCTTCCCGTCCTTCATTGTTTCTACTGAATTAATCCGGCTCGAGCTTCACACGTCTAGCGAGCCAATTAAGTAGGAATTACGATTTTGTACGTTATATTTGTTGGCTTTTGCACGAGTTGTATTGGCCATTTTAAGTTGACCTCTATTGTATGAAGTTATATAATTCTAGTCAGTTCTTCTTGTTTCAAAAACTTGATTAACCTTGACAGTAATATTTGAAAACAGAATTATAATAGATTTTGCCCGCGGCTCCGCCCCCGTTATAGAGTTTTTCCGGGATAAAAGTCCTGCTTTATATTTTCCCAGGATAAAAAGTAGCCTATATGTTAATCCAGGACATGATCTACCCGCGTGCCAAATTTCATCGAAAACGGTTCAGTAGTTTTTGCGTGAAAGAGTAACAAACACACATACATCCATAATTTTTTACAAACTTTCGCGTTTATAATATTAGTAGGATATGAGGTGAGAACGTAATGTATTTCCAATATTTTTTTTAAGAATTGTTTTTCTTATTTCATGAACTTATTTTTAAGTGCCTCGGTGGCGTAGCTGTATTTCGGTACGACTGCAATGCTACGGTCTCGGGTTCGATCCCCGGGTCAGGCAAAGCGATATTGGATTTTTCTATTCAGTGTCAGTCTGGAATTTGTGGCGGTATGGCGATAGGCTCGCCCCCCCTATCACATCAGTGGAAAAGTGGGTGCACTAGTTCCACCGCTGCCTACCCCTTCGGGGATAAAAGGCGTGAGTGTATGTGATGTGTTATGTATAAGTCAATTTCAATTTTTTTTTCAGCAACTTGCAAAGTATGAAATTTTTGAACGCGATGTACTAAATATGAAGCGTCACCCATTACACAAAAACTGCGCCGCGTTACATTTATTTCGGGAATTTTCCTGGCAGTTTCCGCGTCGGGTTCACTGACACATTTACACTGTATGAAATTTCACACGATGTACTGCAAGACTACTGGAATCATCCGACTTTGTTTCTTATTTAAATATTTATCAAATATAAAAAGTCAGAACGCTTAGAATTAAATACGCCACCAAAATTATGATTTTTTCTATCACTGAATTACATTGTGCTCCTATCAAATCAGATGTAAAATCCTAGTCAATTAGGTACTAAATTATGTTTCATTTACACTTCGTCTAGCTATACGAATAGACAAAATTTAACTACATATCAAGGCATGATACGCACTACGTACTAATAAATATAATACACTAAATAACATCGAGTAGGTACACTCCGTTCTACAAACGAAAGTTCCTTCAACCCAAACATAATCTATTAATATTATACTGTTAATCATAATGTTCTAATTCGTGCAATCAGGTCGGAACACATTGTTTCGCGCGAACTCAAACAGAGCCGCCAAGTGAGGCGTTTGAGAAATTTAATGCAAAAATAACAAAGGAACGAGCAGAAACTGGAGGATGGAAACTTGTGGTAACAATTTAGAATATTTATTGAGGAAATTACAGGATATTTAGTCCGTGGGAACCTACATCATAATTGTTTCATCCTACTAATATTATAAACGCGAAAGTTTGTAAGAATGTATGCATATGAATGGATGTATGTTTGTTGCTCATTTACGCAATAACCACTGAACGGATTTCGATGAAATTTGGCACACGGGTAGATCAAGTCCTGAATAACACATAGGTTACTTTTACCCCGGAAAATATAAAGCTGGACTTTAATATTCTATGATAGTTCTGTTGGTACTGAAGTCACATTGTATATTTTTGAATCTTTAATAAATTAAAACTCTTAAGACTTTTTGTACGTATTTAGGTTAATTTCATAGTAGTGTTAATTGTAATTTTGCGAGATTTTGGATTGCGACAGGTGAATTTTGATACGTAGCGCAATTCGAGCCCTTTTGTGCACACAATATGTAGTATTTTTTTATTCCAAAAACCCTGCATGAGATTACAACTTGTGTGTACTAGCTGCAACCTTAGAAGACAAAGGAGTGAGTTTAGGTATATAAATTAAAAATATTACCAGCAATAAAGGAATAGGACTGCCTATCTTGCGTAGTTGTATTACGGTACGACTGCAATGCAGAGGTCTTGGGTTCGATCCCCGGGTCGGGCAAAGTGATAGTGAGTTTTCCTATTCAGTATCAGCCCGGAGTCTGGAATTTGTTAATACGCATGCCGAAAAGTAGGTGCACTAGTTGCGCCTCTACTTACCCCTTCTAGAGTAAACGGCGTAAGTTTGTGTGTGTGTGCGTGTGTGTGTGGTGTGTTTGTGTGTGTGTATGTGTATGTGCGTCTAAGGAGTTATATTAAAAAAGTCAAGGAAAACCATAGAGATTCCAGTCACCACTGGAACTTCTACGGATGGTGTCCGTGCGTCAGTCACCTCGCCTCGTAAGTTCATACATCCATATACACCACACGCAACTTTTAACTCGCAATCATAATGTAAAGTCTAACATTTTACGCGTCAACAAGTGTTTACGTTAGAAATTGCTTCGTCTTGAAGATCGTGTCGCGATTTATCCTCTTGGAGGCGTAATTAGTGCACCAATATTTCGCCATGTGTATTCACTGACATCGTAGAGAACGTCCCTATCGCCAAATCGGGCATAGATTCCAGACTCCGGCCTGGTGTTGAATAGAACAGCCAAATTTGACTTTTACCGACCAGAAATTCGCTCCCGAAACGTCAGCTTGGTAGTCGTACCTCAATAAAACCTCCCCACTGATCTTTACTTATTTGTCGTTAAAGACTGTGAATAGGTTTTTGGTAGACAGCGATGGTCATTTTTAGATGGTGATTATTTTAAAAGGATGAAAATGTAAGCAGATCAAGCCTAAGAATTGCTAGTGCCGATAGATGAGTGTGACCACTCATCATAAATTCAAGGCTATAATATTCAAGATAAATAAGCAGCTCGCAGTAGCTCAGTCTAATTTAAATGAAAGTGTATAATTTGTAATGTTCCATTTCATTAAACGACTTTTAACGTCAAAATTGCAAACGGAAGAATAAATAAAATATAGACCCTAAATTTTCTTGACATGAATATTTGTCAGTGAACTATATTTATCGAAAATAGGCCAATGTATATTAATTGAAACCGTTTCACCTACATCTCTCACTTTTTTCTTATAGCATTTCTAAGACTTTATTCCATTCTACGCGGACAAACACTTAAAGCTATACCAATCACGATTAGAACTACCAGAATCTCAATCACGATATTTCAATAAACTGTAAACACTTAAAGTCAACTAAATCATAATCAACTCAGTACTCAGAACTGAATACACCACCAAATCGGTAACAATCAGCCGGCAATAACTGTTACTGCGATAAATATTAATGCTTTGAATACGTAACACCTCCTACTTTGGCCGTCAATGCAACGCATTTAAAAACCATTAGACGTAAGCTATCGCCATTGGTCTACCAGTAGGTTGAAAGTGTGACAAGGGCGCTGATATCGATTACCAAAGCGGATTTAAATTTGAATTTCATTCGAAAATATGGAATTATCTTGATTAGACCTAAGATGCTCCCTCTACCTTTATAATCTTATGAGATTCTGTGAGTGCAAACCATTTTTATACAACAATGAATAAGGTGCGTTGCAGGGACAAAATAAGCAGAATTTTGTAAACATTAAAAGCATTTACGTGATATTACAAAACCACAGGCAGATCTTGATTTAGCATGTTAAAGTGCTCATATTCATTATGTTATTTTATTTAAAATAGGATTTCATTGTAGACCAGTGTATATGTATTCCTCTTAGCAAGTTTCGGCCACGGCGGCCAATCTCAACGGAGATCAGCCAGGTACGCAGGAGATATTATAGTGTACAAGTTTGTGCGCAATACACAGGTGCACTCGCTATTCCTTCACTCTCATAGTCCGATGAGACGGCAATCCGACATGACCGGAGAGAGATCAGGCGCAGGACTTTACGTGCTTTCCGAGGCACGGGGGTATCACACCGCCAACTTCCTGACTCCGAGCTGCGACGGAGTAATTTTAAAGATGCAAAACCCAGTCACAATATTTTTGGCTCGACCCGGGATTCGAACCCAGGACCTCAACGCGCAAATCGTACTCGTAACGCATACGCAATACAACTACGCCACCGAGGCAGTCAACCAATCAAACCACCAAGAACAGTGTAATCACTAATCTGCTAATCGGTGGTGCATCTTTGCACCTTTTCTTCCGTTAATGCTCAAAGTTGTGAAGTTATTAAGACATTTATAGAAGCCATTGCATAAAGCTTGTACAATTTCACAGTTAAAAAGGGTTCTAGCTGACCATATGTAGGAGTAGCCAATGTAAAGCGAGACCAGAGTAAGTAACTACACATGGTGGAAAGTCCGTTATTGTGAATCATGCCTGTTAAACAATAAAGCTGCAGATACTTTTAAATTAATTATTCTGATGATAGTCTTTTATCAGAAATGGTCATTTAATTAACTACATTCAAGTTTGGATCGCAGTTGAGTGTACATCGACAATAGGGAATCGCGCCAACGTCGAGTGGAACATCTATAGTATTTCGTTATTTTCCAACAAGTTCCAAGATTGTACTTGTACTTCTTCTACATCCTCCATAGTTCTACGATGATCTTGGTATTTAAGAAGTGGCACGTGCATAAATAATTAAAAAATAAACAATCCTGATTTTTTCTTTTTCATCAACAAATTTGAAGATATCTAATATACTTACCTTTAACTATCTATAAAGCACTTTCATAGAAATGGTATCAACTAATTTCAACCAACCTAACCCTGAAATCACTTAAAATTCTTCAAATTCTTGAATTCGCAACTGCTAGTCAAACCACATGTGAGAGCGCCGGAACAAGCTGATTTTATTAAAAACACGCATGGCTTGCCCACACGTGGCGATAGGTTAATGCAAAGATTAGGTATTTCCGCTCAACACCAACGCATATAATATTTATTCACTGACTCATTGAGATACTTTTGGTTTACGTTTTTGATATAAGGCTTTTTGATTAGAACTAGTGTTATCTTCAGTCGCCCAATGTCTAGAAGCTTAACGTTTAGGTCTTTGAATTCAAAAGCCTTTACCATCGTCTAACGAAAAGCTACATGCATCAGATCCAGAAAGTCCTTCCTGAAAGGAACAAGACCACACTTGTTTTGTTTGTTGTACTTCAACTAATATCTATTATGTTTTTCTTCGCAATATCCGAAAATACTAGGCGGTAAGCCTTTCAGGTGCGGACGTTCGCGTGGGTAGGTACAATCGATGTTTATCTGCTGCCAAGCAGCACATGCAACATTGTCAATATTGTGGGATATTGTAGCCAGTGTAATGATTGGTCTATATGGGACTTATGGTCATATTATGTGGCGCAATTCAGTAGCAAGTACAATAATAATAGTAGTTGTAGTCTTTGTACTGAAATCGATTTACATGAGTCAGTCGGCCTTCAAGTCGAGACGTCCCCGAGACGACGCCAGTTAGTCATATGAGGGCGACGCGTCCAACGGGAGCAAAACCAATGCTTTCATATTAACCGCTAATGGAGGGGTATTTTCGTATGTGATTATATTACTAACTGAAAAGCCTCATATGTATATATCCCTTTACATAGCCAAATGACTTTGGGTTGTCCGATCGCTACCGTAATCTTCAAATTTCATTAAAATAGCTCCAGATATTTTGAAGCACATAGGAACATACATACACACATTTATTTTCTTTAGTCTTCTTGTTGTACAAAACAAATTACTTACCTCTGTTTCTCTCTCCTTTTGCTTGTATACTATAAGTAAATATAATCAACGAGAATAAACAAAACAACAAATCACAAGGCACTAATGACTCAAACACTCTTATTACCCCAGGAAATAACCTTAACAAATTGAGTGGACACACTGACTATTAAACTGTACTTTAGCACGTCAAGTGTAAAATAAACATAATTACATACTCGTTACGAGATTTGCTCATGTGAGCACCGTCTAAAGACCGCGCAGTAGAATTTTTGTACTTAAATCTTAAGCTGTGATTCCGCAGGACGCGGCAGACGGCAGACGGCAACAGCATGTGTCGCGACGGCAGACGGCACTATTATGCAGTATTAAATTGTATGAGACCGATTCCTCACATGACGGCAAATGACGCGCGGCAAGTGACGTCCTGCCGGGAGTCATTTGCCGTCGCGGCACATGCTGTTGCCGTCTGCCGTTGCCGCCTGCCGTCTGCCGCGTTCTGCGGAATCACAGCTTTAGGGCATGTTAAACAACTTGTGAGCAAATACTCGTCACATTAATTTATAAGCCGACCAAATACAAAATTCACGCTCTAATCCACGCTCCCAAATAAATGGTGATCAAATGAATACTATCTACATTACCTGTTTAATACGACAACTGTCAAAGTGAAACTTGTGATTTTTTTTATTAGATACTTTATACAGTTTATACTTTACCAGGCGATGACCGTGTAGATCCACTGCGATTAAAATTAGTCTGTAGTGCTCAAGGATAATTATATAAGGCTTCTTATTAATGAAAGCATTTCCAAATCGGTTCAGTAGTTTATGTTTAGATATCCCCCTACTTGTGCGTTATAACCTATACTCCTCTATAACATATTTAGAATAGAAAATTTTCATTAACAGTAACTGTTAAGTACACAATTATTTAATGATCCAAATAGTTTCATTTTATTTGAATAAACTTGAAAAAGCTTTATTAATCCTGTTAATAGGGTACTAAAAATGATTCACTCATGAATGTTAAAGAAACAACGTCTTGTTACATATTTTTACCAAGCACTTAATGCCGATATCCAATTTATTAGTAAAATATTAATTATTGTAATATTTATTAAACCGACTTCACACAAACATATAATTTATATTACAAAAACAGAGAAACCCACACAGGATTTGATTTACATTTCTTTTGTTAGATCTTTTTACCCATACGAGGGTAGATGGGCATTCATTTGGTATGCGTGTTGCTATCAGCGCCATCTTTGTTTTATAAAGCGTAGCACGCAAGTTAATTATAGGTTGTAACTTGTAAGAAATATTGTTGAATGATATTTATGTGATGAGAACTGAATTGTTATGTATCAATATAATTTCATTCAATATAGAAGAAATTGCCAATCTTTAAATGCATTTTATGTATAACAATACGTACCATGACACCACAGCTATAGGTAGGCAAATTATTTCTTTCTTATCATATAATCGTCGTCATTAGACACATGAAATCCACTGCTGAACATAGGCTTTCTCTAAATAATGTAATGTGACACAATGTGATACGGCACAAATCCCAGGCCACTGATGCTATGAAATTTTCAAATTTTAATCTAGAAAATTTTGTTTATTATATTAGACTACGACTCAAGACTCCATTGCACTGTTTAGTAGATTAATGCATCTACAAAAATCACATATTAACATATTCCCTACTCTAAGCACCTCCACCGCAATGAAATGCCTTCCACCGTAACTAAGAAGCGACTTGCCTTGTGTCGTAAGTCAATATTAGCGCAGTTGTGTGTATGTTTGTCCATATTTAAGTACAGTGACAGAAAGCTTGCGTTTTCGCTAATTACGTGTCATTAAGTTATTTACATACAATTTGTAACTACTGAGATAATTCCTGTGTTAGAAACGTCACAGAACTTCATTTTGTTAAATATTGCAAATGCAGCTCAGATTTTACATTAATGAATCCATTGTATGAGAAAATAATGAAATTTGCCACAAATTCCAGCAAGGGGTTATGGTCTTCAAATAAATCTTGTCTAGTGTTTTCATTTGTGAGTTTGATATTTAAACACTTTAGCAAACTAACATTCATTCATATTTTTCCATATCCTTAATATTTGAGTAACCAGTTGTTTTAAATATATTGCTTTTAACACACACACACACTCACGCCTTTTATCCCCGAAGGGGTAGGCAGAGGCGGAAGGCGCAACTAGTGCACCCATTTTTCGCCGTGCATATTCCGTCCCATGATGTGACGAGCTTATCGCCATATCGGGCACAAATTACAGACTCCGGGCTGATACTGAATTTAAAACCCAATATCCACCGACCTGGGCATCGAACCCAAGATCTTAGCATTGCAATCATACCGTAATACAACTACGCCTCCGAGGCAGTCATATATTGCTTTTAAATCATTTAAAATCTGGATAAAGAACATTAACTACGGACATTACTCATTGCCATGAAATAAAAGTGCAATTCGGTGACCACAAGCGCAATTGCAGACTAACAAAAAACCAGACTCATAAAAAGGCGGCATTAAATCCACTGCCTAATTTAACTGCATAGTTGTAACATTTTTTACTATGTGCAGTCATTGTGAAGGTTGTCATAGTGTGACGAGATGGTTATCATTACTCCTAATAACAGTTTTTATTAGGGTATTTTACTAGCTTTTGCTATTGTCTTCGCCTGCATTCAGTTTGGGAAATATAAAAAAAAATCTACTTTCTTTTTTATTGCCTTGAATGACGAGACGAGCATGCCATTCACCTGATGGTAAGCGATACGACCACCCTTAAACAGTAGCAATATTATCCAGCATCTTGACTTACAAAGTAGGCACTGTGTGGCATTCCACTGCGCTCGTCATCCTAGACATAAGATGTCAAGTCTCATGTCCAGTAGTTACACTGGCTACAATGTCCTTCAAACCGAAACACAACGGTGCATGCACACTGCTGCTTGGCGGTAGAAATAGACATTGCGGTGGTAACCACGCAGACGGACACTAACATAATACCTATGAGATTAGGCTAGGCTATTTTTAGTGATAAAGTATGTCCTCCGGGCTGATAAAATTATAGAAATAACCATGTCCTTCCCGCTTAATAAATAATATAATAAAACACTTTCCCATTCAAAAATTCTATGTACAATTAGTAGATGCACACAAATATAATATTAATAATGACCAATTATATTCATAAAAAAAATTCCTAAACGTCCATAAACTGAATTTGGTAACTTAATTAAAATCCAAGTTATTTGATATCAAACCAGCCGGGAAGTAATATCTAAAAAATAGATCAAAGGAAAACTCATTAATATAATAGAAATGACGGAAACGCCATAAAGCTTAGTCGAGCCAGACGGAAGGACAAAAACACTTCTCTAATTTTGTATTTGGTGTATGACAAATGTATTAATTGTCTATGTGATAGTTGTTTTCCAATTTGATTATCTTATTTTTCAATTTTGCCATTTGAAACTTATGTTAATTATAACTTTCATTTTGATGAAGTAATAATGATTTACTATTTTTAACAAATTATGGTCCTATAACAGCTGATTTGCAAGGGTACAGAGCGTAAAAAAACAAGTAAGTGCCATTTTCCCTTTACATAGATATTCCCTTTATATATAGATGTACAAATAATGTTGAGAAAATATTATATAAATAAAATTAAATAACACAAACGGAAAACGTATAGAAAAATCATCTCATTTCAATAACCAGACAATACAACATCCAAAAATAATACTGACAAACAGTAGTTTCGATCAAGCCCACCTTTATTGTTGAGTTCATGGCTATTTCCAGAGTTTACCCACCCTTGTACACCCATCAGAAGCCAAGGCCGCGACGGCAGACCGATTTTGTACAAATATTTATTTAGTGGCCAACTCCTGCTTGGTAAATTTATCTGAGAGATCCCTGGTATGGTGTTTTGTTTCTATGCATGCAATTCTAAACTGCTTATGGACATGTCTGTGGTTAATTGTTCTTTTGGACTAAATTTACTTCAATTACTGTAGGATTATTTTAGAATATTCCAATTGAACATTATTCCTTTTCTTCTATGAGACATACTTCTTTAATGATTATTCTGATGGCTTTAAATTGTAATACCTATGATTTTTTATAATAAATATAATTTTTATAGCTTGTAGAATTCATAGAACTTGTAGTTATTTTTAAATTCTATACCACAGGGATAAAAAAATCAATATCTTATTTTATATTGTATGTCACATAATCGCCAGTAGCTTATATAACACTTATCAATTATTTTTTGTGTATATATAGGATTTATTACAACTATAATTTGGTATACAATAACATATCCAATTAAAATTACCATAAAACTTGTATGCCCTTTTTTTTCATTTGGCGGCTGACTGAAAGCCGAGAGCATGCTGTTAAAGTTTTACTACCTTGCATTTACAACTAGATATTAATAGTTGTAAATGCAAGGTCCAATAAAAGGTACATGAACATCCCTAGCCAGTGTTTTAGTATGCAGAAATTATCTGGTCCCATTTTCATTATGAATTTAGCAACGCATTCTATTCCTCAAGGTATTTCTGGTGATTTCTTAACAAATTAAATTTGGACATTTTTAAGCACGTTTAAAATATTTTGGTCTCAAATAATTCTTGTCCCCCAGGTAAGCAAATAAAGTAACATCGCATATTTGTCTTGTAACTCGACCTTCTGTAACCTGATCCATTTGGGGTCCGGAACTAAATTACGACGGTAACAAAATTTTCGTTTGTGACAAATCATCGCTTGCTTTAAATTGTTGCATAAGCACCAATGCCTTTAGTTAAGATTTAATTAATAGTAAACGCAAAATTATTTGATTAAAGTATAGAAACTGCATTGACAAATAAAATAATAATTGAAAAATCTGGTACATTTTCAAGCCAAGAACAAAAATTTTATTAAATTGAATACAAAGATTGGTGTAAAAGCAGTGCCAAAATTAAACACAATATCAAGAATAAGCAGTGCGCGAGATCGGGCGCCATATGAAGTTGATTACAAAGAGTTATTAAATATTTACGATGCGCTCATAAAAATTACGAACTGATTCAATTGTGCAGCACAAGATTGAGTTTGCTTGTTATGATATTTTTTGTGCAACATGACACGTCTTTAAAACAAATAAATAAAAAAACAGGATGGCAATAAATCTGGAGGTTAGAATTGAGATTAGGGAATGTTGTGGAGAGTTTACAGTGATAACAATTTATCTGTTTAAAGAATCACAAACGCAAATTTAAATCTTAGTATTTTTACAAGTGTTGCTTATCAAGTTGCTTTTTTTTAATTCTTTCGATAATAGACAAGTGAGCCATAATTTTATATGATTACATGTTTTACATGTCAACTTAAATTCTTAGCATTGTATGAAATAACTGAGCACTCTGAGAAAGATTTTTTTAAAATTCATTATCTGAGAGGAAGATTATCCAAATGTGTAGTAGACCTTTAATCTATCTATCATGATCACGATATGCAATAAATATAAGAATCAGGAATAAACCACGGATCTAATGGTGGTGTTGGTTTAATACCTGAAGGTTAAAGTTTATATTCTTGTTAAATGAATACGCCATATAACTCTTAATTTCCGTCATGTTCAGTTAAAGACATAACCTTTCTAGTGTCAATTAAATTGTTAGATCATAAATCACTATCATTAGTACGAAAGTTATTTTAGAAACAACTTTTTAAAACAAATATTCATATCACAGAATATTCTCTAACCAATACATAAATACTTCTGGCAAGTCATATACAGTTATAATTTATTTAATTGAAATATATAATATGTATCTATGTTTGTCAAAGAAATGAATCAGATTCTGACTGAATTCATTACTTTTAGAATCACATTTATTAGTGTTTCTAGTTTATCATGTGTATTCTCTCCATGGCTGAATTCATTAATCAAGCTAATATGATCTATAAAATCTAATATAATTGATTGTTCCGTTCATCATTCTATCGCCTAACCAAACTTGACAATCAATACTAATATCACAACGAAGAAAGATTTGTATGTTTGTACGGAGTAAACTCAAAAACTACTGGACTTATTTTAAAAACTCTATCGCCAATATAAAGTTACATTATCATCGAGTAACATAGGCTACTTTTATGCCGGAAAAAGTCATTCACGAGGGCGGAGACGCGAACAAAAGTCTAATAGGAAATCATTTTAATTTAAGTAACCAGCTCTTACCAGTTTCTCCACAATATAATTATCACCATAATCGCTGACTACAACAAATCTCGGATCAAACTGTACACTTAGCTCATAGAGGTCCTACTTTACTGCTTTTCAATGTGCCATCAGATTGTGTGATTAGACCCTCTTATAGATGAAATATAGTATTCATAAAGAGAGTTTATCCATCGCGACCTTTTGTTAGGCATCATTACTTAGGCTTTGTTGGAAACCGTTGTTGGTTAAAGGTGCTTGGTTATGTATTTGATAGGACATTTCTGCAATTACGTGTTCAAATTATGATTTCATAATCTTATGTCTGCAGAAACATTGTACGTAAGTTATTATTACTGTTAAAGGATTTAAATGGTTTTTATTTTGAAATTAACAGTCTAATAAAGTACTAATTCATAATGCACATAACAAACTGTAATAAATTATGATTTGTGATTGGGATACCTAACATGGTAAGAGTACTAACGTTTCAATCAAATTAACACTGCGATTGCGATCAACGAGACTAAATATTAATAGACTAAATTCCTATTGTAAATTACTCGTTTTTTTTTAATAAATTGGACTTGCAAAACAAACCTATACTTTGTTTACATACATACACTTACGCCTTTTATTCCCGGGGTAGGCAGAGGCGCAACTAATGCACCCATTTTTGGTCGTGTGTATTCCGTCCTATGATGTGATAGGGTGCGAGCCTATCGCCATACCGGGAACAAATTCCAGACTCACACCCCACACACAAC